>CM067379.1:64742000-65962607 GCA_034510155.1 Eucriotettix oculatus | reverse complement strand
AGATGGAAACTACTATAAGTTTAACTGGATTTACAATTATTATTTTGTCATCCTCCGAGTCTTAAAATTAGTTGCAAACACGTTTTTAGCAAGATATGAAATAATACGTTCTAATATAATTTTAATTTTTTTATTCTCATTTTGGATTTTATGAACCAAAAAGATAGTCGATATATTTGGCAAAGTTTTGAAACATCTTTAAAAATAAGTTAATACGTGGCTGTTTTCATAAGTAAGAATTAAGTAAATTAGAAGTTTGTATCCCACCCTGCATGGAAACATTTATAGAATCAGGTCCGTACCATATTCCTTTCCAGGAAATTCTTAATTCTTTCCTTCCTCCACGCTATACAAACTGCAGAAATGAAAACGCTGGAGGCTGTGGTACAATTGCTCGAATTACTTATTCTAGCATTACCTTTGTCCTTCAAGATATACCGGTTGGAGAAAGTGAGGCTGAAAAATAATACACGAAAAAGGTTGATGAGAACAGACTAGTCAGAGTAATGCTCCCATTTCTTATGGAAAACGTGTGTGTGAAATTTATATATAGATGTTTCATTTCACGGAGGGACTTGTACACAAAAAGTAAGTAATAATTCAAAATTTGCTTTAAATGTATTTCCTATGGTTTGCGCGAGACGAGGTAATGGAATAATGACTGTAATTTGGTACGGAACTGGGGTAAAGCGTTTGTATGTCGTCTTAATTAAGATTATAAACGGTTGAAAAGAATGTCAATTTCTTTCTTCTATAATTATATTCACAGCGAATGCGGTGCTAAAAACAGATAAATTTTGTATTTTGTGGGTCATCTGTCGGCAATTGATAACATTTCAGCGGAGTTGATATGATCATCGGGCGAAGAAGCAATATCATGGCTGTTCAGGATAGTTTGCGAAATCCACGAAACAGGAAGAATACCGGAAGATTTTAGTAAAGAAAAAATTATTATCAATACCGAATAGAACTGGGGCTGATGGATGCGAAGAGCACAGGACAATTAGTTTAGTATTTCATGCATGCAAAATATTAAAGAATATAGTATATAGGAGGATGGAACGTCATATAGAATGCGACTCAGGAGAAGATCAGTTTGGTTTTAGGAAGAATTTAGGGACAAGAGAAGCAATATTGACTTTGGGTCTTATTTTATGAGACAGGATTAAAAAAAAGGCCTACGTTCATGACATTTGTGTATTTAGAAAAGCGTTTGGTAATGTGAATTGGAACACACTATTAAGGATTTTGAAGAGCACAGGAATAGAATATCAATAAACAAGTCTTATACGTTAACTCTACTGAAGGGAGTCAGCAGTAATTAGAATTTAAGATAAAGAAAAGAAAGCAGCAATCAAGAAAGGAGTAAGACAAGGATGCAGTCTGTGGCCCATGCTGTTTAACTTATATATGGATCAGGCGATGAAGCAAGTTAAAACGGAATATGAAAAAGGAATCATACTGCAAGGAGCAGAAATAAAACCCCTACGATTTGCCGATGATATTGAAGTATTAGGGGAGTCAGAAAAAAGACTCGGAAACCATAATAAATGGCATGAACGTGGTCCTGGAGAAACAGTTCAATATGAGGGTTAATGTAGGGAAAACCAAGGTAATGGAGTGTAGTATGGGAAACAGTGGAATAACAAATGGAGTTAGATTGGGAAGGGATATTTTGAAGGAAGATAAGGAATTCTGCTACTTGGGCAGCATAACAATTAGGGACGAAGAAGTATAATAGACTTAAAGAGTAGGATAGCACAGGCAAGGAAGGTTTTCGTGAAAAAGATGGATTTACTTACGGGTAATATGTATGAATATTAGAAAGTCGTTGCTAAAAATGTTCATATGGAGCGTTGCGTTACATGTGTGCAAAACGTGTAATATCGGAGTAGCGGAAAGGAAAGGAATACAAGCCTTTGGAATATGGTGCTGTAGGAGATGAGTTACTAACGAGAAAGTTCTAAACAGAAGAGGGGAAAAGCGGACAATATGAAGGACGTTGACCATGAGAAGGGATAGATTAAAAGGCCACGTTTTAAGACGTGAGGGTCTTGTAAAATTAGCATTAGAGGGAAGTGTGTGGGGTAAGGACAGACGAGAGAGGTCAATGATTTAATACGCTAAGCAGATTATGGATTATGAGGGCTGTACTAGTTATGTGGAAGAAATAGGCTTGCGAAAAATAGGTTAGCATGGAGGGTTGAGTGAATACCACAACGCTGTCAATAAAGTGGTTCTTGAGGTATACCGTTTGGTGTGAATAATTTTCATCTTTTATAGACTCCTAGTTAAGTGTGTAAAACAAGAATGAATAATTCAAAAAATTAATTATCTGAAATCATAAATTTACTAATAAACAAAACAGCCAACATTTTAATATTTTAAATACTATTTATTAAAGTTCTTCTTTCCCACACACATTTAGACGTTCCGAACCGTTTGTACCATTGGCGAATGACATTAACATGGTATATCATAATTAAACTTGAAACTAAATTACAGAAACACACTTAACAAATCAAAACTATTTACGCTCTGCAGACGCCACTTTTGCGTATGTGGCATTGTTAGCGGGAAAACAACAAAAACATTACTCACTCATGTGATTTTATACAACTGTGAGTTTCTCTTTGAGTGTGCTAGTTAAACAACGCTCTGCAACGCTTACAGTTTGTAGAATGGCTTTTATGACTTGGACGTTGTTTTATTACGCACCTATGAGACATCGATACTTTAAAATCGTTATTTTTAAAGTATCGAGTACAGGAATTTGATATTAGTTATTATCTTTATTAGTAATTTCGCTGTATTTTGTAATGAATGAAATTTTTTAAAATATTGAGCAAAAACGTAAACATGTATTATTTATTGGCTGTAACAAGATTCGGTTGGGACCAACATCTATGGCCGGACGGCGATGTTCCAGGCTAAGATGAAAAACGTTAGTTACTATGTTTGTAACCTTTTTCCGATTTCCTCGCACTGCCAATTCCGCGTTGGATCTATATGTATCTCTGTTTCTATGACAAGGCCCGCAAAGATGACGCCACAGTAGATCTCATGTTTCTAGTTTGTAAGAAATTAAATGTTTGTAAATATGTTAATCGTTAAAAAGTTGGCTTTGTAAATTAAAATTGAATCAGTTATAGTACGTTGAAAGTCAATTAGTGTTAAGTTAATGGATTCCTAATGTTACATAATTCTTTATTATATACTACATCATACGCGTCTCTCGAATTCAAGCTTCCACCTCCTTTTCTCATGCCAATATTCATCTCGCATACATCTGTCCTGCATTGCTTGCATCACTCCTTCATTTCATGTGAGTTTATTCTTCCTTTTTTCTTTCGTTTTGGGGGTTGTCATTGGAATATTCTTAAAGGCCACCGATCCTATGGCATTCATCTCAAATGTTCAAACTAATTCAACCTCCTCCCTTCTATTGTAAGTTTTTTTACTGATGTAACCCCTATCTCTTCCCGAATATATTCATTTCTTACCCTTTCTATTCTTGTCACACCACAGCTGCGTCTCCACAGATCAATCTCCATCGTTGTAGGGACATCCTTCCTTCTATTACGCCAGCAAGATTCCTCGTTTTCTCTCCGCCTGGTTACTAATTTTTTTAGTGTCCTGGCTCAACTAGCACGCACTAACCTGACATTACTCGTTAAATTCCTCCATGCCAAACTGACGCACACTCGAGAAATCTTTGTTCTTCAACTCTCCATGCCCGACTGCCTAAGTTTCTCTCTTCTTCAATCACTCCACCATGAATTTCATGGTGGATCACCTGACCCTCAGCCTCCAATCAAAATTCAGCTTGGCCCGCGGTTTCTCTCCCTAATTTCTGGCCGTACATAATTCCCGGGGTCAAAGAACTAGATTCAGGTATCAGTTTTTTTAAGTCTTCAAGCGGTGTTTTTGGTACGTTCTGAACCCGATGTCTCGCCTGTTTTGAAACTTGATGTTTACTTGGCCAGCTGTCTCCAATATGAGGAATTATTCACCCAGTGGAGAAATAAAATGGCGAATGCCATATTCAATCATTACAGCTTGTATTGTCCTGTTTATTTAATTTCCTTCATCCAGTTACTGTTTATCACATTTTGTCTGTCCGTTACTGCACCTATAAGTCGAAATTTGTATTTATACCAAGTTTATATTATAAATACAGACGATTCCATTGCACCGGCAAAATGTGTTAGTAACATGTAATTATAGTATATCTGTAATTATAATACTGAAATGCAAATTTAATCCTATGATTTACAAATTTCATGTGATGATAAATTAAAGTTAAACCGTAATAAAATATACAATTTGTTTCTTTTCATAACGTTCATAAATATTACGTTAGTTACATTTCAGTTTATTACGATATTGCAGCTAGTATTGTAACATTATTAATTTTAAAACATACGTTTATATATAAATATATATCTTTTAAAAATTATGATACAGATTGTGGGAAACCAATTATAAGTGATAATATTATCTTTCGACTTCAGTTTTCGCTCAAATTAACGTTTATCGGAGAAAAGAAACCTCTCAGGCCCAACTTAGAGAACGAAGTAAGCTACCAATCCAATTCCATTTGCGCGCAGTGATTTTACGCACCCTCTGGTAATCTTACCACTTCTTCAGGCGAATGAGACGTTGTCTCCACTTTCCTCATCCGGGAAAATGATAAACAAGAACGGATATTTCAGTTTCAATGTTCTTCTTTATCAATATTCAGAACAAATTTTGTAAATATCCATACGCATGATTCAGTAAACTGTAGGCATTCTGTCCTGAACCTAATGTTTGCCACTATCACTTATAATTTCGTTGTAAATTATTAGCAATGGTCTATGTGTGTGATAATCATTTAATTACTTCTTAACTCCTTACCCTACACATGACTAAATTAATATAGGTTCTCAGATACAACTTTTATTGCACGCTACACCTTCCTAATCTCACAACAAAGATGAAGATTCGTTATCTTCATGTAATACTAAAAAAGTATGTAAACAAAATTGATATTTAAAATAATTAATGAACAGAAGAAATTCTGTCTAACAATCAGTCTTGAAGGCTAAGCAAATTCTCATAACTGTCAATAGCTGGTGGATGACTCCTGCATATTACCCGGGTTTGATTCCCTGACCGGTCACGAATTCATTTTCCTGAACCTTCAATGAAAACAATTATTAAAGGAACGATGTAAACTGTAACGTAGTGCAAATTTAGTTCTAAATTAATACAGTTATTTTATTTGGATTAATAATAGTGCAAATTATTAATACAATTATAATAACTGGAATAGTAATTTATTATTTTCAAACGAAAATTCATCACTATGTGCAATTATTGTAACGCTTTCTCGGATCGATTTTTTGACGAATGCGGGCCTGGGTTGCCACTGCTTATGAAGAATTAATTAAGTTATCTACTAGCTGAAGTGTCCGGCATTGCTCCGGTTCACGTAAATGATGAAGAATGAATGTAATTAAATATACGTTTATTGCAGGGCTTGAGGGTACACTACATTCATAGTTCTTCTCCAGAAGGTTCACCTTTAGCTAACGAGGCCTGTAAAAGTTCATTTTACATGTTTTCCAAAAGCCTAAATCTATGTATGTTGTCAAATCTAGGATATTGGCAATCCTAGGATGAGTAAATGACGAAAAACCGCCAAAAAGGAAATGTTTTTTTACAGAGAGGTGTCATATTGACCAATATCCCGTGGTCTGAGGAGAAACGATCATAGGATCAAAATTTTAGATAATCTAATTTCCAATCGGCCATGTGTTCTCAGAATTATTCTACATTCATCCGTTTTCGAGATACAGGGGATAGATAGAGGGGTTGCAAAATTGGGTTTCTACTGATGGGTCTTGTTTTTTCAAGTTAAGTGCGGACTTTGCTAGAGGCGGAAAGCCACCGATAAAACACTTTCCAAAGTGGAAAAAACGGAGGTTTGTTTCCCTTTTAACTTTTTACACCATATATACTGTATTTCTGTTATTAACGTTTATTTAATTTAATTCCTTCTACCTGTGATGAATGTCATTATCAAATGTATATTTTTTTACAGATGAGCAATTTATTAATTTTAAAATTAAACTGACGCAAAAAATGAAACTAATTTACGTAAACATCGTATCGACGACACGAAGAAATTTATTATCTGCCATTGATAGATTAATTAGGACGATAAATGTTTTTAATTTAAAATATATATAGCATTATCGATCAAGAATATAGGCAACCTGCATCAACTTTCTGAATATCTCGATGCATATATGAGACACGAAAACTTTTGGGTATTATGGTTTTTACTTTTTTCTCATATATAACTTCAATAATAAAAAGTTATGGCCACCTTCGGACCCTAAAAAACAAACGTGCTAAATTTGGTCAAATTCGGTAGTTTGGTCGCCTGTATCTGTCAATGATTTATAGATAAATGCGATAATAATCTTTGTAAATAGAAATAACAGGATACGCATGAGTCTAACAGGGAATTGATCTTGCCAAGACACTTGAGCCGATTATTACACTATTTTGGGTCTTGAATTTAATTAAATATCAGTTATTTATTATGATAAGTGTTAAAATTTAAAAATTAATTTTTCTCTCTAACGACCGGGTGGGTTTACCGCTCTTCACGGCTACTTCTGGACGGTTTTGAAAACAATATATGAAATCTATTTCTGTTACAGCCGAGGTTGTAAGGTGTCCTACGGCTATTATTATACCTTAGTAACATCTCCCTTAGGATATTGACCGTACAAATGCAGAGCACAAAATTGGCCTTCTGAGGTCTCGCCGAAACGTCTGAATAACCAAAAATATTTTAATTAAATTTAAGGGGTTTCTCACGTATTACATAATCTGTCTCATAGATTTAACAACTTTTAAACCTTACAAACTTCATCTTTCATTTAGTTATATATTTATTAGAATTTTCTTCTGTATGAATTCTTTGTATTGTTCTTATTAATGTGTTTCTTTCCTTTTATTCCCACTGATATACTATTATAATTGTGTGCTTCATTGATGTATTTTCCTATATATTCAGCGGTGTTATGAATTGTGCTATTATGTTAGGAGGGGAGTAATGAAATAAATACTACATGTTGACGTTCAATTCAAACCTTGATCAAAATGTATTTGTCACAACAAACCGTCAATTTCTCAGAAAATTTAATTTAACAGGATTCTAAATGTTGATGAATTGGGTAATGTACTGTGGAATAATAATAGAGTGTTTGTCAGTAATCTTACAGAAGACGGTTTTAGAGATGTGGTGCGTGATGGGGAATATATCATTAATATTAATAATTAATTATAAAAAGAATTGAAATTTTTAAAACTAAAAGAAATTTAATTCAATTAAGTTATTCCGCAGCAATTATCTGTAAATAAAATTAAATAAAAAATAATTAATCCATAAAAATGGGCTGGCTACTTCTCAACTCAACGGAGAGCTATAATTTATCTTTAGGTGTTTAGTGGGGATTAAACAAAAGTTGGAATCTGATTTTGACTAACATAAAATAACCAGAGGTAAGATACGAGAATCGTTGTACATCACCGCTTAGTTTGCAGATCAGGATGTTCGGGACCTTGGTGTAGCCCGTGGATCCTCTTACTTATAAGAGTCAAATTTTAACACTTGGAGCTAATTGCAGTAATAGTACAAGAATCCCGTTTCTCGTCTGGCTACATGTTTCATCTACATAATTAAAATCGCGTTCATTATTTTTCTACCGTTGACATGATAAGCAATCTAACTCGCTAAGTAAGATAAATACGATATATACATATACTGAAACCTTTTTTTTCACTCCATCTAGCTTGATAAATAGAATTGTCCCCGGTAGTTGGTTCTTGTACCGGCGAGACGCGCTACTGTGAATCGATAGGTGGTTCCAGCAAGAGAAAAAGGCCGTTGAAAAGAATTATTCGGGTTAAATAATAACAAATAATGCTAGAAAAATAACAAATAGTTAATTATGTTTTAAATATGACATTTAAATGAACAATATGGGCGCTACCTTTGTTTTGAGACGCAAAACAACGACAGACGAAATATGGCGGAGACGTTAATTTGTTTATGAGATAATAAATGAAAATGAAATACATGATTCAAATAAATATTTGTGATTGTTCTGATTAAATAACCTTGTTGGATTTAATATAAGGTTGACAAAGTTATTGGGCGTACGTCCGTAATGCGGAAAATAATTTGCGCTCGGCTTCCTCGAGCAGCTGTTCGTCGGTTCAAACCTTCTGATAAAAAGATATGCCAAACGCAGAATTATCTTACCCTGATCTGGCCTTAAACAAATAAACACACACAACCCAAATCCTATTATATATATATATATATATATATACATAACATAAAAATAAAAATATCACACAAATAAATCGGTATTTAGACGAAGACACACATGCAACAATAATTTTTATTTTAAATTTGCGTAAAATGAGTGAAGTATGATTGTTTTTGTAGATGTATAGGCTGGCATGCAATGCACGATAATTATTAGCGCAGAATATGTTTCTGTTTGATAAGTGAACTCACAGCATGCAATTTTTTGGGGGTTAACAGGCTACATGAGGGTGATCCTGAAACAAGCAACACCCCTTTAATCGCATAGGAAGGGAATTGAAACGGGGGATGTTTAAGATATAGCAAGATAACCAAGGGGTTGACTAGGGCCCTCGGGCTATAGGTTAAGGATCGTACCTGGTGTTTCACCTAAAGAGATGCAGGGAAACCCCAGAAAACCTGCGACAGGTAAGGTCGGTCATTGGGTATTATTCTCACGCCCTTCCGAATGACGGGAGACGAGTGCTGTGGGGTCGCAGCATTCCTTTCTCCGTGTCTCCACCAGTTTTAGGACGCAGTTCGCCGACTGATCCAATGGAATACGCGGACAACTCTTGCCTTATGCCCAAGGCCTTCGCCCCAGAACATAAACCTCCAAAAATAGGTGAAGTTGTCTCGGCATGTGATAAGTATGAAAAAAACAGTCTACGAGGCATTCCCGACATAGATCAGGTGACCCCCGTAGGAATTTGGGGGAAGAAATGCCTGCGAGAGAAAAGTCCCGCAGGCACTCTTCCCATTCTAGAAAATATTTTTGTTTTTCGAGAGGGGGCTTTACCAGGCTAAATGAGGGTGATCCTTTTTTGAGAGTCGGGGGAGTAAACAGGATACAGGAGAGTGATCCTGAAACAGGCCAGGCAACTCCCCTTTAATAGCATAGGAAGTGATTAGCAAACGTAAATGTTATGGGCCAAGGTTCAACTTCAACATACGGGAAAAAATACTCAAAATACGGTGAAAGGAGGTCACAATCGGGATGTATATATATATATATATATATATATATTAACACAGACGGATAGCACGGTTGGATTTCACCTTACTTTGAGTGTTGCAGCATTCAATGGAATCAGGAAATAGGAGATCGCCGTCGCAAATAATATTGGAGAATTTCGACGACAAATTTATGCTGAACGGAATTGCATTTTCCAACCTAATATATATAGACTAATGGTCTTGCGTCATTGCTCGTTACAGATGCGACAATGCAATACGGACGTACAGTGGGACAACAAAATATGCAGGACTGGGAAATTGTGCATGATCATCTCTCGAACCATATATAAATAAGCTGAAATAGGTATTTTGTGGGGTAAAGGGATACGTGAAAAACTGTATAACACAATAATGACTAGGAAATAAGTTAATTTACGTGGGAAATATAAAGGTCGGTTATAATATACAGATAAAATTAAATATGTGTACATTGAACATTATAATCGGGATAATTGTCCGTGTTTTAGTTGTGGGAACAAACGCATATCACTAGGAGGTGGCGATAGAGATTTGCATAGTGTTATACTCAAGACAGGGAAAGAGAGCTTCTGATGAATAGAAAGAACTTCATCTCAATGCGTTTTTAAGACGCAAAGTAATCTAACAGGAAGGAAGTGCAAATGTGCTTAGTGAGGATTTAAATAGAATGATTACAGAGCTAAAGAATCAGTTATTTTACAAATTTTGAGTTTTTGTGTCGTTTTTGGAGAAATTAAAGATCCTAGTGAATATCCGAGGAGAAGTACCCCTAGAACGCCAGTGGTGTTAAAAACATCAAGACGGATTGCATATACCACGGCGATTGCTAACATTGCACATTTAGGAGTAGTGCATAACATTGACCTTCGGAATTAATTGAAACTATTAAATTGTTTCAACCTTACTTATGGAGATTTATAGAGTTGAAAATTATATTCGTAGCCTTGGTTGTTACATTTGTTCAAATAAAGTTTGTTAAAACCATTATGATTTCATGTGACGTTACGGATCTTCAGTTTAACACCAGGATAAAACATATGTTATTGAACTAACATCCTTTACTGTAAAATATTCTTAATATGAGAGCGATATACTTTCTGTTTCTTAGAAATATAATTTTTTGCAGGTTCCTTATTATTCCGCCCTATTATGATAGACCTGTTAAATGAATTTGAAAATATCTTGCACAGGATACGATAAGAAACATATGTCAGAATTAATATTTTCACATGAAAGTGTATTTGAATTATGTGAAACTAATTAGATACTTTGTGTTTCATCATTTTAAAAGTACATGAATAATCATGTAGTTTTTTGTGCATTTTTAAATGCTCCTAATGTTTTTCTCACATGAAAGTTTTTTCCTGCATTTAAAGTGTTTTGTTACAAAGTGAATTTATTTTGCGAGCTTTAGCGTCAGTCTCACAGAGTCGTGGGGGTTGAGCACTTGGGAAGCGGGGCCAAGGTTTTGAATATTTTATGAATGGCGCGAGCACTAAAATTTTTGGAACATGCATCCTTGATGGCCCAAAGAGACGCTCTCAATGCCTGCGTTACACAATACCTACTTGTGTCTTCATTCTTCAAGTGACACACAACGAATAATGACCCTTCATTTAAGACGTATTTAGATCATAGTAGGATGTAAAATAATTGTGAAAATATAGCGGAATACCATATTAACGGAAATAATCAACAGAAAAACTAATGAAGGCACATGAAGAAAAAGAAACAAATTAATTCTTTTTTGGCACTGTTTCAATTAATGATAAAAGTCACGTGGAATATTGCTACATAGATATTTCTCTATTTACGACATTTGAAAGAGAAAGATAAAAAATTCAGCAAAATGAAGAGAATAAGTAAAATTAATAATTATCTGACATTTCAGAAAAAATATAATAAATACCGGACAGATAATTCCAAGAAATATTTAATATGATTTAGTAAAATTATATCTTCATAACAAAATTTATTTATTAAATTACGACGTTTCGTTCGTACGATTCGGACCTCTTCATATAAAATAAATAATTAGGAAACTTTGAAACTATATATTAACTGTATTATTGCTCTGATGCTGTTAAACCTAAGGTAAATATATAAGCAAAGTAATTTAAATATTAGAAGCAGAATTAAAAACAATTAGTAACTTAAATTAAAAGGAAATAAAGAATATTGTTAATTATTGTCGCAGACGAGAAGATATGAAATGTTAGCTTTGTACGTAAATATCATGCACCATGTTTTGAACATATCATAGAAGCCTATTACAGTCAATACGTCATGTACTCGTTTTATGCAATGAGGCGTGCGCAGTGATCTTTATGTGTGGGTGTGTAAATATTGTTTTCGATTTATAAATGCCTTGCTGATGAGCGCTGAGCGCAAAGCAAATGTTAATAGCAATGTCGATAATTAGCATAATCAAAGAGAGGTAAATTAACTATCTCTCTGGATAAAATTTATCTCTTACAATACATGTTCATTTAAATCTAACCTTACCTGTTTTACATTTATTCGCATCGAATTTTGAATGGTTTGAGAAGTTTCCTCAAGACGATCCTGAGACACTCTCACATTTTCTCGACAGCATTAAACACGGTTCTCTGAAGTTTGTGGGGACATACATCAAAGAATTCTGATAAGTTGGGGGGAAGGAAACGGGATCCATTGGCCGAGAATACAGGAATCTGAGATGGAAATATCGTGCGTGTGTCTATGCAAAAATGTCCAAGGAAAAATGAAGTCATATGATAATATTAATCAATAAAATACTAAATATAGGTTGTTTAATACTTTTTCCTTATTTATCCGATTACAGTGCCTCGCCCTTTATTCTGTAGCTAGTTTCAATTTATACAAGTTATCCATCCCGGTATACTTCGGATTTCTAACAGCCTTTACGATTGCGATTCCCTCAAATATTATAAGTAATAATATTTTGTGAGCACAAATAGATAAATACTTAAAATCAATTAGAGCTGTTCAATGTTGATAGCCATGTTTCGTATATATATATATATATATATATATATATTGTAACATGCATATTACATCTACATTCCAAAAACCGGCAATGCCAGCCTTAATACGTGCATACGGTATTGTTGAAAGTCGCTTGATTAGTGCCAAAAATGGCGGGTCAGCAGTGGCACGCATGAATGAGTAATCACGTCGTGATCATGTGATATGTCGCTGTATAACCAAAATACTGTGAGAGATAACCTCGGCAGGCGCGGGAAAAGATGTACACATGATCGACTGTCTAGGTCATGTGACCGTGTATTTGCAATACGAATATGTAAAATGTTGGGTTTTGTCAGTCGGTGGCAAGGTGTGTTAGAGAGACGTGTTTTTGAAGAAGTCGGGAAATGTCACGACCACGTCCTTAATAGAAGGCCAACGAACAATCCACAAAAATACGTGGTGTTAGATTGAATTAAAAGCGGCATTAGTAGGAGTGAACTTATTGATATTTTGTAGACGTATTTGTGTTAAATGAGTGTCTGGCAAGTGACTGGAACTGTAGACTGTAAAATGGCCACGTCCTGAACTCGATATTTTTTCTCATGGCTCTGAATAATTAAATAGTTCTTAACTGTTTTAAAGTTTGGTATTTCTTCATAAAAATACGTGGCCCCCTATTCTTTTCCTCCATCGAGGAAACGAAATATTATGGTCGTGAGTTGCTTAAGGCGAAACGAGCTTTCGCTTCTCTCTCTCTCTCTCTCTCTCTCTCTCTCTCTCTCTATATATATATATATATATATATATATATATATATATATATAGTTTGTTAGATTAAAAATGACATGTTTGGATGCGCAGTAAAGGAAGGGGCGTATTGTCATTTAAGGAGAAACTTCTCCTTCAAGTGTACTGCGAAACGCTGCTATCAATGCTAAAATCATTTATAATACTTATACGAACAAGATATGAAAACTGCGACAACATCATTTTAACACATTATATATTTGTTATCTGTTACGTTTTCTGGGTGAGTTTATTAGCGTACAACATATCTTGGACGAGCAGCAATATATTTCCTAGCGCCAATGTTTCCGGAATTGCTTTTACACTTCCAAGTAGCGCTTATAATAATAGGAGTTAAAGCGACCTCCTGTCTACCCCCACTACAATATGCACATTGTGTTGATTAGTTAAATAATCGTCAATTACGATCTAATCTTTTCTCTGTATCCATTCGACATCCATCTTGACATTTCCGCATAAAGATCTTTGTAAAATGCGGTTTAGAAAAAATTGGCAAATTATCCGAGATCTTTTATACAGAATATGAAAATTGACGACTGCAGTCTAAGTTACGAAAGCTGTGCGATATCGATCTATTCCACCAACCACGACAATATCTGCGCAGTCTGTAATGTGGCTGTGTTTCTAATTATAAATGCAATAATGAAAAATAAATTGACGCAAATAATTACAGAAGTAAAGGAAAAGATTTTCTAATAAAATAACTTTTTATTAAATTATATAAACACGACGCTAATGTTTTCAATGTTTATAGGGAGTAAACTCAAAAATTTTATTTATTTGTATTCCAGGGTTAAAAGACTAAACGAATATCATAATATTATAGCAACATTTTCAGGCTGTCCTATCACGCCACAGACGGAGCAAAACACCAATCAAAGATTGACGTTATTGATCAGCTCAGGAACAACTAAATAAGTCATTTGCAATAAAACGCTCTCGCTGGATCATGTAACTAAAATCTGTATAAATTGCGTGGTTTATAAAAAATTTGAAAAGTGATAAATTTCAATGAATACATTTGAATATTCTTAAAAACCTAATATTCATTTTTTACCGAAGCGTACCAACTAATAAATTTATTTATTTCATTTAAATGTTATGGCTAGTATTTCTCCTCTTACGACATGATAAATCAACGGAATGGTATTATTTATTATTCACTTGCCTTAATGGTATATTTCAATTTCTTGTAAGTAAGCGTAATTTATTTGAAGCTAATGAGGGTTTTCTTTGTTGAAAATACTTATATTTAAATTTTTCCAAAAAATGTTTAAAAATGTTAGGACTTGGCTTCAATTTTCTTATGGATAACTATTACAAATACTCAAGTCTAATGTTAAATAAAGTTTTTCTTAAACTGTTTACTCTTTGCTTTATCGTAATAATTTAATAATGTATTGGATAAAAGCTGCATGACAATGTTGAAATTAAACAATGTAATCTTAATTTCTAATTTAAACAAGTGAAAATTTGTCAGAAACAAAAGTACAAGCATTAATTATGAATTTATGGAAATAACTATATCTTTTGTGGAAATCATAATTTTTGACAAAATAACTGGTTTCTATTTCCGTATATATTTACCATTTAATGATAACGACATTAAGGACATTACTAATAAATATCGTACCCAGCGTACCACATATACAAGTTGTTTACATAAAGATATAATTCAAGCTTTCACCACCAGGCATACAGAAGAACAATGTTGTAAATGATAGGGGGGTTTTGTTATTAATTATTTCATGAAGTAAAGTTTAAATGGGGACCTGCGCGAAGATTACAATTTAAAAAAAGTAATTAAAGGGGACGATTGTTCTGGATTGTCCTGGAGCTGCTGGTAAATTGAGGAAAACTCGAGCCTTTTCCTCCTTCTTCCTTTGTTGTTTTCCTTGGATAATAACACTTCAATCCTTCGGTGCTACTGGAAGTCTCACGCCATGCTGCTGCATCCTCCAATAACACTTCATACTCTCCTCTACCCGTCAATCCTTACATTATACTGACGATTTTTCCACCCTTCACCTTCGCCGGTCACCTCCGTATCTGCCCCCTCCAAAGGATAAAACTCTCACGTGACGATTGTCTGCCAATCATCGTGAGTTCTCAGCTAATAAGAATCCTACAGTTATAAGCACGCAGACGACCGCCTTCTCGGCGCCGGGAAAACACCATTTACCTGGCCAGCGACATGTTCTTACTGAAATTTTTATATAATTTAAAATTCCATAAATAGGAATAATAATTGGGCAGGGTTCTGCTGCACTACAATGTCTAATTCTGTAAACATTTTTATCACAATAAAATGAGTTTAGTCAATTTTGGGTTTGCAAAATTTTTTATCTGATAAACTTTTTCTACCAAAAGTATAAATACAGTAATTTTACGATTTAAATAGTTCTCGGACATGTATTAATGTAAATATAAAAATGATTGCTCTATTTCTACGGTTATATTTATCCTAGTGTTATTTAATATTTATCAACATGTACTAGTACACTTAATTTATTTTCAGCCCTAGTTCAATAAGTGTTTCTTTATATACAATTCCTTGTTGAAGTTGATCACATTTTTTTGTGTGCTGGAAAGAAATTAAAATTTTTGAGGTTCTACTATCTTGGCATCTGTGAAAAAGAAAATCGAAGCAATGGGGTGTATCACAGATGTTTTGGTAGAACAATAGCCACCTGGCAGCCAACAAAGCACGCCCCTAGTAAACAAGGCTATTTGTCCCCCAAGGTCTGCCATATTGATTCGCTCGCAGTCCATCATCCCCCGCAACGACAGTGCTAGGCTGCGGCGAACCTCACCGCATCAGCTCTCCTTAGTATCACACGTGTTTCTTTAAAAGGTCCTGCCAAATACTTTAAAAATTCAAAATTTATATAATTGTTGGTCTAATGGAAGGCAGAAGAGGCCGACATATTTTGAGGTGTAAATGGTATTTAGTATCGTTTCGTATACTCAGAATCAGGGATTAATATTTACTGTCCAAAAATATCATTTTATTTCACTTCGTCTTTTCACCCCAATAAAATTTTAAGGATTTAATTTTCCTTACAGTCACCTCACAGACATCGACGAATAAATCAATGCCACTATACTACAGCAATTAATAAAACCTAACCAAAAATAAACTATTTTTATAATTGATAGGACTCACTTTTTCTGGTATATAGTACAGGGCGATCATAAATGTGTCACAGTTTAAAAAATAATAATATCAACATTAATTTGATAGGCTATGTTTCAATTAAACTGTAGCTTATACAGTTTTAGTTGTACATATGGGAGGGACAAAAGGAACTATTGCGTTCCTTTTTGCACCGTGGTCACTGGACATTGTCGCCCGGTGAAGTCGTCATTAAAGGCGTCAAACCACCAACAGCAAGGATCGTTTCCAAAAATTACTCCGTTCACTATTATTTCTTTACTTTGTGGATTTATAATATGTGTTAATTCCGTATCTGCCTAACGGTTTGCCAGAGTTGAAACTCGAAAATGAAATGGGTGACAATTTGTATTTTATTTGAATGCGTGCCGTATAACTAAAGACGTACATAATGAACATTGGTTTGATAGAACTAGCCTCAATTAAATTGGGATTTTATTTTATGAGCACCCTATATTATCTAGGAATACATAAATAAGAAAAGTAGTATCATAAGACAAATTTTGCAGGATAACAGCAGCCTTTTTAGATACGAAATAATAAAGATAATGAAGGACAAATACATCGGTTGTAATAGTAGAATAAAACTTTTTCTCTCCGAGTAAGTTTATTGAGAGCAGAGCTTCCCATCATTTTCCATGAATCCATTTTAAAACACTGGAAATATCCTTGGAATATATTTATAATAAATAAATGAATTTTATGGTCATGGAGACTGGGGTTAAGACTGCTAGAGAATCTATTCGCTGACTGGGTATCACTCTCAATACGGAATGTATCATGAACTACGACAGTCCACAGACGACCCGGTAGGTCACGGTCCTGAATGTGCCGCAGAGCCAAGCAAGAAGAAGAAACAATTATTTAATAGAGAATGATTATAAAAATTTTATGCTCAACGTGGAGGCTTATTATGTTTAACGAATGCACATCAAACTTTAGTTAATGATATTTTGACAGTAAATGCGTATTTTTACATATTTACAAAGTTAAATCATTAATATAAACTCGAAAAAAGAATAATTATTAAAATAAAATAAATAATTATCAACGCTTACTATTTAGTAATGCTTTTATGGCATTCTCAGCTACAGTTAATATTCTCGATATAAATTGATGAACAGAACCCACAACTAAAATGCAACTTCATCATATAAAAATACACGCAAATTAATAACTTTAATTTTTTACTTAAAATCGTCACGTATTTCGGGTTTTCCGTAGTGCCTGGTGTCCGTCTGCTAGCTGCTGAATTTTTAGAGGCTATAAGAAGGCTGGGGATTGCGCTGTCCCTCAACTTTTGAAGACTCTTAGACAGTCTCTCTTGGCACTCGAGAGAAATGATCATGGAAAAACAGAGAATCTTTCCCCCGCGTTTTGAAAACTGATAAAGGCTCATCTGAAGAGCTCCGTGCAGCCAGTTATGTCCCCATCTTCGAATACAACAACCTAAATTCTTTATCGCGTTCACAATAATCACTTCGCACGCTGGTGAATAATAATAATTATTCAATATTTTAAAATATTTTGAGGTATTATTATCGAATTTTCAGGTCTCATTTACTTCGTTAGTAAAACCTTAAGGACATTAAAAAATCACGACTGAATAGAAGCTCACCATTGGATTACCTAGTTTTCCCCCTTCAGGCAGAAACCCCAATACTCGTACACTCACATGGTTGCAAATTATGTATCTACCTGTGGTTTTTTTCTGTTTGGGGTTACAGGCTACATGAAGGTGAACCAGTAACTAGTAACCCTATATTAATAACATCAGAAGGGAATTTTAAAAGGTGAGATGTGAAATGTAGAGCAAGGTAGTCTACAGTTGACTAGGACCCCCAGGCTCTAGTTTATGAATCCTACCCGGTGATTCACCTAAAAGAGATGCTGGTAAAAACCCTAGAAAACCTGCATCAGGTAGGTCGAGCTATTCTGTCCCATAATCAAGTCCTTCCGAATAACAGGAGAGGAGTTTGCTCTAGGGTCATAACATTCCCTTTTTCCGTTTCTTCGCCACTTTTAGAAGGCAGCTGGCCGACTGATCCAATGGGAACAAAGGATTACTCAAACTCGTTCCAAGATCTTAGTACATGAACCTCCCAAAAGCGATTAATGTGCCTCGGCATGTGAGAACCGTAAAACAAACGGAGAGAGAGAGGCATCCCCGATCGGTATTTGGGAACTTACCATCCACGCAAATTTAACCAAGAACTACTATAATAAATAAAGAGACGGACAAAAAGTCAGCATTAAATATATCACTATTTATTCACAAAGGCAACGTTTCATCTCAATTTTGAGATTTCCATGCGCGACACCAAATTCTTCACATGTAAATTTAATGTTTTCGGATGAGGAAGTCAATGAGTAAATGATGTTTTGCTAAATTTTAATCTTGAGGAAGTCTCAAAATGGAGATGAAACGTCGCTTTTGTGAATAAATAGTGATATATATTTAATGCTGACTTTTTGGACGTCTTTTTATTTATTGTAAATTTTAAAGTTACAAAACTGTTGTAGCAACACCTAAAGGTATTAAATTAATTATTTTAACTGAAATGTGTTTCTTGTAAAATAAAATGAACATAAGAACATTAAGATGTCAACTAAAATCTAAATGCTGATGAATCACTAACCAAAGTGATTTATTTTCCCGATAATCCAGGGTTTTATTACATAAGTAGTGATATATAAACACCTAAATAATAACATCGAATTAGCAATCCATATAACTCAATAGAGCTGAATATTCATTGTATAAGGTAAATTAGATTTTGGAACAGAGTGCGAAGTCTATTATATCAACAGATTCGACAAAGTATATTCAAAATTATAAATGGAATGTAATTGTAATATAATGTTGAAAAAGAATTAAATGATTTTTTATTTGTCTGATAATTAGGCGTTTTTATTAAATACTTAGTTTGTATATAAATGTCAGTAATATTTGTAGGTAAATTATGTACCTTATTTGCCTTTCGCGGGTTGGTTATTTGTCAGAGGTGCGACGACAGCGAGGAGAATTGTGTGTTTGAGAAGGTTAGTCAGTGTGTGCGTTGAGCAGTGCGGGAAAAAAATGTCTGAGACGACGTAATGCCTCGGCGGTCGATACTACTGTGTGCGATTTTCCTATCCAGAATATTCCAAATAAAATAGAAATAACTCAAATGAGGCTCAATAAATGAAAATAAATTAATAATTGCAACCAAAATTTCTTACATTTTAAGAACACGTGTAAATGCAAATACTGTTCATGTTAATTTTGGACGAACGGGTTTAAATTTGGTTTGCTGCTCCATTCCTGGTTATAAGGGCATCCAGGATACTTTAAGTCCAGAGAAGGAATCCTTTATGTACATTATAAGAGAGGTTATCAGAAACGAAGATTACAAAGCCTTCAGTTAAACGTACACATTTTATTTCACACAACCAATCCAGATACTTGATACTTCATACAGTAGGTTGTTCTTCGGGCTGTTTCTTCATATCGGTTTAGACTCTTGTGGATTCGTGGGATGAGTTAGAATATTCCCTCCTGGTAAAAATCCTGTCCTCGCGTCTTCTGCCACGGTTACGCGAAGTGTTTCGCTTCCTCATCTGAACAGAATTGTTGGCACAGATGAAAGATGCTTAGATCAAGTTGGAACTAGAGAAACCGAGTCGCTAATATATATTTTTTTGGGTTAACAGTCTGCATGAGGGTGATCCTGATACAGGCAACTCCCCTTTAATAGCATAGGAAGGGAATTGAAAAGAGGGGATACGGAAGGTAGAGCAAGATAGCCAAGGGTTAACTAGGACCCCGGGCTATGGTTTAAGGATCCTACCCGGTGTTTCACTTAACGCGATGCAGGGAAAACCCTAGAAAACCTGCATCAGGTAGGCGGGGTATTGGGTACTATTCTCACGCCCTTCCGAATGCCGGGAGACGAGTTTGATGTGGGGTCGCAGCATTCCCTTCTCCATGTCTCCATCAGTTTTAGGTGGCAGTTGGCCGACTGATCCAATGGGATCAGCGGACTACTCTTGCCATACGCCCAAAATAGGTGACGGTGTCTCGGCATGTGAGAACTTTGATAAAAAAACCAGAGAGAGTGAGAAGTCTACTCGATATAATCAGGTGAGCCCCGCAGTCACTCTGGGGGCAAGCGCCTGTGAGAGAAACTCTCATAGGCACATGATTCGAGTCGCTAATATTATTTTTTTTTTGGTTAACAGGCTACATGAGGGTGATCCTGAAACGGGCAACTCCACTTTAATAGTATAGATAGGGAATTGAAAAGGGGGGATGCGGAAGGTTGGGCAAGGGTTAATAGTTGATGCGACTCTAAATAAAGATATATGAAAAGATCCTGCCTGTAGGAGGGTGCTCGATGATTTCCCATCGCAACTGCACAACAGCATGGTTATCTTCTGGGCTGTATGAGGTCGTGCGTTGACATGGAGGAAGATTACTCTCGACAACATTCTGCGACATGCTAACCCGAAATTACAGTCTCTCCGTACACTTCTACCAGCTGTTTGTGAATTTAAGCCGTGGTTACATATTTCGCTCGCGGGAAGTGAAAAGCGGAGTGAATTCTTCGCGAGACCTGTTTCACAAACTCGTCGCCATTTGTATTTCGCTTTAACTAGGGCGGGTGACTGAAATTCTGCTCAATTGCCAACCTCAAGTATTATTATTAATTGACACTATATATTTCTATAAAACAGACGCAACTCCGGGAATATCAACTTTTTAAGATAAGTTTCTAATCAACACTCGTCTCAAAATGGGTATGAATGATTCACAACATGTATTGATAAAATACTGACGTAGAACTTGCAGTTGGGCTGAAAATAAAGTTTTCCGTATCCAAAAATTCTAAAATATTTTCATGGATCTTACTTAGTTACAACTTGATACCAGTTGCGTGGGCAGCGTCTCATACTAATATTTATTTTGAATGGTATGAAGTGTTCAGGGTCTCCCTGATGAGGATTCATTGTGCTTCCCTTTGGATACTCGAGATTGGTCCATTTGGCCTTTTCCGCACTGTCGGCAAACTCCAACAGCTCAGGAACGTTGCTTCTCCATCGCACCAAATCAATGAAAGCATGCATACTCTATGCCACTGAAAATCAAGTATGCGCTAATGAGCAGCCGCTCTATCGATTAATGTGCGGTTCTCTATGGAATACATTTATATACAGCTATCACACATAGATTGAGTTTAGTTTTTGGACAACGGCTGCAATCATTATTTTTGAGAGGTTACTCGACGGAGGAAATTGACATACCAGTGTTTATTGTTGTATCGTCGGTTAAATATATTTCCTAATTGTCACTGATGATTTTCACCGGCAAGACAAAATTTCCTTATTAATTTTTAAAGGTATCTTTTTAATATCGACATCATAATTTATTATTTATTTGTCACCACACACCAACGGTTTCAGGCCGTGTTTAGAATTAATTATTCAATATTTCTACTACAGAGAAACGATCAACTATCTAGAATTTGGTTGACAAAACTATTCTATTATCCAAT
Source organism: Eucriotettix oculatus (assembly GCA_034510155.1). Taxonomy (NCBI): domain Eukaryota; kingdom Metazoa; phylum Arthropoda; class Insecta; order Orthoptera; family Tetrigidae; genus Eucriotettix; species Eucriotettix oculatus. Next base: position 65,940,751 of record CM067379.1, on the reverse strand, counting down.
ACTGTCCATCAATATGATAACATTATTGAAATAAAAATATTTTTAGGCAACCTCTATTCTATTGATTATATTTCTAAGTACATGAATATTAGATTGTCTAAAATTAATTCCTGTCACAACCTAAACAATGTCATATGGAATAATGCACACAATGAATTCCGTTTTACCTTTCTCTGGTATTTTCTTCATTGAATAGACAATAATATTAAAGCTAAAATTTTCAGAAAATTTCAAGACAAACCCTGAATTGTATACTGTAAAAAATTCATTTTGAACACTGGATGATCAGGGACAAAAAATAAAGAACCAATGAAGAAAAAGTAAAGCATCATACAACTTATTAAGATTATCAGTGCCATGCTCAACATTCACAGTTTTAATTTAATTTTGAATATGTTATATTTCAGAATTGATCTTTTTCTGAAAATGTAGTTCTGTTTCAAAAATAGAAGTGTTGTCGTCTAAATCGAAACCATGATTCTCATAAATATAGTGTTTGGTGGTTATATTGTATTTACAAGTAGACAGTTTAAAATTTGACTCATGATCTTTAATTATTATATTCATAGATTCCATCATTTGGCCACTATAACAGAAATTAAATTTAAAAATATATATTTTTTCTGGTTTTATCAAATGACAAAAGATTCAACTAATAAGTTTTCTCCTACTAAGATGTAATATGCCTGTAGTCTCGAAATTAAAAAATCTCTGAAAGATAATCAGTTTTCTTAAGTAGGATTCCTAACTAATTATTTTTAGAGTACTGACATGGTCCTCAATTTTTATTCTTAAATAGTAACAATGACTGACGAGAATCGGTAAAAAATGTGAGCTCATTATTAATAGCTATGTTTCTTGATAATTGCACTGTAATCATTGTGGTTACTAAGGTTTTAAATAACTTTATTCAAGGTCAAAATAAAATAAATTTTAGCGAGTACTTTAAGCACAAGCTAACGATTAAATTTTATCAACCATTACAGAGTTCATTTATATATACAATATTGTAATGAGGTGATATTGCCAGATCACAGAATATTTGTAAGGATTTTAAAGTTTGGGCAGAGTGTCGTATGTTTGCCAATCTCGGTACAGAGGGTTGTCACAAGGTTAAAAATGGGACGTTTGACTTAATTTACCCTTTTACCGAGTGAGCAGTGAAAATGACAACAGCAGCACAGTGGACACCAAACTACACAGTATGTTTTAAGATTTCCAGAGTCGTGATAAGCTGTCCCAATTTGGGGCTGGATTAATATTTAAATATTTAAGAATTTCTGTGTAATGTTGTTGGGAGAGCATCATTAGCTGTTGGATCGTTAACGAGAAAGGAGAAAACTTAAGAAATTTTTAGGTTTACTGCGGAGCAACCTGGGAACTTTTACGACGAAAGGAGTGAAGTGAAATTAAATTAAAAGCAAAGAAAAGAAATTGTTTGCCTATCTTACTGGTTTTATTATTGATTTGGTAGAATTATAACTAATGGGTGAGATAAATATGCATCAAGAAAGTGTAAAATCACCGTAGTGCATATAATTATTAAATAATTAGTAATTAAAGTATGTGTTTTTTGTGAAATTGTAAATTATAATAAATTCGATTGATAATACTTGAAATTAGCATCTCTGGGTTGGGAACTTTATATAAAGGACGTTTAATTATGTGGTTTGATTTCGAGTATTGTAAATTTATATAAGGAATTTTTTTTATAATTTCTGTTTATTGGATTGTTTCTTATAACAATAAAATGTTTTATAATATGACTTGGCATGAGCATCTTTTCTCTATTGGAACCTATAGTGCTTTGAAATGTATCGAGTTAGATTTTTGATATTGACAAAGAAGACGTAGCAAAATTTATGTTGCTGAAAATTTATGTTGACAAGAATTTATATAATATATAATTTGTTTTGTAATAAGTAAGGTCTTATTGTATTAATCTTGTATTAATGGTGATGTGCTGTTAATTTCTGTAATGAGTGTGAATTTTATGTTTCATTTTTAGTTGAGAATGACCATACTGTCGAAAGCTCCGGTAATTGTAAATTGGAATATGGACTGAATATAAAATTTGGGTTTTAAATAAAGAATCTTTTAGACATATCACAATGTCGGTCCTTGTGAAACTCTCGGAAGAGCAAAGAAAAGTGTTTTATTGTTTATTGTGTGTGAATTGCCGAAGGCGAACAAATGAAGAAAATAAAAACATTATGGACTACAAACAAATCAAAATAAACTTTTTATCACAGAAAGTTGGTCACATATTAGCCACTCAAATGTTTTGTATATATTTACCCACGAAATAGTACATTGGCAGAAATATTTCATCTCATTCAATTTAAACCTTACATTTATAGTAATGGTATCCTACTAAATAAACTACTAAAATAAAAAATATTTTAGCTTAATCATATAAATAAAACCTTAAATTATTAAACGAACGTTATAATATATTTTATGTATTTTCATAATATTGACTACAAATTAAATCGAATATCGAAACATTCTGATAAAATTTTATTCTATAATTTAGTAGTAACGAAACGAAATTGGAACGATAAAACTGATTTGCCTTATTTTTGTAAAAAGTAACGAATAATGTACAAAAATATAAGTTTGAAAGAGATCAATGTGAGTAGACAGAGAACTACATAATAAAATTGTGGTTTATCTCCTGGTGTAGTGTTAGACCTTGTCTTATAGCTGTTTGTATTTTTTTAGTTTACAGAATATTTCACGTTTGTTAATCATTTTAGTGAGACAAATCCTCGCCAAGTGGTGCATGTCTATAAATACAGCATGTAAAGAATGAAAACAAGCATGGTAACAGGAATAGGATTTGATAACTTTGGGCGCTTGCCAGGAATCTGGAATTACAAACAATCTCAACGAACGATAACTTACACCAAATTAACTAAGAGCAGCAGCTACATCTTATGCTTTAAACCATGCGTACTAATTCTTATTTTCCATATTACTGACGGTACCAAACGGTCATTTCTAAATTCTTATTTCGTTAACTGATAGTTTATAAGCTTCTCATAAAAGCTTTGATCGACGTACACTTATATTTTTTTAACGTAAATGGATTTCTGATACTAATTTGTGTTTTGATATTTATGTACTTCGTATCCGTACTATAGTTTTGGAAAATGTGAGACTTCATCGATATTGATGCAACGTTATTTTATAACCGATTGTATACCTTACGTCGTTGTGCAATCTGTTTGCCTAAACACAAGGTTACCTGGATACCGCTGGCTCGTAATGGAATACATACATTCATAAATTAATCAATAGACTTCAGTAAAAGTAAACAAAAATAGATATGTAGTTCAAAATTAAACCAAATTAATTACATTTAAAACTCGACACAAATAAAATATCAGAAAATTATGTGTGTTGGAATAAATTTTAAATAAAAACTGTAGTCTTTAAACTTTCATACATCTGGGCTTTAAAATGATCTAAAATTTTCTTTGGAACAAGTTCTTGGATGCTAACTATTACGAAACAGTTTAAATATCTAAATTCCAGGTGAAGATCATACGGACGTCGAAACGTCGCGTATGTATCGCTGTGTTACCCCAGTGGAAACTCGAGAACGTTTTCTTCAGCAACTGCAGCGTGAAAACCTCCGGTGTTTAATTATTATTAATATCCTGTTTTTATTCATTTTCCCCGTCTATATAAATGGTGCAATAAAAGTGTGCAAACGTATGGAGGGTCTGTACAAACACTTTTTCCTCTTGGTGTTTTTGTCAGAGATTCTTCGTTACTGAGCAATTTGAATTAGAAAGGCACGTTTCCCGCCGCAACGCTGCCATCAGGCAAATGAATGAATTTTGAAAATAATGGTTCTAACAAAACATCTCCGACAATTACAGACCACACGTTTACAGAAAATGTCTCTTGGAAGTTGTTACAAATGAGGCACGCGGGTTTGCGTGAAAATGTTGCCTCGTCAGAAAGCAAATCAATCTTTCGTATTTGGGATTGTTTGAGAAACCATTCTCAGATTTGTGTCCGGAAAAGATGACCAGAATTATATTTCTAGGTTATCTTCCTTCATATTACGCAGTAACGAAGTGTCCCTATGGCAAAAAGCGATGATGGAAAATGGTTGCATTGACTCCCTTTATCCCCATTTAAATTTGTATACTTAACGTCAGTACACCCACCATGTATATACAATTATAACCAAATTAAACCTCTAATCTTGATTTGACCTTCTAATTTGCATTATTTCCTCATTGTTTTGTCGATAATCCGTACCTGTATTTCAGGCAATCTGTTAGGTCTTACAAAAATTCGATCCGATTATTGATTGTGTGCATATTGCCCATTTGCCACGCTATGTCATAAGCGATTAAGTATTTGAGGAATTTAGCGTTTCTCTCGGATTTCATAATATTTTATTCATTCCTATTTCTTACCACGTATATTTTCATGCACGTTAAAAAAGTAAACTAGAGTAAGAGGAAGGGGGTGGAGGGGTAGAGAGAATGGTGAAAACTTAAACAAGTCTCTTAACTGTTACGGCTAACGTTCAAAATAAGTATAACATATTTTTACCTTATGTAAACGTTTATAATCTTATGTTTTAATCCATAATTCATAAAAATTTATTATGAGCGTAGATTTATTTACATTAAAATAAGAAATGGCTATTAAAATATTATATTACTGTTAACACCTAAAATTCTGAAGTTTGTCAATTAAGTAATACCTTATTTATAGGTTTTAAAGCGAAAAGTTTCCCAGTGTTACGTTTCGTAACTAGAGTGTGACCAGAAGTCTATAGATTAATGTTTGGAGACAAAATCCACTCTACTTCGTTTTTCACGTTCTTTTCTCAGTAAAACCATCCCTATTATCTGATACTGGTCGCAATATACGCGACGTTGATATAAAAGAATTTCAACCCAAGAGCAAACCATTTTCTGTGTAGGAGTTAATTTCTTATGAATAATTTGTTTCGATGCAGAGTTCGCGATATCAGTTGAATCAATACACACAATAAATACGCTGTAATTAAATATTTTGCGTTGGTAAATAAGTTTTTTAATGTGGCAAAACTAAAACTCTTATCACTATTTGCATGATTATATCAACACGCGTCAGTGTTACTATTACTAATAACCTTATAACAGCAGGTACGTCTGCTCATAGCGCTTAATAGTCTGCTGTGAATCAATTTAAACTGAATTAAGTTGCTTCGGCCAGAGGTTTAGTAAATCTTCATAAACGAATACAGCTACAAGTCTAATAAATCCTTATATCGACAAAACGATGCATAAAATTGATGTCCAATTGTGAGTTTACGAAATTGGGCCCATGTGAGTTTCTACTCAATGAAGTCAAGATTAATATAATATAAACGTATTAAAGTCTGACAATTCGATTGTATTTCAATTTCATATGACTGAGGAGAAACAGAAATAGACCTTCACCTGAGGTACGTTAAACTAAGGTGGAAAACATTTAATATAACGAATTTTAAAAAGTTCAACAGCAGCGGTACTAAAGTGGTTGTCGTGTTTAAATTTATTTGTTAATGTTATGGAGGGTACGTAAATAGAAATAATAATATTAGATTGACGTTATACTAAATATGATTCACTCTTGGCGTAGAGAAATTTAAAAACGTAGATGTAAATTTAAAACGTGCTTAAAGGCCTGATATTCGTGGTAAATATAAATATCCTTCTCAGTTAGTGAGATTGATAGTGATTTTCCTGATGTTGTTGGTATATAATTTCAGGCCCATTCACCATGGGATGGAATCATTCATAGGAGGAGGTGGAGGGGTTATAGAAATCTAAACGTTAGATAGTGGCATTCAACTTGCAACAACTGTAGCAAATCTGGGCCTGTGTAGTGATGGTGTGGATAAAGGGCTGAAGATATGATATATGCAGTCGAACTTCCCATAAGCAGAGACTATTGGGGAATGGGATTTTGTCCGCTTATTAGAAGGCAGCAACATTCAGTATGCATAACAATAAATCCATACAATGCCAAAGTAAGTAGGTTCGTTAGGTTCATTTTCGGCGTTTTCAACACTATAAGCCAAGGTTTCTCCATAAAGATAATTCTACTTCCGAAAATAATTGAATACAGTTTGTTTATTTATATTTTTATGCAAACGTAAGCCTCTGAATTGCATCTAAATCCTTAATTGTCTTTAAAAGTTTGAAGAGGTTCAGCTGGACATCTGGGCGAAACGATGATGCAAAATGCACTTTCTACAGTTCACTTTAAAGTTTTTGATAATGCCCTGTTCTAGAGGTTGACACACGGCTGACGATTTTGCTGGTAGAAAAATTATTTTAACGTTCGAAAATTTTACTTTGCGATGAGATTTTCCTATAATAAAATAATTTTTCTACCTTGTCAAAAAATTTACTATTAAAAGTCTTGATATATCTCGTCATCCATGCTTTTTTATTTACCCGCTGTTCTATTCTCTTTAATAGCGGAGCCTCAAAATTGCCTTTCATGTTTCTACTATATAATTGCCAATCTTTTTTTCGATGTTTTCCCTCCTTTGCATGTTTTGCATTTAAATGCCATCGTTTTGTTTGGTAGAGTTCTAAAAAATTAGTGCAGTCTCGTCACAGTTAAAAAGTTAGCTTTCGCGTAACCTTCACAAAGATCCGGCAACTTCGTTGTCCACCCTGGCACACGTTATTCTCCACAGCCGCCGCTTCACCACTTAATTACACGTAAAGCCTTGTATCAAATTTAATTTGTCCAGCCAACTGACACTTGCCTTGAAGTACTAATTGACAATTTCCAAAGTCTTTTCCCTTATTAAACGGCCGGAAATAGGTAGTCAATAGCTTGACCGGATAATTTTAAAAACGATTTCTTCGATACGTCGTTCCTATTTTAAAAGTTTTTATTTATAAGGTTTCAGCAATTTGGGTTTTTTCGTTTTGAATCTTAAAGCAAGAGAACTTTGACTCGGATTTTCTCTTTTTCATACAGTTTAATTAAGTCCACCTTTTCTTTAATAGAATGAATTTCTTTTTGCGCACTAATCTCCGTACATCGTTTCAACCCGAAACACACGTAACGCACTATGATTCAAATACGGCTGGCGGACAACTAAGAAGAGTTAGTGAAAGTGATTCGGGATTGGGAAATTCAAGGTTCATCTATCTCAAAGTGAACAAGTTGGGGTAGAGCATCTGGAATCCTGAACTGTTTTCGACTTTCTGTCCGGTTATTAGAGACATTATTATCGAGAATCATGTTAAAGTAGGGTCTGGTTATTAGAAGTACTTTTCTTAGTAAAGTACATGGAATAATGCCGGGGAAAATAAGATTGTCCGAGTATAAGAGACGTCCGGATATAACAAATGTTATATATATATATATATATATATATATATATATATATATAGTCGAACTTCCCGAAAGGACACGTCTAATAACCGGACGTCTCTCATACTGTATAATTAAGAAAAGCGAAAACAACTAAGACTGTTAGGAGTATTCCTGGTTCAGTTAGTGTGCAGGTAGCCTTTTTTAACTTTTCAAAGATACCCTGAACATTATTCATTCTCTAAAGGTACCAGGAGTATTTTCAATCTATCAAGGTATGGAGAGTATTTTCACCTGTCTTACTTACTGTAGAATTGTTTGTACATTTTTATACTTCCTTTAAGTTACTGTGCTCATTGAAGGGATTAGTGAACTATCGCTGTAATTATGATGAAACTAATAATCCGTCATTTAATATAGGGTACAATACGTGAAAAGGTAATGACAAGGTGATGACAAAGAGATTACAGTCGAATTTAAAAACTGCACCGCGCTAATATTAATAAATTTAGGGGAAATCCCGAGTACTCAGCTAGTAGATAATTAATAAACGTATCGATCACATTAGTAATGTGGAAGTTGATTACGTAATGAAAGAAATTTATCCACTGAATGAAGACACTTCATAAGTAAGATACTAATACAGTTGTTAAAATCATGAAATTACCAAACAAGTGAAAATTATCGTAAAGACACGTAATATTCTAAAATATGTTTTTATATAAAAGCATATAAATTGAATCTCTGTTTATCCCTGTATTTTCGCGCTACCGCTATATGCTGTGCAACGTGAGAAGCAAATAGCTAGTTGGTTGCTGTGGATCTGCGTTGTTCTGCGGACAGCTGATGCAATCTCCAAGGCAATCCATCACGCGCTCTCCCGCCAAATCTGAAAACACTCCCCGCTCTTCCCGCTGACGTCACTTACCCTCTGGGACGCTCCATATTTGCCTCGTTAGCTACATCAATGCTTATCACGTGACTCACAAAGATTAATTTTCTGTGACACGTTCTTTTTTTCTATAACTAAAACTCGTCTAGAGCGAAATGAGGTTTATCGTAAATGGATACTTGAGTACGATTGTGATTATTAATCTTTAATTTCGACTCAAGGACACGTGATTTCGCTATGATATTGAAAAATAAATCACACGAAAATGCCGAACAATTGGTAAATGAATTGTAAGAAAATACTCTCATTAAAATTTCATTTTTTTCTTTATTGGCTTATTCTAAGAAATTTAACGTCTACTTTAATAAAGGCATTAAAAGTTTACAAAATCAATAAACTTCCACGCACAGAGGGTTCTATATTTCCTGTAATGAAACAAATTCAAGGTCGTGAGGACGTAGGAGACGGGTGGAAATATACAAAACCAAATATTTTGTAAGGAGAACCTGAAAAGTAAATTTATTCTTTCTCCCGTGGGATTGGTGGGCTAAAAATACCTTGGTCTGTATATTAAAAACATTAATTTTTGTCGAAGAAACCTATGGAATTTAATTGGGTACTTTACCTTTGGCGTTCAGGAAATCACTCAGGCAGATCACCACCAGCACTCAGGAACCTTTGGAGTGATTGGAGCAGAATCGGCGACGTCAAGCTTCTCCAACACGATGACCGAAGATACCCTTTGCTAACTGGCGGTCCTTCACCTTGTTTGTAACTGCCTGTCCGAAACGTCATCCATAACTATTTTTCCATCTATCTGTAAAACTACGTTCAGCACCATTCTCCTTTACAGATCCAAAATTTGTCAATTACAAGTCATTTTCCACGCCTACAAGTGCGCAAAACGGGAAAATACGTCTTTTCAAAACCGTGTAACATCACGCTCAAACATAATCCCACTTCCAATGAGAAATATTCGGGCATGCCAAATATTCTAACATCCTATCTTATCCAATCAAAGAATATGTAACCGTGGGCTGCTCAGTGGTGGCGATTTAATCCCTCACAGGAAATTGCATGAATGTGATTTGTTCTGCTTTGGCCCACGGTACATGAAGTGCAATGACCCCAAAAATTCTGGAGACCGAAAAAATTTATTTCACAAACTTGTTTAGTTAAATTAAATGAGCTAAACCTTTCTATTAATTTATAAAACGTATGTATACTACTATTTTCCACGTAGAAGTTGCACTACGTTACACAGAGTAGCGGTCAGAAATAGATGGGGGACGGATTAATAATTTTTATGCTGTAAGTTTTTGCTACTAGAAAATATAATAATATGGTAAACAAAGTGTGATAACAAATTTCATCAAACATTAAATATGTATAATTAGATGGTATGAACAATAAATGCATTGTTTGTTATTAATTTTGTAATTTGTCTGCGTAAAAAGAATTATGCATTTCGTATTACTCAACATTTTTGATTATCTGACATAAAAGCTAGTCCCGATTATATAAGATAAGTGGGACACTGTATTATATCTGAAATGAAATGAGGAATTACATTATATGTTTCTCAATAGTTAATACAATTTTTTTTTAAATTAACAACTAAAATGCGTATAAATAATACCCATGATAATGAGTCATACGTCCTCTGCCAGCTCACATTGTTTCTTTTTGAGGTGACAGGTTACGATAGGGTGAACTCGAAATTAACAAACTTGCAAACTTTATGAATTAATTCGTAGAAGATTGCGCCACTCTCTAACCTATAATTCAATAATAGAAACTTCTTGATTATCTTATAATCTCTGAGAATCGGACGTTACCACACACATTTTCTTTTGGATTTCTATCTGATTGGAGATACGACATGTTGCCTTTCGCTACGGGCGTAAAATTGAAACTCAGCGTCATTTTCCTTTGTTCCTACCGTTTTCTAAGATGAAGTAAATAATTCTATTTGTCGAGACACGTCGTCCCTGACGATCCGACGCCTGTCTTTCTACCTGAGTAGTGAAGTGTTTTGTCACAAACAGAAATCACGCGCGTAACTTAAATTGCAGCTGAAAGGAAAAAAAAAACATTTAAATGGAGTAATAACACTACTTTAGTTACAGGATTCCACCCAGAGTGATTGCGGGGCTCACCTGACTATGTCGGGAATGCCTTTCACTCTCTCTGTTTTTTTTTATATAAGTTGTCACATGCCGAGACACCTTCACCTATTTTAGGAGGTATATGTACTGGGGTCAAAGATCTTGGGCATATGGCAAGAGTTGTCCGCTGATCACATTAGATCATTCGGCCAACTGACTCCTAAAACTGGTGGAGACATGGAGAAGGGAATGCTGCGATCCCACAGCAAACTCGTCTCCCGTCATTCGTAAGGGCATGAGAATAGTACCCAATACCCGACCTACCTGATGCGGGTTTTCAAGGGTTTTCCCTGCATCTCTTTAAGGGAAACACCGGGTACGATCATAGCCCGGGGGCCATAGTTAACCCTTGACTACGTTGCTCTTCCGCATCCTCCCTTTTCAAATTCCTTCCTATGATGTTAAAGGCGAGTTGCCTGTATCAGGATCACCCTCATGTAGCCTGTTAACCAAAAATAAAACTTCAGTTACAGTAAATGATAGCAAGTGTTTACTATCATTTATTGGTGAAATTTGTAAATATTTTACATTTTTACGCCCCCTGAAATATATCCGTTTTGCACTTGAAGCGTAAAATTAATGTTCTAATATATTTATAATTAAGTTTACGTCATTAAATGTTAACTGTAGGTTGAAATAATAGTGCCCCCAATGGTATAACATTCATTCACTGTTCATAGTCTATTCCTCACTAATTAAGAGAGATCATCCATGAATTTAGTACTCGTCGAGGACGTCCATGCATATTTATTCTTACAATTAACAAAGAATCTGTGTGACTGAAGGGCCATTCAGAAGATTTGAACTACAGAACAGAAATTGTGTTCTAATAATCCCCTAACGTCGAAAGCACTGACAACATGCTGGGAGATTAAGAGTAGAATCCTGCTTCCCAGCGTCCAAGTGAAAGCATATTCCCGTACTGAGTGAAGGGCTCTCGTTTTAATATCCCCAGATCGTGCCAGACTTTATGAAACGAAATATAAAATAATTGCTATTACTTGAACCTAAGGTATTCAACGCAATTAGAGCAACATTCCACTGTCGGTACGAGTATATATATTTGAAAAAGATGATTAGTTCGGTCTGTCAATTTTTACAATGCAAGCACAAGTGAATATTTTTATCAGCAAAGAGATTAGCAAGCTTCATGACGTATAGTTTTGAGTTTCGTGTGATTATAATTGCTTTTCTAAAGCGCATTTATGGTAAATCCAAGTAAAGTCAATGGCATTATAACTACTGTAGTTATTTTTCTCGTGTATCTGGTTGATATGAGATTGCATAGCAGAGGCTGAGGAGGGAAGTCACTGCTGGGTCATAAGCACGTCGCAGCCAGCGGCTAGGGATTACGGCCTAAGCTAGGAATTACCGGCAAGTATAAAGGCTATGAACATGCCAGATCTATACAACTCTAAGCTACAGACGACTCAGATAAGCTTGTTTTTTGTGCAAGTACAACAGCCAATTTTAACTTAACAAAATTTGATCGAAATGTTTTCTGTTATACTTATTTTTTAATATCTAAGAGACACACGTTTCACTTAAAATTAATACTCTGAAGCTTATGAATTATCCTGTCCGTTTAAGCCAATGTTTGTACCGTGGAGCTCACAATATTAGTCGGTAAGACACTAACTTTAATAATTATCGTTACAGAGGGTTTCCTCTACTTTTAAACGATTTCCAATAGAGCTGCTATTCGTTCAGGTGTATTTCATATATGTACAAGGAAATATGATTTGAAATTATAACATGTTTATACATAGTAGATAACTGCCGGTATAGTACCATTATTTAAACGAGGGATGTTTTATGAACATTTTGTGTTTATTATGTGCAATACTATAACATTTTTCCATAATAAAACGCCGAATTGTCAGGTCTAAACTTTTAATTAATATCGTAATAATAGCCAATAAATCTGATATAGAATTTAAATGAAGCAGTAATACGGTCAAATAGAAGCACAATTTTACTAAAAACCTTTCTTCATTATATTAGTCTTGACATAGCACTTATCATCATTCGAATAAGAAATTTCCTTTTCTGTCACTTCGTTGTCCTAACGAAAAATAGAAGAATTTCGTTCTCTAATTAATAGCAATGGATTCATTGACTGGTATTGTTTAACAATTCAGGAAGAGCAACATTGTCACAGTAACCTTCTATTGTAAAACGAAAGTAATTAATTATTACTAGAACAAATTAATCTATAGTTGATAATATAGATAAAAATAGACATGGAATAAGCCTACTCCGCGGTTTTAATTAAGTAATCACAAACCCTTGTTCACTCTGACATTCCACGAATTTATCAAAAAACAGATTTACTGGAACACAATGCTAATTATATCATACAAGTACTCATGATCTGTTGTAATAAATTCCTTTTTATATTTTGCTTTTTACGACATCATCAAAATGCCTGGTTGCGCCAATTTAGCCAATATTTTTCCGAGGATAGAGCGGAAATGGATGTGAAAATTTGATGGTTTGTTTTCTTACAATTATTGAATGAAATTGATTGTTGTCTAAGAAAAAAAACCCTGGATTGCTGAGGAAAGTGTTCAATACTATAGTGAGATTATTCTAGCCTATAACTTCAAACAGTTACCGACAGAGCGCTGTAAAGGGTACCATTGGAAATCCAAAGATGATCACTACAGTAAAAATGTAAGCGGTGTTATACTTATGAAGAAGTGGAGAAAAGATTACTTTTCAACCTTCCAATATATATGCGATTCAAGTAATAATGTTTTCAGTAGACGAAGTTGGACTATTGATAGTGAAGTGAAATGGTAACGGTTTGTTGCAACAGACTTTCCTCTAGACGATCACCAGCCCAAGGTGAGAATTTCGACGAGTGGGTCGTTGAACACAATATTTCTAACTTAACTATCGGTTATTTCGTATCATTTGATAAGTGTTAGTAAGAACCGTGTACCGTCCCAATGTAAAATATCTATTTTAATCCAGGAGCTGTCGACAATCTTGTCATTATCTACCTTAAATGGTACAATTATTAACATTGGTGGAATAGTAAAATGGTGATAATAGTATAAAGCTATACATGCCACATAGATATTTAGTCGGTACATTGATATTCATGGTATTTGTTATCTACACACGTTTTATTTGTTATTCATTTAACAAATTTTCCACTAATATTAACAAAATACAGGTCAAATCAATCGAAAGTTATAACCTCGGTTAGATGCTTTTTAAATAACGTTACATTGTATTTGATTTATATTATATTTTATTTGTGGAAATAAATGTGAATTTAGTTCACATTAAATGTACTTATTTATTCAAATGTCTCTTAGGAACGTAGTGTTATATGATGATGAACTCATTTTATCAGCCTAATTTTGTTTTATAAAGGGATACCATTAAGTAATCAATTATTTCAGAGGCGAAAATAAGAACGTGTTTATTTACATTTCATTTTATTGCCAATCAGTTTATATAATCTTCGTCGTTATCTAAGACCTTTTGTCACCTTTCTGATAGACTTTAAATCCCCTGTTCGTAAAAACGTTTTTCCTTTGAAGAAAAATTAGATACCAAGTTAAGCTCGCACATCAGCCAATCGTTTGAAATCTTTATTCCTTAGGTAATGTTCCATTGGTCTGAATAAATGCGTATGTTTGAGGAATATGGGAATGTGGTAAAACCTCTCAGTATAACTGTTTTAATTTTTCTTGGGTTAATCTTGCTGCATGCAGCTACCATTATCGTGTTGCAAAATTATCCCTTTTCTGTTGACTAGAGCTGGCCGTTCTACCAATAATTCGTTGTCCAACCTAATTGTTGGCAATACAATTTTTCTACCCGTCTCAATAGTTCAAAATGAATTATTCCGTCACAGGCCCACTGAACGCACAATAGCACCTTCTTTAAACTAAGTGATGGTCTAGGAGTGGGTACGGGTAGCTGATTTGGAGAAAACCATTGCCTGGTGTGCTTTTTATTGTTGTACGAGACCCATTTCTGATCACCAGTAACAATTCTTTTGTAATAACGGATCACGTCGTTGTCTGCCCAATCGGGGTTTAACGAATCTTTATTCATCTCTGACAATAGATAAGGAACCCAAATACCCTGCCTGTATACCTTCCCGATTTCTTGAAGATGTTTTTGGACTGTTGACCAAGAAGCCTGAAGAGTGTTTGCTATTTCCTGGATACTTATATTGGGATCACTTTCCACCAGTGATTTTAATGCGTCTTTATCAAACTCTACGGGACGTCCATTTCTATCGCTAACAAACAAGTCAAAACCACCTTTCGAAAATTGTCTGAACCAGCATTCGCATTTATTGACTTTCAGTACGTCTCCATAGACACCACAAATTTTCTTTGTTGCAACCGTTGCATTAACACCGGAAAGAAAGCGGAACAGTGTGCAATAGCATAAATATTCTTCAGTTGTTTAATAGTCTACAATTTTACACCGGTGCAATTTAAGTCAATACATCCAATACAATGTCCTGTAATATTGCGCAATAACTCACGTTTTATACACTCACGTACTGAACTAGACTGGAGCGAATTATCCAAACTAAAAACAATTGATTACTTGTGGGTACCCCTTTTGAATTAAAAATTTACAGATTTTCACATAACTACTTCGTTTAGAAATAAAGTTTGAGTTAGAAAAAATTCTACTTTAAATTAATTCAATTATGAGATAATGATTGTCTCTGAAATGTTGAGCAAAACAGGCGTTCATTCTTAATTACGGAAACATCAAACAGGAAACGATTGACCTTACTTAACAAGTATTTATTGTAACTGAAATATTTACACATACCGTCTTTGTTTTTTTATTTTTGAATCTCTATAATCTCATCTTATCTACAATTTGTTTGAAAAATTCCTACAGACATGTCGAAACGCATAACTTTGAAAAGTAAAGAAAGCTACTTACAGCCATTAATTGAGGTGAAAGTTTTTAAAAGCTAAATATTTAGGAATATTCAATAAATAGTTTCTGAACTGCAAACAGTGAATATTTACCGATTTAAGAGCCTTTCAGAATAAATAAATAATATTTGTTAGTAATATTGAAGACTGTGCTATACTCTTTAAATGAAGTAATTTGGTGTGTCATACACATTCGATATTTTTCATTAATAATTTACCACTGCACCTTACTGTTTATTACGTTTTTTAATCATTTTATATAATTACCTCATGTATATTAAAACTTTTTTTGTGTCTAAAAATAAAAGTTGGGAGATAAATGTTGTAGAAAATTTCTCATGAACTGAACTGAGTTAAATTGAATGGACATAATAGTATTATTAATATTAAACCTAAATATTTCTAAAGAGACCAATCAATAGGAGCTAGCGCGGATTTAAGCTCATTGCTGTACGTGGGCGTGAGCCTATGCATGAGACACGTTGCAGGTTGTCGAGGAGCAGCCTCCAGGGATTACCGAAGCTACAACAATACGCATACATGTAGCCTAAGCCTGGAACCTTGTACCAATACAAACAGTAGAGGCAGCTGCTACAATCAGGGAGAAGATAATTCCTTTCTATTTTGAACATGAATAGAAATTACGTGACACGTTACTAAACGGGACCTAATTACTTAAAAGAAATAAAAAATATTACTACTATTTCAATAAAAATGACTTCTAGAAACGTGTGTTAAAGTTAAATTACAAAAAATAATCGAACGGTGTTTGAACTAAATAAATCTTACTTTATGTAAAAAAATGTTAATATGTAGAATTAGTATTAAGAATTCAATATTAAATAGTCATCAGCAAATAAGCATTAAGTACGAAAAATAATTAGTCTATGTAGGAAGAAAATTCTTTGAACGTTGATTTTCAAGTCCTCTAAATGTCTTGGTATTTCAACTCGGTTTCATAGTACACTATCTGGGGACCCGGCGTTGCCCGAGTGTTTATTTGTATTATCCCGGGACATTATTTAATTCTCGGTCAGCACATGATTAAACTGGCATCGAAAACGTCACAATATGAACCTCTAATATAACCTCCCACTATATCGAGAGAATAAATAATACTCCCGGTACAATAAAATTATTTTCATTACTTTAACAGAATAAAATTTCTTCCCTACTTAAGGGATGAATTTTTACTTAACTCGCAAATTAAAAGTCATAATGTAATATAGAGACTCACATTACACAGGTCACCAAACTCGATAGTTTACTTGTTATTTTCATATGGCTCATTTCCATCCGCACGACAGGGGGTTGAAATTATACGCAAATATTATCGGGGAAAACACTACGAAAGTAATTGACCTCAAGAATTCTGTTCAGATTTAAATATGAGCCTTTATGGCATATAAAGATTCCTCCAATTCCACCCCATCTCCCTAGGGTGGTAGCCGTGTCTTATCTCAAAAGTGTTTGGCTTGGGTCGCGAGGAATATGGAAACAAAATTTTATCAAAATTCTTCCAAACCTTAAACGTATTACGCAGTAGTGTGTTTTACCCCAACCCATCTCCTGTTAGGGGATTAACTGCAATTTAATTCGCATTAGAAATGTCAGAATCAAGATTGAGTAGCACCGATTTCCATACTAAACTTGACTTTTATTTTTATTTTCATAAGAAGACCTTACAATCCCACGATGAATGTGTTTGAAGTTATACACAAAAAAGATTAAGAGAAAACGCTATCAAATTAATTGACCCAAAATATATATATTAGAAAAAATAATGGGTAGTCCAAGTGTAACATCGGAATAGCTGGAAGACTGTTGTGGAGAAGGTGAAAATGTTCGAAGGAACGTTGTAGTGCCTCAAAAGAAGAAGAACGGCAGTTTATGGATTTTTAAAAATATCGCTCTAACTTCCTACGCCCCATGTGGTGGTAGTCGTGTATTACGCTAATAGTCCTGACTTCCGTTGGCCAAGAACACCTGTTCGAAAGTCGGTCTAAATTGTTTCATTCATTAAAGATAGTATAGGGAAGGCTGTTTTACCCCCTTACAACCCGTCTTAGGGGACAAACTATTAGTTGAATTTGATTTTCATGCCGTAATTAAATTAAGTGACTCACATAACACCGGTTTATAGCCCAATCTCGATTGATCTCTGCTTATTTTTTTGTTTAGCCCCTCCACCCCTACACCTAAGAATACTACCTTTCGTTTATTGATAGGGTTGAAATTATGCAGTATCTGAGGACACACACTCATATAAATTCATACAAAAATGCAATTATATCATAGAAATATCGGCAGTTTTTGCTTTTTTTAATTTTCCACCATCCCACCTCGTTCCTAGGAGTGGTAGCCGAGTCTCACTCCGACATTGATTTCCGGGCCGCAAAGAGCACGTGTGTCAAATTTGGTCGAGATTTGTTCACTCGTTTAGATTTGTATGTGGAATATACATACACATAGACAGACCCACATACACACATACAGGTAATTTGATTATAGAGATTACTCTTACATGTCATGCTAATAATTTTTATTTCATAGAAATATAAACATTTTATCTATATGTTTTGCTGCGGAGAGATATTAAGTTATTTAATATCATGTCCCAATAAAAGTTCCATAACTAGTGTATGGTTTTAGATAAATAACGGTATAAAAAAGGTTTATAATTGAGATGTACGATCCGTATATTTAAATACAAGCTATAAATTACGTGACGTGATCACAAGCAATGACTTGCCGACCGATATGGGTGACATCTGAAGCTGTATCGTGAATAGAGTAAATGTCCTGTAGGCGGGCAATTGTCCAATGCAGAATATAAAGTATCTAAAGCAAAAATAACAAATTTGATTGAACTTAAAGAAGACCAAAAAGTATATAGCAACCATGAAAAAATATATTCAACAATTAGGCAGCGTTGAACCAATAATAAAGTGACTAAATAAACAAGTGTTAGTTTTTGGCCTATAAGACGGTGATCTTCAACAGCGGCATAAAAATTTCGTCTTTCTGGATTGATTACATATCTCCATTGGGAGTCATAACGCTAGGAAACATAAAATGGCATGAACTTTAAACTCACATCAGGCTGTTTAACCCACAGCGTAATATAACTTTAGCATCCTTCTTGTGTTCTATAATCAAATTATTCTTATGGGCCAATAAAAATTATTTCAAACTATTTAGTTAATGATTATTAAAGATCACAGGCTTTCCCGGTGCAGTTCCTGAAGAAATATTTCTTGGGTTTCCACTCGGGTAATACAGTGATAATGACGCGAATTTTCGACGACCGTAAGGACTGTCATCTTCCAGGCCAAGTATCTGGTTAATCGGTAATGTGTTATAAATTTTCACACCTTATTGCTAATGGTTTTCCCTATTATTACGATAAAATTTAACTCAAATTGACCATAAAAATATTTAAAAATTCGTGTATGGAAATTATTTTTCGCTTTTTAATTTTTCTACCAATTTCACTTTGGATATTGAAATCATATCCGTAAAGCGTTATCATACGGGTTACTTGAAGTGTTCGTTGTTTATCGTCATGTAAACTTTCAAAATTGTGAATGTACGTATACTATCCACATGAACTTGAATTTGAACTTTCGTAATTGTTGTGTAATGAGACAAAACTGTCAGTCGTATGCATAGGAAACAGGGCTCTTAAGCTTTGTATTCTACGAAGTGTTGACCGTGCCCCAGTAATGTTTGATACAAGCTGTTAACAGGTACTGCGATCCGTAAGTGGCTGTTAACTTAGTCCACAACATCGCAGCCAATATTAACTACGACGGCGATAGTGTGCCTGGTTTGCTTAGGTTGATGGAACTATCTCTGCTTTTACTGAGAGACAGGGAACCTCCACAATTAGTTTCTTTAGACTAGATTACGAAAATATTGCCCCCAAAACAATTCTCACAATTTACATATCCCTGTAAAGAATATTTTTAAATCATTAATAATAATTACGATTTAATTTGGGTTATCAGGGTACATGAGGATGATCCTGAAACAGGCAACTCCCCTTTAATAGGATAGGAAGGGAATTGAAAAGGGGGGATGCGGAAGATAGAGCAAGATAATCAAGCGTTGATAGCTCCACGTTTTAGAGTGCCATATGATTATAAAACACCTACTATATTAATATATATATATATATATATATTTATAAATCCGTGGTCCATGGATAATTGAGACACATTTTAACGTTGAGGTTAAACGGACATCTTTAAGAACTAAAAGAATTGGCATTTATGAGAAAATTTACAAAACAAATTCGCCAAAACATATGCTTTCTATGATCATCCGATTAGTTGCGAATAATTTAAATTCTTGGTGATACTCAGGGTCACTCTGAACATAACATTCCGATTTACGTTAGATAACATACAATTAAAATTTCCTAAAGAAACCAGAGGTCAATAGCTTATGTTTTTGCGGTATTCAGTCCTAATACTGGTTGGATGCAACCGTCCATGCTAACCAATATTGCCCAAGCCTTTTCAATTCCGCATAACTACCGCATTCCTCATTATCCCTAATCTAATTATTCAATACTCGGCTTCCCTCTTCTGTTCTTACCCCACACACTACCCTCTAATGCTAATTTTATAAGTCCCTCATGTCTTAAAATATGCCCTTATATTGTTAAACGTCCTACATATTGTTCGCTCTTCCCCTATTCTGCTTAGAACTTCCTCGTTAGTAATTCTATCCACTCATCTGATTTTCAGCATTCTCCTAAAGCACCACATTTCAAAGGCTTCTATTAGCTGAGAGTAAATTTAATTCAATTCCTACAATAATTGAAAAATTCATAAGTTATACATTTTACCAAGCACTTTCGCGAAATTTTTGCTACAACGTCCAGAACTATCAAGCAAGATATACGCTCGTTGACCAAATCGTCTAGGCATCACGGCAGGAATAAAATATTCAGAAAGAAGAGTTATCCATAGCATCAACAGAAGGCAATCAGAAGTAATTATAATTCCAGGGCAAAAAAAGAAAGCAGAAATTAAGAAAGGCGTAAAACAATAATGCAGTCTTTCACCGTGCTCTTTATCTTATATATATAATAGGCGATGAAAAAAGTTAAAAAGGAATATGGAAAAGTAATCATACAGAAAGGGGAAGAAATAAAATCCCTACGGTTTGCCGATAAGATTGTAGTATTAGGGAAGGCAGAAGAAGTCTTAGAAACCATAACAAATTGTATGAAGATGGTCATGGAGAAAGTAAAACATGAGGATTAATAGAGGGAAAACCTAGGTGAAGTAGAGGAATAAAAAATGTACTGCATTGGAAAGAAATTCATCTACTTGGCAGCATAATACTGGGGATGGTAGAAGTATAGTAGACATAAACGGTAAGATATTATAGGTAAGAGAGGCTTTCGCGAAAATGGTAGTATACATACAACTTATATAAGTATAAATGTTAGAAAATTATTACTAAAATTGATCGTATGGAGTGTGGCATTATATTAGTGGGAAACGTTGACGGTAGGAGATGCAGAAAGGAAAAGAATGGTAGGTTTTGAAATGTGGTGCTATAGGAGAACGCTGAAAATGAGATGGGTGAATGGAGTTACTAATCAGGAAATTCTAATATAATAAGGGAAGAATGAACAATATGACCAAGTAATGAGTTAGAGTAATATGCTAAGGTTTGAGGCATGAGACTCTTGTAAAAATAATTATACCGGGAAGTGTGTGGGCTAAGAACAGGAGAAGCAGGCAGAGAATGGAAACGCTAAGCAGCTTATGGAAAATGTGGGATGTGGTAATTGTATAGAAATTAAAAGGCTTGGGCGTGGGAGACCATTCTAAGTACTTAATACAACAAAAACAACAACATACTTTATCGAGCAGGTTCGCGACTTTGCATCGACAATGTCCAGAACCAGGATGTCCGCTAGTTGACCAAATGGTCCGGGCATCACAGAAGGAACAAGATTCCACCAAACGTAAATAGTTGCTTCCGTCTGCTAAAACACTTCAAGTTAGTTTCATCAGGGTTTCGTGTTTGCAAAAAACTATATTGTCTTACACGTGCTGTTAACCTTGGTCTGAGTAACCTCTCTTACTATTGACGAAATATAATAAGTGCCAATTTGCACATCTACTCTCTCACTTATTCTCTGATCTGTCCCATTACACAACTACTAAATTAACTGAGGTCATATTAGGCATCCTGCTCCCTGATCTGCTTGACTAACCAACTAACTTCCATTCCGCAAAATTTTAGTCCAATTACGAAGCTTCTGGATGTAGAACATTATTATTTGTTTATAACAGTAATACTATTTGTAATAATACTAACTAACTAAAAACTAGAGATAGGATTACAGCGATGTAGAGTGAAAGGGGGAAGAAATTACTGTTAGATCACAGTTGGAGAATATTATTAGGCTGGGTAGAAATAACGGGTACTCTAATACCAAGGGAGAGGTAAAGTATGGTAAGTAGAAGCACTTCCTGCCTTTTTATACATTGTATTGTTTTTTACAAACTAAGATTTTACCATTTTTATTAATTTATTTTATCGTTCTGATATTTTTAAATTTATTTTTTTACATCAAATTGGAAGCACTTGCCTGAAGGGGCATTTATGACATTATAAATAATTCTCCCCTGCATACCGGTAATTCTGCGTGGAGATGTGGGTGGACAGCTTTCTCACTATTCTTGTATCCTGGGCTTCCCTTTGGAGGCAGGAGACAGCCTTTCAATGTTTTATATCCTCCACCCTTCTTGCGTCTTCACTTCTCTAGCACAGTTTATACTTCCAGCTCCGGAATTCCCGTTTCCCTCATTATCCGGCGTCCAGTTGTAGAACATACTCACGAGTTCCACAATTCGAACAGCACTTTTTATTCATTTTATTTCTTTCTTTGCCAAAATTGTGTAGCAATAAATTACAAAAATTATAAATTTTCTGATTATCAGACCATGCGTATCAAAGCGTCATTGTGGCTCTTACTTTCCTGTACCCCAACAAGACTTTTAACAGAAAACAGTCTGTAGGCAAATAACAATAAAATAACTAAAGAAACAAGTTTTTAGTAATGCCGTATAACTTGGCAAATAACAATAAAGTATTAGTATGAGTTTTCTAGTAATTATTGACCTAATGTGCAAGACAATGTACCTCCAGTAATCTATAGATAAAATGTAAATAAATATTCATGCTACTTAATTGTAAATCTAACAAATAAATAAATGGAGTACAAAATGTAATTGATTTCATTACACTAAATAATTATTTCTCTATTTTAAACAATAGTTATGAACACTGAAGAAAGAAAGTTTAATTTTAATCTTTTCATGTATTTAATAAATTAGTTGCTTTGTTGAAATCGATTATGGTTATGTAATCAGTTATGTTTCAATCGGAAAGATAGCTTTAGCCATTAACTACAGTTAAAAGAACGCATTTTAAAAATACAAAAGCCGGATGAGTAGAGTTCTGTAATTAAGCCTCCATTAGAAACTTTGTTTTGTGTTAATATTACACAGAAAACTCGGCTTCCCAGTTCAACAGTTTCTCAGAGGAATTGTTTG
The DNA here is from genome assembly GCA_034510155.1 of Eucriotettix oculatus. Classification (NCBI taxonomy): domain Eukaryota; kingdom Metazoa; phylum Arthropoda; class Insecta; order Orthoptera; family Tetrigidae; genus Eucriotettix; species Eucriotettix oculatus. Next base: position 65,917,839 of record CM067379.1, on the reverse strand, counting down.
CCAACTAAGTCAGTAGATATTAAAATAACAGAATAAACTTTATCGCAGTTTAGGTCAATCATTATACCTTAGCCTACAGTGTTAAACCAACAATAAAATAACTAAAGAAACAAGTGTTATGTAATTAATGTCTAATAAGACGTTGATATACAACCGTGACACAAGAATTTAGGTTCTTTGGATTGATTACACGTCTCCATTGAGAGTAAAAACACTTGTAAACATAAAATGACATGAACGTTAAAACAACGTAAGGTTGTGTCTCGCCCGTGGTATAGTATAACACCAATAGCTTTCATGTGTTTTATAGTCAAACACTTATTATGCGATCGCTAATAATTATTTCAAACTATTTATTACTGGGCAATTACACATTGAGATACATTGTGATCGTAGTTTGCTTAATAATAAAATATGACGCAACTTTAGTTTTAGTGCTATACCGGACGGTGTGTAAATGATGGTAACTTATAGCTAAATGTCTAAAAGTAACAATAACATTTATCAAGGTAAAAAGAAGTCTGAGTATTGAATACTGTGATAGTAAAATTTCACTTTCACAACCAAATTGAATAAATATTAAAAGTTATGAATATATAAGAAAATTTAACCAAAACTATTATTTTAAGAACTGAAATTTACGTAAAGGCTTTGGTTCTTACGCTTAATAATTTATACAAATTTTTTACGAGTTGATAATAAATTTCAATATGTGTGATTCATATGACTAGATGGTAAGAAATAGTTTGCTAAGTGATCTATGTTAATTGTAATAAAAATAAATTGTTTACTATTACATAGGTACTAATTTATACTTTTAAATGACTATTTCTATTTTATTTCAGATTCAGTATTAACAGTTATTAAATTGTCTGACGCCCATATTCAGGTTATACGTTGTTGGGTGTTCATGTGAAGTAATTATTGCCTTCTTTCACAATGTACATTTCTCGTTTGTGAATTATGGTTTTAGTGGTATGTATCTCCATATGTTCTCTAATTTGATCACTTCGATACACGTCTATATAAATTTTTATCACTCTGTCCGCCCAGAGGGAGACGAGAAACGGTAAAAGTATCGCATAATTTAATAAGATTTTGTAAATTGTAAATTGAATTTTAGTCTCACTTCAGGGACCAGAAAATACTGGTAACCCGTAAAATGGTAGTAATGTACGCGAAGGCCCGGGAGATTTTTTTGCCGGGGCTTTAATTTAGAACGTGCTCTTTTATGTATTTTAAATCAAATACCTATTACAGGAGCACTAGTATATATGTTTCCAACTATTTAATGATTCTGCATTTACAGATTGTCATATATCGTGTTTAATATTACTTCATAATGGAAATAACTTGTACTCGTTTCCTCAAAGATAATTAATAAAACCACCTCTGTCAGTATAGTTAGAAGATGAACCCTTTCTGTTGATTCATGAACTTGTAACAATAAAAAGATTGTCATTTATATTTTGTTAGCTAATGTAACAGTAAATTAGTCTTTCAAATTATATGAAATTTATTTAATATATTTTATTCGGAAAATTGGACATCTATGTATGATCATGGAAAATGCTGGGTTGAGTGTTCTTATTGTTCTCCCTTAGTTACTTGTTTACTTAGAGACTTGTAACACTAAAATATGTAACGAGATACCTGCATGTCGTAATAAAAATATTCCCAACGTACTTCTGTCTTGTGGTACGCTAGTGTCATGTACCACATTATATGAATTTAATTATGAATATTTTATTCTTATTGTAATATATATTGTAGCAGATCCTTCGTATTCGAGGATTTCTCATTCCTTTAGGGCGCCAGGTATTTTTCATAAAAAACACCAAAAATGGATTTTAGTAGTTTTAATTCCAATCCGAGCATGAGAAAAAATTATATCTGCAGGGCGTGGTCATTCTCTCGTCGTCCCGCCGACACAACCTGCTCCTTCCACTACCCCATGACGACTCCCCACGTCACGCCAGACCACATTGTTGGCCCGCCATTGCGTCAGTTCATCAACAATTGCAACTCGCAAGCTGGCCTGCATGGTTAAGTGTAACTTTTCATGTTACAATATATATAACATGTCCACCCACAATATATATATATATATATATATGGACCTAAGCTGGACGAAGTCGGGAACATGAATGAACGAGAGAGAGGTGGGGGAGAGGAAGAGGAAAGAGAGAACTAAATTCAAAACAGTTACGTCGGTCAAAACTGAAGTTTATTGGACGCAATGCTATAGACCTATCCGCCCGACTAAAAGTTCTGTGAAGATAATTCAGCAGAGGCTACCAAAATTCAAGTACGAGTCGACGAGCAGCTCTGGAGTGACGAAAACGACGCTCAGCCTATCTCCGACGTTTGAAAGTGTCCAACCAGCCGATTAAGCAGCCAGCAAGGACGTCGGGGATCGTCAACAGCGCCGTGGTGATGTACCCACCTTATTGTTTCTCACCTCTGGTCGCTTCTATATAAAGTGGTTTTTATTTCTTCTCTTTTCAGCATGATTCCTTGTTCACTATTCCTTTTTAAGTTCAACAGCATGGACGGCAGGCTGTATCCTTCGTTTACTCCTTTCTTGATTACTGCTTTTTTGCCCTTGATTTCTAATAGACTGCTGACTGCCTTTTGTAGAGGTTATGGTTAGACGCAGAGCCAACTTTTCTTCTCTTGTCCCTCCAATCTTCTTATGACGTAACTGATAATATATTAACTTATATTCCATTTGACGTTTCATCCTCCTATATGCTATATTCATTAATATCTTAAACTAGTTGTCCTATGATGTTCCCATCTATCAGCGCCAGCCTGTATAAGGTTAATTATGTTGTTAATAAAATCTCCTGATATTCTTCCTGTTTTGTAGATTTGGCAAACTGTCCTAAACAGACATGATATCGCTTCTATGCACGATGATCTTATTGACCCCGCTGGAATGGTTTCAATTCCTGGCGCTTTATCATTTCTCCGATCTGTCAGTGCCCTATCAAACTCCGACCTTAAAATTTTGCTCCCAACTCGTCTAGATTGATACCGTGATACAGCTCTTCTAGGCATTTCTTCCATATTCCGCCTTTTCTTCGTTATTTAGAATTGGCATGCCAAATGCTCTCCTGATGTTCTTTTCAATATTTTTCTCTCCCGAATGTTTGTTTGATTTTCTTATAATCTGCGTCTATTTTCCATTTCACCACGAAATCTACAAGCGCTTTGCATTTCTCTTGGAGCCAAGACTCTTTTGTAGGGCCTATCTTCTTCTTCAGACGTCTGTATTGCTCTCTCCCATTTTCATCTCTTGCGTTTTTATACTTCATCAATAAATTTTATTATTTCTTGTGTTATCCATTCTTTCTTACTGGTCTGAGCAATTATTACTATTATTTCGTCGGCTGCTGTAGTCATTCCTTCTTTCGAGAATGCCCATTTATCTACTAAATTGCTTCATTTTCCTTTCTTCATTAATATACTCTGATTTCTTCTTTGAAGCTCTGAAGAATCTCCTGTTGTTTCAGTTATTATAATTCCCATCCCTCTGTTTTAATTCCTTCCATTAGTTTATTCATTTTTAGCCTTCATTTCATAATCAACAGATTCTGGTCAGAGTTCACATCTGCTCTCTGACTCATCATTATGTAGTCCATTTGGCACCTGAACTTACTCCCCAGCTTCCTCCTTTCATGATTCCTAAACCAGGTGTTAGTATGATTTAAAAAAAATTGTTGTATTGTTTCAATTTTCCTTATAAACTTGTTTGTGAAGGGTAACCCAATTTTATGTACAAACATTAATATTGCTTTCACCAATGACAGATGTTAATAGTTATTTGTGAATTAAATTTATATTTCATTCTAATTAAACTCCAAATTGCATAATGCTATTAAGTGGTCATTTTTACTCATACATTATTCCCAAGTCTTTAATGACCATTTTTCCAGGGCACATTATAAGGAAAAACGCATCGTTTCTAGCTCTTGAGAATGTAGTTGTTTTACATTTACATATATTCAATTTCATACCATTCTTTCTTCATTATTTAGAAACATCATGAAGCATTTTCGTAAATCAATACAGATTGATTTATATATTTTAAGATCATAAAATAATTTTTCTATCTAATTAAAAATACAGAACTTTCTGACCGATGGGTATGGTTGATGAAGGGCTAAGGTTGTTATGTGTTTCAATAATTTCAAAGGCTGCAATTACTTTTACATACAGAAACGTATTACATATTAATAAAAAGTTAGCACAATATTAAAAATTACGGACGGTGACTGATGGTGACACCGTCTCCTGCAGAGCTGGAGGAAAACAGCTTTAGGTGTAATGTGTTAGAGACCTTCAGCAATCTCGGTGCGTCTTCACTGTCGTAAGTTAATTTGACAGCGAGTGCGTGTGAGACGCCATTAGTCACGAAGGCGTCGATAACGGAGAAAGCTGGAGCCTCGGCGAAAACAGTGGATGGACCTTACAGCATGCACAATTTCTAGATACCTGTAGACTACATAATTTCCTTTCATCCGGGCCACATCAATTTATTTACAATAAATTCTGTTACCGTAATGAGATCATTACTATAAATAACTGAATTCCTTCAACTGACTCCTGATCCTTGTATCCAAACTCATCCTACATCTGATTCCTACTAAATGAAGAGAATGTTAGACTGCCTACAAATGAAAATATATATGCAACCTACAAATTTCTCTGTCCAGGAATATATACTGTGGTTATTTGATGATTTTACGTTGAGAGTGAAAGCAGTATTACATTTATATTGATACGGTCATCCTCGAATGTCGAATTTAATTTTAACGGACGGTTTCAAAACATGCATTAACTAGGGTAAGACATGTACAGGAGTTTCGTCATATTCTAGACGTCACGTCTAAATCAATGTTATACCTGGTTGGAAACCCGAGAGCTTTATCTAAAGCAAATACATCTGGAAAGCCTACATCCTTGATCATGAACAGAATTAACGGATTTTTAAGTAAAGTTTTATTATATATATACACCGCTTATTTTATTCGAGAAGTTGCCTGCAACATAGAAAAGACAATAAGTGTAAATATTAATCTTGTTTACTTGTTTTAATGGTAATCTGATTAACTGTTAAAGTACAGTTGAAAGAGAGAGACAATTTATGTTATTTAGTACCTCGCTCTACCTTACGCATCCTCCTTTTTCAAATCCCTTCCTACGATATTAAAGGGGAGTTGCCTGTTTTAGAATCACCCTCATGTAGCCTGTAAACCCCCATCCAAAAAAGTACTAGTGTTCAAACGGGACTTGAATGCGAAGTGGAATGCGGCTCTGACAATGTACAAAAGGCTACAATTGCGTCTGAATTTGTTGAAAAGGCGGCACGCTTTTAGATGATGTAAAGCCTAGTTACGCACTTGTATTCATTGTTCGGATTCTTTGTTGCAGACTCCCGATTCTTTATCGCGGACTCTGCCCCGCAACATTGTCGCACTGCTAATCGTGTACTCATATGAATCTGACTTTTGAGAGTTAATTGATCAACATGTGTTCAAGGGAACTGGCGCTTCCTGATATGTTGATATTTTTTGTGGCAAATTAAGAAAATGGCTGAGAAAAGCAGAACAAAACAGTGGTGGATTCGTGAATTGTGGTCATCTTCTCCTAGACACACGGAATGGATTTCTGATGACACCAGTAGATGAGTAAATGGTTGGGCCCCTCATTTCTAGACAAGAGACCCGTTTCAGGCAGCCAGTTTTTACTACAAACCGTCTGGCAATCACTGTCCGTTTTCTTATCAGTGCGGATTCATTAAAAAGCCTTCAATATGCTTTCAAGGCTTCCAACCACATTATATCCGATATGATACCTGAAGTCAGTGAGTCCATCATCGTTGCTCTGATGACGTAATTATGGATTAGAAAGAAAAAAAAGAATTGCTTTTTATTAAATTAAGTTTATTATCGCTAAATAAGTACCTACTAATCAACTTATTACAACACTGATAGCGTTGATTAGTATTGGTTACTTTTATAGTAATTTCAAATAATCAACAGCATACACATGCATATAGATGAGAGAAATAAGTAAAAGAAGAGTATAGGTAAACGAACCACAATTTATCACTTACATTTTAAGGTATGGAATTTTTTGCCATTTTTACCTCTATCTGTGTATACGTCCGAGGAGTTGTCCCATAGAATTTGGCGTGAAAATCCGTCTTTAATTTCAAGGTTTGAAATGAAATAGAAAAATGAATAATACGGGGACGGAGTACAAGCCGATACTACGGTTCTAAGCAGAAGAGGGGAAGAGAACAATATGTAGGACGTTGACCAGGAGAAGGGATAGATTAATGGGCCACGAGGGTCTTGTAAAATTGACATTGGAAGGAAGTGTGTGAGGTAAGAACAGAAGAGGGAGGCCAAGGATAGAATACGCAAAGCAGAGTAGAGTTAATATGGGATGTGGTAGTTATGCTGAAATGAAAAGACTTGCACAAGATAGGTTAGCATGGAGGATTGCATCATACTCGGTGCTATTATTAGTGATTGATAAGTGAATTTTGAGAACTAACAAAACTGGATAAATCCATCACACCTTCAGTCTTCAGACGTGTAATTCTGCCTTAAATATAGACCATATCATCAATCAATGCCCCAAATACCACCAAAGACAAAAAAGGCCTACAGGACAAAAACTACAAATCTATTTTGGACTCCCATGAATACCAAAAATACATTATTAAATTATGTAAGAACAGTAATATTTTTGATTTAATTTAAATGTATTGTATTCTGTGTTCTCTTTTGTTAAAATCTAAAAATAAAATGTAAAGAAGATCAATAATTTGTTAGTGGTAAGGAGCAGAAAAACGGATGCTACCAGTATTTCATTATGTAAATTCATAAATAAATTTAAAAAAATGCAAATCAGTTTGTTGGACGTCGACGAGGTTGGACGACAGACATTTTGGTTACTTGTTCCAGAACGCGGAGTGTGGCGACTGGTAGACTGAGTATTAGAGACTAAGTCAGAGCCAAAGTAGTCCGCATTCAATACGTATATTGTAATTCAATGTACTAATCCATGTAATAAACGGGTTTAGCTTCATAAGATCATATAGTGTTAGTGTAACTGTTGAATTGAGAACGTTTGCAGCCGGTTGTGGAAGGAAGCAGGTCTTACAAATGTTACAAGCATTTATTTGATAATCTAGCAATTCTGTTAATACAAAAATTTTCATATAAAATTTTAATTGTATTAAAGAAATTTTACAATAAAATTTAAATTCCAGACTTATCATTAAACATGTTCACATTTTCTATGGACCTGTGATTTAAAAGTTGTAATCAAGGATGTCTGTGGAAATTTTTTCTCGCAGGTATTGCTCCCCAGATTGACTGCGGGGCTCACCTGACTACATTGGGAATGCCTTGTACTCTCTGTCTCTCTTATTTTAAAAGCTCTCACATAGGCACCTTCACCTAATTTAGAAGGTGTATGTACTGGGGTCGAAGACCGTGGGCATAAGGTAAGAGTTGTCCATTGATCCCGCGTTGAATCAGTCGTCCAACTGCCTCCTAAAACTGGTGAAGGCGCGGGGAAAGGAATGCTGCGACCCCATAGCATCCGTCATTCGGAAGGGCGTGAGAGCACCATATATTCTAACCTACCTGATGTAAGATTTCTAGGGGTTTTCCGGAATCTCTTTAGGTGAAGCACCGGGCAGGATCCTTAACCTATAGCCCGAGGGTTCTGGTCAACTCTTCGCTACCTTGCTCTATCTTTCACAATCCTCCTTTTCAATTACCTCCCTATGCTATTAAAAGGGAGTTGCCAATAGGATCACCCTCGTGCAGTGTTACGAAATATATATATTAAAAGTTGTAAAGTAATTTCTTGTTGTGTTGGTACTCAGCCCTAGGACTGATCTGATGCAATCCTCAATGCTAACTTTTCTAGCGCAAAACGTTTTATTTCCGCATAACTATAACATCCAACATCCTCCCTAATCTACTTAGCGTACCCCATCCTTGCGTCCCTCTTCAGTTCTTATCCCTAAAGTGATTTATCACATTGAATTATTTCCATTTGAGAAATTTTCAAAACTTAAACGACGATAGTTTCTATCCATTTCTGTGCGACTAAGACCGCGCTTCTGTAATAAGAGGCTAAAGTTGTGATTAATCAACAACTCAATGTTTTAATGCGTTTTTATGTTCATCTATTGTGAACATAATTGTGAATAAATGCAGTTTGTAAATTTTGTTAATGATAATTTTGATTTAATTATTTCGAATCCCGTCAGTATATATATAAAAGATGCGGCAGGGCTGAAACTCATCAGAAGATATTATAGGACATTCATTTCCTGAAATTGACTATTTTATTCTATGTATTACAAAATTAATAACTAAATTATTTTCAGTGCCTACATTACGACTGATGAATTTTTTACGTGATCAGGATGACATCTCGGTACTGTACGGTCAACGCATTCAAATTTTATGCGGTTTTAACAATTTTTATGGAAATTACTGAAATGGCTTCGATCAAAGGAAAGCGCTTTAATGCAACATTTATGAGCCGTTTGAACTTTGTATCTGATAAGTTGAGCGATTAACTGAAACAGTTAATTTGATTGATGTCGGGTTTCACTATTACATTTGTAATTATCTTACAAATAATTTATCATTTGACATTAATCTGTATAATAATCGGAGGGTTATTGTTTACCGAAAAATGTTCGAATTATCTTTCTAAAGGCTGGGTTCAACAGAGTTTGCCTTCTAAATGTGAACAAATCCCGTAAATAAAATAATAATGGTCATCAATGGCTTCGACAGAGGTAATACAGATACTACACGAAAACATACGTGATTGTAAAGCATAAAACTGAACTGGGGAAATAGAAGCCGACATTGTTTCGATCTTGGGGGTCCAATTTCTCTTAAAGTGGAATACCAGAACCTACATTGTTGATTTATATGAAGATTTAAATATTCCATATGTTAGTATATTTCACTATCAATAAAGTTATTGAAAGGAAATTCAATAATAACCAGCTTATAAAACTTTGCTTTATACATTATATTTAATTTGATTGTGTTATTAGTCCTCTGCTGAGGAAATGGGAATAGTAAAATTTATATTATTAAATAAATAGATATATAGAGTGCATATTTGAAACTGCAGGAAATAAGGTATTCAAGAAAAATATTAGAGAGTAGATTATCCCGGTGAATAAAATATTGAGTTCTCGGGTTCGGGTTGTATTGTTTGTAAAACACAACGTTTCGATAGAAATCGTCTTCAGGCGAATGAACGCCGAGAACTCTATATTCCTGTAAAAATATGTTCATTATTAAAAACAATGCTTTATATAATTAAATAAAAACTATATTTAATTCCTAATTTACTACAAAAGTTGAAACATTTTTGTTACTCAATTTAATTTCTTAAACCAGGAACGTTTGGGTGGCATTATCACCATATTCATCTGTGTAATATAAAACTTATGAATTAAGTCAATTTTCTCATCACATCATTTCTTTCTGACTTGATCTCAAACACGCATTGAAAACAGTCCGCAGTCCACCCGGTAGGCCAAGGCCCTGAATGTAATCCGTAAATGTATTTTTTTTCAGTGTCGTTGCCTTATTTTGATATAGTATGTGTATAGTAACCAAATAATAATTACCATAGAAGCTGTTTCTCAGTTTGAAATGATTTTCCCCCTCTTGTGAGATACAATTTTTTTTTGCATCAAATCTTTGTTTTCCAGAAGCATTATTTATTACTTTAAGTGTCTCTTATCTGAATTTATTATATATTTAGATGTAACAAGTTTTCTAGCGGAAACGAAAACTTTATTTTAAGTCTGTATAGTTTAAAATAGTTATAAACTGAGTTGTTCGTTTGTTGCGTGTAAAACGAAGTTTTTTTTTCTCGCGCGATATTGGGATTCCTTTAGTAAATCAGTGGTTTGCTAGTTTATTTCCTTGATGTTTTGAATATAATGGGGCAATTTCATGAAAAATTGAAAAAAACGTTCCAAAAAATTCCAGATCTTCTAGTCTACATCATCCGTTCACCAACAATATCGGTGCACATTATTGAATTGAATTTACTCGTTGTCATTGCGTATGTATAAGGGAAAGATGTTCCTGTGTTCATAATCAGAGAGTGAGATTGAAGTTTTCGGAATAAGACGCGGTTTAAGTGTGTTGGTTGACATTTATGAAAAGAGAGTCCAACCATTTGGAACATTTGTATTCATTGCTTAAATGCAATAACTAATTGTGTGTTAAATTATAAATCTTGTATCAAAGTAGAAAACAGCGATAAGGAAATACTAATTTTTTTCCATTTATTATCGAAAACGGTCGCAAAAACTCTTCTCAGGAACCGTAACCTCGAACTTCACTTGCACTCAACATTCCAGGTTGCAAAATGCCTTGGATGTTATTCGAGTAAATTTGCCCCAAGTACTCATCAACGTTTCAGTTACTAAATAACACTGAACTTGCAGATTTGTTTACGATTCTCCACTGCCTGTTCAACAGCCTCACGACCATACGTTCTTTCTTACGATCGTTTCTTGGCGCTGTTCAAATGTTAACATCGTACCTGTCATTAAGGATTCTTCTGGCACGGACTTAAGAATTAATTTAAAGTGTATACCGCCGTAACACGCGTTCCATAATCCTCTAGTTGAGAAAAAATAATTACGTATGTAACAGGTGCATCATTTATACGCAAAACTGATAACAATTATCGTACTAACATATTTGTCTCTGATGGAGAATCCTGTTGTCAGAACGAACGAAAATCAACAGGATTAGAGTTTTTCCCAAATTGGTTACTCCAATCAATCCAACTGTGCCCTGAACCAACACTGAATTCAAGTAAAGGAAAAACTAGGGACCACAAGGCTATGAACGTTGGAATTGGGCGGGATGACCAATGTTTGGGCACTTGCATATTTGCATGCGCACACAAAACGAAAATGTATGCCCGACGTTTGATAAACAAGAACCCTCAGTTGTGTTTATTATTGGGCTTTCACCTGTTGTATTATAAATTATACAACAGCAAAACTTTCCTGTAGATCGCAGTAACGTAATCCAATAAAGCTGTATCAAGTTTGTAGGAGAATGTTAATCGGATAAGTTATACGACCATATTGCCGAACTTTGTTTTGGTTGTTGGGTTGGCCCCTGAGCCTTGTGATCCCTCAGTGTGGGGCAGCTGTTGCCGCTCCTCCTGATTATCAACCACATCGACCCTACCGTGGAGCATGAAAGGTCAGCACGAGGCTACGCTACATGTCTCCTTCCTACACAGAACGACTTCACATTTTAAATATGAATTTTTTTAACTGCCGAAATATGGTCACATATGTATGTAAAATGAATGTAATGTTGTGTCGTCCTATCTGACAAATACATTGATGCTGTTAACTTTCGAATAACATATTATTTAGTTGGAAAACTATAGGTTGGGAAATAAAATTTAGATTTAGTTGAGTAAGGAACAGTTCATGTGAATAGGTGACGATGCAATGCGGTTTTATGATGCACACCATGTGTTTCACCATCATCCTGTACATTTAGTTAGTTTTATTACTTTACAAGTACATTCAAGGATATAATTGGCTTACACGACTTGGATAGTATGCTTGTAATGATCTCTGAGTTTACGCATAACTTATGAGCGATTTTATTTTCATTATGTTTACTTAGGTAAACTCGATTCCTTTCAAGACATTCAAGAAATCACTGAAGTGTCAAATATAAATAAAAATGAAAGTTCTTTGCATTCCATTTATCAGAATGCATACTAACATTGATGTAATAATCATGCAGTACACGAAAGTCCAGAGGCCCAAATACGAAACGTTAGCCGTTATGAAAACAAACTTTCATGCTCTCAAACTATGACTGATACATTGAATGTTTTGATATAATGAATTAGTTCCCTTGCTCAAAATATGTCACCAATATACGTTTTACACAGCGTTGAACATTGTCCTGTCACACTGTCAAGTTATCAGATAACTTGCCTTTCCAGTTAATGAGTTGAACAAAGTAACAATACTATTTATTTATACTGTTTATTTAAATTGTTAATTTACAATATGCAGTGGTAAAAGTACAATGCAGTAAGTAAATTCAATAATATGCTTTAAAACGTGATTAGGGTAATCTTCTACCTAGTTCAATGGTGTATTTTGTTTTAGTTTCTGGCTTGCTTCTCCTGAATAAAATTTGTGACCCACGATACTCTTTTGTTGTAGTAGTTTAACGCTTTAATATTATTCTCCATTGTTAAAATTTAACTGCCGAAAGCACATCATTTCGACCGTAACTGACGCTGGAGATGGTCCAGCGCGGCACCAAATTCTTCACATGTAAATTCAATAATCTTTTCGGCTGAGGGAGCCATGGAGTAAATAGGATGTATTGCTAAATTTATAAGTTTTTAACCATGTTTTTTATATATAAATAAAAAATTATAACATAGACCTTATATTTAATTATTGTAATATTATTTTTGTAGTAAGCCTGAGGCAGTCTCAAAATGGAGATGAAACGTCGCTTTTGTGAATAAATAGTAATGTATTTAATGCTGACTTTTGGGCCGTCTTTTTTATTTATTTAGTCAACAATTTGCCTGTAAATAATAAACTTGAGAAATCAGGCTGATGTGATGGACACGAATTACGAAAACGTTATAAATAACTTAAGACAGTAATGTGTCTATTACTTGTATATACTATGCTAATAAACTGTGACTGTAGAAATCAGGATGTTTAAATCAGTTTTATTGTGCCTAGTGATGTGGATTGCCTTTGCATTGGTCAGAAGGTGATTTTTTAAAGGGGAATAGTGGCACCGTAACACATTGACGAATAGTTGGCATTTACTTTAGTGTGAAGGATGGAATTGGCCAGAAAACATGATTGACTCGTACAGAGAAGTCCATGAATAATTTTAGCCTGTAACTGCCACGGCTCCAGCCGCGTCATTTCTCCGCATGGTGCTGAATCACTGACGCGTGACGGAAATACCATGTTTCCCATCTTTCTTTTAGATTCGGGCTTTTGACCGACACTGGTGAAGTTAAATTTTTTTGGGTGTTTTTGTTTCCTTTTTATTTTTATTAATTTTTATATGGAGACACCTGTGAAGTAAAATCACTTTAGAGTCTTTGTGTTTTTGTTTTTTATTAAAAATTTTATATTTTTCCTTCGCTTTAAGTATTCAAAATTTATTCTTTGTGTGTTATCCTTTGAAGCACGGTGAGAGACTATTTGCAAGAGACCATTAAAATATGTGTAATACATCGTTTTTATGCGATCGGTTGGTATTCAATTACACTTAGTGTTCTTATGAAATATATACATAGTGTCGTAAGTCTTGCTATGTTGAGTAATCTGAAAGAAGGATGAGATCCAAACACGAAATACAAAATGACTCAAGGCGTCGTTACCACACCAGGCACGGCTTTTATGCGTCATCGTTAGCAGCGAAAGGGTCCAGGAGATAAATGAGCATCTAATTGTACCCTTCTCAAATATACTAATAGAGTATATGACCATTATTTCTAATGTATAACTCACAATTGGTTTTTTGTTACAAGTAATAATGACGAAAAGGCCGAAAGCTCATTAAATGTTTTTTACATGCAACTTAGATAAATAAATAGTTTTATTTATTGAGTCGACTGATCGCAATCACATATGTTGATAAATATAAATAAAAATGGCAAATATAAATGTAGTTAGTGAATAAGTGTAAGCTACCTGCTAAAAAGAATTTCCTAAATCATTTTTATTGAAATTCACAATGAGAGTGACGATGTACGAGACTGACTGTAGGTTCAAACATTGTACAAGAGCTTCTAGTTATAGAGAACATGAAAGAATAGAGTACTTTTTAGAGCTTTTATAGATGCAGTCTCACAGGACCTAGTTGTAACTTGAGTTGGAAGCCTCACGCGACAAGTGAACCTCAGTAGGGAAACATGCAAGTTGAAGTATGAAACAACGAACATGAAATTAAAGCTACAATGCTTTGGAAACCGTGAGACAACCACCTATGGCATGATCCAACATAATCATCAACCATTCATCCAATGTGGGAGGCTCCATCAGTGCAGATACATTAACCTCATGCCGCATGTAATTTATCGTATGTCGTTGCACAAAATTCATCCCCCGAGTATAAAATGTGTCCAGTATTTCATATAAATTTCACTATTTCTGTAATTTTTTATTTACTTTTTACTACATGAAAATAAATTAAATCCTTAAGCCTTTGCCCTACGATTTAAGGTCAAACAGTGCGGGTCCAAGACGTAAAGAAAACTGCCAATCCTTCGTGGAATTCCACGGTTCGGCAAATCGGTCTCAACGTGTACCAATCCCTCACGACTTCTAGAATGTAAATATATGTGTAATTTATAACTGGTTAGTTGTGTAAAATATGTGATAAATAATTGTATCAGTGAACGTAAGGCATTTAATTTAATTTAATAAATTAGAAAAACAATAAAAAATTAAAAATAAACAAATGATTAAAATTAAATGGCATTTCAAATCAAACAAACAATGAAGGTTAATAATCGAAGTACATATATCACAAAAGATTTATTATCTTAAAATAAATTATTATTGCGCAGAAAAGGAGCAAAAATTAGTAATAGTCCTCAATCGTGTGATATTTTTCATAGAATACTTGTACATGATAGGAACTTATAATTATTTTGTCCTCTCACGTTGGCTCACCCCGTTTTTTATTTTTTGTACTAACTTTATAGTGTCTTTATGGTCCTGATTTTAATGGTAGTAGATCAATATGCTTAGGAAAATGACCCCAATGTTTTGCATGCAGCGTCTTTGGTTATCGTCAGCGTTCTTTATAGTCTCCTCTTCGGTATATTGACCCGGCCGACATATCACGGGCATTGCCCCGAATGCTTGACCACGGTCTTTCACATTGTTTATAGGCAATGGAGATAGCCGTAACACAATTGAAATGTCAGCATTCATTAAAAAAGTGGTTGCAATTAATGCTCGGAAGAAACAGTCAGATATTTCTATATGACTACTAGTTTACGTACCTCTGTTATTTATTTTTATTAATAAGATATATTATTCCAACAATTACGAATATGTTTCTGTACGTATAGTATAATATAGCCTATTAGATATATCTGCTTCATAAAACCGGAGAAGCATAATATCAAATTAAAGGCCAATTTCACTCCTATTTTTTAAATATTTGAAAAAATAATACATATCAGATTACTCAATTTCTTGAATAGATATAATATTTTAACATCGCATGGTTTCCTTAAAGGAAAGCCCTCGAAAACCGTAATGTAAACTTCATTTAAAATGTGCAGAATTTATTGGATGAAGGACAATTTAGCTGGCACATTTTCTGATCTGTCTAAGGCTTTTGACACGATAGATAACCAAATATTACTAAAAAAGTTGAAATAATATGTCATGGCAAATGCGTCATTTCTACTAAGACCGTATCTTACAAACCGTAAACAAGTAGTTGAAACTAAAGACGGCGAACTTCATTTAGCCGATTGGGAATTTATAACGTGCGGTGTTCCTATATGAGTAATTCTTGGAACATTACTCTTTATTCTAATGTAATAACAGACCGGTTCACAAATTTTCAGCACATGCGCCTTTCCTGGGCCTTCGGATTGATTATAAATTAAAGTGGGAAGTCCGTATAGATTTGCTTCCTGGGAAGATAAGTTCAGTTCGTCATTACCTTAGGATATTAATCCAACACGTTGGCAAAAATATGTAAAAGAGGTGTAATTTGCGTTTTTTCATTAATTTATGTGCTTTGGCATCTCTAATTCTACTCCAGGAGCAATTATATATTTAAGTTGCAGAAACGTGCCATTAATTTCTAGTACGAATTATAGATCGAATAGCAAGCGTGTATTTAAAAGTTTAACTACTGTAGATATTGTAAAGCGGAACATGAATTTGTTTCAAATGAATGGCGAACATGATGAATACTCGGCTATAAATCGCTCAGCTCTAAGGTCGGACAAGCCCCACCTTGCTCTCCACCAGAAAAGTATTCACCATACCGGGATAATTTTATGTTACAACCTTCCTCCAGAGATTAAGAACAATCATAATTACCAATGTTTCGTGAATACATGTAAAATTATTCTATTAAATGGCGCGTTTTACTCTGCACAGAAGTTTATTGATAGCTCACCTAATAGTTGAAATTAACGCTCCTGCCAAAATGTTGAATGTGTTGCTTTGTAAAATGTCTTATTACATAACTTTAAAGCTGGCTGTATAGTTTTGTCTCCTTTTTGTGTGTTTCGTGTAATGCCTGGAGCTACTACGAAAAGTCATTTTCCTCGCCGTGCAGCTCCCAGAGGTGAAATTTCTGTCGTTTATACTCTCAGTATGACCTCCAATGAGGTCTTACCATATCTTGTTTATTCTATTCATGTATTTACTGATATATTGTAGTTGATTGTTATTTTGGTAACTTGACTAATGTATGACGTATCCAATTTCCTCAACCAAGGACTAATGGCTACAACAAAAAATATAAAATATAAATTTGATAATGGTACAAAATTGTACAAAACTATGATGAATGAAACATTTAAAGTTTCTGGTATAAGTGGTCGTTTGATTAATCATATTATTAGTTAATAACACTTCCCATTGATTCTCCATGTAAAACTTAATGTAGTTGTTTCTTCAGCTATTATTTTGTTGGACAAAATATATTCTGTTGATCGTCATGATACAAAACCATTTTAGGTCTACTGATACAGTAATATGAAAAATATGGCGAGAATATAAATTACAATTCCCTCAGTTGCTTCCAGTCGGTCTTAATGAGACACTGTGAAAATTGTTCGTTGGCCGAAGTGTATTCGGTTTATTAAAATCTAACAATAGAAATTCTTTACCGGTTATTACAGTTTTCCATGTGGTATATTCATTTCATGTGACAATACGTGCACATAATAGCAGATTTTTCGTTATATTACCAAATAGTATAACTATTATGTATTTTGATTTCAACATAGAATTGCTGTCGAGAATCATTTTTGGAATATTCATAAATTTTAAATCCAGGGATTATTTAACTCGCGCATTCTAATAATTTTTCTTTTCTGCATTAGTCTCACAAGTACATTTTTAATATTTTTTACCAGACCCTGCTTATACTGTATATCTATATATCTCTCTCGCTTACGTATTATAATACGGGTATTGAATTCATATTGCACGCTATATTCCGATTTGGATATCAGGTGAGGATATATAAAGAGAATATTAAACAATCATAAGGTTACCTACACGAGTTTTATAAACGTTTTCAAATGTATTTAACTTGGTTTGTGTACAACTTTAATAAATTTACATTGCATTTACGAAAATATTGTATTTCTTCATTATAGACCAAACTAATATATTCTTCAAATTATATGTCTATCAATAATAATAATAAAGCACTTTGGAAGGAAATATCTAAATGTGATTGCCTTTCGCGGTGTTTCTGTAATTTATGATTTAATTTCTTTTCCATCTATTAAATTATTTCCAATGAATTGGCCATTTTATTGATTAATATATAAAAGTGCCGAAGAAAATATTCATTACCGTTAGATATTATTTTATATTGAAGTAAATAATTAATCTCTAACAATTTATTGGAATACTATGGTAGTCGCACCCATATTTGCAAGATGAAATGAAGCTGTGGCCCAATAAGTCTGAAGTCTGCAATCTCATAAATATTTGTACATATATTATCCTCTTACATAAAAATAAAGTTGAACAAAGTAATAGATTTTTCAAGAACAACATGCAATTACATCTTTATTTTAGGAAGGTATTTTGTGTCCTTATTTTAGGAAATATTTGACATAAAATGATACGCAGGCGGAATCGCAATTAAAATAATATCTCAGAAAACAGGATGAACAATTCTTTCTTCTTAAGTAGAATATGTGTTTTGAATCACTGTAGACTCCTTTTACCTTAAGCAGTTTTATAATAATTCGTAAGAGGCTATCACAATGTGAAGTGAGAGTTGAAGTAAGTGAAGAAGTAATTGTTATTGTAACAATTGTCCAATAAATATCACGCTTGTAATATAAATGTGTCTCAATGTATTATCCCCTTACTTAAAAACTAAATTGGAACAAAGTATTATATTTTATCCATTTTCTGTAGTTTGCTTACATTAAACATTATTGAGATGTATGTACGTACTACCAAGCTTATGTATATTTGAAGTCCAATTAATACAAATACAAGAAGGCTAATCAGATAAAACCATAAGCTATTATCAGAAAAATTAAGTCATTCGAGGTTCTGCAATCTTTGTTTTTTCATTCGATTTACTCAATCACTCGACAAATAGAAAAAAAATGCAAAAAGGTTGTGTGCATTTATTTTATCATTTAACCTTTTTATTAATTCGCTCCTTCTTTAAGTAATAAGCCTTCATCTGCAAGTAATACAAACGTTTTTATATTTTGAGAAATATATTACGTTTGGATTGAAAAATGAACTTGTTAATAAAATTATCATTTTCCGATTGAATTCTGCTACTTAGCAGTGAAAATGGAAAATTTCACTTTTCTCCCTTTACCTACGCCTGTATATCACATAATTGACGACTGATGCTTTTCACATCACATCAATTAATTTAGGAAATTATAGTTTCATTTTAAGAATGATTTCAATAATTGTGATTTAACAGGGTTTTATGCTTTGATTTTGAGTACTCTATAATACCTGCTTTCTCTCCCTCTAATGCATACAGCATGGCCGTTTCCGTACAACACAAGGCCATAGTACACGATTTCGAATGAGAAATTCACCTGCGCAGTATTCCGTTGTACCCCCTTGCACCGCCCGTGAAACTCAACAAATCGCCTCATTTAGCAGCACGTAAAAATTGGGCCTGGACCGTCCTAGTCGCATCTGATGACTGTTCCGAATGTATCAGGTGAGTTATTCAAAAGACTGCATTTTGTGATCTTGTGGTTTATTTTGATGAGTCAAACGTAACATTACAGAACAATAATTTAAAGGGTTGCATATAGAAGAATATCATTCCACCTAAACTTATTGAACTATTTTGCTTACAATACTATCATCATGTATGGTTTCTCCGTAAAACTATATTTATTGAAACATATACGATTAAAACGTCTTTACTGGCAGATATTTGTGACAAATTCTTTTTTAATTTTCTTCTTTTAAAATTTAGGCACATTGTTGTGTAATCGGAATACTACAGGTTGGCTCATTTTCCGCGTAGTATTGTTGTGCTACTAGTAAAAGCTTACGTAATAAATCTCATGAAAGTTGTTGCATGGGGTGGCGTAGCAGATAACTTTAAAAACAACCACCGACACTGCTGTCACAAAGTTATCTCAGCTGCTATCCCATTCTTTACCGGTAATATTAAATTATTCCTCGATTGGTAGTGCGCAGTTACTTTGGCAGTGAAGTGTCTTTCTACCGAGACATCGTCAGCGAGCTACAGGGCAAGCGTTTCCCATGCATTATATATGTAAGTCTTAAAGTTTGCCTGACTTGCGCTATTTAAAATTACGTTCCCTGAGTGCGCCTCAAGGCCCAACCTTTGAGCTCGAAGAAGGGTCAAACGAATTACAAACATTAACTTCGTGTGACGGCGGATGATATCACTTGTATTATGCAAGGCGGAGACGCAGGCTTGGTTGTGGTGTGTCAGTGATGCGTGCTGAGACCTCTGGTGGGATTTGCATTTTATTAAGCAACACACTGCGGCGGCCACAGACGAGCAACCAGAAAATTGGCTGGAGGGAACTGTCACGGAACAACAAAGTGGTGTACGAGGGAAATCTAACATTTATTCTGTTTTCATCCGTGAATTAATCAACATAAAACGTTTTTTACATTCGTGGTTAACTATATGAATGTGTCTAATTTACTATATTAATAAATAAAAAGACGGCCAAAAAGTTAGCAGATAAATTTATCATTCAAATGCGACGGTTCGTCTGTATTCAGCAATTGCTGAATTTTACGCCTGAGGAAGTCTCAAAATGGAGACGAAACGTCGCTTTTGAATAAATAGTGATAAATTTATATACTGACTTATTGGCCGTCTTTTTATTTATTGTAAATTTTAAAGCCAGAAAACTATGTTGTTGCTAAATTAATAACTCACAGCTTTGTACGGCTAATATTAATTACAATGATCAATAATTATTTATCTTCCTTTAAGTTTGACTTTCAGTTAATGATTTGATAAGTTAGCGTGGGAAATTTTATTCGTGAAAAAACTCTAAAGGCTAGGCAAGAACAAGCTTTCCGTTCCACATTTATCGAAATTATGATGCCGGGAATATACTGCAGATTTCTTCATTAGTTGAGAAAGATTTTAGAATTCACATAGAAGAAAGTAGACAGTTTCGGAAAAGTCTAAATATGATTTAAAGAGTGTCATTTTTGATTTATGAAATAGTTATTTGTGTTGGAGTCAGACTTTAGGCTATGCCTCATCTGGCACTAGAATATTTTATACACAAATAGACCTTCCCACGCCATTGTTGAATTTGTAAATTTGATGGAGTTATTACATTTAATGATGGTATTGCAAGAAGACAATAATTCATTGAAGAACGTGGCATTCCCACAGAAAGAAATATTACAACAACGTTTTAAGAGGCTGATGACACAAGAAAATCGCGCATCCCAAACAACAAAGGAAGGAAGATAGACTTCAAGAAGGTTGAGACTAGAGAAAAATGATAAAAAAGCACGATAACAGTCATGCTTGTGCTATATTTTAGTCCGCAGATCCAACATTATCTGAAACATTAAAATTAAATATCACAAAATTCTTTTTTTCTTCAAAATGTTTTAGGCATAAGTCTCGATGCAGTGCTTTTCAAACATTAATGAGTTTATCTCAGGTCGTATCCACTAGAGACTGCACTAGATTTATATTTCTCGGTAATATTTAAGTCTAATGTACTTTTTTTCTTAAATAACATAACTTATTATTTAATTTCACGCAATAAGTAGTTATATAATCAACCGTCTGTCCAATATATTATTATAAAAGAACCCATTGTAAGTAACATAATTTTCTACAGTTAACATTGGAAGCTTGAAGGAAAATATAAATAACTGTTGTCTCTATCAATCAAAAGGTGAGTATATAAGAATATTGAGCTACGATTTTGAGGGAAAAAATAACATATTAGGAATTAGTATTAAGAGGTAACAAAATCAATATACATACAGAAAGTAATACTTAATTACCATGATATTATTATACCAGGGTGAGAATTCAAAGGGTAAACGAAACTTAAATGTCATAGAAATTGATATCGTGTTAGCTGTTCCTACCCCTTAACGGAAATGAAAGCATTGATTCTCTGTTTCTCTGTAAGGTAAACAAAATCGTTATTCAAGCAATGAAATCATGTTTAGAAATTTTATTCAAATTTATCTTAATATGGCGGATGTCTGCTAGTCGTTTCTTGCCCGTGTAATGCCATGCTCCAGCCTTACTCCAGAAAGCCTTAGCAAAAATTTATTTGTAAATTTCTCTACGTTTGTCAAATACCATGTCATAATAACAGAAGTGGGTTCATTAACAACATAAATTTTAATGGGATGAAAGGCCGATACGGGCCGTACAGTCTGAGTGAAAACCTGTACTCACAATTTTATTGATGGCGGAATTCGTACGATGCGGGCAATGAGTGGGATAATTGCAGAAAATTTAACACCTGGTTTGGTTCAAACGAAACACATCGAAGCTCACTCATTAACATGAACGTTACACTTGCCAACGAGGATTTTCTGAGGACGTATTATATTACCGTGCTAACGTAATACTTTATTAATTTAATTATTTATGAGAACGTTGCGCAGAAGTCATCAGAGCCTATTACGGCTTGGAATAACATTGGACAGCCAATATAACAAAGATTCCTTTTAGTAGGTTGCACTCGACTAAACGAATAGCACAAATTAAGAAAAACAATTATGAGGGATAACGTGACTCGTTTATTTGCTCCCTTGGAGCACTGAAATCAGAAACTCTTACAGAAAACAATATTATTCTTTAAGAAATACTACAGAAAGAAAATAATTTTTTTAAATTTTATTGACCCATGTTTTTATCAAACCCACAAAATAAGACGACCATTTCTTAGATATTCCAGAAATATTCCGGACGACGAATATTCCACTCAGGGGTATAGTAATAAATATATTCTGGGTACGAAACCGTTTAATATTTACAATTGTTAGAACTATGTTGTTGTGGTATTCAGTCCTAAGACTGGTCTGATGCAACCCTCCATGCTAACTTATCTTGCGCAAGCCCTTAATTAACCGCATAAGTATAGCATCCCACATCCTCCATAATCACCTAAGCGATATCTGTGTGTGTGTTTGTGGGTGAGTGTGTACAATTAATTGTCAAATATTTACTGTTTTTACACAGTGATTTTTAGATTATTTTATTATTTAAAAGTTATAGCCTAAAACACTGTACTCATACTTATGATGCCCTGCTTATTTTAGGCAACATGACAATTGAAGAGTGGGTTTAGTATAGTCCAGTGTATGCCAGATATGATTTGCAACAATTAAATATTGTTTTCACACAGTAATTATTGTCTAATAAATTCTCTAATATTCATAAATAACCGTGAAACGCCGGACACACAGATACTGTTCAATAAAAATTAATGACATTTTACAGATTTTGTTCTTTAAATATAATTAATAACAATGTTTCGACATAATATTATGCCTATTTCGCCAACCGAGAACTAATGCAATTAATAAAACTTTAAAAATAGCAAAAAAATTTAATGAATATATGTCTTACCTGATTTGAACTTCAAATCTGGACCATATCTAATTGCATAAATTATTATAACTACTTACCAGTCTTTTCTTAGTTCATAACAAAACAGTTACAAATTAATGATTAGTATCCGATTTAAGTTTCTCGGAATATTTTATTGTTTTCATTTGGAAATTGTAATTTTTGAAAATAATACTAACGCATAATCTTCTGTCACGAACATCAAAGACAGGTTCGCGCTTTAGACTGTCGCTTGTAATACCATCTATCAAAGTGACAGTTTAATTAAGTTTGAAACACGATCAACACGTTCATGGGAAAGCGCAAGGTATTGATTAAGGCCTCTTAAAGGCAATTAAAACGGAGTGAAAAGACTAACAGCAATAGGAAACATTTGCTACGGTACTCTGTGTTAATTTTCAAAGGCCTCCTCCCCAAGCGGTGAAAGCTATTTCTATGGGCACAGTTATATCAAGCTGGGTTAAGGAATAAACGATGACTTCTTTTTCCCCCAACAGGGCTGTTAACGCGCAGGCAGTTTTATGTATGAGGTTAAGCTCCTCTGAAAGATAGCGTCTCGGGCGCATGTGCCATTTCGCCCTTTTCTATACATTTAAATGAAACACTTCGTGTTTGAATGCGGGGCCCCTCGAGACGAAGTTCAGATTCTCTAAAACGAAATTATTCTCACAATCTAACTTTGTTTGTTGCAACGCAGTTTACTTATAAACGTTATGTGGTGAATTTTGTTTGCGATGTTCATGTAAGACAAAGATGGATAAGAAGGGGAATTTCTCAAGTAAGACGTGGAAGAAGCTTATGGTAATGAAGATAATAGTTTACAACAAGCATGACTTTAATCAAACATCTCAATTATAACTCAAAGTGTGAATGAAAAATGTTCGTCTCAAAAGGAGACATCTAATGATACGAAACTCGACACCCCCAGGGATGAGGGAGGGAGGACTTAAAAAGTTAAATAGAAACCCCCATTTTTATTCGGATTTTCCAGAAAGTTACTCCAATTTTGATCTACGATTCGATTTATTCCGTTCATAGATGGCGTTGTAATAGACAAAAATCAAAGTGGGTCAAATTCGTTGAAAAAAGAAAATATATCAAGAAATAGGCACCACATCAGCAAATAAAATGTGTTTGATATTCTTACAAATGCTACTTAATGACACCATAACTGCCCACCATCCCCCACTCCTCAAGCGTGCGAATGCGAATTATGTCAGAATTTTGAAAGGGAAATCTTGGTTTTCTAATGTAAAACGTAATTTATTTGAATTCATTATTCGCTTAAATCATTTCCCAAAATGCGGTGCAAGCGAAATAATACGGAGAGGTTCATTTATTCGTTTACTGATAAGTAGTAACTACGTTTGGCGTTACCCAGGAACAGAGACGTGGACGTAGTAGTTTTCTGTTCCCTTGGGGTGCTTGTTTTATGGGAGTCCCCTTGCCTCTCACAATTCATGTTGCTGGTTTTATATGCGTTCCTTTATGTTTCTTTGTTCAATTATAACACAGTATAGGAACGCCTAATAGGACTAGAAACTCGTAGTTGGTTTTCACGCCGCCTTTCGTGTGGCAATTCAATGGATTTTTAAGTATTTACACTAACATCTTCTGAACTTCGCAATGTATCGAAATGAAATACGCACAAAAATTTAAGTTAAACTCCTGTTTTCAAACCATCAAAATTTAATTGAAATCAGTTGAGCCGTTTCGGAGACTATTCGAGACTAACATACATATTTTTCAATTTTATTTAATGGAATAGATTGAAAAACAATTTTTGATCAACGTTATTTATCCCACGTTTTTACAGTGTGTTCGTCATATTTCTTGGACACTTTCAATATACGTAGACCATATTTCATAAAAAAACATATGGTCGATTAGGATGGAAATTGTCTAAGGATTGTGATGAACTCTTTGTCAAATATGGAATAAATAATGACTGAAAATTTCATTTTCTCGTTTTAGTATAAAACAACGTTAGTTAAACCTTAAAAAGTAGATTTATCCAAATAGTTATTCATACTTGGTAAGATAATCATTTATGTGATTGCAATTTTTAAAACTACATTTTTCTAGCTCTAATATATTTCGGCAATCGTTGCTATATAGTCTAAAGACATTCGAATTCTGTGAGCATTTAATTAGGAGAGAGCTTCCTTATCGCACCAGCCGCAAATCATTATGTAGGGAATGCATGTTGCGACGGGGAGGAATGCGATGCTACCCGCTGGGAGAGGAATTCATCTCGGACGCTAAGCTTATTGGCGGACCGGCTATTCTTCGCTGCTGTCCCGAGGGTCCGCCTTGCCACTTTATTTCCCATAGGTTTTGGTCCCGGGCAAAATGTCCACTCACCAAACTAGAAATAT
Source organism: Eucriotettix oculatus (assembly GCA_034510155.1). NCBI lineage: Eukaryota > Metazoa > Arthropoda > Insecta > Orthoptera > Tetrigidae > Eucriotettix > Eucriotettix oculatus. The sequence goes on along the minus strand of CM067379.1, from coordinate 65,892,530 downwards.
TGAAAAGTGATCCCACGGAAAATATATTACAATCATAATTATGCTGAAATGACTTAGGAACAGGTTATTAATAGTATGTTCTTAAACTTATTTTTTATATAATTTGTAAAAAAGCTCATACTTTGATCCATATTATATCTCTTAGGAATTATATATATATATATATATACAATTCAGTAATAAATTTCTAAATTTTATTTTGTAATAAAATCTGTAATAATAAAAGGCTATGAATGCTGTGCGCTCAGGGCTTTATATATCGGATGCCGTTCGAACACACTGCTACTTAAAAGGTTTGCCCTTATGCGTTCCTATGCATAAAATTTTGGAATTTAGCGGTGATCAACCCAGAGACCGCTTCTGTCGTTATGTTATGACCTCACGTAACATGTCAAACGAGACGATTTAACTGCTGTTAAGAATGAAATAATGCTTACATTTAACTAACATTTTATTTTCAGTAATGATACTTTTTTATTAGTTAAATACGCAAAATGTTTCATAAGCCGCAGTATGAATGACTGAGGCCCTACAATATCATCGACAAAGCGTAGGGTTTTTATTTATTCTCTTTGCAGTATGATTCCTTTTCCATATTCCTTTTTAACTGAATTTATCGCCTTTTCTGCATATAAGGTAAACAGCATGGGCGACAGATTGCATCCTTGTCGTACTCCTTTCTTGATTTATGCTTCTTTTATTGATCTTGAATTATAATTATTTCTTTTGAAACCAAAATGAAAAGAAAATGAAGTATGTATTGCTGCCTACAGATATAATTACTGAGATAAATAAAATTGTTTATGACAATTTCGGAGATGAAATTTAAAATACAGATGAGTTTATTGAAACTGAAAGAAATTGGGACGCTTCATGTATGTACGAAATAGCCTATAGGTAGATATTTATGATTTATGAATTTTGTATTGTGATTGTAACATTAATTATATGATTTGTACTTCATTTCAGTTTTATCTCGTCAATTCGCGAAAATTATCGAACAAAACAAAACTCTATGGTCCAAATATACTCCAGTGTATTCAAGGGCAGTAATGAACTCTTTGTAGATCAAAAAGAAAATGTTTGTAATAAAGATAAACCAGGAAAGAAAATATACGCATTGTTTCTAATTATTGTGAGAAATACTACATAGAATAGTTTGGATTAGAATGTTCGCACGCGGAAGTTATCATATGGTATTATATTTTGGGGCAACTCAGTAGGCATAGATAAGATTTTTATTAGTCAAAAACGTGTTATTAGAGCAATATGTCAGGTTTCCTCACGAACTTCTTGCAGAACTCTGTTCACAAAGTTAGGTATTTTCACTTTGACGTGCCAATACATTTATTCATTGATGTTATTTTTAATCACAAATAGGCACTTATTTTTGAATAATTCTGATATTCATCCCTTCAATACAAGGAACAAAAATAATGTGTGTAAAAAATGTAAAACATTGTCAATTGCACAGAAAGGTGTGCATTATTCAGGGATATCCATCTTCAACAGACTGCCGCACAGAATTAAACAGTTGTCCGATAATCAAGGTAAATTTAACACTGAATTACGCTCATTTTTGCTTAGCCACTCCTTCTATTCAATAAAGGAATTTATAGAACAATCGGAGAAGAGTAATTTATAATAGTTTATAATGCAAAAATTTATTATAAGTATATTTTTCTTTTATACAATAAAATGTAATAAATGTACACCCTGACCCATTCCACATCCTTGAAGCTTAGCTTCTTTACAGGATCTACGGAATATGATTATTATTATTATTAAATCGGAAACGTGGACATTCTAGAATTAAGTTACTGTGAATATTCATACTTATTACGATGGACTTACAAATCTTGGCATAGGTAGGGTAGGGTGTGTGAAAAGGTAAATCTTAAAAATGTGAAGGTCTTAATGCCGGATAAGTTAAGTAATGACCTACACATCAATGTGGAATTAAATACGTTACCTGTCCAATAAAAATACGCGAGGCAACCAGCTACTAGTAAAAAATGCTTCTTTAAATAGAGAAGTTTTCTGATCGTTAGAGTTCGCTTGTGAATTTTGGTTTGGAGAATAGAAATTGTAGATAATTGCAAGTGACAGATAATGTAACTAGAATTATGGGGATAATATGTAGAGAGATACACTCGCATTAAAAAAAAGAGGAAAAATGTGTAGTCTGGAATGTTTTGAATTTAACAGGTTAGAGAGATCTTTGTAAAGTTATTCTGTATTATATTTTATTATGCCGTTTCGATGTTATTTAGTTTCGTGTAACAGTTAGGTAAAGCGATATAGAACTGTCCTGATATTTATTGATACATAATTGTTTTAGTTCTCATTATTTAATTTATATCTTAATGGATGATAGTGAGATGACAGTGCACACGTAAGGTGTGAGAGATGTTGCGGAAAGCGCTCTGTCCTCAGGCCATTCTGGCGCTGTTCGTGTAACAGAGGTGTTCCTCTTCCCTAACACCATTCTCTCTCTCTCTTGTCTTGCTACCTCCCAAGCCGTCCCACAAATTCAGCAGTTCACGTAGAATGACGGGAGGAGTTAATTCGTTATTATAAATGCATTATTTGTTTAATCTCCCAAAAAAACACGCCGTAATCGGAATAAATCTACAAAAATATTTTTTTACTAAATTTCATTTAAACAAACAATAACTTATTAATTTGTTTCGAAATACAAATTAGAATGGGTCATAAAAAAGAATATAATTTATAATATTCAAAATTTTGAAAAATTGTCCGCAGATGCGACATCATGCTGAGATAAGGAGTAATTTTCAGGGAAGCGTTTGTTAGAGGTGTTGGGCAAATGTGCATCGACCGTAGCCAGCCGGCTAGAATTAAAACAATACGCCATAAATACATCTAATGGTCTATTTGTAATTGTTTAGTCTAAACTCAACTGATGTATTACTAAGTTCGTTCAAATTAATAAGATCCAATGTATAAATAACGGAGAAATTATTTTATGCATTTATAAATATATATGGGCTTTACTAGCGTACATTTTAACAATTACAAGACTGTTCTGTAATAATAATACAACGGATTACTTTTAGATTTGTTTTACTTTTACCTTAGTTTATTCTACTTAAATGAATCTAATTTTATCTGGCAGAATAAAAAGAAACAGGCCTACGTTCATGGCATTTGTAGATTTAGAAAAAGGCTTTGATAACGTGAACTGGAACACACTACTACGGATATTGAAGAGTACAGGAATAAAACTTCGAGGAAGAATCCTTATCCATAACCTCTACAGAAGACAAGCCGCTGTAATTAGAATAGAAGATCAAGAAACGAAAGCAGAAATGAAAAAGAAGTAAGCAAGTATGCAGTCTATCGCCCATGCTCTTTAACTTATATATAGAATAGGCGATGGAGAAAGTAAAACGGAATATGGAAAAGGAATCAAACTGCAAGTAGATGAAATAAAAACCCTACAGTTTGCAGGTGATATTGAAGTATTGGGAATGATGGGAATACTTGTAAACCATAATAAATTGCATGAACGATATTAATAAAGATTTATATATGAGAATAAATAGAGGGAAAGCCAAGGTAATGGAGTGTAGTATGGGAAACAGTGGAATAGCAAAGCGTGTTAGATTGGGGAGGGATATTTGGATGGTGGTTAAGGAATTCTGATACTTAGGTAGCATAATAACAAGGAATGGTAGAAGTACAGTAAATATAAAGAATGGTATAGCACAGGCAAGGAAGGCTTTCGTAACAAGGAGGAATTTACGTACGGATAATGTAAGTGTGAATATGAGAAAATCGTTGCTAAAAATGTTCGTGTGGAGTGTGGCGATATATGGGTGCGAAACGTGGACGATAGGAGTTGCGGAAAGGAAAATTGTAGAAGACCTTGAAATGTGATACTATAGGATAATGCCGAAAATCAAGTGTATGGATAGGGTTACTAACCAGGACGTTATAAGATGAATATGGAAAGAGACAATATGGATGACGTTGATCAGGAGATTGGATATATTAATAGTCCTAGTTTTGAGACATGAGGTTCTTGTTTAATTAGCATTTGATGGAAGTGTGTGGAGTAAGAACAGAAGGGGGAGGCCATGATGGATTAGGGAAGATGTGGGATGTGGTAGCTATGTATAAATGAAAAGGTGTAATATAGGTTGCATCAGACCAGTCTTACGCTAACATCAGTAATCAGGGTTTTAATTAATCATAATTTAATTAGGTTCGGATGCAAGTGGAATAATTATAGTTTTAAAATAACTTTAGTTTAATTCCACACTAGTAAAATAATAAATAAAAGAAAACACACTATCACTTAAGACATCAACGATTGAACCTACTGGTAAATGGAATGACTTTCCTTAAAAATGTACTCGTGGCTAACTGTGCAATAATTCGAGACTTAATTCCCAAAAGATCAAAAGATACGTATAATCTATTTTCCTTGAGCCAAGCAGGAAGAGCATGTTAAAGCACATCGTTTCTATTAAAAAAGTAGCTTTCTCGTCATTTCCCTTGAAAATAACAGTATATTCTCGCGCGCGTTATTTAAACCTAATTTAATTGATTTAAATACAACATATGAGTTGCAATAGCAAATGGTAATAAGGGTTTTCTCTTCCTAATATTTATAATGCTCTAACAATTATTTCTACATTCATTGAGTTTCTATAATATTAGAGTATTTTTTAATTCAGGTGATTATAAGTACAATTATTGAATGGTAAATCCTGTCAACTTAAATACATAAAATCGGTTCGATCTGAATATTGACCTCTATATAATTAATATGGTTAACTATATTATCTATTTAAATCGCTGGGAATTACCTTACCATATTATTTTTATATCTTAGGCGCAACAATTTGTAACCCTGAATATCTATGTCATAAAAATTTAAGTAAGACTCGATTCTAAGAAAACCTCAAATCAAACTTACGATATTTCGTGGAAAACTTATTTTAAACGCCTGATAAATATGATATCAATAATTCTTCACCGATTTTTAAGCCAAGTAACATTTCATCCTATAAGAATTAGCTTTATTGGATTCGACTCACGTAAATTAAATTTTCAAGACATCCATAAACTTCGTTATATATAAGAAATAATTAATTCATTATATAAATTGTGTTGAACCTTTAAATATTAAAATCAAAACAAGAGTTCGTTTATAAAATTAGAATTGACCGGTCGTCTAGGCAACCCGTGAATCACGTTCTCCCTTCTCTTTACAGGCAATTCCCAAAGAAAACCACTGCTGCTCATTTATTTTTTATTTTTTTATTTTAACCATATTCCTTCAATCTAACACTAAACAAAAATAACAGAAATATAAATTTATCGTTACAATTAGTTCACAGTCTCGATTTTCGGTTGGGTCTTGCGAATGATACTTCTGTTGACATTTGTATTCTAAAAAAAATTAATTGAACTGTTGTGTCTTATTAGGATGTCGACGGCTTGTACGTGGATCTACGTGTTAAAAGTTTTTTCACTACGGGGAGGACAGACTTGGCCAAGGACCCGACAGTGCAGAGGCAGACATGAAGCCTAAGTTCAAAAATCAAAGAAACAGATTAAATATAATATGGAAGTGTAGTTTCTGAAGTTTTCCGATTATTACGAGGTCCGCTATACGAACTTGTGTTAAGGAGACACTATATTATCAGTATTATGAACCAATTATTTTATGTTATTCGCTCAGGTTTTATTGCGACTTTTTATGCTGACAAAATTAGTAAACACATCCAATAAAAGGAAGGAAAAGTAAGGCGATTTTCTCACGAAATGCGTATACAAATTTCAATGCGGATGTGGAATAGTTTATATTAGTGAAACCGGTTGTACCGTTCGCACCTGATAAATATACAAAAGAGATGGATATAGTTAAGCACGTTAAGCTTGTCCGGTTTTATGATACATGCTATGATGGAAAATATTATTACAGTCTTGGAGGGGTCAGCTGCTTTGCCTAAATAAGTGTCGGACTGTATCCAGATAATATGAAACTTGAAATTCTCAAGTCGCGAAACAACTACAACTGGGATAATGGATGAGCTTTCCATGCTTGCATGAGTGAGAATATTATTTGTAGCAAGGAAATAATAGTACAAGCACTAGATGTTGGGCAACATGGTGGACAGAACGGGAATCAGAACTGCTTCAATGATGTTGGTAAGGGCTAACGCCCTCCTTCGGGTTTTCCCTCCCCTTGGCCCAGGACCGAGGTTTTTAATATGTAGCCCGTAAGCCGAGACAACCCCGGTCATTTTGATGGGTTTATATTACGGGATCCTAGGCGTTGGAGATACGGTAAGAGTTATCTGAAAATCTCATTGAACCAACCCCCCAAATCTGGTGGAGGTCTGTAGTCGACTTTGCATCCGCTCAACAAACACAGGCTCCCTTTGTTGGGAGTTGTACCAAATATCCGACCTACACAGGTTTCTCGAGGGTTTTACCTTTACTATTTTTAGATGAGTCACCATTAGTACTCTTAAAATACAGAGCGGGGGCCCTATTCAACCCTTAGCTTCTTTAATTAAATAAAAAGACGGCCAATAAGTCGGCAATTAATTTCATTACTAATTATATAATCCAGTTCAACGTTTCCTCTTGCTTTTAAGACTTCACCAGGTACACTACAAACATAATATTACAATAGATTACATATACGATTCTCTTTTGTTATAAAAGATGAATTCTTAAAATTGTTTCTCCATTGTCAAAATTTAACTGCCGGGAGCATTCATTGTTACCACATCATTTAGGCCATAACCGAGGAGGCACCAAATTCCTCTCATGTAAATAATTGATCAATATAATAATAAATTCGGCTGAGGGAGTCCTGGACTCAAGATTATGAATTGATAAACTTGTAAGTTTTGAACCCATGCAATCTATTGTAATGTTATGTTTGTAGTGTGTCTGAGGAAGTCTCAAAAAGGGAAACGAAGCGTCGTATTTGGATTAATTATATAGTAATAAAATTAATTGCTGAAATTTGCCGTCTTTTTTATTTGAACTTAAATCCAGAAGATTATCCTTGCTCTACCTTCCTCATCCCTGTTTCAATCTTTTCCTATGATTGGGGAGACCTTCACGTAGACTGTCTTTCTTAAAAGAACAGGCTGACAGACTTTCTGTAGCCTTGCTTTTGTTCAGTGATCTCGGGTAAAATTCCAACTTAAAATGTGGCAATAAAATATACCACGGATTGAATTAAATTGTGACTAGCTCGAAAGAGGACTGCAACAAAACCAGTTTAATACAGAACCTTTACGAGAAAAGAAATTCGTATGTACACAATATGTGACGCTATTACGATAATATTACCAAACAAATAAATAATCAAAAATGAACGATGGCTATGATAGTATTCCCAACATAAATAATAACATTTTATGTAATATCATGAAACATAGAACGAAAATTTACTCAAGTGTAACTGTATAACCTACTAGTACCATGGGCGGTTGTTGCGGTCTTCAGTTCCACCTTTGGTCTGATGCAACCGTTCATGATAATCTACCTTGAGCAAGCCTTTCTTTTCCGCATAACTTCCACATTACACATCCTCCCTAATCTGTTTCGTGTATTCCATCCCTGTCCTCCCTCTTCTGCACTTCCCTCTAATGCCGTTTTAGCAACGAATTCCTGATATTCACACTCATATTACCCGTAAGTGAATTGCTTCCTAGCCTGTGCTACCCAACTCTTTATGTCTATTATACTTCTACCATCCTTAGTTATTACGCTTCCCCAGTAGCATAATTCCTTAACTTCCTCAAAATATCCCTTCCCAATCTAACACCCTTTATTATTCCACTGTTTCCCATACTACACACTATTAACATGGATTTCAAATCATCTTCTCACACCCCTAGTACATCTATATCATCGGCAAAGCATAGGGTTTTTGTTTCTTCTCCTTGCAGTATGTTTCATTTTCCATATCCCGTTTTAACTTTCTTCATCGCCTGTTATATATATATATATATATATATATATATAAGTTAAACAGCATGGGCGATAGACTGCATCTTTGACTAACTCCTTTTTGATATCTGCTATCGTTTCTTGATCTTCAATTCCGATTTCAGCTGCCTGCCTTCTGTAGAGGTTATGGATAAGGTATTTTTCTTGATATTTTATTCCTAGTACCAAGGATAATATTTAGTTTTAGAAAACATGTAACATCAGACAATTTTCCATAATTCATTGAAAAACATTACGTTTTCACGCACCAATTATAGTAAATTAATTAGGGTATGAAAGGTGTGATTAGTGAGACCTACGTTACGGGAATGGAGAGATGTTGAATCGTTTCTTGGACATCGACTCGGATTAGCTCAGTTGGTAAATAATTCGGCTGGATATCGGGAGGTCATGGGTTCGAGTCCCAGGTCCGGTTGATATTATTCCATTCTTGTCTTTCTTCTAACATTTTCTATATGGTTTACTGAGCTTCAATTGAAGTGTTTCCACATCCTTATACTATAATTCAATGCGCCTGTGATCAATTTACGCAATGTCTATTCTTCACGTATTTCCTGTAATTAGGGTGTGATTAGTGAATTATTAGGTGAGACCTAGCTTAGGTTTTTCGGGAATAGAGAGAATGTTGCGTTGTTCTTTGGACGTCGACTGGGATTAGTTCAGTTGGTAGGGCCACCGGCTTGATATCGTGAGGTCCTGGGGTCGGTTGAAAATTTTCCATTCTTGTCTTTCTTATAAAAGCAAATGCACTTTTACCTTTATTATTTTTAGATGAGTCACCAGGTAGACTCTTGGCTACTTTAAATAAAAAGACGGCCAATAAGTCAGCAATTAATTTTATTATTAATTAATCAATCCAGTTCAACGTTACATATTGCTTTTAAGAATTCACCAGGCACACTACAAACATGTTGTCACTTCTGTTCGCTCTCCGGTGTTTAGTTTGAAACATGGGTAAGGAACTTTCAGTTTGTACCACAGAAGAACAGCGTTTTAAAATACGTTTGATGTCGTCTGAAACAAATCATCACTGACGATGAAAACTGAATAGATTAATTTGGAATAACGGCAATGGAATAGTAACACCCAGAATTCCAGCGTCAGTCCGATGCCCACACTTCTGTAAACTCTCGAAGGGAAGTTGTAGAACATTTCCTGAAAAATGTGTGTGCTGCACCATCGGTTAGTCACAAATCTGAAGGAGATTGAAAGTGTTCATTTAAAAATGCAATACTTTTCCACGGGGAAAAACAAATTTTATTGAGTGATGAACTAAAACAACTGAAAATCAGGATTAGTGTGTCAATACGCCATTTTTCTATTTTTGATGTGTAATCTCTTTAATAAATAAGTAAAAGTAATTTTTCTTCGTATCACACACTTCTATTATAATAAATTTATGAGTATAATTTGGTTCGTAGTGGTACATACACTTCAACCAATCTCCGTTATAGCTTGACACTTTCTTTGTTGGATTCAAATTCAAATAAAAGTTATTGATTCACTGAATTTTATGAACTTTTACGTAACGTATGTTTTCGTATATTTTATGCTATTGAAATTAAATTAAAACACGAAAGTGAAACGGATAAATTATATTCGCTCTAGCTCTTCTACTTAACGATTTGAAAATTGATAATTATTTCCAAGTCAAATAAAAGAGATTTGAATAGTAGATACAAGAATAATGAGGCTGTTGCCAGTGTTTTTATGTATAAATTGTCCTTACGTTTCTTACTTGTTATGACATACTATTAGTTTCAGAACGTATTTACATTGACTAAAAATGTATACTCGAGCTCATAAAATTTATGCGATTCAAGCAAATACACGCACGCATATAATGTGGATTTAAGTTACTAGTGGCTACAATGGGATGATGAATAACCAAAACCAATATTAACATGATTTAAAATACAATAAAACCAGTCAAAAAAGATAGTAATTCAAGTAAAATAATGAATGGGATGAAATGTGTGCGGTGTCGATTTTAGGATTTGTTAACTGATGTTCCTTCTGCCTGTTCATCTATCGGATTCGACTACATTAAGTTAATTTCTTCAAGAAAATTGTTTAATTGTAAATGACTGATTTTTAATGTGGAAGTTCTGGACTCATGAAAGTTTTTTCAATGTAAATTTCGACGACTCGTGCATGTATGGTGATTGGAACGGGAGCGAATTTTTTTGAATCTGTGTAACTGCGAAGTATATATATATATATATATATATACCAAGTTATTGACAACTGAGGGTATTTACAGTAGATTTAAGGCATGTTAAAACCAAATTTATTTTTATATTGTAAAAATTCCATATAATTGTATAATGTTTTAATTAATTTATGTGTTTAAATTGTAGATGACTATAGCAAATGCCGAAAGTTCATTCAAATTTAATAAAAATTTGCAATAAAAATTAATATATAAATTTGGTTCACTAAATGATGTGACTATGGTTATTCATCATTATTAACTACATTAAGTATTATTAATGGGCGAAAATTCCGAAAGTATAGCTCATTCCTACAACTCTGAAGGCGAACCACGTCTTTCATTGTTCCAAACCACGGGTCCAAATTTATTTAACTTTATTTTGTCAACTAAGCAGGCAGTGGAAATCCTGTAAGCATCTTTAAATATTTTTTAGTTAAGTGGAAAATGTTTAAGTAACTGTTAAATGAGCTCCAAGCTAAAATTACTCGATTCAAATTTATGTACACATTAAACTATTTGATTGGACTTAAAATATTGCTGACATTTTTAATTCATTCTGTATGTGACTATTCAAGAATGAATATATAAGCACGAAATAAAATTAATGAAAACCTGTATTACAGTGGGCGTTTATCGTTTAATTATTCACAAAAGTATCTGGGAAGTCATAGGTCGTAATTTAAGCAGTATCTTTTTTTATTTTCACTGAGAGTAAATATTAGAAAGCACTAATGCTTGTGGACTTATTGGACAATGCGAAAAACTAGTATCTATTTGAGTGTAGTAGTCGGCCGTATCTTAATGTTACATCTGTCGGCAAAGAAAGCCGTTCTCTAATCGTTGTTGAGTGTCGCTTTCATCAACGTCTTGAATGCTCCAGTGGGTGTGGTTTGTGATTTAGTGCGGAAAAAATTCTCACGTCCCAATTTCTAATATTGTGTGGAGACGTCTACTTGTCTCAGACACGCCAGCAACGCATTTAATCGGGGCTCAGGGTAATTCAGTTTAGAATCAACGGAATGAGGAGACAGCACTCATATTGTTTCCAGAATCAATAAAGAATAATGTACAAAAGAAAGCGCATTGCGTACGGTTTGTGATTAGATAATAATGCCAGATCCGTAAATTAATTATGTGTAAGTATGCTGGTGAATTTTATTGATGAAATTAATATTTTAAAAAAGTAAAAATAATATTGCACAACATAAAATTGCTCCAATTAAGTTGGACGGATACGAAAAATACCTAAATTGTGTTTCTATAGTACAAATGAAATATTGTTACATCAACTTATAACACTAATGTGTTTGTTAATCATTGTTTCTATTTGATTTGTTGTCTTAAAAATTAAAAATTTTAAAATTATCTGGTTTTTGCATCAGATGAATTAATTACAATACAAATATTATTATTTTTTAAATTAGCTTCCTAAAACATGATTGTGTTTTCTATTAATGGTTTTTTCATGCATATCTATTTTAAATTAATCTGTCAGAAAATGAATTTTTATAATTAATCCGAAATTTGTCTTGAGGCTTAGAGGAAAATAGAAATAGATAAATGGGGATGGAACTTGTTTGCACGATTAACAGGATACCAGCGAATCTTTTAATTGATTGCTGTAGAAGAGAAGTCCAATTCTCCAGGACTTATTCAATCAGGTCTTCCGGCCATAGTTTTTTTTAAGTTTTCTCACTCCAGAGTCAACGATTAATTCTTTGGCGTGATTTAGCGATGGTATATTACTTTTAGTGGCATCAGTCTTGATGACCGCTGCAATGAATGAGATTATTAGGTCGAGATGAAAAGTGAGTTAGGTATAATTGAATTTTTACTAAAATCTTCTGATATTCTTCCTGTTTCGTTAATTTCGCAAAATTTCCTGAAATCTATGATATTGCTTCTTCTCCCGGTGATCTTATCAACTGCGCTGTGATGTTATCAATTCCTGGCGCTTTAAAATTGCTCAGGTCTGTCAGCGCCATATCAAACTACGACCTTAAAATGTTGTCCCCCAACTCTTCTTCTCCCACCTCTCTTCGTCTTCTATTACTGACTGATCTAGGTTTCCATCGTGATACAGCAGCTCTTCTAGACATTTCTTCTGTCTTTCCGGCTTTTCTTATTTATCTAGAATTGGCTTCCCATCTTCTTTCCTGATGTTCTTGCAACTATCTTTCTTCTTTTGGAATGTTTATTTTATTTCCCTATAAGCTGCGTCTATTTTCCCTTTCACCATGAAATCTTTAACCGCTTTGCATTTCTCTTGTATGCGGTTGTACTGATCTTTACTATTTTCATCTCTCGCGTTTTTATATTTACACTCTTCCGCAATCATTTTTAGTGTTTATGCTGTTACCCATGCTTTCCTAATAGTCTCAGTTATTCTTCCTAGTTTTGTCGGCTGCTCTAGTCATTTCTTCCTTCAAGAGTGTCCATTTCTCTTCTATATTGTTTCTTTCTCCTTTTTCTATCAATCTACTTTTGATATCTTATTTGAAACTCTGAAGCATTTCAATGTTTTGATTCTCATCTTTTTGTTTTAATTCTTTTCTTGAGTTATCTTTTTGTCCAAAAAATAATTTTTGCATCTCAAGTATTCACTGGAAAGTCTTTACAGGATAATTTTAAATTTGTTTCCAATATAAATTGAATTTTTTTTATCATTAGTGTTAAAAAGTACTATTACCAAGAACCCTTTGTTGAACTGAGGTCACGTATAGAGGTAATAACGTCCAAAAAACACTTAATCAAGCATAAGTGAACAGAATATAGCTGTGTAGCATTTAATGTCCGCAAGTAAATCAGACACCAGTACATCAATATATGTGCATGTATCTAAGATTAATCTGCTTGAAAATTATAAACGTATCACCCATTTGTTGTTATGCAGTGAGGCACGATATCGTTGCCCATCCGCAAATTATTCATCCGATTTCCTGTTGCGGAGAATCCGGCTGCCTGGAGCTGAACTCATTTCCTAGTGAGCATCATATGTCAGCAGGGCGACAAAACAGACTATCAATTTGTCATATCGGATGCGAATAATTCAACCTAATACAGCATGCAACTGTCAAAACTTGTGAGATGAACCGCACACAGGCCACAAACATGAACACCTTCCTTCACGATGAAGTATGCTCGCCGATCGTATGGTAATAACATTGATCATAATACAGGAACAGGAATTGTTTGCGAAATCTGTACGGGCGAATTGAGGCATGAGGGAAGAATTAAAATTACTAATTACTCAGGAAAAATATTTACTAAATCGTAACACTTTCTTATGTATTCACTGCGTGCTCGTATTTTGTCCAATAAAATATTTACTGGATAACAATGTTAGTAGAATGATCATACTAAATCTCAAGACACAGCTATGTTAGCTTTATACTATGCTACATTAAGCACTACTAATGATTACATTCTATTTTGGAATGAAACTCTGACACAAATGATGCACTTCCTTAACGCGTAGCAAAAAGACGATGGGCGAGATACGAAGCCATCAGGAAATTTATTATGTTTAACTACTGAAAGGCACTCGTATTTTTTTGAACAGCTACAATTGAGTGAGAGGGCAATGACTGACTAAGTGAGAAAACTGAAGCTGTAAGAAACATAAAGAATGGAATAACTGAAAACTTTTGGCAGCGGAATAAAATGATTTATTAAAGCAATATCCTGGCACATAGTGTATTTTTTTAATTCCACTTTTATTTATTAATCATAAATTATGAGTACTCGTAATTAGTGGAAAAATTTTAGTGTCCCTGAAAATGCATATAGATATATGTTTAAATGTGTTTTTAAGTGAATAATTTTCTTCTAGTTATAAGGTTTTTTTTTGCAAATTCTTGTCTCTTAATTATGTTATTACAAGGGTGTACAGATTTCAATCTTATTGTCGTACATAGGATTATTCATCCTGCACATAATACCTAATTATTATAAGTGTTTATTCCACTGTAAAAGGACCATGTGACATACAAACATGCTGCTTTAATTATAAAATTATAAACAGCTCGTTAATGTGAATTGATACTGTCAAGAAAAACGTTAACCGTAAGGATTTAGAAAATGACTGAACACATCCAAGTTTGGAGATGCCTCATTCTCTGGTTTTGACCAAAGATTTTTGTCGGGGAGATCGCGGTGCTTGTTAAACATGTGCAATACATACATGATGTTAAATACATTAGATAAATGGGCATTCGTTTTCTGATATTGTTACAACCAAATCATATTATATTTGCCATTATAGTTACTATAAACGCCCTTATACATTCCACTTTTATTTTTTAATTTACTACCTCCAAATACATCAGTCTTTATACTTGTTATCCGAAGGTTATTATGAATTGTTAGCTTTTCTTCATTCACAAAGGACTCGTTTCTGAAACATAAAAATAAACCGAGGAATGCGAAGGTCCAACTGTACTTCGTTTCAAGACACGTCTTCAAAATAACATCAGAGGAACTACAAATTTATGCTTTAAACAAACAGAATCTAGCTCGTAGTATTCCAACAAATTTCCAGTTTGATTTAGCAGCGTTGCAACTTCTCATTTCGCTGTAACTTACATTGGTTTTATATTCCGAAAACAGAAAAATAATATTTTTAGGAAATGAAACTCTGATATGCAAAAAAATTAATTTATATTTTTAATACATTTTCTTTAGTGAGGCTGTTATTATAAACCTACCTTTGTTTATTTTGTACTAATATCGTTTAAAATTGTAATTAATTTTTTATTTTCACTATAATTTTTATATTTTATTATAAAGTAGCGTACTAAATTATGAAATTAATTTCTTATTCTTTGCCCCGGAGCTTTATAATGGTACTCTTAGTCCGTGGATCGTCCTGAGTGAATTTTCCTATCATGTGGAGAAAATTTGACATGTGTACATGTCAAATTAAGATAAACCGTGAAACTTTCATGACAGCTGGTGTCAAACGAGTTGAGTTGACGCCAATCATATATCTGAAAGGGTCCAGTCACACCTTCTAGAAAGTTGGCTCGTCCAATGGGACATTAAAATAAACAGCAGCAAATATACTAAAATAAATTTTTCTCTGCGTTCCCTTAACTCAGAATATATAACCAAGATTAGTAAGAACTGAAGTGAAAAACAAGAAAAGCAATGTTAACTTTGCGTCTAATTATATAAAACAGGGTAAACAAACGGCCTACGTTCATGGCATTTGTAGATTCAGAAACCGCCTTCGATAATGCGAAATGGAACACATTATTAAAGATTTTGAAGACGATGAGAATATAATGTCAAGAAAGAAGGGTTAATTATAACCTCTACAGAAGGCAGTCAACCGTAATTAGAATTGAAGGAAAATAAAGCAGGATTCAAGAACGGAATAAGAAAAAGATGCATGCTGTTTAAATTACGTATAGAACAGGCGAAGAAGAAAGTCGGAGCGACATATGGAAAATTAATCATATTACAAGGAGAAGAAATAAAAACCCTGCATTTTGCCGATGATATTGTAGTATTAGGGGAGTCAGAAGAAGACTTGGAAAACATAATATGTGAGCATTAATAGAGCGAAAACCGAGGTGATTGAGTGTAATATGGGAAACAGTCGAATAACAAAGGGTGTTGCATTTGGAAGGGATACTTTGAAGGAGGTTAAGGAATTCTGCTACTTGGGCAGCATACTATTTAGGGGTAGTGGAAGTATATTAGACATAAAGGGTAGGATACCACACGCAAGGAAGGCTTACCAAGAAAAAGAAATTTACTTACGGGTAATATAAGTTTGAATATTAGAAAACCATTGCTAAAAATGTTCGTATGTAGTGCGGTGTTATATGAGTGCGAAACCTGTACGGTAGGAGTTTCAGAAAGAAAAAGAATAGAAGCCTTTGAAATGTGGTGCTATAGGAGAATGCTGGTGAATAGGGTAACTAACCAGGAAGTTATAAGGAAAATAGGGGAAAGGCGAACAATACGGAGGACGTTGCCCAAGAGAAGGGATAGATTAATAGGCCACGTTTTAAGAGATGAGGGTCTTAAAATTAGCATTAGAGGGAAGTGTGTGGGGCAAGAACAGAAGAGGGAGGCCAAGGATGGAATACGCTAAGTAGTTAGGGATGCTGTGGGTTGTGCTAGTTATGAGGATATGTAAAGGCTTTCGCAATATAGGTTAGCATGGAGTATTGCATCAGACCAGTCTTAGGACTGAATACCACGACAACAACATGAATTATTGGCTGTTCGTGATGTTCTTTTGTTGAGAATAAATAGTGGACAAATATTATTCTGTTATGTCGTTGTAATTATTATTTAACATAAGCAAAATGTAGGTATTATTATTTTTATCGTTACTCATTTTTCATTAATTATTTTAGACTTTGTCTTTTACATAGAATACGTAAGTATTTTACATATTAATTTTTATTTAACGTTTTCCAAAATTTGGAATCAACCAGACAATTCATATATCTACGAGCACATGCAGGTTGTGAGGATTTCATAGACCATGATTCCCTCTCTGAAGGTATTTTTGATAGCTGGGGCTCAAGTCTGAGGGGAGACGGCCTGACTCATAACTCCAGGGAATGCCACAACGTCGTCTGACAAGCATTTCTCGACATTCAATAGCAATACATTTCCTAGGGACCCCCAAGGTCTAAGAGCGTACCAGCTGCAAAGTTTGCGGTTTGTGATATATTCTCACCCTTAGAGACTAGCACAACTTCTGCGTTCTAAATGTTTGTGACTTGTGTCAGTATTAATTTAGCAAATAAGTTCCACTATATCAGGGTGGTACTATCATGCAAGTCAGAGCGCCAAGGACTTAAATTTATAATAATTCTATTAAATGCGTATTCATAGATCAACAGCCAATAATATATATTAAACATAGACTATAGATGATTGCCTTTAAATTAAATGTTTTATTAATATTATATATAATTGAATAAATTAGTAAATATAAAAACTGACATTTGAACTGTACAATGTTTAACAATCCATCCTTTCCCTCCCTGTTTAATTTCTACTTAACTTCATACTTCACCTTTGCTTACATTTATTTTCACCGTGAAAGAATATCTGTAGGAGTTCATCTTTGTTCTCGTAAACGCCTCTCCCTGAACACACGATAGGGGTTATTTTCGGTAGTGACTCTTTCACCCTCTGATGTTTAAGATTCTCGCAAGCCGATAAACCTCGTCAGTTTTCAGAGATGTACATTCTCGAGATAGCTGATCGTATTGGATCAGTCGTCCAGCTGCCTCCTAAACTGGTCGACACAAGGAGAAGAGAGTGCTCCGACATGTTAGCAAAATCCTCTTTTGTCATTCTGAAAGGGCGTGTGACAAGTACCCGAGAACCTGACCTACCTGAATCATGTTTACTACGTTTCTTCTGTATCCGTTTCAAGCGAATAACCGGTAGAATCCTTAAACTATAGCCTTGGAGCCCTAAATAATCCTTGGCTGTCTTCAACTTCCTTTAAAATTTCCTTCTTGCTCTAATAAAGGAGCATCAAGCTCATGTATCTTGCCACCCAAAAATAATTCCTCGCCGTTGATGAATTATTCTTCTTCGCTTAAACAGATTTTGGTTTATTAATTTCAAAAAGAATAGTTAAACTAAATAATAAGGCTAGTGGTAAAATAAATGAACTACAATGTTTGTTTTGATCTTTTTGATTTTATCATAATGTCGTTGTTCTTGAGATCTTACGTTTTCCATTCAACTGATAAAAGCAGAAGAACTTCCAGAAACGTTGGGTGATATTTTCTTTATCAATAATTTTTGTTCGTACTTTCTTTCAGTAATTTGTAGTTTTTTTTAATACATAGACATTTAATATTTAAAGTTTTCAAGTATTTGCTTGGTTCCTCTTCTAACATGTACTGTTTCCAATACTTCGTTTATTTTTACTATAGATATTGTCACGTTTCTGTAGGATCGTGAGATACAGTAACACGCTCACATGTAGCGGTTATAAAAGTTTATTAACAACGAAATGCTGGACAAAGTCTCATACTGCGTAAGACAGACTCCGATTCGTAATCCAGTACAATTTATACATACATGAAATATTCCAGAAACAAAACATTCTCGAAAAAGAAAATACTAGAAATGAAAGGTAAACAAAGTTAATAATGGTTGACTCGGGCGGGACTTGAACCCGACTCCACATTTCTGCAGTCCAGCTCTATTTCGATCAGCTATCACTGCAGGTTCTGGGATGTGGCAATATTGATTCATTTATTTCTTATTTTTACTTATTCCACATACTAATACTGCTAAATTGTAAACAAAATTTAAAATAACAGTTACCAGGAATTTCTTGAAGGAACGGTGAGAAACATTTACTTATTTGAATAATTAACACAATCTACGCCGACCTCCTGTGGTCTAGTTGCCAGCGTCGCTGCTTAACAAGACAGAGGTCCCGGGTTTGAATACTGGCATGTGCGTGGATGTTTGCGCCATCATGGTCACGGAGATTGGGATTAAGACTGCTGGAGAATGATAGACTAACCAATAATCACTCCAATTTCGGAATGTGTCATGTAAGATGACAGCCCGCAGTCGACCCGGACTCAGTGGACTGCAGGTCCAAGGAAGAAGAATAACACAATCTACTCACCCCCTACCCAAAAGGTTTTTTTGCAGTCATTTGTTTCAGTAGGTTTAATGTTAAATATTTCATCTTATTCTAAAATTACTGACTTCGTACTATCGAAAACTACGTGAAAACTGTAAGCCTTTCATCATTACTTGCTTCATTACAATAGATATATTTTTAAATTATTAGGACTTAAATAAATATGAGTAACGTTTGTTGAATTTGTAGGAGCCCAATTTTTGGTTATTATCTCATTAACGAGCGTAACAAATTATTATGACTGAAGCCAATGGTCAAGTCTCGTAGAATCTTGAGCAAGCAAAAAATTTGGTCCAAGCTTTACTTACTTGTGGGAAGATACGAATGTTTCGTCACATAGCCGCTGGTGGGGTAGAGTTTCGGGAGCAGGTACATATCTTCTTTTTTAAAAAAATAATAAAAGAAGAACCTGGTACCCTTGAGTTTCTACCGGATGGACATCTCGGTGTTACCAGCAGTCACCACGAGGATGACGTAAATCGTGCTGTGGTGGTTGAAAACCAAGGCAATCCGTATTTCCGGTGAAAATTGGGGCGAGGGAGTGGGAGGATGATATTTTTTGGTCATCACAGAGTATAGTTGGGTTTTGATCAACCAAAGGAGACTGTAACGTCCCTCGAGTATGAATGGTGCGAAGAGTCAGGTCGAATCGCTTTAAGCTGACGGACTTGCAGCCTAGTGCGGCTCGACTATGAAACACACCTAAATACGATTGTCACCCCCTTGGGGAAAAAAATCTATCATATAATGAAAAAAATATTTTTTTGAGACATTCTGTTTTCATTAAGCATCAATTTGGCGAAAAGGTATCCCACGTCGTTCGAGGAGCCAAACCATACCCGCGTTCTGTTAGACAGGAGACGTTTGGTAGTTCCAGAACAAGTAAAAAGAAGGAAAAGGTGATACTTTTCGATGACTTATAAATATAATTTTCTTTTCTGTCCTATTTATTGTAACAAAGATTTTGTAACTGGAAACAACATTCAAGACTGCCGTCAAAAAAAGCGTCAAAGTGTTTAATGTCCACTTGTAAATTTTGTCGTTGCAGTAGAAATTTATGTATTCATAAAAAATATAAAATTCAGCTTCATCTTCTACGGCTGAGATTCAACTTGAAGCCCTCTTCTGCCTTTGATTTTAATTCATATATTCCTGTAAGGCTTTTGTGTGATGTGAGAAGTTTTTTCCAATTTGATGAGTCCAAATTCTATCTGCTCTTATTCATATTAATTATACAGTCACGAATAGTACGAGTTAATTTATTTCCAGTCTTTGACAACTCTAGTATCCACGGATCGCAAACAGCCGGTGGACATAAAATATGTCAGAGTACTTCTACTAGTATTTTAAACGTAGGCATGGAAACCACAATCAACACGAGGAAGTGCTATGCAATTTATTTTTTAACTAGGAGTGAAGTACAATATCCTTGAAAACAACGTAAATACCTGCTTAAATTATATACGTTTAACGTCCAGAATTACGTTGCACGGCAATATTGCGCATTTAAACAGACTAATAAATTAAATATCATGGATAATTAAGTAAAAATGATAGTACACTACGTATACCTACAATGCAATGTATATATTTCTTTTAAGGAGGAACGTCGCACCTCTGGCTGTTTCTATAAAGGTGTTATTTCGTTACTCTAATTACTCAAAAATATCGACCGTACAGAACGTTCCTTGTTGACAAATAAATTGAAGAGCGTATAAAATGAATTGGAGGCAGGAATAACTTCATGGGCTTATTGACAAGGGTATACGTATTTTTTCAAAGTATTTAAATTAAACATTTTATCTCAGGAAACAGGAGGCGGCGTCATATCCTTTCACCTGGTTAATTACTTTAATCTAAAAATTGACAACCAAGACAAATTTATCTTTCTAATCAGCGAACAGCTTTGTGAAGAGAATTATGACATTTTATAAATTGTATTTACACGAAACATAGCCGTGCTATTCAAAATAGTAGTTAAATTTTTAACGAACAAATTATAATTCAGACGCTGGCTAATTTCTGGAAGCCAAAACGTGGTCCATGTGTGGTAACTCCATGAGATGGAACAAAACATAATAATTATTATTCTGAGACATCAACAAAATTACAAATTTTATTTCCCGTCCCAAGAGTATTGAAAAACATTATCATTTGATTTACATACGTAATAGAAGGTATATACTTACTTCATTTGTTGCTGTAAAAATGTTAAATATTTTTATTTTAAATAACTGTTAAATATCTCAGAATCGAGTGAATAAATATGAAATATGACCACACAAAACACAACCGTTCGCAATTTTTACATACTATCTTGGTGCCCAGCGATGCTCGGTAAATTAATGCTTAAATATAACAAACATTTTACTAAAGTTAATTTTTTTGTTTTTCGCAAATGTCGTTGTCGTCGTGGCCGCCGCACACATACGCTAAGCATAGGCTACGTAAGGACATAATGTATCATGTTCGAAATGTTATTATGATACAAATAGTGTCGCGGGAAACTCCATAAAAGTAATTGACCCCGAAAAGTATTTATTTGACGGAAATATCGGCCGATTTAGGATATTAAAAAATTTCCGCCCCTCCACCCCCACCCAATGTGTTGTAGCCGTGTCTTATCTCGACAGAGCTAATTTCCGAGTCCTAAAGAACGTGTGTGCTAAATGTGGTTGAAATTTCTTCACGCGTTTACATTTTTATGCGGAACATTCGTACACACAATCACAGTACGAAATTTGAGCATTTTTTTACACATAAACAATTTCATTTATAATAATAAGGTAGTTGATCCATATATTGAGTCTGTTTAGTGCGAGAAAACTTGAAAATTTAATGAACGTTTTATGTAAGTCACAATATATTTTAATTACTTAAAAATATAACCAAATGTTTACCTCTCGAGTGCGTCTATACTCTGCACCATATAAAACTGACGCGTTGGACTACACACAGTCAATTATATATTGCTTAAGATGTGATGCATTTAAATGAAAAGGCGGTTGTAAATAATAGCAAAGTTAAATTATGCTTGCCATCTTTTCTCTGAACATCTGAGAAAGCAAAAACTTATCATAATAAGTGAAATAAAGGAATAATATTTATTGCAATGTAATATTTTTGTATCAACTTCGTCCCCTTAACTTTTATTTGACCTAAATAAACGTCAAGTCATTTTATGTTAACTTTCTTACCGTTTCACTAAAGTAGAGGGTGTGAAACGAATTGAAACTAAATGTAAGGACAAACAAACGATTTAGCTCATCTGTCCTGATCTGTATTTTCGTGATATGTGCCACTTGTTCTTGTATTATTCAATCGGTTCCAAACGATTTGATAGAGACGTAGTCGCTTTCTTAGGCAACGTGTCAAAGAGACAGTTTGTTGACAGACCATCACAACGCAATGGCGCCAACTGCGCGGCAAATATTGACTACCCCAGCTAATTAGTCCCCTAATGCGGCACGGCTACACACTGTAACCTAATCAGCACTGTCATCAAAATTTAAACAAGCAATGGGTTTATTTGATGCAGTTACGCACTCGCAAACAGCCGTACTGTGGCGT
This sequence comes from Eucriotettix oculatus, assembly GCA_034510155.1. NCBI lineage: Eukaryota > Metazoa > Arthropoda > Insecta > Orthoptera > Tetrigidae > Eucriotettix > Eucriotettix oculatus. The sequence goes on along the minus strand of CM067379.1, from coordinate 65,870,088 downwards.
ACACAGTTATACACAAGTTGGCAGGAATGAGCAGTTTTGATAAAATGGTTTGCTCGTCAGCTGTTTGATTAGCAATGCGCGGAGGTAGTGTTAATGGCGTATTACCGCTTCGTTAGCAGAAAATAGAGACAAAAAAAAAACAAAATTAAAGTCCCCGTGCGCACGCAGGACACCGTGGAGTGAGTTTTGGTGTTCGGATACCTCGACCAGCAGGAGACAAAGGCTTCTTTGAGCGTGTCATGAACACTGGGGGAATTCTGAATTGCAAGCGCTTTGTTCTGCTTTCCCAGCTCACGGCTCGAGTAGCAAACGCGTTATAGTGCTTGTCGCGTGTTTTCTGTATTACCGGGCTCCTAACTACGCATACGCATATCAAGTCGTGAAGTAACGTCCTACTAGGCGCTCGATTTAGAGCACCAGCGACAAATTGTTAAATCCAAAAACAACAGGTGTAATACCAGGAAATACTGTATAACCTGAAAGAAGGTACGATTTCTAGATTATATTTAGAACAGATGGCAATTTAAACCCGTAGTAAACACGTCTGAACCAGAAACCACACCATTTTGTAACATTGTTTCCTTCTAATAGAATGTGTTGGAAAACAGTGCATTTAAAACATAAAAATATGACACAAAAGACCTTAAATTTTCCCGTTTAATGACTAAGTTGAATTTGGTCTCCAACACATTTTTTCCTATCTTCGCTGATGCTTCTCCTTCTCTGTTACAAATCTTCTCATTTCCAATCGCAAGGTAATTTCCTGCCCCGTAATTACCTTTTAACGGCATAAAATATAAAAACCGAATGAATTCGTCTTAAATATATTGAAGCTGCGCTCACTCAAAAATTAGTATTTATTTGTTCTCTCTACTAATTACAACAGTTAAGTACAATTCACATTTTCGTGCCCTCATCACACGAGCAATTATCCCCTGTTTACTGAAACAATAGGCTCACTCTCGTAAATCTACATCTGCTAATATCGCTTAACAACTGCGAGTATAACACACGTCTTCAGATAATGTTATAAAATTAACGGAACTCTCTAAACAAAAATTTGTTGCATAACACAATATTAATTGGACATTTTGACGATATACGGCAAATTTATAATCATAAAGTTAATATTATTTTACGCTCAGTAAGAGTTTATCACAGAGCAACAGATTTTGTATGATTCCGGGTGCTGAAGCAAGTGCGGTCTGTCTGCACACATAGTTACATTTTTCCAATTAAAGGCAGCTCTCCTTGGCTTGAAAACTTGCACATCTTAAACTACGTTCTCATGGCTTCATAATGGTTCCATAAAAATCTTGTGCATTTGAGCGTCTTGAAGCTTTTGTTACTAAATGTTTGATTACATAATTAAATAAAATGTTTCAATATCCTGATATACACACTACAAGTCTCAAAAACTGAGTGCTCCTGATGCATCACTTACGACCTTTTTGTGCCCGATGTTTGTTTATATGACAATGATTCGACTTGACAGGAAATTCTCCACCAATTACCATTGTTTAACTCACTTGCTAGTTTTAACAGAATTTCTTTATTCATATATTTAGTATCCGTCCAATATCATTTTATTATTATTCATAATAAAATCTTGATAAGAACATTATGTATAAGAAAGCAGCGATTTGAAAATGTCCGGTGTCCTATTTTTAAGTCGAGTTGAATGATTTTTGGATCTCATTAGATACACTTTCGTAACGAAATAAGATTTTCGTATTAAATTATATTCTAATATTAATCGTATACGATTAGATTGAGATGGACCGAAACCAAACTACATTTAGTATTTTTCCAATATTAGTCGCAGTTCGCGAAGTAACAATTTTGAAATTTATCATTTAAACGATTCATGTTTGTTATTAGATATATTTCAATATTATTAAATAAAAATTTACAACTACAGACGACATAGTGATATGGGGTTAATTGTCAGACGTCTTGTAGTCACAAGAGATATCATAAATTTTTAATGATTTTTCATATGATAGCAAAGTAATTTGAAACTAGTTGCCTTGACGTTATAAAATTTTTGGATTCAGAAATTTTGGGAAAGAACACCTGACATACCCATATATTTCGCAATAGTAGTATCACATGGTGCCAATATTAATTTACGAGAAACTCACAAGTGAAAAAAATAAATTGATATATTATTTTCTGATTTACTTAGTTACAGTTAATTCAGAAACGTTTGTTGGTTAATATAGGCAATTTCTGAAGCCCCTACACCTGGTGTATCCTGACTCAAGTCTACGCACTACGTTTTATAACAACGAGTCGATATGCAAAGAGCCGACATCTTCGGAAAGTGAAATTGTGAGAGAACAAAGGCAGCAGGCAGGTTCGTGAAGGCATGAGGACTGTAGCGGACGTTGAGGAAGCAGATGGTGACGACGGTTCGATTGAGCTCCGGGGGAGGCCGTTGCAACTCAGGATCGAATCAGCACTATGCTACGGAAAACTTTAACCCGCTTGGGATTAAGCAAATGGAGGACCTTTGTTTTATTTTCCAGTAACTCATACTGTAAATTTGACAACTATGAGCTGGAAATTGAGTTTCATCTTTAATCTATACAGGAATATAAATTGCAGTGAGAAAGGAAACAAGCTATTCGTTGAAATAATACAAAGTATTGATGTGAATTTAATTTCAATAGATAATAATTAAACCACTATATTTATTTGAATAATCTGAGAATTTATTTATTGTTAGCGAAGGCAAATATTAGTCGTTTTGAAATATATAAATGACCGTCGTGTGAAATAATTTGAGTATGCATGCAACGAAGTCTTATAAGTAAATAACAATAGCCAAATTCATGATTGGAGAGAGAATAAAATTATTCTCATCTAGTAGAGAGGAAACAGACAAAAGGAACAACTGTGGTGCCATTAATGAAGTATATGTCAGTTTTACAGCAACTGTTTAGTTTTATAAATCAAGTTATATTATAGATTATAAATGTGTTTGTTTGGTTTAGTTAGTTTGGTGTAATTTTAATGAACTGATCTTTCCTTGTGGTCAGGCACACTCAAATAAGAGAAAAATGGACCATTAGATGAGGTGGGTAGTTGGATGTATGAATGGACTCCTTCAGAAAATGTCTAGATGCATTAGCGGACGAACTAACGCATTGTTTGGACACTCACGGGGGGAATAACGAAACGATCACTGTGAATGTGTGTATGGAGTGACTAGGTCGATGCACGAGAATGGACGAGCGGTCCAAAGAACGAGTGTGCAGATGGACGGGCAAGTAAGTTATTTAATGATTTATGAACGTAGCGGTAGATGGACGAACCAACTGAGGAGATACCGACGTCCACACTATGCAACTAACAAACGGCGAATATGTCGATGGACGGACGGGTTTGCTAAAATATAGTATTCATGATAATGGTGTTCAGGGTAAAAGTAGAAAGAATTAAAACATTCAATTGTTTTTGTATGTTTCTGACACAACTGGTATTATACCAGGATATATCTTGACTATTAATGTTATCATGCTGGTTATGATGAAATAGTCATTCCCTTGTGATGGCTAGGGGAGACAAGGTAATTGGACGGAAAAGGACGCGCTATATACCGTTAAATTAAATTTGGTGAAGCAATTTTCTGTATTTATTAAATTACAGATGGCAGTTTGTTGATAAAATTGAAGTATAAAGATAAATTGTTGATAAACTAAAATAAATTACTGAAAGAAAAAGAAAAATACAATTTAAAAATTTTTCACGTCCTTCTCTTACAAAATAAGCAGCTATACTTTCAGTGTTTCTTACTTCTTTTTGAAAACATTTGTATTTTTAGGGAAAGCCTTTAGTACCCTTGCAGGCAAAGCATTCCAGTCCCTTATTAGTGTCAAAATAAATATTTTAGCTAGTTAATACCAGGATAACGCCTGGAACCCAAATGGCAAATTATCTAAGATTGAAGAAAAAGTATAGTTTTGATAAATATTATACAACACAAATGCAATAGAAAAAAGGCAGGTGTCCTTAGAGGACCATGACAACCTCACATTCACCTCACGGAAACATTTTGATAATTTCAAGATCTTTTGAAATCAAACCGTCATCTCTCATACAGATGGCTGAAGGTCTGAAAATCTGTAAATTATGAGTCGAAGACATTCTTCGGAATGTTAAAGACAATTCTGTTGTTTCTGTCTCAAAACGACGAATTTCAGGATGGGTCTGTGATGTTTCTGGAAGACCAAACAAAGTATGAATGACAAAATCAAAGGTGAAGATATTGCCTATTGTCTGTTTTGAAGATCAGGGAATAACTACAAGGAATTTGTTCCCACCGGCACTAATAACTAATGACCTGGGGGTCATGGATTGGCTCTAGAAGAGGATAAGAGGGCTTGCTCACAACAGTAGGAGAAGACTGATTCTTCCTGCACGACAATAAGCTCGATTAAACAAAGGAAACAAATTCTCAACTAGACATCATATTCACCGTATTTGGCGCCAATTAAATTTTGTTTCTCCCAAAGTAAATATTAAGGTGAAGCTAATCGCTTTGAAAGTGTAAAGGACAATCAATCCACTGTCACGCGCGAATTCAAGAACATCCATAAGGATTCTATTCACAATAATGTAACAATGACGTCTGTGGTACATAGTAACAAAACTTTATTTAACAGACAAATCTGAAAAAGGACAGTGAAATAATAGAAAAATTTAAACAAGCCGACATTTCGTTGCAAGCTTTGCATCCATCACGACACTAAACTCGCTTGTCTATCTATCTTTGTCGTCCTCTTGACGCATTGCCACCCAAAAAAAAACCAAATAATTATAAGTTACATAAATTATCTATACTATTAAGCAACCATTAGAAATAATCAAAAAGACATATCTATGGCCGGTACGAAATTGAATTTTCAACATAATGTTTCCAAATCTCTCATAAGTAAGCAGCTATAACTGAAGTTAACGGCGAGACCCCAGGTATTGGTGGTAGAGTTTGCTATTCAATGTAAAGAAAGTTGAATGAAGGACAAGATTAACGGCAGAGTTCATTTCAGTGTAATCAATAGGCGTAAAAACCTAAAAAATGGTATTTTAAGCTCTTTATCATCAAGTCGCATGGAATGCATGTAAATAAGCAAACAACATCTAAAGATAGGATAATGTATTTTCAGGTATATGAAGGTTTTTAATTTTGGAAAGAAATTCCCAGGAATTCCTAAATTAAAAAAAAATCAATTTATTTTCCTGACAATTACATTACAAATATTGCTTTTCTAGGTTTTAGACTTGTGATTCACGAATAATTAATTTTCAAATCTAACTAACTGCATACATAATAATGATAATTATTGCACTTTAAATTCTAGTAATGTTTCCATATTTTATGAGATTAGTTCATACATCTTCGCCATTAGAACAAAACGTTCTTTCCAGAAATTAGACTCAATATGACTTGTAATAGAAGTTATCAGCGTGTTCAAAAGGAAGCTTTTCCATTAGAAAATTTTGAAGTATCCCATTCCCAGAAGCATACGCAAATATTTGCTTTAAGCATTTTACTCCACCGCACTTAGTAATGCAAGCGCATTAGGGGTTTATGAAAGGCAATCTGAAAATTTCATTTGTTTCGGTGGCTTACTCCTGCGGCTCCTGTGTGCAGTGAACTCGTCTCTAATAAGATTGATTAGTAACTGCATGTATCCTGTATTACCATTTATACTGCCATGTGGCATCAGGCACATATGATAAATATACAGTTACATAGTTTATCTGATAATTAAATTGAGATAAAATGAGTTAAAATAGCCTCGTCAGTTTTTATTTTATTAAATATTGAAATATGTTACGTTTCGTCTCTCATTTGAGACTTATTCAGGTATAAAAATTTAGTTTACAAAGAGGCGGCTGTTTTAACTCATTTAATAAATAAATTGTTTCCAGATTAGAGGAGATGTCAAGTTGATAAATTAGTAGTTTTACAAACATTGAACGTAATTAAATAAATTTTTAATCCGTTACATAAATTACGTTCATTAATTATAATATTTTTTAATTTGTGTTTTATTTTTACATTATACTTATTTTTTAAGAAAAACTTGTGTATGTATTTTAAAACATGTATTGTAACAAATGGCTGATACATAATTTTTAATGACGTATGGGTATCGAGAAGATGGAGCTATGAATCATAAATAAATACAGACGCGGTTGTTCGTAATTACATCCGTAGAAAGAATAATATATATCGCCTTATATTTCAATTAATAATGTCACATTTATTTCTTATGCAGTTCCATTAAAAATTTCAAGAATTTCTGTGAAATATTTTAAATTTTCCTAGGCGTCTCACAGGATCATAATGTTTGTTATGTGCACACACAGTTGTAATAATTTGGCTTCAATAGTTCTAAACAGCTTCAAACTATATTCAAGAGGTAAACACGATTTTATACATTTACGGTCTCGCGGATGACTTGTGTGTTTTACGACCTGCACGAACGTTTCCTTATCATCATAACGTTTTCATATCACCATAAACATTTATATGTTGTAATTTAAACTCCATACGTCCAGAGAAAAATGAGGTATATGTTCTTAGCACACGGTATTATCAGGCGATGGTCACTGCTGATAACCTCCTACATTGCCGATTAAACTATTTCTGTACTTGCGCAGTACGATGTAAATTAAAACCGGAAAACACGCATTTATAATACGTTGTCTTGCAGAATGAAAATACTCTTTCAGGTGTAGAGGTGAAATTTTGTGCAAGCTCTTGAAAATCACACAGCACAATGATTTAGATTTATTTGGTGCATCCATTAGTCCTCTACTGAGGAAATAGGACAAGACCAAAATAATATTATATAGATGCAAATAAACGATTCAACCAAAATGTTAGCAAGACCGCTATGTCTTTTAAGTTCTTTCAACGTATTTGAGAACGAATTATACATTTTTTTCCGAACGTTTCTAAGTTACTGGCCTGATTGAAGTTAAGGCATATTTCTTGGCTCTAATAAATTGTTAGTCATTGAGCTGATTATCATGAAATTATCATTCAGTTGTCATAGAGTACGGTGCGTGAAAAGGTGAATTAAAAAATGATGATCTCGTTGATGATTTAATCACATGTTAAAAAGTACTTAAGAACGTTAAAATCTCTTTAATTCCGTAAGATTCGATGCTTGCTCACATCGTACCAAACTTTTCCATATAATTCGTACATACATAACCAATAGTTTGTAAGTAGTTACAAACCTGTGAATTTAACATGCATCATTTGCAAGGAGCTCAGGACATGAATTGTAAAACACTAACGAAAACTTAGCTGCAGACAAGAAGTAAGTTTAGCTATAACTTCAGGTATATATTCAGAGGTTTGACAACAGATCTGAAACATATTTGAGGGAGGGAGCTTAACCCATTCCAAAAACTAATTTAACATGCTTCCATGGTTTAGTAGAGTTGTTAGGAATGGAAATAGGGCGCGTTAGTGATGAGTTAAACGAGTGATTTATTTCAATCAATTAATAACTTTAATTTATGATTTATGCATTGCAAACCACATAGAGGCATTTTAATAAAAATATTTACTAAACGAACAATGTGTTTTATTTTGTTTTCATTTATACAGATAAGTTAAATTTATAAGACTGATCCCAACAATTTAAATGGAATAAAAAGTCAGACTTGAACAAACAAAGGTTATGCTACAAAATAATACATTTAAATTTCCAAAACAAAAAGTTTTCGTCCCACTATATTGTAATAATGTATAGCTGATAAATAAATCGAGTCTAAAATTTGAACGTACTTTCAACAAAAAAAACAGGCGTATTTCCAAAAGTGACAGGAACTCAACTTTTACAGTTATCTTTTAATGTTATCTGGTTTATTTTTAAAGCTTTTGTATCATATAAGACCTTGTGTGCTGGGTTATTGTTTTCCGAGTGATTCGTCTCTAAACTTCTTCTAAAGGTAGCGAGAAATAGCGAAACCCTGTAAATTAACCTAAAATGGTATAAGTTTAAAGTGGAAATGAGAGAGACTGAGGAGACATAAGAAGTAATTACGATTCAAACAAACACATATTAATAAATCCAAACTGTAAATAAAGGACAAGCTGTACTACCATTCACATGTCTCCAAATATCACGTTTGTAATATCAAAAAAAAAGTTAACCAAAAGAATTTACAAGCAAGCACTTTTTAACAGAAGAATAAATGATTTGAACAGGCAGCTAGCAAAATTAAGTGATATTTTCAAAGAATTGAAAAATCCGTAAAAGGACAAGTTATTACTGTATTCTATTTTGTAAAGATAGTGATTCAAAGATTAGGACTGTATCATTTATTTAGAGAAAACTTTTTCTTAAATTAAGAAAATAGAATTGAAATTTCGATAAATAACGAAGTTCAAATTCATATGTTTGTATATTCAAAATTTATTTAATTTATCTACTGTGGAATAGTCTATTTATTTACTTTTGTTACTTAATTTCAATATGGAGGACGTGGGCCAAGCGAAAGGATAGATTAATAGGTAATATTTTGAGACATGAGGGTCAAGTAAAATTAGCATTAGAGGAAAATTTGTGGTGTCAGAACAAAGAGGGAGGGAAAGGATGGAATCGATAAGCAGATTATTGGGGATGTGGGATATGGTAGCTATACGGATATGAAGAGGCTTGCGCAAGAGAAGTTAGCTTGGAGGGTTGCATCCGACTAGTCTTAGGACTGAATACCACAGCAACAATAACTCATTTTGGTTTTTAAATATTAAACCCTCACAGTAAAATGACTTATTAATTGAATGTAGGTTAGTCTGACTATATATACACGTCATAAGAAAAATAAAGCGCCCTTTTCTGTATGCGAATTCTACAAGTATTGTCTACAATAAAAACTCATCGGATTATAAGGTGTCTAACCAGAAAACTCTTTTTCATTTCAAGTTATTATATTAAAAATATTCACTGAAAACCTTTTAAGTTGAATTCTCGAAAATTTAATATTGTCTTGTACGCTCTTGTAGTTTTTTATTCACATAAAATCTTTTATCGTAATGATTACTAGCTTGAACAATGATTGATCCAGTGTATACAGTATTAAAACAATGAATGCAAAATTAAAATAGAAGAGTACTGTGACCATAGGGGACTGTCGTTTCTTGAGGGTTGTTAACACTGAGTGGTAGAAATTCGCAAAGTGCGAGCCACGTGCTGTAATCCGCTTCCTGCTTGCGGAATAAATAACACATACCGAAATTTCATCACGAATGGAAACAATTTACGCGCAAAGGTGTGATGAACATAATGAATGTGTTTAAGTGGTGCGTGCAGATAAGTGGAGACATAAAAGTTTCAGGCCAAAAAATTATAGCGATATTGTATTCAAAACAAAAGGAGAGGAACTATGTACTTTTTGCATGACATAAGGTAGTCATCATAGAGCCATAGACAAAAAGGCGCTCTTAGTTGATATATTTGGGACAACCCACCATATTTCCCAACTTAGCTCTTCGGATTATAATCTTTCCACCTTCCTGGGGCTCACATGTGTGGAATTATATTTACAAGCAACGATAAAATTAAGAAACGGGTTGCGAATTGGGAGAAGGAGCTAGCGGAGAAGTTCTTCAAGAAAGGCGCACAGCATACATTGAAAGGATTTGACGATTATGTGGAAAAATATTCAAAAAATGTGTGAAAAATATCATTTAATCTTTCTCACATAAAAGTTTTATTTAAAAAATTAAAAAATATGGTAATTTTCCATTCTAAACATGCCTCCTACAAATCAAACCCCCTTCACTACGTTTATAATTAATCTTTTCCATTCTATCCCAACAATTTTTTCAACTTCTTTAATTTAAGTTTTATCCTTTGCACGTAAATTTCATGGAAGTACACAGTGTTAAATCAGATGCACCTACACATCCTTTGGCATATTTCAGGATTTTTTTTGGTGTAACATCCAGTAGTCGGAAATGATTTAACCGCATTGGTTGATTGTATAGCATGGTATAGTCAGGCGTGGAATACGGACATTATGAGCACCGTATGAGTAGACAGACTCTTGTCGCGATAATAAGGGATTTAGCATAGCTATGGATAACCCAAGCACAGACTAAGAGTGGCTCCATTGTGCGCCCCGAGTTTGCTCGACCTCGGTTCATTAAAACGCAAATGCAGGTGCTCGGGCACGAGCCCCACCCCCGCTCTCACCCGGAAACTAGGTCACTGGCAGATCACCCAAGACAGCGCAGCTTCTCATCGGCGTGCCGGGGTGAAACTCCAGGCCATCCTAGCGGAAATGATTTATGGTCCGCAAGCCTGCTGGGAAAATAATCACAATGACCAGATAAACTGCATACTTATTAGATTATCTTGGTCTCCCATGTTAGTTCACTAAAACATATTAAGAAGAGAATCTTCCCATCTTTGGTCACCGACCCTTTCTTTCAGTGTTGAAATTTGTATAATAAATATGTCTATTTCTAAAACCAGCCTTAATTTTATGCTCTGTATAGACAGTGGAATTATTCAAACTTGAAACACTATTTTACAACATTTATTGCAAATTTTCTGTGGACCAGATCAGGAATCTACATTACATTTGACAATATTCTTTGCACCACGTCAGTCTAAAAAAGACTGAAGAAGAAAGTGTTACAAAATTGATGGTTGCTATGATCCTCCGTTTCATTTCTTACAATTATTAATTTTTTAAGAATCTTTTAACCAAGTTTTGTTGTAATTGCTTCATGCGTTTAAATATGTATAAAGTATATTTTTATTATCTAGGTTGACATATAGTTTTGGTTTTAAAATTTTAAGAATACAATATTTGTAAGTATTAACATTACAAGCTGTCCGCCACGGCTTCCCCTGGGTACTGTACCTAATGAAAGAAATGAGACAAAACTTTACGTTTTCGGGACGATCACGTAAAGAAATAAATTACAATTTAATAATTTGACCATACTTTGTAATGATTTTTAATGTACAATATTTTTCGTTTTTCCTTCCGGACAGAAAACAAATATAGATGGTTTGTCGACTCTAGAGCACGCAAGGTACAACTTCCCATGCGAAAAACACGGCAATCCAAGGTTTAATCCACACACTTCTAACGATTGACATTGAGATTTATTAATTGCCATTGCAAATGCAAGACGCACCGGAAACTGGACACGCTTAAATTCAAAAGGAAAGTCGTTCGGAATTTGTGGTATTCTTGGAATAAATATATCCTCGCCTTTGAACTTTCCTATTATTAAATGACCTTTTCGCTCAACAAATATTTTTTTTTAATTTTCAAAAACTATTTTGGAAAAATTCTTCCTTTGACGTTCTGAACTGACCAAAATTTGGTTGAAAAGAAATGAGGCCAGTAGAAATGTTCACAGGAAATTGACGAGGCCACTACTACTCGCTTCCCAGTGAGGAAGTTATCACCTGCTGGCTGAACTACTGAATGCCGATTTGTCAATGTTTTCTTAATTCATTAAAGATCACTCTCACTGTTTTCTCTCTCACTCTCTCGCTTTTCATATTATGAGATTTTAAAATCTTTCCCATACCATTTCTTAAAATTTTCTTTTATGCGAACATTATCCTGACAATAACGAACACAACAGAAAAATTTTCCAACTTGGTATAGTCGTTCAGAAGTTATGCGCGTACATACATGTTGGCGACGGATATATATATATATATATAAAATAATTATTATAAGTTTAGATGTTTGATTATGTCTGGATTCTAACGGTCATACATTTCTAACATTCTTATCAGAATATATTTAATTTTATTAAGTTAGTAGATAATAGCGAATATCAGAATTGGGATTGTCATGTACCTTTTGATTTTCTCTGATTCAACCTATAAGTACAACAATACTTTTTCGAAAGTAAGTAGCGTAAAAGACTGTAATAATCTCATGTGACACTATAGAGAATACCGCAGTTTAAAATAACGGTGTAATTTTTTTAATATAAAAATGAGGAAATTCAATTTAACTTAATAACAAGAGCAGGATAAATTGAATAATAAGTCTTTTGAAACTTTATAATTTATTTAACAATAACAGAAGAAATTATTATTTTCCTCTACTGTCAAAAGAATGTATACTTAAGTTACATTTTATAACATGAAAAGTTAATCAATACTTTTTCAAGAGAATGGTGGGTTTAAATATATTGATCTTTATATTAGAAACAACTAATTGTTGGAAGAGACCACAGTGGCATTTAATTGACAGCTTTTATCGATTTTCAACGCTGTGGTTACTCTATCGCTCAGGACCTCGGTCAGGAGATCACCGATCACGCTCAAGAACTTTTGAAATCATTGGCTATATTAAGCATCTCGGACAGGGTGACCGTCGGTGACTTTGGTATCTGGCTGTCTCCCGTCTCTATCTATGACTGCCTTTCTGAAATCCTGTCCATAACTTTCCGTCCCTCGCTGCACCGTGAGATCTCGTTCATCACTGCCTCTCTTCATCTTTTTGTATTAATATTGACACCTCGGATCTCCCCTCCAGATCCAAATAATCCACGACTTTGGCCAATGACAAGCCATTTTCCACCCCCACCCCCCACCCGTCTTCTATCAGAAGCGTGAAACCTCACGTTCAAGGATTTTCCAACTTCCTGTGGAAAATATTAGTGCCTGCCAAATATTATGACAGCCGAGATATGCCTCCCTAAAATTCACAACCCTGGGCGTTTTAATTCCGTCACAGGACACCGATTGAATTCAATTTATTTTTCTACATCCCTTGCTATTTGAATCGCAATGACCCCACAAAATCCGGAATTCGGTAAATTTGGTTTTCACAAAATTATTTAATGAAATAATATGAAGTAAGCCCACAAATATGTACACTTTAATGGACACTTTGGGTCAATTTACGAGTTATCTAAACTTACAACTTCTCCCTGCTCTAAAACGTCTTTAATAGACCTATATTCTGAAATTATAGAAGTAATTTTGTAGATGTATATTTGAATTGTTTAATCATCATCCAAATAATTAGGTACATTGTGATCTTATAATGTTAGATAACGTCCACGTGTTATAATTAGCATGGACAGAAAAACTTAAAATGTAATTTCGAACATCTCACTGTTTCCACTATTATTTGTCGAAAACTATAATGGGACCAATAATATTGAATGTGTTATAAAACGAGAAAAGTAAGATTGGTCTGACATGGAAATAATAATTTAAACAAATTATGTATCTGAATTGGGTTACAAGGTTACGACCAAGAATATAATAATTGAGTATTTTATTGAACTGTCCGCTTTTAACCGCCCCCAAAATTCGAGATAGCAAACATGTTTGCGGACAATCTGTTGCAGTGTATGACAACAAGGAGTATCTGTTTCTGTGTGCCAAGCAATATCTTGATCGCTCTTCGGCCGATGTCCTCACTTTCGGCCTGGAGTTATTGTGAAACAGGGTCCCGGAAATTGGAGCTCTGGCACACTTCTGAAAAAATAAATTTTCTGGTTCACACCAGATCTGTTTATTATTGTTGTCTAATCAAAATTTACTGCATTTAAAGTAATCTTCAACTTATATAATGCTAGTTCTATTTATAACTTAGAACTGATTTATCTTTTTCTTCTTTCAATGCCACAATAAATAAGCCTTATGCATCCTTTAATAACTTAAATTCTGTTACCGTGATTTACGTAAAATATTAGAAAAATCGGGTCTCTACGAAGTCAAATAAATATTTTAATTAAATTAGGTTAGCAGTTATTATCCAATGAGACTGACCCATAAGTATCCGAATCTTTTTAGAAATGTTTTAAGTGGGAATGGTATGTAGCAATTTTTTATAGTTATTTACATTAACTATTTATGTGTATGCCATTCATAGTATTTGTAACATTTTAGCATTTGAGAGTCTTGTTTGCATAACGTCCGTATAAATATGGAAAAATGAAGCTTTTTGTAATCAGAGACCATCAATTATAAATTATTCGAGCATTATGTCTATACCACTGGTCAACGTGATTTTTGTCTCACTATTACAGACTGTTTTACTTGCCGTTTTTTCAGGTATGTGTTCTAAATTTCTTCAACTCCCACAGAATTTTTAAAATTCAATTTTTTTGATCATTGCACTCATAATAAGAAACTTAATTTTTGTCTCAAAAAGACAAAAACTACACGATTATGATGAATAATTTCTCTACTAAAGTTAAATGTGACGTCGGGTTTTTCCTTTCACGCAAAGTTTCGGAGATACTGGCATTTATAATGTAGAGCACTGTAAAATGTTCAACATCCATCAGTATTAAAGAATGAAGGTTTTCCCGGCGTATATTCTGAATAAACAATTCTTGGGTTTCCACCCGGGTTAAATGGAGTTTAAGCCACGACGTTTCGATGGCGTTTCGATGGCGTACTCAAGTGAACTTGAGAACGATGGCAGAGTACGCCATCGAAACGTCGTGGCTTAAACTCCATTTAACCCGGGTGGAAACCCAAGAATTGCTTATTCATCCATCAGTATATTCAAACATTCCAACTGATGTAGAAATGAGGAAATCACGTTTTTTTAAATCATATTTTGCTTGTAGAGTTTCTCTCCTATAACAAAAAACTGGGCAACTTATAAAGATTCAACAAAAGTCAGTATTTTGGGAAACCAGTAGATGGATAGTTACCGTGGTATTGTCATCGACCTTGTAACATTTTTTTAAAAATTATTCGGGTAGTAGTATGATCTTTAAGTACACTTCGTGCACTCGCACCTAAATATCTTCCTAGAAAATCTTGGCGCAGAGAACGAAGAGCGTGGGCGGGCAGCTTTCAGTTTTGGTAAAGAGGTAACAAGGAAAATGCGATCGTAAAATACTAGCCGCTCGTAGTTGAAGCATCCAGAGGCAAAATATTGCAGAAAATCGCCATTTCTAGGTGAGTCAGAATGTTTGATTATTGGGTACAAAGTATGTGGAAATGTTTAATATTTTAAATACCTGTTGCTTGTGATTATTGCGTGATTGGCAAAAGACGATTCTATATTTTAATGTACAATCATAATCACAAATTTAACTTTCTGAAAAAAAAACTTTATTTAATTAGATTGTCAGATGAAATATGAATGAGCCTCTGCAGGATTTTACATTAATTGGAGGTGTATAACACTGATTTTTTCCGTCGAAACGGATCCCGTGGAAGATGAGATAATGTTATAGTGTCTGTGGTAATGCGCAGTGAAACTTGAGTCGCGATGGTTTCCCGTCGGGGCACAAGATATCCAGGCGGAGTGGCGCCAGCGGCGAGGCGGACACGTCATGGCTCCGGATTTAGTTCCACGTGGCGTGCGAAATACAGCACCCACACCAACTAAAGCCGAACATAACCAATAATTATTCTCCTTACATTTACTCTTATAAAAACTTCTATAAACTTTATACTGCACCCTAATATTTTATGGAGAATTTTTATATTCTAGTTTTGAGTTTCCTTGAAAAAGGTTATATATTTCATTAGTAACGTTGTTATCTGGGCTTCATTGTATATGGAAGGATAAATATCGCCATTACCGTCTTTACCCAAGAGATAAATACTTAAGATAAGATATAAAGGTTTCAACAAAGATAAATCATGTAAAGGAGTTAACAGTTACATGATAATTAAACTCCTTCATAATAATATCTACTAAATTCATTCCTTCCACGATGTCTAGTATTTCAGCGTACTGAATGGATGACACATTGAGTAATCTTACTCTTCTGTGCAAAGAGAGAAGAAATTCTTCAATGAAGCTTAGCCGATAGACCATAAAACTAAATTTAAAAAATACTCTTTGCATGTATTGACTCACGAAATTTTTCATTGTAAAAGGCTGCCTCGCCAATGAGCCACAACGAGAATTCTTATATTAAATATAATAAATTTCAGTTCTGTGTGCATATTTGTACTACGAAGTATGTTTAATTCCTAAGTTCTCAGATTTACTTTTCCCCAAAACGAAAAATGAAGTACTTCTGTCACTTCATAATTTACTATCCTTGCAGACCTTCACTCTTCACAACATGGGCAACCGTGACTCCAATACTGCTACAAACCTTCCTTTGTGAGTCTGTTCACACCACTGGAAAATTTCTGGTGCAATAACGCCACGACTAGAGAATGTTCAACCACGAAGAATGTCTTTCATCTTTTGAAATAGCCAGAAATGGCTAGAAGCAAGATCAGTCTAGTTAGAAGCTTGAGGAACCACTTCAAAGTTGTTTTACCGTGAAACTCGTGGAAGAGCCTTAAATGTAAACGTTCTCACTTCATCAAACAGATATATGTTCGCAGATCCTTCGGAAAAGGAAACATTGAAGGTGGTACCTTTCACATCTAATTACTTGCCACCATTGGCTCGACCATGTTGCCTGACCGAATTTTGCAAGTCCACGGTTGATCCGATCTGTTCTCCGAAATCGTTAGTTCTATTTTAATTTTCACACCCACGAACGCATATACTTTGCTCTCTTTACCCCATCACTATAATTCTCACTCAACTTGTAATAAACTTCAACCGGTCTCAAACCACGCAAGTGGGGAAAACAAATAAATATTAGCTGTTCCTGTAATGGAATCCTAGCTATTTCTAGTTTCAGAAACACTCCTCACTCTCGGCGCAGTCAATTGAGTACTGTCTGCCACCCAATATATTATAATATAATATTTTAACAATTGAAATGGATGTAAAGGAAAATAAACAGCTGTAAAATAAGCAAAAGGGACAGAGTGAAGAGACAAAATAAATACATGCGAGTACTGCTCAACACAACATTTGTAAAATCTTCAAAATATTATCTTTTCTGAACAACCATTATTTTTCAAAAACTAATAAATATTTCATTAAATACAATTTAATATGAACTGGAGCTCACTATTACGGATTTTTAAGAGGACATGTATAAAATATCATGAAAGGAGGCTATTCGCTAACCTCTACAGAAGGTAGTCAGCAGAAATTATAATTGAAAATCAAGAAAAGAAAGCAGAAATCAAGAAAGGAGTTAGATAAGGATGCAGTCTGTCACCTATGCTGTTTATCTTATATATGAAGAATGTTGAAAGAGAATATGAAACAGGAATCAGACCGCAAGGAGAGGAAATAAATTCCCTACCCTTTGCCGATGATATTGTAGTATTATTGGAGTCTCAAGAAGACTTGAAAAATAAATGGTATTTGCGGAGTCCTGGAGAAAGAGTTTAATGTGAGGATTAACAGAGCGAATAACAAGATAATGGAGTGTAGTATAGGAAACAGCGGTATTACAAAGGGTGTTAGATTGGGAAGAGATATTTTGAAGGGAGTTAAGGAATTCTGCTACTGGACCAGGATAATAACTAGGGATGGTAGAAGTATAGTATACATAAAGAGTAGGATAGCACAGGCAAGGAAGGATTTCGTGATAAAGAGGGATTTAGTTATGGTTAATATAAGTGTGAAAATAAGGAAATAATAGCCAAAAATATTCGTATGGAGTGTGGTGTTTTGTGCGTGCGAAACGTGGACGGTAGGAGTTGCAGAAAGGAAAAGAATAGAAGAAAAGGAGGATAAACATAACACGTTCGCCTGATCTCAGCCAATATTACCCTTTCTTGTCGTGTTACCTAAAATACAGTGTATACACCAAGAAACAACGTATTGTATTTTAATTAAAGGTTACCATTGAGCGAGATATTTTTATTATATACAGAAAATGGAGGAGAGAGAGATGGCAAACTTGGCACAGTCGGTCAACGTGTGTACCAATTAGGTCATCATTTAAATGACATGATCCTTCACTTATGTTTAATGTAAGAACAATAAGGAGGATATTTACCAAGAGAAGGGATGGATTAATAGGCCATGCTCTGAGATCTGAGGGTCTTGTGAAATTAGAATTAGATGGAAGTGTGTAAGGGTAAGAACAGAAGAGGGAGGCCAAGGAAGGAATGCGCTAAGTATATTATGGAGGATGTGAAATGTAATGTGGTAGTTATGCGGAAATTAAAAGTCTTGCGCAGGATATGTTGTATCAGACGAGTCTTAGGCCTGAATACCACAACACACAATACAATCCGAGTATTTTTAAAACTTCTGTTATATAGGGTTAGAGTAAAACTTAGAGAAGTTTCTTTACTTTGGTGAAATAAATTGCGTCATGCTGTTTTATTATAATGAGTCGAGACGCTTTTAATTTAAATATATGCTTTCTTCTTGGCTCTGTTTAGATTCTTCGAGTTCAGATCTGATTCCAACAACTGTCTTTACTGCTGTAAGAATTAAATAATTCCTTTCTTCACTTAATCTGTTGAAGATAATAGGTTACCCAATAGAATATTCAAAAACTAATAATTCACGATTTTTAAGCAATTTAAAATCCGTATAAAGTGACGTTTTAGAGATGCGGAACATTTTGGAACAATAATACTGCACTAAAATTTATGATATAAAATAAATAAATAAATTGTTAAGATTTGTTTTACCTTATTGATTTATTGATACTTATATTTCATTAGTCAATAATTATAATATACGTGTTAATTGCTTTAATGTGGAAGCCGTGTGACTTTGCTTTTGAGCCTGTTGTCACTCAATTTTCCGCTGTTGCTGATTGTGCTCGCTGTTCATTGGCTCATCTGAAACAATGCGACCCAATCACTCTCCAATTGCAGGCTACTACAGAGAGAAAACAATTACGACATGTATTACAAGCTCTGCGGATCCTCCAAACTTGCTACGAGTGTTGCAAATAAAATTGAACCTATTTCTCTTTGTAACTTTACATGTAAGTATTACTCTTAATTACATGTATTTGCGGTAATTAATTTTTTTTGAAACTATGATTAATTGATTATTTGGTGTTTTTCCATAATGATGAAGTTAAATATAAAAATTCATTATCACCCTTAAATAAGATATGCTGTTAACAGTTAAAATACTTACAACAAACTTCATACTAAGATAATAATATGTAAAACGTAATTAGGTTCTTATCTTTTAAAACATAAATTATGAGAAATGATTTAACACCTACAGACATATCGCATTCATGTTAGTATAAGAATCGATTCTTTCGGCCAACTGCCTCCTGAAACTGGCGGAGAGATGGAGAAGGGAATGCTGCGACCCATCAGAAAACCCGTTTCCTGTCATTCGGAAGGGCGTGAGAATAGTACCCAATGCCCGACCTACCTGATGCAGGTTTTCTAGCGTTTTCCCTGTATTTCTGTACGTGAAACACCGGGTAGAATCCTTAAACCATAGCCCGGGGGCCCTAGTTAACCCTTCACCTTCCGCATCCTCCCTTTTCAATTCCCTTCCTATTCTATTAAAGGGGAGTTGCCTGTTTCAGGATCACCCTCATGTAGCCTGTTAACCATAAAAAACTTTTACCATGTTTTACTCTTATTTTAATGAATAAGAACAATTCATCATTTAGGGACGTATTCATAATATGTGATTAGAGGAAAGTCAGAACATAATTTTTTTTCAGTCTCTACTACGTATTCCTACATTTCACCTACTAAGTCATTTGCAATAACGTTACTGGACGACAGCGCCAATTAAAAACGGCCACATCATTATTGATTCAGTAGCATTGTAAGCTGCAAAAGTATATAAGTAAACATTGGGTCGGAAATAAAGCACTCATTGAGAAAATATAAAACGTAACTCTGAATAAGTGTTATACAACAAAACATTATTATTGTTTGAAAGATTTTAAATACAAATAAAAGAAAATTGATTTTTCATATTGATATTCCTTATTTCTGTATCAATAAAATAGACAATATGATGCCCAAAGTTTCATACAAGCGTCCTTGAATTTAATGAAAAATGAACACTATAGGGTAAGTGTATTATTTTGAATTAATAACACTAAAATTACTAACATGTGTATGACACGTATTAAATGTAAGTGTAAAATGAAGGTTCTAAAGTAAAAAAAATTATCTACTCTGAATTGCATAAGATGCACTTATGTGTCACTATTCTCTAATAGTTTTAGTAAGTAATATTTAACTTTCATTTTATTTCTAAAAAATATTTTATAAACACTATACTTAAGAGTATGACCTTGTTTTAATAATGGATACTTCGTTTGAAAAATATTCATTGGTTATTATGTGTTCGGGTAGGATATTTTATGTTGCTGTATGAATGTATGTAACAATAGATAATTAAAATTTTCCTTCCATTTAAATCCTTAGAGCTCTTTGTATGTTTGCTATGATTAGGTTTTATTTTTATTATTTCATTATTTTTAATTTGGTATTATTTTATTTATACGTAACAAAATTACAGTTATAAGACGCAATCATTTTCAACATTTTTCATTTAACCTATGTTAACAGTATCAGCCATATTTGTTTGTATTTATCATCAGTATTCTGTAAAATTATAAAGCATAGATAAAATTTACTATAATATTTGTCGAGAAAAATTAATGGACAAAGCTTCTTGGTGATATGTTTTTTGTATTGTAAAAACTAGCAATAACGAATTTAAATAACTATTATTGCGTTTTTAGAGTGAAATGATACTGCTGTACAATAATAGTTATTTATTCATAAATTTTTTCAATTGTTCATGTGTATCATAGAATATCAAGAGAGCTAAGATGAAATAGAAATGAATCATGTGTTTTAAGTAATATCAACAATGTGACATTCAATATTGAACCATATTTTTTTAGGTTAAGAGGCTTCATGTGGGTGATCCTGAAACAGGCAACTCCCCTTTAATAGCATAGGAAGGGAATTTAAAAGGGTGGTTGTGGAAGGTAGAGCAAGGTAGCCAAGGGTTAACTAGGGCCTCCGGGCTATGATTTAAGGATCCTACCTGGTGTTTCACCTAAAGAGATGCATGGAAAACCCTAGAAAACCTGATATCAAAACCATATATAGTAGGATGAGACGTCAAATAGAATGCGAGTTAGGAGAAGATCATTTTGGTTAGAAGAATGTAGGGACAAGAGCAGCAATATTGACTTTGCGCCTAATTTTAGAAGACAAGTTAAGAAAAATAACAGGCCCACGTTCATGATATTTGTAGATTTAGAAAGAGACTATTAAAGGATTTCGAAGACGACAGGAATAAAATGTAGAGAAAGAAGGCTTATCCATAACCCCTAAAGAAGGTAGCCAGCAGTAATTAGAATTGAAGATCAAGATAAGATAGCAGAATTCAAGAAAGGAGTAATATACGGATGCTCTCTGTTGCGATACGATGCGATGAAGAAAGTTAAAACGAAATATGAAAAAGGAATCATACCGCAAGGAGAAGAAATGATATTATAGTATTAGGGGAGTCAGAAAAAGACTTGGAAACCGTAATAAATGGCATGAACCTGGTACTAGAGAAATAGTGCAGCATGTGAATTAATTGAAAGAAATCCAAAGTAATGTAGTGTAGTATATTAGATCGGGCAGGGATATTTTGAAGGACGCTAAGCAATTCTGGTAATTGGTTAGCATAATTACTAGGGATGGCTGTAGTATATAAAGAGTAGGAAAGCACAGGCAAGGAAGGCTTTCGCAAGAAAGAGGAATTTACTTACGGGTAGTATAAATGTAAATATTAGGAAATCGTTACTAAAAAGGTTCGTATGGAGTGTGGCGTTATGTGGTTGTGAAACGTGGACGGTAGGAGTTGTAGAAAGGAAAATAATGGAAGCTTTTGAAATGTGGTGCTATAGGAGAATGCTGAACATCAGATGGGTGGATAGATTAACTAACTAGGAAGTTCTAGGTAGAATAGGTGGAAGAGTGAAAAATATGGAGGACGTTGACCAAGAGAAGGGATAGATTAATAGGCCACGTTTTAAGACATGAGTGTACGCTAAGTTGATTAGGGAGGATGTCGGATGTGCCAGATATGTGGAAATGTAAAGACTTGCGCAAGTTAGTTTAGCATGGAGGGTTGCATCAGATTAGTTTTAAGTCTGAATACCACACAACGACCCGAAGATATCTCTTGTTTATGTGAGCAGTGTTACGAGGTATTGCAGGTATTTGAGTGAAAGACCATTAAAACTGAAAGTGTGAATTTGGAAGTTCCCAAAAACAGTATAGTATCTGTGCGAATTATTTTCAATCTTATTTGAATACCAGTTAAAATAATTAAGTTGAGGGAATTATTAATGTAGTACGTGTACGTTAAAAAATATATGAGAACAATGGGGCAGTAATTCCCGCATTTTCGGTAAGTTTTGGTCTGCGAACGCCAAGTAATTTAATGATTTCTAGCCGAAGTCTAAATGTTCGTGACGTTTCCTCGCGTGTTAATGTCTGTCTTCCCAGAAAGGATGACAGGAAATTTCTCCATCTGGAGACCCACTTTACGGCCAGCGTTTATTTGCTGGAATCAGAGACCGTATATGGGGCGATAAAGTGAAGAGAGCCGAGCCTTTGTGGGCCCGTCTCCTCGAACTTCAAACGGAATTGTTGGGGAAACGAAGCCTGCAGCACAGCGACGGCCAGAAACTTTCAAAGTGGGGGACAAAAGTTACATATGTTAACCGCAGTGATTGTTATCAATCCTTAATGAATTAAAAGCTTTCACAAGCGGAGCGACTAGGGAAAGCGTTCCATTCTCTTCTATGGAAGTCGACGAAAGGTAAGCATGGACATAAAACTTTGGTGGAAAGGCGTACGTTAAATACGGTTGGTAATTCAGTTTCACGTGACAATGAAATGCGCCTCTTAGGAATTAAATAACATAAACATTCCCGAACATTTTAACATTATAAATGTATTTACTTAATCACGCATTCTGTTACAGGTAATATCTTGGATTTATTACTCTCATTTATTACAAAAACGACCTCTAGTCTTGTGCGACTTACACGACCAAATATTCGCCTTCTTAAATTTCTTGACCACTACATGAGTTTTCAAGTTAAATAACGAAACGCCGTATTGTGTGATAAGCCAATGCTAATAAAATTTATATATGCTCTGACTTACAGGCTGTTTTCTATTAATTTAAAACTGGAAGTATTTTCGGACTACTAATACGACGTTCAAAATTAACACCCACTACTTACCTTTTTTATTTTTATGGCCGTTCAAAATTAAAAAAATTAAAACGACCAATAACAAAAATTTTGCTTTTATTTTGGTTTAATCTAAATAAATCAACGAACAATTACGGACCATAAAGTTTTCATTTAAATCATCCATCGTTTCGTCACCACATTTGAGACTCAAGCATAAATTTTAACATGCAAATAGAAGGCAAAATGTGTACGTATATAAACTGGCTAGTTACAACCGAAATGTTTTTATACATTTTGACCTCTATTTATGAAAATTGATAATCAAGAACTTGAACCTTTAACGTTTAAATAGTTAACCTGATAAAGTCTCCAACATGGTGACGAAACGTCAGATGAAATGAATAAAATAATTATGGGTTTAAATTGGTCGTTAATTTATTCGATTTAATTATTGCGAAAATCTGACGTTAATTGATTTACAATTAAATTTAAAGTTATGAGCATTGTAGAAGTGAAAGAACGTTTACTTTTTCGCTTAACTTCATGTTCCATCAATTTTCCTACATAGCATTTCAGTTTAGAAAAGTCTGAAACAAGGTCAAATAGGTAAAAAAACTGTTAATTGTCTATAAACTACTTTTTATTTTAGATGTTATATTTTCTAAAAATTAAATACATTAATAGCTGAAAATTAAATAATAAAATCGTGGAATACAAACAGATGAATGCCTCTTTTTTTTCTGAAAAATGTGTTGCTTTTCTTAGGTGTACAAGTAAAGTTAGTACTAGTTTTACTTTGCTCAAGTCAAGTGATGTAAACATAGGTCAATAAATATTACCTGAACTACTTTGATTTTACAATAAAAACAAAATATAATAATTAATAATGAAATTGACGAAAAAATAATTTCGCAACGTTGCATAGATTAGTTCTAAAACTTGATGTTGCAGTAATGAAATTTCAAAGACATGTTCAGTCTACCCTTGTCGTTGTTGTGATAATCAGTCCTAAGAATGCTCTGATACAACTCTCCACGCTAACCTATCCTGCGCAAGCGTTTTCATTTCTACATATCTCCCTTTTCTGTTATTACACCTCTAATGTTAATTTTACAAGACCTTCATGTCTGAAAACGTGGTCTATTAGCCAATCCCTTCTTTTGTTCAAAGTCCTCCTAATTGTTCTCACTTCCCCTATTTTGCTAAAACTTCCTGGTTAGTTACCCCAGTCACCCATGTGATTTGCAGCATTCTCCTATAACACCACATTTCGAAACATTCTATTCTTTTTCTGTCTGCAATCATAAACGAAAAGAAATTATTAAAAATCAATGTTTACCAATTGTTGTCTTACTTAATGGAATAAATTTTGTGATATTTTTATGAATTAATTTTTATAAATTAATTAAATTAATATATCTTAATCTGACAATAATATAAATAAAATACAAAGAATGGCCAGATATCATAAAGAGAGGAATTTTTTTACAATTATGACGTTTCGTCCTCAACTTTTGGGGCCTCTTCAGTTCATTAATGTAAATCATGTTCAAATTTCATGTTACTACTGCAAAATCTAGGGCGGAAATTATTTCTTAGGATCAGTTTATTGTAATTTTAACAGTCTAGGTGTAAAAGTTTGTAGATTCAAAGGTAATCACTACAACCAATCTCCACTGTTGCATCCCTGATAATTAATGCATTAATTTAGAATTTGTTGGATTTCATTGTTTCTAAAAGCTAACATATTTTCAACGCTAAACGAACGTAATATATTTGGACAATGTCGTTATTTCGTAGCACAATATTGGTAATTTGACTGAGTGTTTGTCGGTTTTTGTTGGAGAACGTGAGTGGAATAGCAAGGAGAGGGAAGCATCGTCGCTTTCTTGCCCCGGGACTGGGGGATTAGTTGGACCATGGTAGTACGACTGGTTCTTTGGAAGCAATATCCTCTCGAGCTGCTGGGAGCCGCCGTGTGCTCCAGAGTGGCTTCTCCAAGTTCCTGGCTTAAAACTGGACGGCGAGTGTTAATCCGTGGTATCGCCGGAGAAGTTGAGAGCCCTCGGCGTGTGAGCTTTCACACGGCACACGCCACAAACAGATGCACTCTGGGCCGCCACACACATGAAGGAGAAAGACCGACCTCTGGGTCCACGAACTTATCAATGCAAATTATATTTCACTTCGAAATGTCTGCTCGTAGCAGCACGATAAAAGTAGACATTATTCGAACAATTCACTCAAATGTATTGGAACCAATTGATATGGTTAACTTGTCTGTTTAATACTACTGAGATGTAATGACGGCCAAAGCCAGGCATTAGTTTACTTAAATAATTAGATTACAAACTTCGCAAAGTTTCCTCCACTTGGACCTCTTCAACTGAATTACACTAAACGACTAGTTGTACACTGGGCGCCTGCCGGAAATAACATTGACAAAGATCTTATCTGCAAAGTAATATAATACATGTCGCTGAGATCTTTGGTATTATTTCGGACGTTAATTATGAACTTTTTTTATTCTATAAGAATCCTTTTGGATACCTAGTTTAATGATTTACTATCGTAGACTTTTTAAAATCAATCATCTGAGTAAATCTCATACAATGTTTGGTTGTCACATATATTTTACTTGTGGTTATTAATAATTAATATTGTGTTCTCTAGATTTTTCCTTTAGCTCTCTCTTTATCTGATCTATAAAGAGCGGAAGACAATCCTTACAGAAAATTTTATTACAATACTATGTTTATCATGGCGATCGATGTGAGACTTGTGGATGAAAGTAACTCGCCAGAAGAGAACCACGAAAATATTGTAAGCAATCGTTGTGAAGTAGGTAATCTAAATATTTAAGTAAATTAAGTTCTTTCTTTGGTCATCAATATATATCGTATCCATTTTCATTACAAATACTACCATAGCATTACGTCATAGAAGAAGGTTAATAGACACCAAAGTAAAGTGTGTTTGGTCCTCCAAATGGTCATGGATTATGATCTAAATAAATAATTCAATTGATGTGGTCTAGTGTTTAGCGTCGCTGTTTCACACCACAGAAGTCCCGGGTTCGAATCCTGGCATGGACTTGGGTGTTTGTGTCGCAATGGTCACGAAGACTCGGAGTAAAACTGCTAGAGAATTGATACGCTTCCCATGAATCATTCCAAATACGGAATGTTTCACTTAATAGGGCAGTCCACAGTCGACCCGGTAGGCAAAGGCCCTCATTGGGTTTCGCAGCCAAGGAAGAATAAGAATTGTATTTGGTTTAATTCAAATTTTGGATATGAAAAATAACGGAAGAAACAATTCTGATTGTGGAGACAGTTATATACTGGCTGATTACCCAGGTATTTATTTATATCATCCCGAGAAATAAATTAATTCGCCAATTTATATTGGTCATGTCAAATGTTTCAAAACTAATCTCTCTTCGAACTACAGAGGCTGACTTGGAATGAAGACGTAATTCATTGGGAGTATCACAGCTCATTAAGAGCCCAAACACTCCCGGTCAATAAGAAAAGAAAAATTATGCCTGTAATTTAAGAGAGTTTTCCCTTGGTTGTATTATATTATCTTATTATAAATTAATTTTGAGATTTGTTTGCTTGTACAGCCCAAATCATTCAACCAGTAGACGTGTTCTTTGTGACCCGGGAACAAAAGCTGTTTCGGTATGACACGACTACCAGTCCTAAGGGCGTGGGTGGAAACTTTAAAACCTGCATAACCAGTTGATATTTAATATAAAAAATACTTTTGGGGGTTAATGCATTCGAGCGTGTTTCTTCGGATGTTGTTTGTGATAATTTAATTCAATTTGTCACTTAACGGGACTACTCATAGCAGTGGAGGTTGAGGAGCGTTACATATACATAACGTAAAATCCGAGATTGGTGTCCATCCCGGTGTTATGGGAGTCGTTGAGTTTAATTCTGCTATTCAATGTGTCAAGCAGCATTTAGACCCCCGGTATTGGGCCTAGAAAGGGGTGAAAGTTTCAAGCATAAACGAGTGGAGCAATTGCTACAAAATGTCGTACACGTTACATAAGACCAAAGACCAAGCACAGATTGTTTATACACGTATGAGGATGGGGTAAAAATGATGGAATATTTAAATAACTCTAAAATTGTTATTATTCCGCTTAGGGTCTATAAATTTGATAGTGTCTTTCTTTAAACTGTCAAGACCTAATTTAAACCCTGATTGACAGTAAAAATAGGGCATTTCTATTGTTGGGAGAGAAATACTCTTAATTTTAAAGACTTAGAAATGTGTCTATTCCGCGGTCATGAAATCAGTGACTATTTAATTATTTTAAAATCCAGGTTGAGTTGGCGTTTAGCTCTTAGACGCAGAGCTAGAAGACAAAGGGGTGAATGGCTGTTAAATAATTATAATACGTAATCAACGTATATTGGTTTTGAATCTGGGATTGTGGAAGCCACTGATATTCATAATGCTGGTTAAGATCTAATTAAGGTCTTTGGTCCTCAGGTGATAAGGTTCTAACATTACCACGCGTATAATTGGAACAACTTACAAAAAAATTGTTGTCTTGTTACTTACGATCCAGAATAGATAGTGGGTGGATAAAACTCCCCTGTCACACAAGTGCAATATTACTTATTTCGGGGATGTTTATGTAACCTTAATTTAAAATCATATAATGATATAAAAGGAGAATTTATTATTAATAAGTGTTGGACAATATTAAAGACGCACCGTCATAGTTACATATACACAAGGTGCAAAATATATTCTAAGTAATTTACCACATAATACAGTGAAAGGGCACGATAATGGAGAATGTTACTAAACACGTGATTAAATATTTAAATTATTTTGGATATTGCACATAGAGTTATAAATTCCGATAATTTTTAAGTATTTCTATTATGAATTTTATATTATTTAAGAAGAGAATGAGAAGATATGTGATTAGTAGAACATTGTGAATGTTGAATGGAAAATGTTTCCGAATCAGAGTAATTTGTGGACAAAAAAGTTTTATCGCCAGCCGACTATATGTAATATATCGCGTATAAATTTCGTGGCATGGTGATTCTGGCGCTGAACTTGTAGTAATTAGCATACGAATTTCATAACGTAAAGTGGTATTCCTGATACAGGATTTGTAGTACCTGGCGTATGAATTTCTAATGAATTAGTGGTCGATTCGAGCTTGAAACGAAAGGGTAAAGGAAATCAATATGAATTATAAATTTTCAAATGTGCCGCTATTGATTTTACACGAAGCAGATTCTCTGGGAAGGAAGGAAGTGAGCGACACAAACTGATTCACAGGATATTTGAAAGTGAAATATGATTTGTATCCCAAAGGACCAAAATACATACTCCCACACATACTTTACATATTAAAGTTTTAAATGAAGGCCAACTGTGTACATTTTCATGCACATATATCGATCCTTACTTTTATAAATTGTATTCCATGTTTGTAGGATTATTCAAAGGAGTGTGGGGATGGGAAGGAAAAAAATAATTGGAAGGAAACTACAATAATTTTATTGATGGCAGTATTAACGAATTTCCATTGATGGAATGCAAATGTTTAAAATTCTGTTGATTTTTACTGAAATTAGAAATATGGCAACATGTTACAGAGTTACGAAACTTTGTGGATATATTTCCAGAAATTAAGTAACAAGTTGTTTCATAATAAATGAGGAATTTAATTTTTCCATAAAATTCGTTTTTTATATCTTAAATTTAATACTTTCAACCGGATTTCTGTAGTAAATATAATATACTTATTGTTGGAGAAAAGATTTTGTTTATTATATGAAGCTGATAAAATTGTTAAGCTTTTCGATTGACGTGTTTTAATATCATCGATTTAAAGGAATTTTTTAGGAAAACTAAACATTCAACTACGCAGTAACATATCATACAAACACAACTTTGTACATTATGCGGATTTCAGTTGTATTGATTTTTCAGAAGCGAAACATTGGAACGGAAAACACATTTCCCGCAGGAAAATGTAAGTTCGCATGTGAAAGCATCATTACCCTGTGACGCACGATTTCAGCCATTTCCATGACGTGATCTCCACGCGCTTTCTTTCCTTGTTGCTTTCTGCGTAAGGTTGATTTAGGTCGATGATAAAATTTAATTTTAACTGAAATTGTTTATTTACAACGGGAACTATTTTTCATTGTCATAAGATATTTCTATTGATGAGATACAACTCATTTTTCAATAGCTTCTATATCTAGTATGAATTAATCTGATAGTGTTATATTATTGGCACGCGCAATTATTAAATAGATCAATTTTATGACGTGTCATATAAATAATGTTGTATAAAATAATACGTCTCACGCAAATATATTTTAGAATGATATTTATACAACAATACTTGCATGGTTTGGTATTAAATGGCAAACCTGATATTAACTGTCTTTGTTTCTGGGGTCATACATAAAGTAGAGTGGGTAGATTGTTGCAACAAACAAACACGATAATTTTTTTTTGGTTTACTGGCTACATGAGGGTGATTCTGAAACAGAAACTTCCCTTTACAGTATAGGAAGAGAATCGAAAAGGGGGGGTGCGGAATGTAGAGCAAGGTAGCCAAGGGTTGACTAGAGCCCCCGGACTATAGTTTAAGGATCCTACCCGGTGTTTCACATAAAGAGAACCAGGGAAAACTCTAGAAATCCTGTATCAGCCGGGTCAAGAATAGAATACTATTCTCACGCCCTTCCAAACGACGGGACACGAGTTTGCTGTGGGGTCGCAGCATTCCCTTCTCCGTGTCAACACGAGTTTTAGGAAGCAGTTGGCCGACTGATCCAATGGGATTAGAGGACAACTGCCTTATGCCTGCGAGAGAAAACTTCCACAGGAAGATGTGAATTTATATATGAATTTATGAGTTGAAGTTAATTTACAAATGTGTTTGTTTTAAGTGAATTTCCAGACTTACAATATGTCGTCTTAAACTCGAATGCTCTCGCGTGGATTTGCTCCTGTTGACAGGGTGGAAGTCTGGTTCTTGGTGTCTATGTATGCAGTATCTAAGGTTTTCAGCGGACGACAAATCTGTGCTGCTCCGAGGGCTTCCCAGATGCTCATGGGCTTAGCAATGTTTGGAGTCCAAAAAAAAAACAAGATACATATTTCCTGAATTCTGAATATAAAGGAAATATCTTCAGTAAATATTCCACTAACACCTTGAGTTGAATATTTTGAAATAAAAGTGGCCTGTGGTCAAGTCCTCTTCTCACGGCCCAGAAAATTGTAACATTTCCTTGGACTATATGCCGCGTTTTCCGTGGAGTTTTTAAACGTTACCCAATGCAGTGTTTATTTTTGTAGGAAGCCAATACAGATGTCTCCTTTAATAGTGCTCGACCGGCTGTCTCCGAAACATCTTTAACAATTAAAGATAACGTTTCAATTGGTTATGATACTTGCAACGAAAAATATAGTTTAGGCAGGCAATACTGGGTCTAATTTAAAAATGTAAAGTAATAATTATTCAGCCTTAAGCAAATGATGACATCAAAAGCAACTTTACGTATTATGAGTACGCTCTAGTATATTTCAATGTACACTATGTATAACCTGTGGATAGTTTACTTCTGTTAGCAGCACAGTTGTCATTAACCTGTCATCAAAATATAAGTTGTAACATTCTATAAAAATACTCCAATAATGTAGGCAAGTTTTTTTTTACTTAAATGTATCAGTTTGAATGTATATTTAGATTAATTTGACTTTCCATTTCTAAATTGTGTGGAAAGCACAAATTTTAAATTCGAACTCATCATTTTCTGGACGGCCATGAACGCACAAACTCAGAGCAAACGATTATATGAAAAATTCGTAGGAATTTGTTACCATAGTGTAGGTGTATTATGAAATTTAATTATCATCGAAAAGTTTATTTTATTATTTATATATATTTTTATGTTATTATTATTGACTACTTTCATTTTGTTGTACATTTTAATCAAGGCTAAGAAAAAATGGTTATGATAGTAATTTAACGATTGAGACTTAAGTTTTGAAAAAATATTTATTTATGAGTTAAAATTACATGAAATGATTGTCAGTTATGGTCATAACATATAAACCGATTTAATTTCAATAATTATTACATAGAAAAATAATGATTCTAAACTTACAATGTCGTTATTTAAAGTTCTAGAGTGTCAGGTCACACAAGTTTTTACACTATGCAACCCGCAATGGTCATTATTTCTAAGATCCATATTCCTTGCCAAATAACGTCACTTTGAAGATTTCCACACATTTTGAAGGACGGAAAAATAATCTTAGTGAACAATTATAACTTTCTGAACAAGTTCGACTATTTCAGATTTTGAAGATAATTTTTCTTGAAGATAATGCGCATGAAAATAATTTTCCTGCCAATTTTGCTTAAATTTTACTCGTGTTTATGACTAATGTAGATGAGCCACTAACTAGAAATAAGTACAGTCGTATTGCGTTACAAAAATTTTGAAACCGTGAAAGATAACTAGAAGCCTGGTGATCGAGTGCATGTTACAGGAGTAATATTATTATCTCTATATTTAATAATGAATCGCCGTAATGTATGTACGCACATCGTTATCGAACTACTGCACCAAATTGGATAAACTTTTTTTTGTTGTGTTTGTTATAGTTAGGACAAGTTTTGTATTAAAAAAACTTTTTAAAAAGTCGTACAGAAAAGTTTCAAATTCTCATAATATGAAAAAATTATACGGAAAAGCTATCTTATGCCCGCGCGTTTGAATCTCCAAGGTGGATGTGGGTTGCCTATACTTCTCATCTGTTTATTCTCCGAAACGTCTCAACGGATTTCAATTAAATTATCAGGGATTGAAACAGTAATTTTTAATCAAAGTTTCGTGTATGTTTCATTTCGATATCTTGCAGAGTTCAGAAGATATTAATGTAAATATTTATAATCAATTGAATTGCCCCGCGCACGAAAGCGGCGTGAATCTCAACTGCGAGTTAAAAGTCCAACAATGCGTTCCTATACCATTCATACCCCTTACTGTGTTGTTATAAGTGTAATTTTGGCAGCATGAAAGAGAGAGAAAGTGGGGGGAGAGGGTGGGAGCGGGCATTCTCATATTTTAGTTGAAAAAGAATTATTGGGGTCAATTATTTTTATAGTGTTTTCCCCGACAATGTCAACCCCTTGCAGCATGTGAGGGGTGGGGGTGGAAATGAGTCCTGAAAATAACAAGGAAATTATCAACTTTGTGCTCGAAATGACCTTTAATATACGACATAAGTGAAAATTCATTCGTTAAGTGGTGAATAAATTTTATTATGTCAGAGTACTGAAAATAAATTTAGTCCTGGTATTGTACCGGGAGTATTTTTGACTGTCGGGGTACCGGAATTATATTTGAGGTTCGTATTGTGACATTTTCGTTTCCGGTTTTGTCATGTATTGACCAATAATTAAATAATGAACCGGGATAATATGAATGAATACTCGGGCAACGCCGGGTCTCCAGCTAGTAAATATGTATCTCAATATAATGATTTTGCATGACGAAAAATAAATTAAAATAAATATTAGAGCCTTAAAATTATTCCTATGCTTATGAAAGCACTATATACTCTTTATATCATACTTAAGCAACATGAAAGCACCCATCATTTCTCATTGATTACAATAATTAAATATTCTGGTATATTCTTTTAACATAAGCACGTGCAGATCAACATGTAGATTGTTATAGTTTGTGTCCTGTATAGTTTTAAACACTATTCTTCTGATTCATTGAGACGTGTGTGAATCAAATTAAAATATACTCGACTACAGATAATTAATATTTTAAATTTTGCATAAGATCAGATCAATTGTCTTTGCATGATGCGGAGATTTGGTATCGGCTCCTGTTAATTGTGAAATTCAAAACTTTAATTCGTTGGAATAATAACTAAATTTTACAGATTAAAGTTTTTAATCAGGATCGTAATAAATGCTCTCCCATTAAGGAGGGCGTGACGTTAGGGTTAGAGAATTCAACTGCCCTGTGTTTCAGAAGCGTCTCAATTTTGTAGGTGGCGGAGTTAGACGACGAGACATGTCTGTTTCCTCAGAGGACGTTCATCTTTGGAGGAGCCGAGTAAAGAAGTAATTTTTAGCCTCAGGCGTGACGAAGCTGTACTGGAGCTTCAGACGGACAAAAATATAAACTAAAAGATCTGAGGTGAAATATTACTCACACACAAACGAAATGTGCAACAAAGACAGACGAGGATGATTCCACAAGCCTCCCAACCTCCATTAGATCCCACGCAAATCCAATATATACACAGGAAAGAAGGATATAAGTGACTGCTCGTCACCCACGAAGTGACCCAGCACTGAATATTATGACTTCGTCTTATAAATATTTCAATGCATTTGCACGTACAATTTTATATTACATTTTCAAAATTTTCAGTCAACAACACTTCCTAACACTGAGATTCTCTGATGTTCCCTCAGAATACCGGTAAGGAAAGGTCAACCTTTTAATCTCAATTTTAAGAGAGGTTCTAATTTGTTTCTCTTCTAAACAAAGAATTATAATTGTATGATTATTATATGTATTTAAATGTTCTTAAATTTCATTTGTTTACTTTTTATTGTTATTAAAAGAAAATTACTACAATGGCTTGAAAATTGTTATAAACGTTTTTTTTGCCATCTCAGTGTGCACATTATTATGCATAATATAATCAGTTTACAAAGATAATAAAAGCATATCGTTGTATTATGATACCTAATCTATTTCTCAAGGAAATTTAAAATTTTGTAAGTAAAATATGACTAAACAAATAATGTTCAAATTTTGTTGTAACATGACTTTACCCTAAAAAGGAATTTAGTAATTACAGTGACA
Organism: Eucriotettix oculatus; assembly: GCA_034510155.1. Taxonomy (NCBI): domain Eukaryota; kingdom Metazoa; phylum Arthropoda; class Insecta; order Orthoptera; family Tetrigidae; genus Eucriotettix; species Eucriotettix oculatus. The sequence goes on along the minus strand of CM067379.1, from coordinate 65,836,152 downwards.
AATTGATCTATAAAGAAAATTGTTTTACACAAATTGAGACTTTTACCACTTATCAAAATTATTCCCACTAATATTAATAAACTTACTGCAGCTATGAACTAGTTTTTCATACCTGGCGCAAACAAGTCTATGTCTTATTGTTTGAGCCAGTTACATCAAATTTTATGATCTTCTCGTTGTGTTTCTGAATTTTCCTCCACGTAATGCTTACTTGACTGTACCAAAAAAGTGATCCGGAGGTAACCAAATCTGCATTTTTGGCTTAGTTTGGCGGACAAATTTCGAACACTTTTTCTTGAACTTGAGGCTGTTACTGACAAAGTTACAAACTATGCCGACGATGCAATATTTTTTCTATATCTTCAACTGTAATACGTTGATATTGAATATGCTGGTTCCAAATGAAGGAGTTGATGCTTCAACTGACCGGCCAGGACGTTTCGCGTCAATAACTGAGGTTTTACCGGATTTCAGCGGTTCTCTCCATTTATAAAAATTCTGTGGGTTATACAACTTTCACTCAACCTAAAATTATTAATTCAGAAAGCTTTAACGGGATAACTGAACGTTGTTGAAAATATTTGAAAACTTCAATAGGACACGCTTTCGTGCTATTTTGAGGTTATAATCAAAACTACATTTTTCCATTTGGAGTTCTCAGCTTATCCCAAAGATGTCAACCTAAGGTCAATTCTTTATAAATCGTTTCTTTTCCTCAATTTGGATCTTTAATTATGAAATGCCCTAGGTAAACAGTTAAATATTTTGTATTACCTAGAGATTGAAAGATTTACCAGTAAGTGTGTTGAATGAAAAGGATAGTAATAATATCGAAAGCTATCATTTCATTCTCAATCCGGTGTTTATTATACTTACGTACTAAAAGCCGATGTGCTAAAGAAAGGCGTCGAAATTTTGTACTTTCAATATAAGACTGTCCGTATTGTAAGAAAAGAATAGCTGAGTTTGCCTTCAGGATCGTTTATTATTTTGGTAAATACATCTCCTGTTTAATGTTTGCGGTTCCTTATGATTTCCAATCGGATTCCTTGAAATAGTTGCGAAGCCGGCGAACCCAAATGTCGTGAAATACTAGGAGCAGGACTGTGCTGCAAACTCGAGAGAAATTCATCTACAAATCAAGTTCACCTAATAAAACAATTATCAGGCTTAGTAGTTCACCGTGTAAGGTTACTCCCAACTCTACGGTGAGTTACTTCGAGTTGTGAATCCTCTGTGTTCCGCCATGCTATCGGAGAACACTAAATTACAGCGGTAGCTCATATCGTCGTTATAAAATTTAATGAAAAAACAGAAAAATCATATGAATAAATAGGAATTACCTTTGTACTAGACACAATAATAAGATGATATTTATTTAAGAGGCTGCCACCTATTATCGGCATAGTGTGAAAAAATGGTCTAATTTCATTGTCTGAAGAGGTTTTAGCGCTGACCGTCGCGAAGAATACCACACGTACACACACAAAAATTACTTCGCAGGCCTTCAGACTTTACTCCAGAAATTTTTAATGTATTACAGGAGATTGTCGCTGACGTGTAGGGATATCTCGATGTGGAGGAGAATCGTTCTGGACTTTGGGGGTTGTAGTGACCTTACTACTCTTTGATTTCGGTCGGAACCTAATTGTATTTAATTTGTGCGAATAAAGAATATAATAAAGAACAGATAGCCACAACCTTACTACCATTTAATATATATAGGCCTAGCGGAAAAAATACGTCTGGAGGAGTGGACGATGCGACTTCAGATTTTCTGGGCCAATTGTTGTATTCGCCGTAATTATTATTACCTTTCACAACTAAAAGAAAAAGTAATTAGACGTACATTTATCTGTAGAGTAGTTAATTTCTATGGGGTAATTATTGATTAAGTTAGTTTATTTAGTCATTTCCGTAGCGCGGGCTATTACACTCATATATATAATTAAATATCTTTCAATTCCCACATATCTAGTTCTATCAATTAATGAAAAAAATATTCACTAAATTGTTATAACATTTTGCATGATAATTTAACGTCTAACACGTTGCTTGGTTAACCAAGCGACAACTTTCCTTTCAATCCGTTTTACACATACTACCCACGAGAACCTCACACATCATATATCTGTTTAATTTACAGCCTGTATTTTACTGAATATCATTATTGTTTTTGGTTACGGATGTGTGCAGTGAATTTGTATTATTTACTTATTTTAAGTCGCATGAAAATTACTGTCATTAGCAACTGCTAACATTTAATTTGTTATCATAATTTATTATGTAGCTTTAGGTCATTAATAAATTTTATTGTATGATGTATTGTGTTTGTCCTGTTGAGTAAGACATTTAAGTTATTGTTGACTAGATTTCTATTTCTGTGGACTTACGATGAGTTGAATTCGAATATATGTTTGATTTTTGTAGGGCTATTAGAGAATTCGCTAAGTGTTGGTGTTTTTTTGGGTAAGAGTTGTTCATGTGTTAGTTCGGAGTGGCCAATTCGTAAACGTGTATTGATAATCTCGTCTCTTCTGTTGTCTAATAGGATTTGTTTTTCTGTGTTTAAGGTATTTCTAATATTGGCAAGTTTAGTTGGTGTTTTGTGTCCATTCCATGTCCCATGATGATTTTATTGTTCATCGGAGATTACGTCTGAGTATGATACAGCATTTATAAGTGCCGATGGTCTCACTTACTGTTACGTCTGTCATCCAGTTGCAGTTGATGTCAGTATCTGAAGGAATCCATCGTATTATTATTTTTTGGTTTCGTTTGCAATTGCGTGGTATTTTTTCGTACGTTGTTAATGGCTGCTTCTCTGTTGTTTCAATTATTGAAGCCGGGTATGACTCTTTTTGGGTGTGTACTTATTACAAATTTTGGTGTTTGTCACTTTTGGGTCATCTCTAGCGCTTCATGTATGGCAAAGGCTTCGGAGAGGAAAATGGAGCTTGTGTTGTTGAGTTTGTATTTAGCGATTTGGTTGGTTGATACGATTGCACACCCTGATTCATTTGCAGTCTCTGATCCAACGGTGTAAATTGACTCGTGGTCTGGGAATTCGGGCCATAACTCATTGAAGCGTGTTTGGATGATTATGGGGTTGGTTTTATTTTTCTTATGGTCGGTTGGATATCTTCGTCACTCCCGTTAGATATGTTTTAGAAGTTCGTTTGAGTTTCTTTAAGTATTTAATACACCGTGAATGAGAAAGAAATGTAAGTGTACCTATCTATGTGCACCAAGGATGGATGTTGCAACGAGCTGTTTGAGCGACGAGCTGATTTTCGGGCAGGTTTATGAGGTGCTTGCGTGGGGTTGGTTCGGGCTGGCAGGTGAGGAGGCAGAGTCGGGCCGCGTGGTAAGTGATGCGAGTGACACAGTAGTGCGAGTGCGGCGTGGGAGGGCGCTGCGATCGATTGTGGGCGGGGACGGAGCGGGGCCGCTGGCGCTGCTGCCTCAGTCGCCGTCAGGCAGCCGGTCGAGGCGGCTCCGCTGTGGCCACTCGCTCCTTCAGATCGATACAGGGTGCCGCGCCGGTATTATGCGCCGCTGCTAGTGTCGGAGCCTCAAATCAAGGTGAGTTACCTCGGGGGGAAAAGACACCGATGGCGGTTTACGGTCGTCTACGTCGATAGGCTTCGGGGGAAAAAAATTGACCAAGACAGCAGACGTTTCTACCCCTAGAACTCCTCAACTGGCCGCAAGTCTCAAAGACAAATGTCAGTTCCCTGTGAAGAATCAGTATGCTAACAACGAAGAAAACTGCGTTCTAATGTTTGCCTAAGACGACCAAAATATATTTTTGAAGGGAAAAATATGACACGATCTTAAAATGCACGAACATTTCCGTAGAGCCAACCACTACTCAACTAAACTTCCAATCATTCAGGTGTCACAGATCAGGGAGTGAAAAAAGCCAACGAAGCTTCAATCTGCCCTGAACATTAATTAGTAATGACACTATTTGCATCACTTATTCGTACCCCACCTGACGGAACCGAAACGATCGTTCCCGTACAGGAATCGGCGTGGAAACCCGGGATCTATTGTCTGACTCCTGCGGTAACTAGAACCTGACTCGATACCTCCACGTCGCAATTATCTTTCCACCTGACTAATCAGACTCCGTAATCGTACTTCTCTCAGGCAGCAGTCAGATGAGTAATCCGGAGCCTCGGAACTCCTCTTTCTTCTGTTGAGGGCAAATAAATAGCGCTCTTATCCCCCCCAACAACGTGCGAGAAGTTGGGAGAGCTCTCGTATAAAGGGAAACTTAGAGATTACCCGCGAATCCAGCGCGAAACATTTTTCTTTCAAAACCGGCTTAAGCTGTCACAACAGCAATAACTGTGTGAACTAATTACGGTATATAACGAAACTAAAACTTATAAAACAAATAAAACTCTGCTTGCGTATGAAGGTGAATTCATTCACACAACTTAATTAAATTCATACCATTTAAGCGATATGAATTTAATCCATATCGGCATGTATGACAGAAAGTTAAAGTTTTCATTTCTAAGTTAATTATAATTAATTAATTTACCCTTTGCGTTTGACAAATGTACCAAATATAAAATACAGATCAGGACTGAATCAGAGTTATTTTTAAACGTTAACTTCAAATTTGTGGCTGAAAAATTTCGTTTCTGTGCAAACGTCAAGAAAATAAATGTAAAAAAATTGACGATTTAGTTTTACGTTATTTCTGACCATTTACGAAAACGTTTTCCGAACAATAATGAAGGATAATCATAGTTTTTCCGCTTTCTGTTCGTATCGACAGCACAGTACAAAAACGGGCGTGGTCTGTTGCAATTCATGAGGTCAAAATGGTAGAGATCGCGTGAGAAGGATTTTTCACTGCTTTCGGCGTGAATTATCAGCGAAATAAGGCTTAGTCTTTGAGACGAGGAGGTACCTTGGATTAGTGCACCAACTACAAAGCTTTTACAACATTGTTAACTTGTAAAAAGCAATTATTTTAGTCATCCGCCTTGCTTACAAATTCGTTTCATATACTTTAGTGTTTTTTACAACCAAGGGGATTAAAATTGCAATAATGTTTAAAATTACTATTGATATTTACAATAAAAATGGTAAATTAGTTTCATAAACTTACATCGCACAAAGGTATAAAAATAATTATTTTTTCCTCAAATCGTCCTAGTAGCTTGATAGTTGTTGAACTACTCATAAACATACAATTATTCAAATTGGATCAATGTTTTACTTGTTTATTTGCTCATTTAGGCAAACAACTTATCTGAAGTGAGAAAATTTCACGAAAACTATAATACATAATTTAAAAACAACTACCACCAAGTTCCGGAGTTTTCACTTACCCCTTTAAAAGTTAGTTTTTCTTAGTAATACAAAGTAATAATTATCAACAAATATTTAAAAGAGTGATTTTTTTTGCGACCATGAGGATCGTTTTGTTCAGAGAATTTCAAACTCGTAAAACACTTTCCTGGAATTTCAAGAAGATTATGATAAGCCCTGCGGTCTCGAACTTCATTACGTCTTTCTCATTTGTATTGATTCACTTCATTTAAAATATGACAGACGAATGTATTTGTATAAGGTGAAATTTATAACTTTTAAAAGCAAATTCATATACATAGTTTGAATTCAGTATGTTATGAGTCATAAATGGAGCATATGTTACAAATTATAAATCTTCGCGTGACAGTTGTATAGAATACCGCAGTAAAATTTAGAGTTTTATTGCAATTTGACATCGTTTTCTGCGATTACGACTCGTGTGGTTTGATTATCGCCGAATTCACAGTTATTGGGGCGTCAGAGTGAGTGACATTATAGTCGGAGAGGGAGAGAGAGAGAGAGAGAGAGAAGCTAATAATAGCGCAGTTTGTGACATCTGTGACTCTGTGCTGTCCTTAATTTATACTCATAAATGAAGGGATGGACAACTAAAACACGTCAAAACACGTCTAAAGGTTTGTGTGTAATAACTTGGCTGCTGTAAAATAAAATTTTCATAGAATTTTGTACCTGACTATTCATATAACTATAGCTCTGTCTAAACTTGACTTTATTGTAGGCTAAACTAGAAATAGTTTATTTTTCAAAATTCCACCAGTTTAGCCAACATTCCGTTTAGCTATTTGTACTTCCGAGGAAACTTCATTCAACGAGTGGTGAACTTGTGTTTTGTAAACTGAATCGATGATTAAGAGATTAGTGAAGCAGTAAACTTTTGTGTGGAGAATATAATAAACCTAAAAAAATATTCTATTTTACTTTTTGAGTCAGAACATAACCGTTTTCCATATTTTTCTTGTGTGAAATCTCTAAATGGCAAAAGATTTTGTCCCATAATAGGTAATTAAAAATCGTAATAATTTATATTGTTCTGCTCGTATTCTGATTAGCAAATTCCACGTATTTTTCAAATACTTTCTCATTTACTTTATTTATAATTTTCGATTCGTTAAGTTAATGATATTATATTGGTTTGTTATTAAGAAATAATTTGAAAACTTTTAGAATAAATTTAATTATTAAACCAAATTAAACGAAATTCGTAAGCCCACGTTACAAGAAATGAGTAGAAAGTTGAAATCACAAATTCTTACTCATTTTCGCTCATGATTTTTATTGACGGATAAATTGACAATTTATTTTTACTTAATATGACTGAGTATAAATACCAATTATATTGTAACGTTAATATTCTTCAAATCGTGTTTGTCTGTCACAAATTTTGAATGAGCACGAATTTTTAACGTTTCACGCATTTTTTTCCTAAAAAAATCTTAAATCAAAGTACAAATAAATGTTTTATGGATGAGATAATTTCGTTCGGTTTCTATGTTTAGTAAACAAATACTGTCAATTAGTTCATCTTTCTGGTTTCTCTGTAGATAAATATTTATCGAAGATCAATGTTACAGCGATGAAAAGCTTTAATCTTCACAACCTGCTATGTAATCTAAAACGATTGTCCTACTGTTTAAATTAGTTCATGCTTAAAATCAGTTTCTGTTTTATCTTATTTTCCTTATCTTGAGGGCTTTGTTCACCGAGACGACTGCGGACTTTGATCTTCTATAAAACATTCTAAAAATGGGTGTCGCCGTATCGATTCTCCCTCAGTCATACTCTCTGTTTCCTTTGACCACGATTAACATCTTCCCGCCAGGACTCGAATCCGGTAACTCTGAAATGAAATGCAATTAGTTATCGTTAAGGGATAATAAATTTTTGGCCAACTTTTTCTTGGTGAAGATATGCTACATTAGGGTAATGGAATTTCTCTAACTGAATATAAAGAGATATGAAAGGGTGAATGCGGAATATGCGAAACGGAGAGGAAGGAAGCCAAGTACCAACTTGGGAACCCACGGTATTCACCTAATGTGATTCAACCGGAATTTTGTTGATCCGGTTCTTGGTACGTGTCACACTAGTTTTCTGTCGGATCGCAGCATTTACTTCTCCATTCCTAGGCAACTTCAAAAGGGCAACTGGCTGACTGTACCAATAAGAACTGACAACAACTTATGTCGTATATCCATGGTATGTAACCCCGAACCTCTAAAATCAGTTAGGTTTGTTGGCTTGTTGGAACCCTAGGTTAAAACTAAGAAGAGAAGATCTCTCCGATTATAGCTGCTTTGGTTTCTAGTAAGGGGCTACATGAGGGTGGTCATGAATAGTATATTAACGTATCTTATAGTATATCAAAAAAAATTGAAAAGAGGGATATGGGAGGTAGAAAAAGGTAGCTAAGGGTTGATTGCGTTCCCGGGGCTTTAGTTTAAAGATCATACCCGGTGAATAACCTAAAATAAATGCTGAGAAAACCACAGAAACCTAAATGGTGAAGATCGGGCTATTGAGTACTATTCTCACGCCCTTCCGATTGGTGGGAGAGAAGTTTTCAACATTCCCTTCTCCGTGTCTTCACAGGCATTAGGAAGGGAAGTAGGCGGCAGACTGATCCAGTGGGATTAGGGAGAAACTTGTACCATATACCTAAGGTCTGTGACCCCAGTACATACACCTAACCAAAAGAGATTAAGGTGCCCCGGCATATGAAAACCAGGAAACTTTTGAATACGAGTAAACAAACGATCGCGTTAAATATCAATGTTCTAACGATAATGTTTTCGTATCCATCTCGTCATAGTTTGTTTCAAGAAGCTACTTAATTATTAGAAAATTCTCATTTCTATGAGTCTATAGATTTTATATTACCGAAGTTGACGTGATGTAAAAATCAAGTCGTCTCCTTCGAAATATTTAATTTGTAACTATGTATAGTGTATTTCATAGTAACTTCTAATCAATAATATTTTTTAACTATACTGTTCTATATTTGGAAAACTGAAACTTCTGCTGTAAATTGTGTTGTTACTTTATTATGGCTTCTACTGTACCTACAAAGATATTGCAACAGCTCTGAATTATCTACGCTCATTCCTGTTTAACGTCCTAATTTCCTGCCACGTTATATAATCTGCGTAGGTTTGTAGAGATCAAAGAGTCTGCATTGAAGTATTCTCGTTTCCAGTAATTTCCATCCCGGCGTTTATTAATTTTCACGTTTTACGTATTTCATTGTTATGAGAAGATTATTTACGGGTTCCTGATGTGTGTTTCCGCGTATGGGTCACCATCGCTTTCTGAAAATCAACGTAATCCTCACAGCTGTTGACAATTTACTATAGCTGATATATTAATTCTGGAGGAACTTGGTTAATAGTTTTCAAGCGTTTTATAATCGGAGCAGAACATCGAATGCGTTTAGCCCTTCTATAATCGTTCTTGTAAAGATTGTCTTCAATTTGCGTTGAAATTTTACACATTGCGGTGATAAATCTAATATATATATATATATATAATAGCCTATATTTAACGTCTGATTTAATAAATTATACGGCCTTTAATTCAAATTATAATATGAGGTACACTACACAAGAAATCAATGAATATAAAAAACCAAGGAACGTAAAAGTATAGTTTTTTTAATAATTGCAATTTCAAGGTAATACTGACAGTGTTTGGATAATTTTCAATAAACAACATTTATGAAATTATTTTACAGTATTGAGGTTCTTTGACTAATATTGAGATGTCATAAAAAACAAATTCTGATTAAATTTAAATCAATGTTTAGTAATCGAATTGTTTAGATTTAGACTTATGTTTCTTATTTCTCGTCATCAGGTTTGGTCGTTGCAGGAAAATTGGTTGAATAATTAATTTTATGTATAACTTCTGCTGTGGTATAAAAATTGATAGGATCTTTGTTATTTTATTAATTTTAATTAAATGAATGTGTAGAGTTACAAATTATATATATGTGGAAAATTTTAAATAAATGTGTGAGTTTAAAGATGAAAGCAACTCAATACAATAAAAAAATTATGATGCAGGTCTTAGTCCGATGCTCATAAAAGATTTTCAAAATTATAAACATTATTAGATTATATAGCAGCATTACCTACTAAATTGTACCCTATTGATATCTTTGATTAATAGGACTATCCAGAAATTCATAATATGACCCTTAAAGGTTGGTTAGTGCTGCCATTTAATCTTAAGAACTATGATTGTAACGAGAAATGCTACCTCTAGAAAACGAATAGAATGTTTTCTGCGTCATTGTTTTTCATTTTAAAATACGTCTTCTTACTAAAGTCGTATAAATTGTTAATTAAAAAGCTGATATCTGCTCAACCTTTCATAACAGTAACAGCTCATTGCCATCTCTTATGCGCTACAATTTACAGATCAGTTGATCGGGAGTTAGGATCACGCAATAGTACGCTGCGAACATTTGGAATTCCACGTAGCGGACGATTCGAGCAATTATATAGCCCGTTTAGTGCCATAAATTGTTTGGCTAATCTGATTGTAGCTGTAAATCTTATATCTGTAAGCAGTTAGAGAACGCAGTAACTATGAAATCCCCACGTTCAGATCATTTCCAGTTGTTTATGGACATTAAGCGTAACATGCTTTACGAACAAAATTCAGATCCGATTACTTCAAAAGAGGCGAAAATTAACCCACTATAGTTCACCGAAAATGCTTGAAGAATAGGAAAATTCGGGCTACGGGACGACGACTCATGAAATTGCAAAAAACTTTGCAAATGACTGCGAAAAATTCATTTGGGTTATTTTTAAATGAGCAAAACTTCTTCAAATATATTACTAAAAACTAAATTTGCTGCTTTCGGGTAATTTGTTGTATAATTTCTGCTATATTGACTGAATACCAAGACTCGTATGTACGTATAAGCCTTTGAAATGATTGAAATGGGGAAAATATATATTTTTTAATTTCAAACGAAGGGACAGGATTTAATTTCGAGAACATTTTTCGAATAGGGACAAAACGTGAGTGATTTAAATGTCACAAAACCCCGGCCTGGAAATAAATTGAAAGCAGATACGTGAAATAGTTCGTATTTCCTGGAAAACTACAACTACATTTGGGAAATCAAAGGGTTCAGCGAGCGGCGTTAATTTTTAATAAACGATTTCATTCATGGATCAGCTTGCGTGAAATATATGAACAATTTCGGCAGGAATATACTGGCAAAAAATTACATCAATATTAAAGTGATTGAAAAAAAGTATAGATACGTTTTGTCGGAGTTTTTACGTTAAATTAATAAATAAAATTTATAAATAATATAAAAGTCTAAAATTACGTCATTTTGATAATTTATGGAAAATAAATCTATTCTATACAAACTATAGCGTTTATTTTAGACAATGTATTCCATTAGCACAAATTCATTTAAGTCGTATTTTGCAATTGTAAGTGTTTATTTAAGGAAAAATGTTTTTTAATACATAAATAAATAAATATATATATATATATATTATATGCATGCAATTGAAGTGTAAAAGAAATTACAATTGTGATTATGAAAATATTATTTCCATTTCTTGTATTGAATATACCTAGGGATGAAATCAGGACTGAAAACAATTAACAAAAAAAGGGTAATATTTATAATACTATATTTTTAACTAGTAATAGTATGTTTTGTCCGGCTATAAATTTTTCAATTATGTAGTTCAAGCAGAATTGAAAATTGTTGCTTTAAGACTACAATACCACAGAGGTAACTAAAATATTTCAGAAAGTGAAATATTGCATGTTTGTTGTAGTTTAAAGGGAAAAAGGTATGTAACATTTTTTCTTAATGTGTGCAATATTTTACATTGTTTAACATTATAATTAAGCGGTAAAGCACGTGTGCAAGCACAATTGAATTTTGTTTTGAGCCCATAGTAACATTTAATTTGTTTGCCCATGAATCGATGGCCTGTATCATTTTCAATTTCTGTTTTATGCAATTTTGGAGAACAGATACACCTCTGTGAGCGTATGTTTGTCTTCTACATAAAACTAAACGAGACACTAGGTGGAATTGCACTTCATTTTAATGGTACTCTACCTACGGCGACCGCTTTTGAATCGATGGCGCCGCAACAGGGCAATGAGCTTGTTTTAATAACGGTTATGCACTTGGGGAAATTAGAAAATCGCATTGTGGGCATCTGCAGCACTAAAATTGCTTCATGACAGGGCGTACATGTTGTGCATCATGTGTCTAGGATCACGCGTGATGTTTCCATTTCAACCCGACCTGTCAATGTGCGTGGTTGGTTGTAAATTACATCCGAGTCTCTCAACGAAACGTAACTCACTACAGAATGAAGCCGCTATTATCGTGGTGCATTTAGTCTCTAGACTTGCCAAATATTTATAACATTTTAAAATATCAGTGTAATTAACTTTATAAGTCTTGAGAATATTTTTTTCTAATATTAAATTAATTGAAAATTAAAATATCATTGCACTTTACAGTTACTTAGTGCAAAGGGTTTCTTTTCTCATTTTTACCTCCTACTGATCTTCTATAAATGAACATTTCTCCAGATATTCTTTAAATAATAATACTATATACAAAGTACATTAGTTACAAAACAAAAATGTATCAGGCGTTTTTAATTCTATTTTTAAAATGGTGTCAAATACATAATGAATTTTTTTAAATAATAATATTGATCACAGCAATAATTTTTATGACTTCTGTATCTAACTTCACATTAATTGTAGATTTTTAAAATATACTTCTAAATTACTTTAAAATTATCATATTTACAAAACATTGAGACATGTATTTAAGAAGTAACAATAATTGATGTACTTATATATATTTAACAGGTATTTATACCCGTAGAAACTCAAATACAAAACTTAATAGATTATAATTAGTAAATAAATTAATCTAATAATTTAATTAGAAAACGTTTCGTTCCCCTAGTTTCGGGATCTCACAGTTCATTCTCGAAAGAATTACATAATTCCTAGCACGTAGTTGAATATAAATAAATAAACTTGGTATAGTGTAGGTACTTACATTTAAAATATTATAAAATTACATGTTTCTGCTGCAAAGTCAGGGGCCGAAATGAGGGGAAACAACTGAAAGAAAACAGATCGCAAAAAACTCGAATGTTTTAACCACATATTTTTGAAGGTCATTATCATTCCATTGGTGGCATTGAGGTAAATCTCGCACATTTTAAAACGTGTTGGACCTTTCTATCAGTATGAATAATCAACTCAGACTGTGCTTATAACCGACATTTATCAACTACAACTGTTCACATTACAATTAAATTAGAGATTTGCTGGTTCCATTATTCCCAATTTCAATAATTGTAACTTGTTCTATATAAAATACTTTGAATATAATTTCAAATTTATGATAACATTTACCTATAATTCTTTAATCTCATAGTACGTGAAATGTTATTTGAAAATATAAAATATTGTATTTATTATTACTACAGGAGGCATTTGCCCGGTGGCAGTCTTAATAAAATTAAAGTACAAAGATAAATTTTGATAAATTAAAAGAACAGTGCTAAATTACAGAAAAAAATTAAAAATACAATGTTAAAATTTTTCACGTCCTTTTTTCTTAAAACAAGATAAGCACCTAACTTTTCAGTGTTTCTAACTTCTTTAAAAAACTTTTCTTTGGGAAAGCTTCTAGTATCATTGCAGGCAAAGAATTCCAGTCCCTTATCACCCTGTTTATGCAGAAATATTTGCCCACGTCTGTTCTTTAGTCCCTTTCCTTTATTTTTTAATTGTGGTCATTTTTATTTCTGACCTGGCCGGTTCGTCCGTGTAAGCTTTGTAGTGCCTTTTTCTTCCTATCACCGGGTGGTTCCCATTTAGTTTCGCCCCCACACAAAATCCCAGCCTGTTTATGAATTTTATCCAGGGAATTGATATGCTCCGCTCTGTAAGGATCCCAACTTGCTGCCCCGTATTCTAACTAGAGAAGTCTAAGCAGCTGCCTGGGCTTATCTTTTACTTTCCTTCAACATCATGCTTATGAAGTGTAACGACCTCCTTTCTTTCCGCGCTACCAAGTTTAAGTGTTCGTCCCAGTTTAATTTCTTATTAAAAGTTACACCTAGATATTTACACGTTTCAACTCACGGCACTTTTTCCTATTTCATATTCCTCGGGGATGACTATTTTAGGTTTAGTAAAAATAATTGTTTTACACTTCGATGGATTTATTTTCATCTAATTAATTTCTGTCCATTGGTATCTAAATCTGCTTGAAAAGCGATTTCATCACCTACATTCTCTATAATTTTGTAAATTATGCAGTCGTCCGCTAACATATTATTTTTATAATCTATTCCCGTCGACAGGTCATTCAGGAAAACCAAGAACATTATTTGCCCCCTTACTCTTCCCTGAGGTACACCAGATGAAATTTCTATGGGATCGGATATTCTCCATTTACCGGGACTCTAAGTACGCGATTGTTCAAAAAATCATAATCCATTCAATTAAGCCATTTTCTATTCCAGATTCCTTAAGTTTACCTAATAAAATATTGTGTGGTACTACATCGAAAGCCTTGGAGAAATCTATAACTACGGCGTCTATTCTTCCTCCATCATCGACGATGTCCGCAAGAACCTGACACACCGTTATAGATCTGCTCAATTTAAGGAAACGTGCTTAGTAGAACATGAACATTTTTTGAGCGAAGATATAAAAGGATAGCTTTATGGTAGAAACAATGATAAATATAGGTTCCAAAGATCTGTACAAACCTGGTAATCAGGATGAAAAGTTACACTAATGCGACACTATCTCTAAATAAACCTAAAACATTTACAATATTCAAGTCAAATTTATTTTTGTTATATAAAACAAATGTTTGTACTTATTTTACTGCATAGATGAGTTATTTGTCATATTAAAACAGCTTAAATGTACGTTTATAAACTAACGTGCTGATTTATTGTAATTTTTCTTAAATATACTTTTTGTCATATTTGATTTCAATTTTATAATTATTTCCTCATTTAGTGTTCTTTATTCACATTTTTACTGAAATTATGATATTAAGTACGCAAACCTCTTCGGCGTAATGGGGCGTCGTCCCACGCTGTAACTGTCGACTCGAGCCGACGCCGGCAGCCTCGAGTATTCTGGCAAGCACTCATATTTTGATTAGTACCTGATCACTCTTATTCCTCCAACTTCATTCTTCAATAAATAACTGCACGCGGCGTCTCCAAGATTAAAACGATTTCCTACTAGCTTAGGGAAAATATTTTTATATTTTCTTCACGACTGTAATAACTGTGTTAACGTACCGGATTATACAGCACGTGTGTCAACAAGGTCAGCTGAGCCTTAAAGTTCTACTTCCAGCTTAATTATTATTCTGTCTTAGGTAGGCAGCAGTCTGAAAGTGCTCAACACTAGAAGCACCCAGTCATTTACGTTTTATGTTTTTATTAAAATAATACTGAATATGATACAAATCACAAAAGTTTTCTGATATTATGTAAAATATTCTTTTATTCCTCTAAAATAAAATACATTGCGGAAACATTTGGCGCTGAGAAATTCTGGAAAAGTTGCGATATTGAAAAATAAAGAAACACAAGAAGATCAGACGGAAAGATATCTTTATAGAGAACAGTTCTTCAATGGAAATTTAAATTTAAAGACAAGTTGAATGGTAAAAGATTTTAATCAGAAGATATCTAAATAACATTACTCAATAATACTATAATGCAGAAAAATAATAAATAAATACAAGGGTTTAAAATTTCATGGTTAAAATGTAGCACGAGAAGTTTTTTAATAAATTAAATATTTTTTCCTGCCTCATGAAGTCGTGGCCAGATTTATTAAAACATGTAATTATAACTTACGTAACAGCTGTTTTCAATGTATGGAAGTTACAGATAAAACCTAACAACGGTTTTCATTCTATGAGGTTCTATTACATCAGAACGGAAAATATTTGTATACAGTATTCTTTTCAACTGAGGTGCACTTAGAGTGTTAAGTCAATATTTACCGTTTTATCACCTATCGGATGACTGACAGAGTTTCTCACTTGCACCTCGTTCGCATATTTCTTCCCCATCGCCCTTGTCTCGGTTATACATATCTGTGCGATTCGGTTGTGTTGCGTGTGGCATTCTCACTGCCCCTGAGATCTAAGAGCCTCTTCAACGGTGGCAGGGACAAAGTTGGAACAATATCCGAGACAGAGAGGAGACGGGAGTATCCGTCTAAGCTGCAAAGGAAAACTGGGCCAAACGTTCGACCACATAGTGCGTTCGCCTACTGCTAGCTTCTTTCCAATTTTAGCGTTACAACAGTAACAAACTTGTGAAATTTCACGCCTGGGAAAGAATAGTAAGATTCTCGTTTTTTTTGGCATCACATTCATTGTTGTCTTTTATCTATACGAATAAATCTATACAAATAATAAGATTGAAGCGTCTGTCTGCAAATTTGTGTTGAATAGACTACGAAACAGATTTCAACGAAAAGTTCAAGGAATTAAAACAAGAATTGTAACTTAAATTTTCGTTTATTGTTCATTTCGATATCTTGTAGGGTACAGCGGATATTCTTAAAAAGATTCGTAAATTCATTGAATAGCCCTACCAACGCTGGACCTGTTCAAAACCAACTACAAGTTATGATATATTAGGCGTTCCTATAACAATAATCTGACGGCCGTGAAATTTTGGTGTTTAGCGCTGATCATCCCACAGAGGTTGATGATTTTCGTTCCTCCTTCCCTTTAAGCACAATAAAGGCTCTACTCCAAAGAAATGGTTGATTATGCCATCACGTATCAAGCCTGTCAAACGAGATAATTAAATTATTGTTAAGCATGAAATAATGTTTAAGTTTTACTAACATTTCATTTATGTGCATATAATTTTAAGTTATTTAATAATAACGCTAATTATTTTGTAAGTCGTAGTGTAGATTGATTTATGAAGACTTGGTACACTTTATTTCATTTTTCGTAGATATTTACATTAATTAAAGATAATGAGACAGAAAAAATGGATCAAGTATCTCCTCCTTATTTTTATGTATGTATGGACTATACAAAAAATTAAACACGTACAAAAATTTCGACCAAACTTTGTACCAAACTTTCCACCCGGAAGCAAGCAAGGACTGTAAAAGTAAGACACTACTACCATCCCTGGTGACGGGATTGGAGGGCACGAAAATTAAAAACGTAAATAAACATCAGATATTAGCATGCGAATTAATATTTTTGCGGTTAGTGAGATGGATAGTCGCTCCCAGTATTGTACATTTTTACAGGCCTTTTTTAAGTTACAGTGCTTCTTTAAAGTACCTGTAACCTCTCACTATTGGTACAATCTCGTGTTTGCAAAGAGATTATTGTCGAATTATATACGGGCTTCCAGCTAGTTCATAATATATCTTACTGCTACTTTTCTACATCACATCTCTAATTACGGTTGACAGACATGAAAAGACTTTGGTGGTTTATAAAGTCTGCAGCTGCTTTCGGGCTTCTAATCGAGTTGTGTAATTGTTATATATCAACTGTCAATGACTTTATAATATTTGGAGTTGTGTATATGGGCAAAAATGACAAATTAGAATAGTTTTCAGTTTCGTAGACTATAAGTACGACTTCACACACCGGAATTAACACTTCACCTGAAGATAATGACGTATAAAATAATCGAAACGTAGCAACGTAGCATGATTAACCATCATCATAACGGCTACGCTTTTTTCTTAGAATGAAGGTGAATTAAGGTGCGTGCATTAACACATAGGACTACTTAAGTGCTTGTCGTGGTTCAAAATGAATGCAGATTGGACTTGAAACGTCGCACCTCCTTATCAGACGAATCGCACGTCCTGTCATGTACTACTTATCTACATGTAAAACACGTTCTAGAAGCTCAACAGCCTCGCATTATGGTTGCATGAGAATATAACTTTGTTTAACTATATTATTAGCACGTACGGTTCATTCCTATCCTAATCTAAGTTCCCATTTTAGTTTTGATACTGCATGAATAAGTTACTATTGGTAATGAATTTGTATTGTGTTGTGGAAAGTCATATAATCTTATCACTGAATAAAATATGTAAGCCTACAACTTTACGTTCAGAGTCGTCCTCAATTTTTTCCCTGATGTAAAAAATATTTTGATAAGTGTTCGAAACGTTGGTGTGTCCTTCAAAAATATATCGTAATCAGCTTCCTTTGTTTTTGAAATAGACAGTTAAGGCGCAAAAAACCATGACCGTGACTTATAATAGTATAATTATTTTATGTACATATAAATTAAATTTATAGCTTTCCCACTACGTAAAGTGACGATATTTATCCCATTTAATTCAACTCAAAATGAATGTAAATTTTTTATGTCTCTATGAACTTTTTAATTTTATATCAAAGTCTGTTATTTTTTTGTTCTATTTATCCATATTTGTCTTCCCTTTCTTAAATGAACAGTCAATAAAATAGTTTCATAAACCTGTCTAAAATAATAACGATTGGCACCATATTGTATTTTTTTACTTTGGGGTGCTCAATCGTCTAATTAAAGAAGCAGAAAAGAAGAAACGGGAACTAAGAACGAAGGATGTTAAAACAACAAAAGGGAAAAACAATGAAGGCGGAGGAACACCATTTCCTTTAGTTCTTTCTTCCTCTTTTTCATCTTTAATAATAAAATATAATACTAAAAAATTGCTAATAATAATTTATCTGTTACTATTGACAACTGTGTAAGAACAAAGAGAGACGGATTGAGGATAAGTGTGTGTGTGTTAGGGCGTAGTGGTTGGAATAGTAATTTACTGCTACACGAATTTTAACAATTGATTTACTGGGACATGGCATTTGTGGGCTTTACGCCTGTTTTCCGAGTGCTGTGGTCTAGTGGTTAGCCCAATACAAGGGGCTTGGGTTCCAACCTGGCTTTGCCCACTTTTTAGGGTGTGGTGGCAAATATTTTCGTAAGTATCCCGGACACGCTCAGCGAACCGAGCCAATAAGAGATTCCAATGTTACTGAAATAAATTTTAACAGTTATTTCGTGATGATAAATTATTACTTTCTAAAGGATACTACTGTTATGTAGAAAAACGTAAATATGTCCATCAAGCGTAATTAATGCTATAGATGATCTGAATTTAAATTTAACGTCCAGCCTCACATTTAATTTAGTGCCTCGATATTCGACTCTCTGAAAGAAGTTTATTTTGAAGAGAACCACTCCGATGTATGTACCCCACTTGTGGTAATTATCCTTATATTCCCTTGAAGACGACCAAAGATTTTACAGTTCCATACGTAGGAACAATATTTGATCTCCTCAGCTCTTATTGCTTCGTTGCACTAGTAATTTCGTACCTCTCGTTCCCTATTGCTCTTCTCTAAATTTTCGATGAAAGACGCTAATAGTGTCTCACAGATGAAGACAAAAATAGTTATTAAAAAGTAAATCTATCTTAGATAAAGAATATTTAACGTCTGTAGCTCTTTTCATTACATGAGACAGACCACAAATATTGATCGAAATCTATATTTTTAATTTTAAAATTTTGTTCGAAACTTTTACGGCAATAGTCTTATACTGGTCATTAACTCTTATCTTATTTATTTTTGATAAATAGACGTGGTTTATATTATGTTAAATAATATTTAAATATTATATTTTTGGATAAATTTATCTTGGGATTCCAACCGGGTAGCGTCGTTCATTTGCCACAGAACATAATCAGAACATCTCGTGCTCCGGTACCACAAACCAGGCTATATAAGCCACCACACCTACATCGAACGGCACTTCACCTAAAGAAGATGGCGGTGCAAGACATCGAAACGTTGTGGCAAATGAACGACGCTACCCGGTTGGAATTCCAAGAAAACTTTATCCAGCAGTTACACCGGGAAAACCTACGTTCCTTATTAACATTTTTATTTACAATATACAGAGTTCTGCTTCAGTTTGTATTCTTAACTGCAAATATACAACTTATTAACAAATTTTAATTAATTAATTGAATAAATTTATAACTGATTTTAGCCATGTTTAATTAGTTTGTTTTGAGTATTTGAGAATATCTGACTTCAGCGAAACAAAAATAAATACCATAGCCAACTTAAGCGGAACTACATTACAACTGGAATAAAATGTTATAACGCACAGAACAGTGTCATTAATTTATTTTAAACCGCGACAGGAGCAGGAAAACATTTATAAAAAATTAAAGCATCAAAATAGAACACGTTTAACGTACATAATATTAATTGTAAAGAAAACATTAAATATTAATAACAATTTAGGAACCATTTTAAATGTGCTTAATGTACATACATTCAATCCGAAATGACTGTTAGATGCGCAAAACTTATAGCCTACTGCTGAAGTTTGAAATCAGCAATGGAAACTTTTTAACACTGAAACCAAAATTTTTTGAAACAAGAAATAATAAATCTTTTAAAATTATTCGAATCAGATTTTTACATTCATACCCAATTGTTGTATATAATGTGTAACTATTCGCTCATAAATATTCAAGCATTATTCAGGTTCTTTATTTAAAGTTTCTTCATTTTGTCATTCATAATTATGGTTGTTTAAACAAATGCGCTGTGAAACAACTGAATAACGCATTGAAATTGCATTTATGTGCTTTATTTAGATTTGAAATCTAAGCAATTAATTTTGTATATAACTTTATTTATTTTTTAAGAAATTAATTAACCTTGAAATGTTTACTTATCTATTATTATTAATATAAAAACTTTTATCGTATTGATTTTTAGTTGGTACAGTAATGATATAGTAAATGCTACTTATGTATTAGGGAATTCAGAATGAATGAAAAAGGAAATGCTTATTAAATTTAATAACAATATAAATTAAGTCTACATAATTTTTTTAAAATTCCATCGACGGCTGTCAGCATTATTTGTTATTAACGTTTTAATACAACTACTAATTAAATAAATTTAACTCAGTTTTGGCGAATTACAATAGTTTAGAATATCTGATTTCAGTAAAATAAATTATTACCACAGCTAATTTAATAACAAGTAGTTTTTAATGTATTGGATCTTTAAAAATTCCCACAAATAAATTATGCCATGTACACATTTTTGTGGTTAATTAAATTGTTACCAACCATGTGATATATAGTTTTTATTGTTATTCTCCACCCATTAAGAATACTCTCGGTTTCAAACTATAATAAATTCGGTCATAATAATAATAATAATAAACAACTATTAGACAATATTGATGTAATAATTTTATTTCTTTCCTCTGTATATATGTTTACAGATTTTAAGTTTGGACAATATATATGTCAGTATATAAAATATAACATAAAGAATAAAAAATAAAGTATAGTATATAATTTATATGAACGGAATATTTACCTAGTCTCATGCTTAATATCGGAAAAGAATACACTAGTGTTTCATGGAAAACGAAAAGTGTTTCAAACCAGCGGAGAAGTGTTTTCTTTTCTCCTCCAAAGCAGGAAGAGAGAGAAATCGTGCGTTGAAGAAATTGGAAGACGGCTTCTATACGGAATACTGTAATTGTGTGAGGAAATTCTTTCTCTCCGCAAATGACAAGGAAACGGTTCCATAATGAATTACGTCTGCACTTGTTCCAGGTACCTTTAAGGAGAGCATAATATGAAATAAACCAAGTTTTTAACCCGAAGTGTAAACTCCTAAGACAGACATTTCTCAGTGTGTGACGAACTTTTAATTATCAAAAGTTACTTTGTTATAATATTTTGTAAGTCATTAACGTAAATATGTAAAGGCAAAATTTTCATAAGTTAAGAACTACATTTTAAAGACTATCAATTTAATTCTAGCGTATGTGTAGTTAAAATAATCTACTCTTCACACAAACTTAAGCTTTCTCCTTATATTGCTATATAATAATCTACATGACTCTCCGTGTTCCAACTTTGGTCTAACATAACTCCTAAATATTTTAATTTGCTAATGAATAAGAATTATAATCAATGTCGAACACATTCCTTTGTATTACCACACACGGATAAGGAAATAAAACCTGTCTTTATTAAATAATAATAATAATTATAGCAATGACGTGCACTAAATTATTCCTAATTATTCTTAGAATTACTCAAAGGCAAAACAAATAACTTTAAAACGTTAACTATATTGATATAATATGTAAATGGAAATTATTAATACGTCTTTCTAATTACAAGTACGTATGCAAAACATTAACTGATATTAAATGCTACAACACGGACAAATTTAATTTGGAATTTGATCTTATTACCAATAATAAGGCGATTAATTAATTTAACTACATCTGTAATTTAGGATATAAACCCACAATTTTAAGTTTTTTTAAATTTATTTTAACGTTAAATTAAAATGTTATAAAAATTTGGAGCATCTTATTAATATCAAAAACACAAAAACTTGTTTCAACAAATTACGTTTCAGGGCGAGTTCTGTTTTTTCGTTAAACTGAAGGAAACTGGAAGCAGAAAAATCGTTGTGTCAGCTATGAGAGAGGCGAAGCCAACGAAAAAATGACATTGTATATCACAAGGGATTAATTTATCTCTCCGAAAAAAGTTTTATACTTTCTCCAGCACGAAGAATTAATTTAGCAACTTAAAGACAATACATACTTTAAAATATATTATAAATCAAAAGGAAAATTTAAGTAGAATATAACTAAATATTTTCTCTTCATTTGAAGTTACATTTTACATCAAAATAGCAATGCCGAAAACAGGATTAACGTATTTAACGGAATTAACTTTATTATACCTCTTTCTTGCTGATTTTAGTTTGATCTACTATAAGTAAGCTAAATATTTTTGGTAGGCAATTTCAGAACCTTGAACTGAGACCGGAAAATCATTAAAATTTAATTGGGTGACATGTATACAAACAAATGATAGATTTAAGAATTCAGAAAAAGAAATGTTACATCCTATCAATTGAAGAATTATGCGTGACTTACTTATTGTCATTTAATTATTAATTTTATTATGCCCTATAACTGCGCGACAATTATAATAATTTCCGTTTAATTTATCAATTACTTATTCTGCCTTACGTTGGGAGAAGCCAATTGTAATTTTTAACTATTTGTTATTGGTCAAAATGATAAAGTATATAGGCCTCAAAATAGAAAAAAGTTTATTTTATATATTAATATGAAAAAATTAAGATTTGATATGCTAACAACAAAAGAACTGAATAAAATGAATAATAAATGAAAGACTGTTGATTATTAATTTTGAAAGTATTTAATATCAGGTCACCTGTTGAGTGAAGCAAAATATTTTTAATAAATAGGACTGAGAATGTAAACTTTTGAAAAGTTAAGTCTACGATACCAAGAGAAGACTACAGCTGTTTTCTTTGGTGCCGTCATATACGGTCTGATTATTATGAATAATCATCGGAGTGGTGCCGGTTGGACGGTCTGCTTCTGATTGACTCCCGTGTCGGGATGAACTGACTGTACGGGTCGCGCCTTGGGGCGAAATATTCGAGATATCTACCAACATTTTAACAACTCGAATCAGAACTCAAGAGCTCAACCCTGCTTTCACTAGCGGTCCACAATTTAATGACTGTCTTTCAAAATACTTGTCTCCATATCGCCTTTTGTGGCTCGGACTTCCTTTTGTTAACAGCCAATCAGCTTCAATTGTAAATAGAGTCCATTGTTTTAATTTTATTGTATTACAGATAATAGGAAATTTTTAATCGCTGGACGCAAAAAAATATATTCGCCCAGATTTATGTTCGTTACACCGTAGCTGTTTATATTTAGCTACGCGTAGCTTATTACTTGACAGAAGTAACATTTTCTTGAATTTTGAACGTATCTGCCATTCATTTAAAAACTGACATCCATTGTTTGTAAAAGGGTATTTTATTTATTGTGTCCGTTCCTATTTTCCAAAGAAAAGTCTAGCGTTAACCGTCACAAAAGATACTACACAAACACAAAGAATACTTCATAGCCTTTCAGACACTCTTGCTTAATTTTAAATTATCTTAGTAGAGAATAAGACACTATACAGTCTCTAGCGAACAGCATTAGCGAGCGTACGCTCAGTTTGTTTAAGTAGTTGACGGCTTATACTACGAACCGCAAACAGTATTAATATTTGTATAATATTAATTTGCATAATATATAAGAGATACTCCTGTAGTGAATTGTCAATGTATTACATAATTAGTTACTTCCTTTAACAAGAGTAATCAAGAATAATTAATAGTGAAGAAAGCACAAATCGTCTTACGCCAAAGTAGTGTCAGCTAAAAAAACACCAGAAGAATCACAGTTGATTCTTCTAGAAGCATTCCAAGACCTGCCAATCCATGAGTATTTTACAGCTATTGCTAATTATATTAACCCAACAAAGATCAAATATAAATCTGGGATTTGTAATGGACGTATTAGTGCCATTTTAGCATACAAAAGTGGCGTATATAATCAAACCTACAATCAAAAGTCACTCTTAACTAAAAACAATCCAGAATTGTAATATTTAATGCTATCTCAATATATTTCCGAATTATTTATTATTAAAGGAACCGTCCAAATATAATACTCTTCCGACTAACAAAATAACGTTTTGAGGGCAGGATCCAATTTCCTCCTTTCTGCTCATATTCTAATCTTTCGCCGTAAGTTCTTCTTTGATCAGAAACTTTCCACATATTCCGCAATCAATATTTATAACATTAGAGAATGCTAAGTATTGAATCTTTTCAGCGTCAGAATCTGACTCTTGTTTTTACTGCAAGGAGAAAAGGACACTCTGCAAACGCCTGTACCCTATGAATGCCACATAATGTCAGCAACTCCTCAGACCCGAAGAGCCCTTATTTTATTGTTCAAAGAAACAATATCCTTACGTAAAAATTTATAGGAATTGTTTTGAGCTGAAACTAAATGATTGGGAATTACTCGTACGACCTGCAAGTCTAAGATGGCTTTGGCTTCGCGTAAGTCAGCTTTAGGCACGTTCTGTTTACTTCTTATTGAATTACTGCAGCCCCGAGTCTGCACGTGTGCCTAAACGTCATGCGCATTATGTATTTCAGTGTTCAGAAGTTTTACACAGATCATAATCATTTAAATGGACTATCTATTCCCTTAACTGATAACCGTCAGGTGTTATTGCTATTTTTATGTTCTACAACCAACATATCTATTTACTGAATATGAACAAATTCGTACAATTTTTACCTCATCTGAATCAGTTTGTCACTCTGCGATTCTCTGAGGCCTCGCAAAAACTGAACATCTCGACCACCCCAGTATATACCTAAAAGAATACTAGCAGCTCTCTCTGGCTACTTGAAACGAAATTGTTCACGAAGAGGACTGGAAGGAATAAAGGGATATTCTTCTGAGAATCAGAAAGTTACAATTACATAAAACTTCCGAACAACCTCTAGAGAAGGAAACAAGTTGTATTATCAAGAATCCTCAACCATCACACTCAATTATCGTATGAATTTCTTTTTTCCTGGTCACCACAACCTGACTGTACTATCTGCAGGTTCAACACGTCCTATTTGAATGCCCTCAGTTAGAATGCTGTAGTAGTAAATCACAGGAACCGATACAAGAACAGGAACCAACACAAGAAGTGCTTTCTGTTCTTCTTTAATACCGATCCACTCCCTGCTGGAGTTCTCACCATCACAGGAATGGAAAAGGTTACCTGATATTACCAGAAATAACCCAGCAACATGGGTAATTTTACACTCAAAATGTTTTATATTAGTGGATGGAGTAAGAACAATGAGAAGACCAAGGACGAGGTGGTGAGACGTTGTAAGAAGGGCGAAGACACAAGGATATTCTTGGATAGGTCAAGATGGAGGAAGTGGCTGATGGAGGCGAAGGTCCTGCTTGGACTGTAGAGTCAAACAATGATAATGATAATGTTATACATTTGTTTTATTTATTTATTACATTTGCAGTCGTCAAGAACAATATGTTGACGCAAATTTTTACATCCCGATAAAAAAATCTCACGTCTACTACCTATGATTCTTAATTTGGGTTTTGGCCTTACTCTACTACTCACAGGATTTACCTACATTCTATTGCAGGTTAACGAGTCATGAAAAGAAATGAACCTCTAATATATAAACATTATCATTTAACGTTGGATCCCAAAAGTTAAGCTAATTTTCTTGGCATGTGTTCTTGAAATTCCAGTTCGTGTTTTTAGTATCTTACCTTAATAATTGTTAGTGAAGCTATAATTCGGGTCTGAGTTGGTCCTCTGCGTGGAGGAGCTGCAGTGGCGTTGGATGCACCTGGACGAGGCATGGCGAGGCGAGGCAAGGCGAGGCGAGGAAGCTATCGACCGCACTGATAAGGGAAACGACGAGTATCGGCAACGTGGCATTCGAGTCCTGCAACTGTTCGCCAAGTTCAGCAATGCGGAACTGATTTTATAAACTGCTAAATTTAACTCAGCAGCTGCGGAACACGGAGCTTCAGTTCGGGAAGAGAAGCTGAGAGGAAAATTAATGTTTCCCAGGAACAATTCACCTGCACCAATACGTGTTGTGAATGGAACCAGAGTTGTTCAAATTAATTCAAGTGTATTAGAGTGAATTGAAAAAAATACGAGTCTGTTTTATTTTCGTCTCTTTTTTTCAGGCACGTTCGTCAGAAGGTTGTGAATTGTTGATGAATTTAACAAAAATTACTGCATTCCATGGAAACAAATGAAGTTAATATCAGTTTAAAAATAGTTTCAAAAACAACTTTTAATTACTTTTGTCTCATTATGATGTGAAATGAAAGATACAACTTACTAGATTCATCTAACATTTGTTGTAATAAATGGAAAACATTTCAGAGGCAGTAGAAATGCTCTAATGGAAGTTCAAGTAATTAGCCTATAGTCCTGGGTCCGGTCGACATTTTTTCATTTTCGCCTTTATTCTTAATTTAGATATCCGATCTTTACTTGTGTTTCAACTGAAGCATTTCTACTTCCTAAACGTGAATTCTATGTACCTTTGATCAATTTACACAGTGTCCATTATTAGCTGAAATCCTCAAATTTAGGTTGTGAAGACTGTAATTAATAAATCGTATGTGAACCTAGCTTAGAGTTACAGGGGTGGGAGGATTTGAATCAGTCCTCAGGACGTCGACACGGTCTAACTCAGTGGTAGAGGTCCTGCCCGGAAAATGGGAGGCCCTGGGTCCGGTCAACATTTTTCCACTCTTGTCTTTCTTTTAAATGGAAACAAACTGCAACAAGTCGTTTCAATAGCTATATTTAGTGAAAGTTTTCATAAAAATAGACACAATATTTCGTCCAACTTTTGTAACTTCTTCAAGAGAGAGGCATGCACATTATTGAGCCCATTTTATAAATCCATAGAATATAAAAATGACTTATTGATGTCATTTAACATTAAACAGGCTTATCGTGCTTGTAATAAGAGTAAAATGTATTTAAAATCATATATATTGTACAAAATAAGTACATTTTAATTTATCAACAAATTAAAGGGACCTCCCTTTTTGTAAATTATAAGTCATTAGTGTTATTTGCGTCACCTAATGAAGTACCAAAGTTGGAACTGAATGTAATGTAATAATTGAAATACAATGAAATTTGTCAGCAAAATATTAAAGTACTATTTAGTTAGTATAATTAAAATTACGAAATTTCGTTCATTTTTCTGGTTTTCATCAGTTAAATATTTTCTCCTTTGTGCACATACTTTCATTTGTAAATCCATTTATTTCACTGAGGAATATATCTTCAACATCTGTAATGCAATACTTCAGACCCTCTCGAAATTAAAAAGTAAATAAATTTTAATAAGGGAGCATTAGCCAAATATAGACAAATTTTCATAAATAAAAATTATAAATTTTAAATAAGTATATAATATTGCGTGGGCAGGTGGAAAATCTTCAGAAAGACGGCGTGAAGCCCGTACTTTACAGTGTGTGGAATTTTTAAGCACTAAAAACCGCCTTCCTAACTAAAACTGGTCAGTAGAGACCAACCATTTAGTTTTACTTTGTTAATTCTTATATCTAGTTACTTGTTAGCTAAATCAGTCCAATGACATTCTTTACTTTTCAGTAATGTCCTACGACTTTATTTCCAAGCTCACGCAGCGTGCTTTATTTTGTAATTTATCATTCATACTAATTCAAATGGTTTCCTTCGCTTGAGTCTTCTGAATAGGTATTTATTGTCCGAGAGTTGAAGAACTTGTGTGTTTTCATGCCGGCGAAGCCTTTCTTCGTGCTTGCCGCAAATCTTTTAATTCCTTCTTTGAAAGTTGGAATGCCAAGGTCTCTATGGATATATATTATATATAATGCCAAAAGTAATACTTAATATTAAAATTACCCCATTTGTTATTTAGTTTTTCAAACCTCAAATTTGTTATATTTTTGTAATTCTCTCAATGAAGATCGACACGGTGTACGACTATCAGTTTTAGAATATAAATTAAAAAATTATATTAGATAATTTTTAGTTGCCTTTATTACTTCGAGTAATAAGAGACATAAAAAATCATATATCATTAAAATAAATGTAATTTTTTTAACAGAACCCTTAAAATAGGTTAAAAATTCATTTTATGACATACTGGGCAATGTTTGAGTTTTAATAATCAAATAACAAATTTTTAACCTTAATATGATGATATCAGGAGTAATCGCCGCTAGCTTTGCTTATGTGAAAACGTGTTAAAAAGGAATTCCATTTATTAAGAAACTTGTAAGTAAAAATAGATTTAATAAACAATAAGAGTCAATAAATAATAACGCACTACAACCATTGTGCAAAAGGAAGTGTATAGTGTGAAAATATACAGAAATAATAAGTTGGGAATAAATGAAATGCTTTTTCTAATTTAAAGGATCCCCTTACATGCCTTAATTTATCAAATATAATTTTATTTAAAATGCCATTTTGGCTCTGCTTTGTAAAATTTACGCACTCAGTCTTGTAAAAATTTCTGTCATTTAATTCACTGACGAACGCGTCTTCAATGCTGATTTTAACTTTTAATTTATAAATGTACATAGCCTGGGCATTATTTGAACTACTATGCAACATTTCTGCTCCCTACAAATATTTATCTTTATTAGTGTAAATTAATTTCATAATGAAATGTATTTATTTGTCCATTTGTCTTGTATGTAATTCAAAAATATTACCGGTTGAACTTGTTTAACAATTTTATATGTGCTATATTTAGTATGCACGAGAGTGTAAACGACTTTCCTCGTCTACTTGCCAAATGTTGAAAAAGGAAGTCTTAGAAAACCTTTATAAGGTGGTAATTCTTGGTATAAATTATTTTAGACTACTACAGATTTAAGTCAACATTGATTGTAAGTATATATAGAAACCAACGCCTATTACATTCCTCGGAACTATGAGTTTTATGATTTTATAAACTTCTTTCTTTTTAGTAACGTATTAAATAATTTTGTAAATTAAAGAGAATTTCATTTCCGGAAGTATTTAATTTAAATGGAATGTGAAAAGTGGAAAACGTATTTATCCACATAATTTCCGAAGGTTCAGTTTCCTTTGAGAGATACAAATGTGTAATAAACACCAGTGTAACTGAAATGGCAATAAATCGTTCACAAACGCAATCAAACCATGACCGTTAAGGCATCAAACAGTGCCGCTGTTATTTATCATTCCAAAATCAAATTCAATAAACGCTCTTATGGCGGGAAACAATGAGCCCAGTCACAGCGTTTAACATGTTTATGATTCGTTTACTCAGCACTGTTTACGTTTTTAACAAATATGAATATACAGAAGCAATCAAATAAATAACTCACAAATATTTAAAGTGAATAATGTTTGACGACATAAAAATCGTGTCCGTCCTCAAAGGCGTGTACAAATAATTCGGAAGAGAATCGTCGTTTAATCTCAATATAGAACTTTACGTCGGTGAGATGAACCTGACAAGTTTAGCTGTAGATAACGTCATATGAGACGTTATAATATCTGACGATGCCTCAGGATTACACGAACTTCGTATGTGATATGTATTTCAACTATAATATTTAAAAAATGAATCACTATTTCCCTTGGTCACGCCATAACTTGTGAACGTCTTTACCGATTTCATTAATCTTTTTTATAAGTATTATAATAATTTGTACAAGTTTCTTACGGAAAGGGTAATTGAGAAAATTGCATAGAGAATTGGAAAATTTCAGAAAATTTAATTTAAGTTTGAATGCGGGTTGCCTATTTCTCCAGCCTGTACGTCTTTCCATTTCCCTCCTCCATATTCCCGTGCCATAACGATTTTTGGTAAATTTTGATAGACTAACACTTGGTGTATATCAGTAGGGATAAGACGCGGCTACTATCCCCAGAGGTGGGGGTGGAGAAAGTGAAAAATTTTAAATAAGCAAAATCGGCCATTATTTTTATGTTACAACTACAATTTTGAATCAATTAATTTGACAGTTTTTTCTCGGATACTGCTAGCGTATAATTTCAACCCCATCTATAAATAAAGGGGAGTTTTCTTAGGCGTGGAAATGGAGGGGCATCACATAAAAGTAACCAGAAAACAATCAAGATTGTGCTTTAAACAGCTGTAATGTGAGTCACTGAGTTTAATTATAACATAAAAATGTAATTTAAGTTATAGATCATGCAATGAGAGGGGTTGGAAGGGAATAAAATAGACTTCCACGTGCTATCTTTAATGGATGGAACAATTTCGACCATATATTGAACAAGTGTTCTTGGCGAACCGAACTCAACACAATTAGGGTAATACACAACTACAACCACTTGGGGCGGGGGCGGAGGAATGGTAATTTTAAAAAATCCATAATCTTCCGATATTTCTTTAACTAATTTTATAGAGTTTTAGGTTAATTTTTTTACGTATAATTTGAGCCCTATACATCGTAGGGGTGTAGGGGCTTCATATGAAAATAAAAAAGTGAAGTTTGGTTTCAAAATAGGTCCTATCGGAATCTTCATTTTGAAATTTAAAATGCGATTTAAATTGCAGTTCATTGCAGGGGTATTGGACGGGGAAAACACACTTCTACTTAATACATTTGAAGCATAAAACAATTTTGACAAAATTTTGTTTCCACATTCCTCGCGACCCAAAACCAAACAATTTGGAGATAAGACACGACTACGACCCTAGGGGGAGGCGTGAAATGAAGGCTCATATGTGAGTCGAAAAAATTTCTTGAGATCAATAACATTTATAGTGTTTCTCCAACAATATTTGTGTATAATTTTAACCCCTTGCAGCATGTGAGGATGGAGAAGAGTCATATGAAAATAACAAGGAAACTATCAAGTTTGGTGTCAAAACCGATGTAATACGAGTCGCTGTGTTACTTTATGTCTTTTAATATGTAATTTAAGTGAAAGTTCTTCCCTAAAATGGGGGACCATTTATATTTTCTTACAGTACGTACACTCTGTTTCTGTACCGGGAGTATTTTTGAATATCTCCAGATACTGAGAGTATATTTGAGGTTCATATTATGATGATTTCGATGCCGATTGAATAATGTGTTGACCAAGAAGTAAATAATGTCCCGGGATAATATTAAATACCCGGTCAATTCCGGGTCCCCGGCTAGTTATATATAAAATTTCTAATTGGGTACATCGGCAATATTCCTTACATTGAGTGAATATGAATAGTTTGGCCTTTGCACTTGCATAGGGTGAAACAGAAAACTGATTTATATATATATATATATATACATATAGGCCCGTCTGATTTAAAAATTCACTGCTTATATTTTTAATAACGTATTTTAATTAATTCCGTCTTCTTTTGTTATCGCTTTTGTGGTGATACCTCCTTAGGTGATATAGACCTGTCGCAGAAGGCGGAGTATTCATCCGCGTTGTCAAAATATAAACAAGAACGTAGTTGAGTGTAGTAGTATGAATTCTTAACATGGGCCGGATGCTCTGAAGAAGCCCCGATGTGGAGGTCCGTGTTGACCAGTGTGTGAAGCGAGCGAAGCTGTTTTGCCAATCTCAGGGATCATCTTTCGGGTCCACGAATCCGAAAAGGGTTCATCCGACCGGGACGTATGGGGCCAAGGAGGTGGATGATACTTCCCAGAACCAAGCAGTCCATAAAGATTCGTGAATCATCAGAGTATTGCAAGGTATAAATTTGAAATCTGTGACCAGCGATTGGTGTGGTAAATGCTTCCCATTAATTTGTAAAAAACATCAATGAAGTGAAGAATAATCAGTGAAACTTTCAAATCATTTTAGTTATCCTACGTGTGCGAGTGACATCATGTGAGCCAGTTCAGTTATAACCACAGTTTATTAGATGTACTCACTTAATTCAACACGCATGAACATTCAATATGATTAACTGAGAACTTGATTAGTAAACCACTGACGAGATAGTCGATTAGAATATTCGACTTGTAAACATAAGTTGCTTTTATGTGCTTTTTTCAGAGTTGAAATAATGTTGTAATTGCGATTTTTATTATTCCCTTTTGGTATAATTGTAAATCGGAATTGTTGTAGAAAAATTCCGAGTTTCATTGGAACCAACGTTTTAATTTTGTAAATTTAGCAATTGCACATGCATGTTATATTGAACACTTAGCGAAAAATTATACAAAATCGTTAATCTTCCGGTATTAGCGGTGGCACCCGTTCCGTTCCTTTTATTTCAGTGGCAAATGAGTTCATCCAGGAAGGATTAAAATTTGTGCCAAAGTGCCAGCTTGTGCAAAAGCCACTTTTTTGATTTAACTTCAACTTGAGTTGAATACGAAACTCTGTTGATTAGACAAGTTTGGGAGAGGCGATGAATCGAAATAAACACTTCCCATTTTTTAGTCTCATTAATGTCTAAATTAATACTTATTTTTCTCTAAATAAGGTATTGAAAATTTGGAGTGAAGAAGCTTGTAATCCTGACGACACGAGACATTTCATTGCGTGCTTCAGTTTCCATAGCACTATAAGAGAAACTTATCGCTTTCCGTAATATACCACAGTCATTTTACTCGTATCAAATTAAGTTCAACGAAACGCGAAATTGCGAACTCGGATCTGTATCATTTACCTTACATGCAAATACTTCTGGTTCGTGACAGTATTTTTATAGACTTTTCTCGGTCGTAAATATCGTTATATTTTTTCTTCAATATTTTAACAAGTGCAGTGCTTAGTGATAGATATGCAAAAAGTAATAATTTTAATATTCCGGTAGAAATGTCCTCATTTCATAATTCCAGATTAAGAACGGTCTTACAGTTTATTCCTTGTTTGTGTGATTCGTTAAATATGATAACATTGAACTATTTTATTTTAGAAATCGATTAAAAATTAAATTGAAACTTACAACGTTAAAAATTTAATGTACTACTTTAGGTTTATACAAACGGCATTTTACTAAAATTCTGCAATAGCTCTGATTACTTAAGTAATTGCACATCATTTACTTATTCTGTAATTTGAATTTAACATTCCCCCTGAATCAAAAGATAACATAATAGAAGTTTCTCATGATACTGTAGTTATTTCGTTGATCAACAGTAGACGTTATTGGTGACTGTAAACAATAATTACAATAGGAAACGAAGAAATTACATAGATATTGCGAATAACACTGAAGAAATAGTTAGAAGAGACAATAACTCTTAGAAAAGGAAAAAATCGTTGACATGATACTTCTTATATTTCTTGTAGGAAAACATTTGTTTAAATGAATTGCAGACGACTGTGAACCGCCACTGTAGAAGAACACAGTTTACGTCTTGAGTGGACCTTTTGGTGATGTCATAGCTGGGGCAGCCAAAAAGGATTTACGACACCGTCAATGTGGTGACCTAGGAAAAAAAATTAATGCCTAAGGCGTGTGTGGAAGGATCTTAGACTTGCAACAAAGACGTGCTGTCTTTTCGAGATTTCATGTGCATAAGTTATCTCGTTGTACGACTCAATTTCTTTATAAAATATTTCTACGTTCTCTCCTCCCCTACCTTTATTCCAACTTTGTCAGGAAGTTCATGCAACAGATAATTGTGATTTCTTGTGCAATTGCAAAGAGACATCCAGTTTAGCGACTTTGTCGGGAAAATCGTTTTCCAAGATATCCTTGGGAGCCGGGACTTAGCTGATGGTGATTACTTGTTTTCCTTTTATATCCCAAAGATAGTCCCTGATTCCGTAGATTACAACCACTTCTACATCGGCGATTGGAAAATAAGTTCATAACCATAAGGGAATCGCTCCAAATAAAAGTGATTTGGATGGGTGGTCAATGCAATATCCTAATTCCATCAGTATCTCACATGTTTCAGCCGTTGTGGTTGAAGCATTCTTTTTAGTTGCCACTGAATCGGTATATTCAGATGGGATAACCGACAATCGTACCCCATTATTAGACTTTGAACCACATTTGAAAATCACTCTTGGATGATTCTATTTCTCAAAAATATATTTATTCTTATCCTTCCGGAAGCACTCACTCTTGTCCTCAAAGTCGGGACTGGTTGGGGATGTATCAATAGGAGAAAGTGTCAACTTCCAGGGTGGAAAATTGCATTAAATTAAACTTTTACTATAAAATAAATTATTCGATACACTTTTGCAACTGATTTAAGCATTTACCTTCTTTCAAGTTATTAATTGAATCAACAAGAATTTTTTTTAATAAGAGATACAATTCTGGTATATTTTATATTTATGATTTCTGTCACGGAAAATGTTTGTTTATTTGTATTTGTCGAGTGTAGCGCTTAGTTGGGGAAAGATATGGCGACGCGTGAAAGTTCATTTGGACAAAGCTATGGAAACTTACCGTTACCACAAACGTTAAGTTTTCAACCTATGTTAAGTTACGCCCTTAACACGCAGAACTCCAGGTGGAGCTGCTTAGAAAGATTAATTTTCGGTACCACGTGACCGAATCTCGGACATATTAATGATCTCTATCTGATTTGAGGGCGTCAAGATGCAGAGGGAAGGAGACAACATACTTAAGTATTGGCTTAGCTTCTCTATTGGTTCTCTTCAGTCCAGTATACTATTTTTATATTAAAATTTGTTTAAACGTCTCCATAGAATTCTAATTCTGTTCAAATCTCTAGATAGTACTTGGATACTAATAAATTCTATACTAATTATTTTATATCCGCAAAATCCTAAATTATACTCATTTCATTCATTAAGGAAGAGGAGTAAGTGGACATTCCTATGACAATCTCGGACACAGTTCCTTTCAGCATTCGAATCATCTAGATCTCTTTAAGCATAAGCGAGACATCATTAAAATAATTAACTATCGCATTATAGTTGTAAATACCTTGGTGTAACAAATATTGGAATGCTGTTGTGGTATTCAGTCCTAAGACTGGTCTGATACAACCCTCCATGCTAACCTATCTTGCGCAAGCCTTTACATTGCCTCATAACCATCTCATCCCACATTCTCCTTAATCTCCTTAGCTTACTCTATCTTCGGCTTCCCTCTTCTGTTCTTACCTCCACGTACTTCCATCTCATGCTAATTTTACAAGACACTCGTGTCTTAAAATGTGGCCTATTAATGTATCCCTTCTCTTGGTCAACGTCCTCCATATTGTTCGCTCTTCCCTCTTTCTTTTAAGAACTTCCTCGTTAGTGATTCTATCCACTCATCTGATTTTCAGCATTCATCTGTAGTACCACATTTCAAAGGCTTGAATTCTTTTCCTTTACGCAACTACTACCGTCCACATTTCGCACATATATAACGCCACGCTCCATTCGAACCTTTTTAGCAACGATTTCCTAATATTCGCACTTATATTACCCGTAAGTAAATTCCTCTTTTTCGCGAAAGCCTTCCTTGCATTTGTTATTCTACTTTTTATGTCTACTATACTTCTACCAGTTACTACGCTTCCAAAGTTACAGAATTCCTGAACTTCCGTCAAAATATCCCTTCCAAATCTAACACCATTTTTATTCAATTGTTTCCCAAACTACACTTTACATTGGAATAGGTAAATAACATCCAAAATTATAAATGTTTAGCAAATTGTAAAGTAATATGAACTTAATTTTAGAGTAATAAAATATTTTAATTTTCAATATTTATATTTTAAATATAGAGCCAGTCTTGTACACAGTATTATTTTAAATGTTTTTAATATCATCAGACATATTAGTTGGTTATTTAATAGTATTCATAAGAATTTCGTCTTCTTTACATTTTTTTACATCTAATTGAGGTTAGTTCTTAATATTACTGTTAATTTTAAACCGAACAATATATAATTTTCTTCAATAATAAATTGTCTGAAGGAACTGTTGTATATATCAGGAATTCTCTGTACGACTATTTCCAGGGTCTCGTTAATTTTTAGACGTGATTGCTAAATTCTACAATGTAAAAATTTTCAGTTTTTAGGAGTTAATTACATAAACTTTTGTTATATATCATTTAAAGTTGTGCGTGGAACTTAATTACTCGGTACGCTGACAAGCTGTTATTTGTCGTGCAAAAGTTTCCTGGTCATTGTTATTCTTTATCCGAGGAGTAGCAGTTGTGATTCAATACCCGCTGACAAATGTCGGCTAAGCCCGCCACGATAGCCTCGCGGAAATTCAACTCGTGCCTTTTCAATGGCCTATTTTCCCCATTAATTAAAGTAGTGCCGCTTTTGAAACTGTGGGAGGATTTGCGGGTTTGCCGAACAAACATTCAGAAAGTGTTACGGCGGGCTCCGTGACCACGAGTCGATGCTACGCTTTCAGTTTTAATCTGTTTTAAATTAGGATTCACCCGCAATCTTCCAAAATTATTTTAACTATCCACAGTTATAATGGATAATTGCGAGATATAAATATCATATGGCTTTAAACACACCTGAAAGGAAACGATTGTGGTGCAAAATGCTTATTTGTCATACTTGATATCTTGCAGCATTATATGCACGACAAATGTAGAAGTTTCAGTTAATTAAATTTTAAAATTGATTTATAATGCAGGTAACCTGAATTATGATTTAAATGACTCTCAACATTGTTTAGAAAGTTTTTAATCTAGTATAAAACATTTTAAAAATTGTATACGCGTCATAGGCAAATGGTTTTTACTGTAGTAAATATCATTTACTAATTAATGGCGTATAAAGTATTTTGAGACAACTAGGCATCACAAAGTGTGCGAAAGGAAAAGTTAGTATTCTCAATGGATACATCTGTACGTAGTAGAATTAGACTCAAACAACTTATCCTAAAAAATAGGATTGGCGTAACTTTGTAAATTCAGATGTATGTTGAAAAAAACGCGTAACTCTTTTCTAGATTCTTAGCAGATTACTCTTAATCCAAGAAACAATATTTTCTCGTTTTTATTAATAAAAAACGCGTCTCGATTGTAAATATAATTATAGATGTAAATTTCCAGGTTGTTGTTCTAAGCAATTTAAAATTAATTTTCAATTTACTTTAAATTTGAGAAAAAATAGTATATTTGTACCGTAAGTATAAGAAACGACGTCCACGTAGCAATTTTCTGTCACATTATGGTTGTTTTTTGCGAGTTCTCCGGACTCTCACCATAGGGCTACATGAATTTCGGGGAGTCGGTTAGTCGACATATTGCAATACGCAAAAAAAAATTGTATTGATGAGAATTGGGAATAACTTATAGTAAATTCGGTTTTAATTTTCTACGTTTCAAAATTTGCTAAAAACCCTCGTATGATGCATATATGCAATGTTTAAAAAAAATAGAGGTCTCATTTTCAGGCATATATTCTACTATGCAGCCATTAAAAGTAGTTCATTACAACACGAGTCTGGAAATTTTTGGTTTACGAGTTGTGGCCTTCAAAACTGATATTCACCGTAACGTTTTTCTTCCCGCAGTTCTTCAAAATGTCCACCTTCGCCAATTCAGGACTGCGAACACGATCTCAAATTCCAGCTGTATTGCGGATTTTCTCACAGCCTGCCACTATTTGATTCCGAAGGGATTCAATGTCAGGCATCGGGAAAGAATGCACAAATGATTTTTGAATGGCCCCACAAATCGAAATGATCAGAGTTCAAATGAATTGAGCGTGGAGGCCAGGCAATGGGCCACCTCTACCTATCCATAGATCAGCAAACATCAGATGAAAGCATCAGAAAGCCATGCGAAACTACGGTTCGTATCACTGGTTTGAACGCCACATCTCTGAAATAAAGAATTTCGGGACAGACGTTGTAATAAGTCATTTTTTATTGTCTACTTCTGGAGATATTTTATAAAGACTCTCTATAATATCTTGTCTTACCTATGACGGACAATACGATTTTATTTCTTCCTTTATTTAGTATGTATATATTTAGACATAATTTCACCCCTATGCTGTTCATAACTTTTCATCCTATAGGAATTTATTCGTTGTTTTATAAATAAGCTTCTCCAATTTTTTTTATATTTTTGTTGACATCATTGATAATTAGAAATTGTAACCATTATGCATTAAGTCACATTAATCTGATTTCAATGAATTATAAAATACGCAAGACAGTTTTGACAAATATATTTTAATAAAATAAAATAGACCATTAATAAAGCTAACATTGCATATAATTCCTGTTTTGGAACCTCTTCAATTGCAATTATAAAAATCCGAATATAATTTATTTCTTGAAATTTAGTGGAGAAAACGTATGCGCTTTATCTCTTATTGCACGCGAAAAAGAAATTTCTGCTTTAATATGTGTAGAAATTATTTCATTAAATTTCAAGAATAAATTATATTTAGACTCGTAAGATTTTTATTTGTACCTGAAGAACTCTCATAATAGGAATGATACGTCGTGCTAGTTTTATTAATTTGTAAATCTTACTATTTTTGTGTTACACTGGTGCTAACACATGCTCATTAAGGCTGTTTGATGCAGAGATTAATTATTGAAATATTTATGTATAATTTACGTCTAATAGCGTTCCATTAGTTCTATCACATCCATGTTGAAATAATAAAATTAACTAAAATTGCCTAATTAATTTTGTCATAATAGATTAGTAATATTTTTTCGATTTTTCAAGTTTTCGTCTTGAATAATATTTTTTGGTAATTTATATTCTATAATTGTTATGTTCAATATTATACTAAACGGATGTTTTATGTTTACAGGTATGTTGCTCAGACCGTTAATGACGTTAAGGTGGACTCAATGAAACAGGTGAATTTCTTAAAGTTATTGTTCCTACCATTACACACACAGAATTTAGCTTTCTAATAAGATTGTCTTAATGTTTTCACTTGTGCGTATATATAATTTAATACGCCACGAGTTCTATGTTTACACTGGAATTAATACAGAATACTTTCGCTTCACCGCATTAACTCTCCGATGCTTCAACAGTTATATGTTTATTCACTCGCTGCTCTTGAATTGAAGTGCCCACGAACTTACTCGAGCAATACAAATACAGCTCTATAAATATTTAATATATATTTACGGGCAGACCTGACTCGGAGTATCTCTATTTAAACAAATCGCTCATCTTTACGTATTCATGAAGTGAATTCAAAAAGTCTCGAAAAGCTACCAAAAAGTACTCAATTGGTTCGTTGAAGCGATATCAGTTGATTCTTGAAGGAATTTTAGTAACATTAACCTTCTAATTACTGGCATTTAAGCCGGTGGACTAAACACATATTTCATAAATATTTTGATGCACGATGAATTAAATTGTTTTAAAACTTTACAGGCTTTGGTCAAGTCACAATCAGAACAATTAGAATAATAGCGATTGGGAATTCAGA
The DNA here is from genome assembly GCA_034510155.1 of Eucriotettix oculatus. Taxonomy (NCBI): domain Eukaryota; kingdom Metazoa; phylum Arthropoda; class Insecta; order Orthoptera; family Tetrigidae; genus Eucriotettix; species Eucriotettix oculatus. Next base: position 65,796,916 of record CM067379.1, on the reverse strand, counting down.
AATATAAAATTGAAAATTTTAAGGTTTGTTTGGCATTGATGACGAGAAAATGTTTGCGTTTTTTAGGATTCATAAACTGGTATTGATGTCAACCACGTTTATGGGGTTTTAATTGAGGTGAAGTTGACAAAGCTTGTTTTTACTGTGAATCCTGTGCCTTGGTGTTTTCCTGACATATTTGTTTTGGTGAATTCTCTAAAATACTAACCAGTGTTTATTTACGTTAAATAAATAACCCAAATTTTTATGTACTGATGTTAATGACAAAAGCTTCATACAATGACATAAACAATATAGCCTTCACAAATTTTGACTAAAAAATTATTAGAATAACTTAAATTATACTCCACGTCATAAAGTCGACTCTGCATTGAATTTTCTTTGTTACTGCAATGCAACTTTGATGGTATTTCAACTAAAGAGAAAGAATGCGTTTAATTAGCCGACATAATAAAAATTCTCTCTTGTAACAAGTTGAAATGTTTTCCATTTATATTCCGAGCAATGAATTTAAATTTTAACTTTGGTATTTCTACTTGATTCAGAAGGATCTCGGAATCCTCTCAGCTCCCGTATTTTCAGTGCAACTTTCAAAATGGAGGACTGTGCTCTACGCCCACTCGTGACATTTATTTCCCGTAGATCGATATAACCTACCTGGTCCTCTCACCTTTCCGCTGTTCAATTAGAATGTAATGATCCTGTTTTAGGAGAGTAAAGAAAATGTAAATTTTTGTAGCTTATTTCTTAAAACTGGTTAATGGCGTGGAAGGGTGTGAATTATTAGTTATTAATCTAATTGTAGTTTCACTTCATCATAAGCGGGATATAAACGTGGTGTATTACGTCCTACAATTTAGCTACAGTGGAAAACATTCCATACTTTCAATAATACTAGCTTGGTGCCCGGCCATGCCCGGGTACATATTTGTATTTACCCGGTACAGTATTTAATTAGACACTAATGTAATTAAATGGTATTTAAGCGGCATAGAGAGCGTTATCAGGCTTCCCTATCCCCTGGTTATAACGACGATTTCGAAAAAGAATTAATAGAAGGAGTCGTATGCAATCAAACTATGTGAATCTCTTCTTATTTGCCATTATTCGGTACTCGTCTTGATTCCAATATGTTTTTTTTACATTACTACTAGTATTTACGGAGACATCTTGCTGTAACTTTCCAACTCACTCTGCTCCATTTTCAAGCTGCTTATAACTACAAACCTCGAAATTGTGTTTTAAACGAATCCGCAGTACAGGGAGTACATTTGAGTTAAAAATAGTTGGTTATCGTTACTTATAATTTTATTAATTTTATACTTCTATAAACTAATCTATTTTATGAACCTACTTCCTTCGTTAGTAGTTTGGTTTTTATTATTTATTTTCAGTTCATAAAATAGGTTCATTTATACTAAAGGAGACGCTTTACTGCTTTACGAAATGCATTTATGGTTTAATTACCCTTTACGGAAATAAAAGTCGACTAATTTCATTTATAGTTAGAAAAGTAGACTATATCACAATTTTGGTATTCTGACACAATTTAAGGACTTAAAAAATATTTCTAAATATATATTTTATTCTCAGGAATGTGTAAAATTACGAGGGTTCTTATATGTCTAGTAGCTTCAGTTTTTTTGGTGCCTGAATGAACGATGACAACACATTATGCAATATTTTATGACGAGACAGAGTCACAATTGAAGAAGCTAATTTGTGTTGGTCTTCTCGATCAAGAGGAATAGTGAAGGAACTCATCAATGCAATCAATAGTGAAGTGTTTGAGCAGCAATTAGTGACTGTTAGCTCTACAATGGTGCACAATTACAGTGGTACATGGAAGTACGATTCTTGTACACACACAATTTGACTCATAACCATTTTTTTTTGCTTATTGAAGGGATTGACAACTGTAACAACTCATAATGTACATTTTTAATCTGAATCCTCTTAAATTATCTTTAAATTTAAGCATAAAATTCTTTTTTATATCTACTATATGAACCCTGTGAGAGAATAAATTATTCAGACATTTGACATTATAGTTACATAAATTTCAATTAAGTTTATAGCTCTATAATGAAAGCTTTTTCAAAAGAACGTCCTCAATTTTTCCCATTGTTCTGTTTGAATCACTATTCGTTATTTAGTTTCACATTATGTACCATATTAATAAAAATGGGGTGTAAATTCTTAAATATTTTTTTCCTTCTAATAGCTGCTTGAATCACTTTCTCGTTTTTCTGTCACTGTGTCGAATCGTTGTATAGTAGCCATAAAATTAGTTGTACCATTGTTTTTAGTGATATTTTAATAAATGTGTGGACAGTGTGGCCTGTTTGACCGCATTTAAATCACTAAACGAATAAAAATTGGTCACTTACGTAAACCCTACATTAAAATATTATGTAGGAATAATGTCTTGTAAAATATAAATTGTTTCTTTGAACAATTCATTAGCCTGGCTCCTCTCAGACTCATTATCAATTAAGTAATCATTTTTAGCTGATAAACCTTCTTTGTATTTGTTGCGTTTCTTAACTTTGGCCAGTGAATTCATGACATATTCAAGAGTGGCCTAGACTTGCAAAACCTGAACATAATTTAGCATATATATAACAATAGTAGGGTCCGTCCGATTTGAAGTTGCGTTACCACTATAAGAATTACCTGTTTGTCCTGTGTGAGGGATACTACAGTATTTTCTATTCATATGGCCTCAGGAATATTAAAAAACCAATTATAATTTTACCAGTGATGTAGATTATTCGAAGTTCATTTGTTTTTATGTGATCATGAAATGTTCAGCAGCAGCGATAATATTTAATTGGGTTCGTACAGACCGTACGATTTCCCCCTATATAATCGGTCACACGGTAATTTGTTCATTAAATTTCTTATTTATTTTCAGTGTGTTGTTACAACCATATTGGTATACATGGGATTCGAACTCTTACAATAATTTCATTTTAGCTCATTTTTTAGAACTTGTGTGTAACGTGAACGCTTTATTACGAAAATTATCACAATTTTAGGCTATTCTCTACGGCAGCTGTCATTTTATTATTAAAGTATGAACTTTAAAGCGTCCAATGGTTTAAAGACGCATTATTGTGGACACAAAGGTGTATATGTATGTTTAAATATCGCGACGTCAAAATTATAGCACCACATATACATAGACAATATTTTATAGTCATTCATTGTATTATAATGTATCCATAATTTATTTAAATTTAAGGAAAATGAAATTTAATTATGCAAAATTATTCATATTCTTATACCTGTGTAGATCTGTGATTAGCTGACATAGGAAAGAATCCTTCACAGCATCCATACTTAATTTATATTTTATTTCATAAGGGAAAATAATATATAATAATTGCTATACAAGTCAAAAGTGAATAATATTGAAATGTCTATCAGATTTACCAGCTCGCCCAACAATTAAGAATAGATTTTCTGTGTAAGCCTCAATAGTTGGAAGTGCATGGCATTTAGACTTTTGAGGAGTAAAATAAATTGTTAGTCATCTTACGGCTTCAGTGTCAGTTCGGTGTTTCTTAAACCACAGAGTGCGCTCGTTCGCTGGGGTTTTCGAGAATCGTCCTGGATAGCAGATTCCACTATGGTTGTGAGGCTATTTTACTGCGTACTCTGTAAAATAAAACATTAACTTGCATCTCGCTAACAGAAATATGTGAAGGGGATATTAAAAAATGGAATAGGTATAAAAATTATTCACACCACCCAAACTTCTTTGATAAATTGATTCTCCGATTCATCCTGTTACGAGCAGTTCCAACTTCTACTTTTTATCCAATCAGCGTCCTTAATTTTCCAGGGATATAGAATATCGCCTCTTATGGAAACTTCTTTTTAATACTAGGGGAGCAATAACTGTCACCATAGCGCATTCACAATGATAATAATCACAATTTGGTATTCCAAGTATTATTTTATTTGAAGTTAGCCAAGATTAATGTAGTCTGGAACTTGGATTAACTGTGCACATTTATGCAAACAATTTTTTCAAATGTAGAGTAGAATAAAAAATTTTATAATGAAATTAAATTAAATCCGTCTGCAAAACATGATCATCACATTATATAAGACTTTCACTTAAAATACGTATGGAGCGTTTACTTGCGTCAGAGTCTTCTTAGATATATAAGTGGTATTGAACGGACTTTTGTATGGAAAGTGAATTAGTTTCGGGAATGGAAGCTTCATTACTGATTACCGGAGAGTTGATGGGGCCGATTTTAATCCGTCAGCAATACAATGAACATTTAGCAGAGGGAAGTTGGGAGGCTCCTTGGTGGAGCGTTGGCTGCGGCCGCCGTGTCCATAGCAACGGGAAGTGAACATCGCCACGACTCCAAATGGGAATCTTAATAAATTATGAGTTGATTTGAGAGCTTCCGCATTGTAATTATGCAAGGCCGGTATGGACTGTAGAAAGTTGGTACTGTGCTCTCCCAATTAAACCATCCCAGCATGCTGTCTGGTTCATCAGAAAGATTACGCATACGAGGGCATGATTAAAATTTTCTTCAAGTAAATTAGTTTTCAGAACGTTTCAGCCATTGCATAATCTGTGAAATAACCTGTTTAAAGGTAATATAGTTGTGGGATACGACGATTTTTTTATATTGGTCGTATAGATGTGTCCGGTTAATTATCAGAGCAGATGAGTTTTATTTTTATTACTGAAGTTATCAGCAGAGTTGCTTTACTTAACGTTTCACTTCATTGTATATACCTTACCAACAGGTAAAAATTTCGCTTGTTGCCGGGATACGACGTCAATTATAATTTTATATATTACCGGGCAAAATGCGGAAGTTCATGTTCAATTAGACTTGAAAATTATCAAGATATTTTTAAATGCAAATCCTATGTTCCGTATTGTAAGGAAAATTCTGAAATCTTAGTCATTGAGTCCTTTATAATTTAAATTTCCTTAAGTGAATAAATATCTTCATCCTAACATACGCACAATTATTTCGTCTCTGTATCCCCATTTTAATATAACTCACTTTTACCTCCAACAAAAATCTAACTTAATAAAGAGAACTTGCATACCGGAAAATGATTTATATTGTATAGACAATTAACTTAATCAAAATGATTTTAAACTATAGATAACTAACAAATATGAATGTTTTACAGTTTTTCGTTAAGAAAGCTCGAGCGTAGGTAAACGGTTCAGTTGATCGGTATAATATTTTTAATTCAGAGAATTAAGTCAATTTACAAAGTTTGAGTATATGTAATTATGATCGAAGGCGAATTCATGCGGTTATGTTTCAAAGATCGTCAGGTTGCAGATGAATATTTAACAAACAGATTCAATGCAATTTAACAGAATGGGGAAAAGCTTCCAAACAATTTTCAGTCGCGACAACTGACTGACGTTACAGGGGCTTTAATACTTTATTTTGTTCACACCGACACCCATTAAATTTTGTATTCTTACTCCGCATTTTTGGGAAAGTGCCAAGCTTCCTTTCAGTCTCACGATTACTCGCTGGTAAGTTTTAACACACATATAATGTAGATTGTTAGCCTGCTTACGACCAATGCAATAGTTTATAATATATTAAGACGTTAAATATTAATAATTTACGTATACTTCCAGTCAGTAAAAGTAAGTGTCCTTTCCTGTATTTAACATCTAAAGAATTTGACTTTGATAAAAATTCGTCACAGAATAAAACGTTTAATAAGGAATATAATTTTCCAAATGATTATCCTTTCTCTGCATTATAAACGAAAAATGCTGTAATAATTCTAAATTTAACTTCCAAAATAACGTATTTAAAAAGAAACGATTTACTGGATAGTATGGTTGAATATTAAGTTACGACGTCTAAGCATTGTTTATAAAGGAGTGTAAAGAACGAATCATAGTGCATGTTGCTCTCCTATCTTCTGTTAAGTGCAAAATAAAGACGCACAATATTCTTAAGGACAATTAAGATTATTTTTGGTCGCATCAACAATTTAAAATGTTATTAGCGACCCAACTTGCATAGCTTAGGTTTTTACATATTCAGTTTATTAAATGTCTTTGCACAGTTGAGCTTCCTTTATAAACACTAATAGGTTGGATATTGCCTCCGCGTTGTTGCACATGTCTAATATAGAGAAATGAGCAATAATTTTAGTTCTGTTTCACTTGAATATATGTTCAATGGTTATCGGAGTATTTCAGAGCGAGAATACTGGTCGTGGAAACGTAAAAGATGAGTGAGGTTAGTGTGACTTGTTGTCTTCTAGTGCGGTCAGGAGGATGGTCCAGGTCGTCATAATTGTTGATTACCTTGTGAAACGTGCAGTTTTTTTCTGTCGATATGCCATGTATCTTTCACCTTTTTTTACAATCATCTTTGCTAGTACACACAGGGGTGGTGGTTGTAGCGCCGCGTGCTTTGCTAGTTTTGAAATCGTTCCATACAATTGAACGACCCGCACACTCTGATATCAGCGAGTCTTTTCTTGAATTCATGGAATGTTACGCTAGAAACGGTGTCAGAATCAACATGGGTGATTGAATGGTGTGGAAGCGTATTACTGTTTTATCGAAGGCCGTGAAAGTGAGCACGATGAGCCGCAGTGAGTGCTGTCAGTATATTTCTTTGGCGAAGGCATACAAAAATTGGTTTCTCGTTACAAGTGCCTGAATAGCGGCGGTGACTATGTGGTGTAGTAGTACTGTTAAAATAAATTTAATGGTTGATAATGTTTCGAAGGTTATGTTGTTATATTTAAAATGTCGGTACTTACTTTAAAATCAGCCCCCGATATATTTTTGACAAAGTCTACTGGTTTACTATATTATAAATTGTAAACATTGTATTCAATCTCTACATAAATTAATTTAGCACTTGTGAATAAGTTGGTTTAGCCATGTAACGTTTCCAGCTTGCTTATCCAAACAAGCTGGAGTAGCTAAAGAAATAGAATAACACATCAGTTTTACATACGAAGTTTCTAATTTCTTTTTGTCTACACCTGCATCTTGTCCACACATCTCGTATTTTATTTTCTAATCAGGTAATGCAACTTCTAAATCGAGTCTCATTATTTCATTTCAAATTTGGCTTTAGCAAACTCGGTTAGGAGAAATGTTATGAACTACAGTAAGCCAGTGACAATTAAGACCCTCTGCCGCTGTGAATTTTCCTTTATGCCGCTCAAGAGCGTAAGCGCCCGTTCGTCGCGAAAATTCTTTCTTTTTGTAAGAAACACTAAGAGCGTGTTTATCGAAACTAATGGAGTGGGCGAGTCGGCAGCTGGCTGCACGTGGCGTGGCTGGTGTCTGGAGGGGATATTTATACGCCAGCGTCGTCGTCGGCCCATTCATAACTCCGTGGGCCGTCTCCCGCTTATCGGCGCCCAGGACATCCGGCACGCCAGACACTCACCTGACACAACACGCTCAAGAACCTGCCTCTACGTGCGCTAATCCCAGGGCGACGCTACGCCACGCCACGCGACACGGCGGCCAAAATAAACACACTTCCGCTTCTAAAAGCACAGGCTATTTCTCCTTTTTATGTGAGGTAAATGCTGTTACTGTTCCATGCCGCTCGAGCTCTGTCCGCGAGTAACTGACACCGCCGTCGAATAGAAAATTTAGTTATAAAATTGGGTTTACAAAGAGACACGGCGTTTACTAACGTCATTCAATCTGACCAAATAACTGAATAAACAGAACTTTGTAACAGTAAAATGTCGTGCGTGAGAAACGAGAATATTTACAGGTTTGAATAGAATTAACTATTTTCAGCGAATATTTATGAATGAGGTAAAGTCAGCTCTGGGCACAGGTGTCGTGAGTATAAATTTTACGTGAATACCTACGTAAATTTCCTTTAACACAGCTGCTACACTTAAAAAGTATACCGTACCATTGTAGTAATCAACAGAGAGAGAAGGACGATGGTTCATTAAAATGTCGTTACGATTTTCTGTTTCATAATATAGGCGTCCTCCAAATGTAACGAACACCAGTTTCATTTAAATTGCTTTCTCATTCTACTACTTTCCTATTTTTGCAGCGTTTGGTTACATTCCTTATGGATATTAATCATTGCCACGTAATATCCATCTCTCAACTGCGTTACAAAGCTATGGTCAGTATAAGCAAAGTAAAAGTCGGGACGAGCAAGTTTTAGACACCGCTTGGCAGAGTTGACCAGAGGATCATCTTCAAACCACGTTCCATGAAAGAATTGCCTTAGATGAACAAAGTGGAACTTTGTGGATAGGTTTGGAAGGCTTTGAACTGTCTCATGCTTAAGTTTCAGACAGTTTGAAGAAACAGTTTGAAATCTGAGTTGTCAAAGTCGAGTTATATGAAAGACAAAAAAAACCCTGAATTTTTCAGTATTATCGCCAAAGCGCATGTATAAAATGTCTTTTAAATTATTTTATTTACATATCATAGAATGGCATTAAATTATGCGTAAAATGAGACTTTTCACAATAGTGTAGGTTATTCCAAATGGACGCAATGAGGCGTCAAACTCAGGGCTCTACTATTTTGACGACGACAGTAGTGCTGCGTGCGGTGTGCCGCTACGAGGAGTACTCCGAATATTGACGTGCCACGTAAGGTTTTCCCACAGACTAACCGTATTGCGTAGATAGCAGCACCTCCGTAAACCTCTTTCAACACTTGTGGACATCTGCCACTATTTCGTTTTCACGGCACAGGAACTCTATAACAGCTGAATGTAAAGTGCATAGCCATCTTGAAGTCATACTATGACAACCCCACCCGCGAGAACGTGTTTAAATGTATTTGAGCGTGAAGGACGTATCTATAAACTCCATAAAATGTAAAGATGTGGAATAAATTTTTTTAAAATAAATTAAGTCTGCATACTTTTGGAGCGACCCTCGTATATAAATACACTTCACATATTTCTATTATCATGTATTACAATAAAACAGACATAAATAAACTGGACATAAGTTAAAGACCTAATAGCATAATACTAATAATAAAATTTAACTCTTACAAACAAACTGCAATAATGTTTATTGATATAGAAATTTCGGTGTTTTTAGGATGCAGAGGTGTCAAGACATGTCTACACAAAATCATGGATTGTGAGAAACGTTCGTTTAAAAATTCAGACACACAATTAATGCAAAATAAAAATATAAGTAAAACCACACAAACGCTTTCTTAAAACATTTAAAAGTAAAATATTCTTTCAAATTAAGCCAATAAAATATTTTACGAGGAAACGATAACAAATATTGTTCAGGTATATATTACAAGTAGCTAGATGTTAATGTACTTAAAAAAAGAGGCAATTTTAAAGGTTTGGTGGCATGAATTGTGCCAGAGTGAAATAAAAATCCGGATTGGCGACAGACTTGTATACTCTGAAAAATATGTGCTTTACATGAGAGATGCTTTATGGTTTAGGCGTTTCTCCAGCAGCAGAAACCATATAGATTCGAGCTCCACGTAATGCACGAAAGGCGTCTCTCAATTCCGATTTTCTATTTCTCACAGAAAAATGAGTAGCATAGATCACCTCTTGTATTAAACTGTTCTGACTTCATGAGACCTACTTTGAAAACTGGATTTTGCAGCGACCCTTGCACATCAACGTCCAGCGAATAAGTTTTAAATTTTACGTGGTTTTGATGTCCAGTCATCTACCGCTCTAAAAAACATGTTACATCAACCTTCGTCACAACCCACTCTTTCATTCGTCTCGATGCGATGTCCGTCTTGGCGTTTTTCAAAATCATCCAGTTACAGTCGTCTTTGTAAATGAGACTTGGGAAAAATTGTGCAATTAGCGTGTGTGTGTGTCTAAATATTAACTGATGCAATCTAACAAAATTTTCAGACCCTCTACGTTCTCTATACTCTACCAAACACAACAACTGTGATCGAAATCGAATGCGACTAATTTGAAAGTGTAAAAAAAATACATGAAATTTAAATAGGCGTCGATAATTACATTCATTACGAATATTAATGTGTTACAAACAATCCCATAACAAAGTTTCGTCCATAATTTGAAACAGTACAGTTGCACATTCGTTGTTAAGAGATGTATCAAACCAAAATAATTTAAGTACGAAAGATTATTATTACGAATTAATAATAAACGTCAAGATGGTTTTTAATATCTTACAAAAGTTAATAAATTATAAATAAGTATCCATGTTAGTTGCTAAAACCTTCTGTGACAATTTATTTTATTAATTGCTTTACAAATTATTAATTTTTCTGTAGTTCGTTTATTGTAATACTAACTTCTATGAATTAAAATTATTAAATAAAATTGATTCAAGTGGTAGATTATTTTTATAATTAGATTTTTACTAGACTATACAAATACATATCGGATTTCAACCTATAGACTTTACTATGGACGTTAACCGATTTTTATGTACATTTCCTTATTGTAACTGATAATCCTTAGTTTAATGTATCCTTTAAAACTATACATATGTAAATTATGACGTCTTATAATAACGTTAATATTGTGACTTTTCAGGTCAGTCCCATTGATGATTTATTTGATTTCCTGCCCCCGGTCAATAAAACGTATTAATATGCATTAAATATCTTTTTCTAATATTTATAAGTATAGTTGACCTACAAACTGTTACACACAGTGTATCAAATTCACATTGTAGCGTAAATGGCCAACTATAAAGACAGAATATTTTATTTTTGTTTACCTAAAATTTAAATAAACCTGTTTAAAATGGCGTGCAACATATTATTCCATTAATTTTGAATAGATAAGATTGGTTACATCTGATGGTACGTCAATACATAAATATTTCTAGGTTTATTTCCACAATTAGTCGTACTTCGATTACGTCTTACTAATTCTTTCTTGGTCAGATTAAATATGCCAAATTGTGATAGCATTAGAACTTCATAAATTGGAAAATAAGAAAATGAAAAATAAGATTAAATTGGAAATGTGAAATAACCAATACAATTTTTAGTTGAAAGGCCTATATATTTATTCATTATTAACATAGGAATAAAATTCTCTTTATTCATAAAATTTTTAAGTTTCATGATTTTTTTATTTACCTCGAGTTAAATAATGTTAAGTAAATAATTACATCTGTTTCATTACGGAACTGTCTTGTCATGCTTTTGTTATATTTGCATATTGCGGCTGATGTAAGAGTAACTATTGCACCATTTAACTTTGACATGCCTAATTAGTTTAATTTTGTGTATCCTTGAGTACGTCGGTTGCGGTAACGGAATAATTTCGCATGAAGTGTTTACCGCAAACATGTGGTTCCATTTTGTAAATTATATTTAAACCTTAACATGTATTTCAACAACGTGAATTTGTAATTTAAATGCTAATAGGTATTTAGTTGTGGTAGAGCCAGGGTTTAGCTTCGTGTAATTTACTTCCTTCTCACGCTAGTACTCCCCAGATTATACGAGTGTAATTAAAACGTTCGGCACGAACACTTTCTTGGAAAAGTAAATACCAACTTAACTCAAGTTACCCAAAATATAATTAATAAGGCGACAAGCTTGAACGTTTTCACAATTGATACATTTTTCAACTAGCACATGCATGAAACGCGTAAATTATAGGCACGTCACTCGAATTATTTTTCTGTCCATGAAAATCTACAGCTCTTTAGCAATAAAGTTTTTCCTCATTTCACAATTTATCACAATGCTTAAGTTTCCACAGTTATCTCCGAGACTTCCATGAAAACACAAACGTTTGATTTTAGTTTTTAAATCGATACGTCATATCATAAATAAATTATAAGTACCTGAGATGTATTGGTACTTAATTGACACTCATATGTCATTATCATAGTACTTTTCACATCACACAACAGTACGTTGAGTATATCACGAATTGGCATCTCTTTCAATCATTTAGAATGATTCATATGCGTTACACTTCTCGTCTGCCAACCCGGAATGTTTTAATGGACACGATTGTATTGAAGCTACAAAAGCAATAAAAATAACATTAACAACTTTGACGCCCGTAGAATGGTGTCATAATATAAAATGGCTTACAGGGGGAAATGAAAATGCACAGTCAATTTATTAATAGCCTGTAATTGGGCAATTCTAAATATGGTAGTGGCACATATTGTACTAGTATAATTACATAATGCACTCTCGTACAATACATAACCAGTCAAGTATTAACTCAAAAGGCAAATAAAGTAGGTTACGTAGTAGTTTCTGCAAAAACAATTATTTGTATACGATGTTCATAAAACTGGTGCAGTTTTAATGGTAATTATAAGTTTATTTTATATTATTTACAACAAAATCATACACCAAATTGAAAGTTAACTAGTTTGTCTGACATGTCTTCAATATGTTCAGCTCTTCTTACCCTTGTTGTTGAGAAGTCAGGAGTAATGAAACTTGTAGCATCTTCAATTCTGATTCAATTCTGATTCAACTCTGGCAAATCAGTAAGTAATGGAGGAACGAAGACATGGTTTAACGTGAACGTAGATTCCAGCGTAAGAGCGCTGTCGTTTTAACCAAAAAGACGATTGCAGCGATTAGTAAATTTGGCGTTCCACCACTCTCGTACAAAAAAAGATGCCAGAGGGGGGGGGCTCAATCCTGTTGCCAAATAAAGTTTTCCAATTCTAATTGGACAAAGAGTATCCAGATGAGCCGCGATCGCTTAAGCTAAAATAAATGGTCCGTACTTTTGACGTAGGTACATGGTGCAAAAAACTATTAATTTATGGGATATCTTTTATATTTACAAGTTCCGAAAGATATTTTGATTCCCAGATTCGAACTTTGTGTGTTTTATTTTGCTATCTAGATGTACCAAACAGCACACAATGAAGAGACCCGCTGCAACGCTTAACTTCGTACACGAGTCAATGTACTTGAAAACATGGACCAACTACATCGGATATGGACTCACGTGTAAACGTTATCATAAATTCTTACATACTTTCGTCTTTCGTAACTGAAGTTCAAGACCTTATTTCCAAACAGACTTCTTAGGACTACGAAGGTAAGATCTTCTGACACGGTCAACATGCACTTTTGATCGCCCCGTGCTTCTCCTTCGACGCACACATTCGGTCGTTGCGAATTGTCTGTACCATCGACGGATTAACGTGGCGGATCACAAACTTTTAGCTAAACATTGAACTAAAGTTATAGATTCACTCTTTGCAAACTGCAGAACAAACAAGACTTTACAATATTTAATATTATTACAATCGCAAGTTAAACGGTATTTATTTACTAGAAACTACTCTGCAAGCGTTATACCATTATCAAACCCTGCAACTACAAATTTCGACCAATAAAATTAGGACTTATTAAAATTCTGATAATCAGTTAATATCAAAACCACAAAAATGTGTAGTTTAGCATTACTTGGGAAAGATTCAATGTTAGAACAATTTATTCGTATAAATGTAGAAGCTTCATATATATTGTTTTTATTTGTTTTGCTATTATGGAAATAAGTTGAGCTATTTCAAATAATTTAATGTGTTAGCATTATTTATTAAACGAATTACCGATTTCGAATTGAATTTGGACTCTGAGTAAATAGATAATATATTCAAAAGCTAGGAGCAAAGACGTTAAGTATCTTGAAATCAAAACCGTCACTATAGTAAACATAGATTTGGGAAGAGTTGAAGAACCTGGGAAATAATAATTAAATTGGAGGTTTAGAGAATGAATCTGTCATGTAGTTTAAAGGTGATAGACATAATAATTAAGGCGCGAGTGTTAATCGCCGTTTTTGGCGTCTTTCGTTGTCCGTGTACACGAACGCTGATAGCGTCCGTCACTGTCAAGCGGCCTACGCTTTACGAAGGGAAGTAAGTGCCTGTTTGACTGTCAGTTGCTGTGAAATGATTGAACTAACTGAGCTGTGATATTGCATCAAAAGCTTGGTGATACACAAGCGGAAACCAATCGGAAGATCCGATACGCTTACGAGGACGGTGCCGAGAACATCCACTTTTTGCGCTTGATAACATTTTCTTGACCATATCAACATTCTCGTAATAAAACGGTCTCCTTAATTTCCCCGTGTTATTTCTGGTCATTCCTCAAGTTATATATGCTACTTTAAGCGACAGATATTAAAAGTAGGACATCCCTTATGGCCTATTTCAAAAAGGTTTCAGTAACTGAGGTACTATTAGAAGGAAATTAGAATAAATGAAAAATGAAACGGAGTACGGAGTGCATTCAATATGGTGCTGAAGAGACCAACGAACTATAGAAAATATAAAAAAAATCTTTAATGATGTTATTTTCCGTATTTTATTTTACGATCGCATCTTATTAAATTAGTTTTATACTTCTATTGCTTGATACATATTCCTAAATTATTTTGAAGAAAATAATTCCTCATAATATAAAAAATATCTACCGAAGTTATAATTATGTGCATTTGTATTAAACTTCGTAATAGGGAATGTTCTCGAATTTTATATAATTTTACATTATTTATGATATAAGTATTATTGTTGAAAGAAGAAAAAAAGTACGTTTAAAATAAATAATGAAAATAATTTAATATATAATTTATAACATTTTTCCTCTCACTTGGCTTCATTGTCTATGAATATGAAAAAGATACGGACTAGCTTATTAGTATTTGTAAAAGATTGTTACTTAAAATATATTAAATTTTTGTATTAATTTCATTATATAAATTTCCTAAATTTTTAATTAATAGATTACAAGAAATATTAAAATTGTGTAAGAAAATTTTAAATAAATTTAAAATGTATTTGTGTTCCACTTATAACAGAAATGCAATTTCAAACGACAGTCACAATTTACGAAACCTGGATTATTCAAAATATAACGTTAATTTGTTAAAATTTTTCTGACTTATTAGACATAATAATTATATAATGTTATAGTGCCTCGTACTGCTTCACGAAATAACCTTTAATGATAAGGTATTTAATATGATATCTAGGAATTATAATTAATGTATGTAATGTCATCTAACTGTTATCTTGGACATATAGTTGCCAAGAACATGTTTGTAGGAAACGGCTAATTAGAAAATGATAGCTTCAAATGTTGACGATATATTGCACAAATTTGTTTACAATTAACACAAACAGATAAAACACTAAAAATAGTTATGGCGAACAATTTTATAATGAAAAAATATTCTACTACAAATATTTAGTTGTGGTATTCAATCCTAAGACTGGTCTGATAAAACCCGCTAACCATCCTGCGCAAACCTTTTAATTTCCACAAAGATACCACATCCCACATCCTCCCTAATCGTAGCGTTTCCATCCTTGGCCTCCCTTTTCTGTTCTCGCACCACTCACTTCCATCTAATGCTAATTTTACAAGACCATGTTTCAAAACGTGGCCTATTAATCTATTTTTTATCTTTGTCAAAGTCAAACATATTATTTTATCTTCCCTTATTCCGTCTAGTACTTCCTGGTTAGTTACCCTATCCACCAATCTGATTTTCAGCCTTCTATTGTACCACGTTAGCTTCTTTTTCTGTCTATAACTACTATCGTCCACATTACGCACACACACACACAACGCCATACGAACATATTTAGTGATGATTTCTTAATATTCATACTTTTATCTGTAGTAGTACTCTTTTTTGCGAAAGCCTTCCTTGCCTGTGCCATTCTACTCTTTATGTCTACTATACTTCTATTATCCCTAGTTATTATGCTTCCAAAGTAGCAGAATTCCATACCTCCTTCAAAATATCACATCCCAATCAAGCACCGTTTTTTATTCCACTATTTTCTACACTACACTTCGTCACCTTGGCTTTCCCTCTATTAATCCTCATGTTGTACTCTTTCTCCAAGATCACGTTCATGACATTTATTATGGTTTCGAAGTTTATTCCGACTCCCCTAATACCACAATATCATTAGTAAGCCTTAGGGTTTTTCAATTCTCCTAGGGAGAAATAAATGCCTGCGATAGAAAACTCCCACAGGCATAAGGAAAGTATCTACAAACCAACATTTTAATACTTACAAACAATGGGATCAAACATCAAGTATTATGATACAAACTGTTAATGTTAAAAACTTTAATTTTCAAAGCAGATTTTTGGCATACGTCGATGTCCAGATTTATTGTTATGTATGAATTTTCTACCCGATCCTTCCGAACAAACGCCCCAAAGCGATTATTAGATACACCGACCGAAATTTTAAGGATATATGTATTTCAAAATCAATTATTTATATCTACAAACGTATCGTGTTTTGTAAAATGTCTAAGAATATCAATAAAATGTCAGAGCTGACCAGGAGTCGTTCAGCAAAATAAATACTCCGGAACTTTCCTCCATTATCTGCTTTTCTCAGATAAAACCGTAAATAAGTCGAAGATTTTAAAGATTTATAAAAATATTGTTGAGAAAAAGGTTATGTGGTATTTATTTTTCACCCCGAATCGTGATGTTTTTGGCTATTTTATCTTTTATTTTTAATCTAAATATATATATATATAACGTTTTTCCTTCATTTATATATATGATCATGAATGAGAAACTTCAAGATTTTGTATATCTTTAACAATTTGGTCCAAATACAATTAACTACGGTATATTAAGAAAATTAAAAGTAATTGAATACTTCTGTTTTATGTAATGTTATAAGTGTTTTCCTAATGGGATACTTTTATTTTTGAAATACATGTATTTTGTTTTTGCGCGGACACAGTCAACTGAAACAGAGATTACTATCACAGGAAGACGCCAAATCCAGATTTCCCTATATTCAGGAGTTTGCAATGGTACACGTGCTGGATAATGATTGAACAAGATTGGAAATTCAAATTTGAAATTAGCCGGCCGGTTTCGGAATAAACAGCGCAGGCGTTTGCGTTGGGTCTCCGTTGCACATAACTTCGTCGTCCCAACGAGGAGCTGCTGCTACAATTTGTCGGAGGTGGCGCTGTTGTTGGCGAAGCAATATCGCGCCCGACCAACAGTCGGAAATTGCGACCCTACTTGCGGCGAGGCACCAAACTGATCTCAAATACACAAGCATAACATTTCCATTCCGAACACACGCGATTAAGAACTCTCACTTTTCCGTTTCCGACCTAAACGAAAATATCAATGCCTGCAACTATCGTCAATTATGAAGGATTTCAGTTAATTTAAAAATAAAATCAGATAAAATGTAATTTTGCTGATAGTATAGTTCCAAAGAAAATTGTTGGGTTAACTGAACAAAAAAGCAATTTAACTTGAAAATAAAAGGAAAACTTAGCTAACAAAATACAAGAAAATGAATATAAAACCAACATACATTCAAAAAAAGAGTATTTTTATCCCTAAGGGAGAAACGTATGACTTAAAATATTTATTGAACATAAAATACCCCTTCGTTGAGTAGTATTGTTACTTCATATATTTTGAAATGTTTCAACTATTTTAAGAAGGAAATGAATAATTTAATCGTGTATACTAAATGAGGTTTTTAGAATGAAGATTTGGTTCAACAATATTCGCAACAAGGGACCTAGCAAAAATAATCAGAATTCTCCTTGAAGGTTTGCCAGCGTTGAAACATATTCACCTTAAACGTTCCCTGTGTAGATTTAAAGACGATAAAATAATATATATACACTAACGTTATAGATAAATATAAAATAAAAAAGAAATATTTTTTCCATATACATGCAGAATGAATCGAGGAAAGAAAATCTTTAAATTTATAGAACAACGAAGATGTCTAAGGAAAATAATGAAATTTCTTCCTTAAGTTCTGCGTTTTTAAGAGTGATTTTTGCTTCTTCACTTGAATGAATCATTATGACTATGTGACAGGTCAATGTTAAATATTTTGTGACACTCTCTGTATCTATCACATACTCATAAAGTCCATTGATAATTGTCTATCACAAATGGTCAATGTTCTTAGTAATGCTTAATCAAATAAACCAAAATCCATTTTCGTCCCTTTTTCATAGCTTTTCCGCGAGAAAGGTGAACCTTTATTTCATTTCTGTCGTTTCTCATTGATACGAATATTTCGTGCCTCGGGACTGCTTA
The DNA here is from genome assembly GCA_034510155.1 of Eucriotettix oculatus. Taxonomy (NCBI): domain Eukaryota; kingdom Metazoa; phylum Arthropoda; class Insecta; order Orthoptera; family Tetrigidae; genus Eucriotettix; species Eucriotettix oculatus. The sequence continues at coordinate 65,778,833 of CM067379.1, read as the reverse complement.
TAACTTCGCTCGTGATATCAGTGAAGACCCGATTTGGAGAAATAAACTAACATCCCGGTCACTGACCTGATTTATTAGTTCCTACAATGTGTTTTAGTGGAGGCTGCGGCAGAGAGTCAATTTCTTCACTTAAACAGCGAAAAAATCAAGGAGTTATATTTTGAACTTGGGAAGTGAAAGTGAAAGCTGAAAAACATAAATTAAATCGATTAGTTCTTGGTCTAGATACTTAATTTAAATAAAAACAGCAAAGAATAAATTCTTTTCGAGCACATTTGCATCCAAGAATAATGCTAGGCACGTTAATAAATTTTGTATATGACAGACTTATCAAAAGGAATACTTTCTCGAACATGAGAAAGTTAAAATTTTTAACGAGGAAACTTAAAAGTGTGTCAAATTTTGCATAATAGTTTGTGTTTGAAAAACGCTTCCACCTTAATTATAACATGATTGTATATGTTAGCGTGGCACGATGAGATTCTTCGTGACCATAATTTGTATGCAGAGAGGGCGATAGCCGGGGACTTGTTAAGCCTTACAAGATCCCCATTGCAGCAACTCCGGGCCAACTTCCAACTTCTTAGGCATGAAGTACATAAAGTAAATTAATACGTTCTCATAAATTTGTGATGAAGCGTCTATTTATGGAGCAAATAAGTTAAACAGTTTACCTTTCGAGCACAGTCTGTGTGAAAATTTGCATTCAAATCCTAGCTGTCGACCCGGGCAATCAACTGAAGTTCCCTAGAATGCGCCGTCTGCATTAACCGCGCTCAGGTTATGACTTCCTCGGATTCCACGAAAATATGCATTAAGTAAATTACAGTAAAGCCGAAGAACTTTGTAAATTCTGGGGCCTCTATTTCAAAAAATAGTTCTCATCATAAATAATTGTAGAATCCTTCTAAATATGAGTTCCATAAATGTATTTACTTCATTGTACATGTTAAAGTTTAAATTGGAATAACATTTCAATTAAAAATTATAGTTTATTTTATATTACAAATTCAAAAAAATGGTATAGTCTCATATCATAAAAAACTTGTAAATATTGTTTTATTTAATAATAATGTCACTTATTTTGACTTTCAATTAAATTGAATGAATAATTACTACATAAAAATGTATCATCAGGATTGGACTAATAATTACAACTGTACTTTTGACCCGTATACCAGATAAGATGGTTCTAAACTGGGTGTGCTACTTTCCAAATTCATATATTTGATCAGTCTTGTGACTTTAAACAGGACAAAACCACCAGTAAATGGAAAGTGTGTGAAAGGCCTGCACGATGGAATACTTACATAGACATAGATTCCTTTCGAATCAGTCCACGGTTCTCCGACGTCGACACATTCCCTCCTCTATGACGACTCTGTTCACATCAACTCTTCCCTGAAATCTACATCAACTATTTAGCACTACCCGCACATCAAATCAATTTTTTTATTATTATTTCCAATGACTTTCCAACCTCTGGCGGCTTTATGCCATGACTTTATTTTACAATTTCTCCGCTCTCATGCCGATTCAACCAATCGTATTTAAAACATTTTCACCTAGATTTCCTGGTTTGCTATAGAAAATACTAGTTTTGTCTCCAAACTCAGTTTTTCTCCTGCATTGACGTTTCAAAACGTCTGTTTCTTCAATTTGACGCCGATATACCTTGTAAATACTTTTCGTCCAGAGCTCCTTTACACTATGTCCATTTGTTGAATATACTGTAGTTCACAGGTGGAGAACGTGCGGCCTTCATAAAAGCTAGTACAGTGAAACCTCGGTTTTAGTCCGAACGCAATTGACGAAATCCAACACCGATGATGCTATTTTCATATGAGGCAATGTATATACAATAAATTTGTTCTCTAAATTCAGTAATGAAACATATTTTACACAGAATATATATAGTTTAATGATAAAATTTCGGTAAATTTAGACGAGGAAACATTAGTGTTGATCTACCATACTAAGCATATAAACAGGACAGATTTTGTTAAAGTTTGAAATTTATGACGAGGAATTTTAAATTTTATCAAGAACTAGGAATACTATCATATCTTCTGGATGAAGTATTGTGCTGAAACATTGAATTTTTTCTGATATAATTACACAACAATTTAAATATTTTAATGTTACATGTGGCAAAAGGTCGTTAAGAATTAACATATTTCAAAACCTTATTCTGCGTAACTCTTTCCCGATATAGCAATAATGTTGAAACAGGAGAAATTATAAAATATTTGATGACTATTTGTGTCTCATTCTTGACTAGAAGAATGTACTGAAAGGTTTTTGATATTTTAACTATCAGTTTCCTGCTATGAGCCTGGTATTTGAACATCATTTTGTAGACATATCAGAGGCTCCTATGAAACTAGAAGTGGATTTCGTTGGTTTGCAAATGATGGTATACTCAAATCCATTTTTGATGCTGAAACGCGTCCTATAGATTTATGGAATGTTCAAGATTTTTCAGTTTTTCCATGCCTACGAGAACAAGACGTCGGTTACTTTCCTGCTATTGTAGTGCTTACCCAGCGAGCAACATTTTCTCTCATGACAAATGTGAAAAATAATTTAAGAACTAAAATTGCTGATGCTCATTTAGTATAAATTAAGGCTTTATACAAATATTAAATTACTTTCAAGTTACAAACAAATGTTAATATCCAATTCAGTTAAATTTTCTATCGAACTGAAAATTGTTTTATGAATTGTTTTGCTAGCTAATATTATTAATTATATATTGTATTTATTTATAGCGTAATACATTTATTTTAAATCACTTCAACTACTTTGATTACTACTTTTTATCAGTATAATTTTTCCCTATAATGTTTCTTTATAATGTAATTAATTTATTTACAAGTGCTGTAACTTTATTTTTTTGAAGTGTTATTTTAATATATAGTTGTTTATAATAAATAATTAATCATTTATGTTAAGTTATTATCCTCATGTGAAGAAAAAAATATTTTATATTCAAACCTTTTGTTAAATAATATATAAATCACGTAATAATTTTTTGTTATATGCAAAACTCTTCTATCCGAATTCATGGTGTTGTTTAATTATCACATTTGTAACATTTAGACTAAATTACTTATTTAGCATAAACATTCTACCTTGAGTGTTACTACAGTTTATGTAACCAACAAAGGAATTTATTTACATTAATACAGAAGTGAAAACATCTGCCATGACTTCCTGTGTTTTCTCTACTGTCTTTGTTTCCTTAACTCTGGATAATAAATTTCACCTCATTTGGCAAGTATTTCTCATTTGATAAAGTATGGTGAAATACATCCGCAAACTAATTTAATTAACAATCAATTAATATAAATATATCCAACTTTTTGGACTTTTTCAGGTTAATTGTTAAATGAATAAACTAATTACATTGTGAGTAATTTGGTGTCGTGGACTATGTCCCTCTTTACTTACAATCGAAATGGGATCGTATTTTTATTTATTAACTTACTTAATGTCAGAAAAAGATGTTTGTATTTCGTATTAGTTTGAATTTCTCATTAATAATTAAGTTGTCCTTTTGTGATGTAGCAGCTTCTGAATTCTGTTTGCTACTCAAGTCAATTTAATTATAGATGTTTTCCGCTTTTATCCCCCAATTGTTTTTTTGAATATTTGGTTTAATACAGGCTTATATTTGATGTTCTAACTTATGGCACCATTATCATTATTAAGTGTCAGCCATTGCAACATTCGTTATTTCCAGTAATGTTGTGTAGTTTCCACAAGCATTTTACAAGACTAATCTTTTACCTTTGGAATATTTAAGGGTTAAAGGGGAATATGATCCTCCAAACGTATTATCATGTTTCCCCCATCATTGTAAACACTTCAACAGACCGTGACGTCACTAGTTGTTCACCAATCACGAGTTAGGGGCGAATATGTGGGGGATATAACTCCACCAGGCCTTATTTAAGTCTCTCATCAGAATATTGCTATTTCTAATATAGGTTTTAAGTTTAACATTTTTTGCAATTTTTACGTTCATTGGCTTTAACCTCCTCATACATTTTACTTGCATCTTGTATGCTTGTAGATATATTTTTAATTATTTACGTCTCGACCAGTAGATATGCTTCATTTAAATTATTATAACTTTTTCTGTCCCCGTTTATAAGGTCTTGAGTATATCAAGCTTTATTCTGGAAGTACTGTATATAAAATAATAAAGAAACCGCTGCTTATCGAGTGTTGTTAAATATACAACATAGAACTATTTCAAATTAAGCGTACAAGGGGCAGAATATTACATCAAATCAGTTTTTTAAAATTTCTGTGCATGTAAAATCACTGGTTAACCGTATATTACTTTGGTTTCCTCTGATAAGACTGGAAATTGTCTAATAGATGTCGGGACCCTGGTAAGGATTTTAGGGTGCTGGAGATTAAAAAATAATTATCAACTTATTTAAGTATAAAAGTGAAATGTACCTATTCTTTCATAAATAATGTCTTCATTGTAAACCAGTACCTAATCTGACCTTCCATGTAATTTTGCCAATTCCTGTTATCAGACAAGGGCACTCGTTTCCTCCTTAAGAAGGGGTGAGACCGAGGGGAGATTCTACGCATACCATTAAGGCTCGCAGCTGCAATTTTCTTGACAAATTGGCGAAGAAACAAACAACCAACTCACAGAAACTTGAAACGTTGAAGAAAAATACGTCCTCCAACTTCAGTAAGAAAGCATGCAAATTACAAAAACAAACAGCAATTTCGAATGTAGTTACCTCTAATAGAAGAAAGCGATGGGGAGAAGTGGAACTAAGAGCGTATTCGTATTTCATGAATGGGAAATAAAAAAAGAATACCTCGTTTTAGCTTCTAATTTAAAAACATTAATAATTTTTACATACCTATAAATGTAAATAATAGTATAAACGTACTATTAAATAAAATATAATTTAAATCGTGTTTCTGAAATATTTAAATAGTAATGCTTGAGCAATAGCTAACAATTTTAACCTTACAATTTAATTAAAATCTGAATTCTAATATTCTGCTGTATACTATTATAAGAAATTATTAGTTTCCAGTTAGAATATTGCTTCAAGGTGAAAACCATTTTTTGTTTTTAGTAATATTCATTCAAATAATAAAATTTTTATTCAACTTTAGAGATTATTAATTGCAAGGATAAATAAATTCTCAGTAACAATTTTTGTACTCAAAACCAAATTAAATTTATCCAAAAACGATATATTTTGCATCACTACAGTACTTCTGTTCATGAAACTGAATGTCCAGCATCTTAATTAAAATAAAGGCAAAAAACTGTATGTTATATATAATTTTATATTGGATTTTGAAGAAAATCGTTTCACTGAGTCTATGAATTCTTACTCTTTTATGGCACCAGTATTAGTAATGTCTCAGCTATGCCAATCATTTAAACATTCATTATTTCCTGTAATCTTGTGTATATTGCCGCGAGCATTTTACAAGACCCATATTTTAACTTTAGAATATTAAAATTTTTCTTCAGAAGTTGTCTATTTTCAATTTAGATTTTAGTTTTGTAGTTTTTGACATTTTTACGTTCATTAGCTTTAACTTATTCATATTTTTTGTATGGATAACGTACGGATAAAGTAGGCAACATGCAAGCAGTTCAGAAAACCAATAAATTCAACTCACATTCTTCAGCCAATATATTATATAAAAAGGTTTGGAATATTATATGCAACGTGAACGAGGATACGTCACGATAGTAGATTTAGATGAACTTTCCTTTTAAACGACTTGGAAGCCTAATGTGTTTTATATTCAAGCCCAAATGTTTAAGGTTTAAACTAAAGAGGTATAATTTCTGTCAGTCTGATGAACTGTTAACATGGCAATTGTTGTTATTATAGATTCGTTTCATGTTCAGAAGACGTTTAAGGAATAAAAACAAAAAAAAATGATGGGCCAGGAAAACATATTCGTTACGGCTGTGGTTTCAAAAATATTTGAAATAAAATAAACATTATTGAATATATCTTATAAGTAATAGTGTTGTAGAATTTTATTTTTTCATAAATAACAACAAAATTACAATAAACACATTGATGAACTGAAAATATTGCAAGCAATTCATATTTATAAACAGTGACGTAAAACAATAGAAGACTAGAATTTACAGAGAACATCAACCATTTTGTAGTCGCCGTGATATACGTCAGTAAACTAATAGTATACACGTGGGATCCTGTGTAATTTTAAGTCACACATTCTCCTATGTTCAGGCATATGAAGGAACTAGTATTGTTTAAGGCTTAGTAATATACTGGGGATCCTGTTAACCCCACTTGGCTACTAAAGGGCTATATCATAAAAATACAGTTTGGTATTAAATATACCATGGTATGTATTTTTGCCGATTAGATGTCATTACATTTATAACATATTGCCCAGATATTGCACAAATATTATTACAAAAAATTGAACAATATTTTATATATCATTTATAGTTTTACAGAATTATAAAGCAAAATACAACTAAAGACTCTTGTTAGAGTTAAAATAAAAGTAATGAAAACTTCATTTACTGATTAAATTTGCTTTTTTAAATAAAATAAAATGATTTTTGTAAAAAATTGTTTGTTGTTCAAGAAATAAAGAGTTTATTCATTTTACTTTATTTATTTTTGTTCCCTCAGAACTATATTCGTGATTCAAAAAAATCTATCAACGCAGATTAATTGCTCCAAGGAACCAGCTCATTTCTTGGCAATTACAAAGTCCTCCCCAACATTCTCCCTCTGTCGAATGCTGCTTCGCAGATTTAGGGCGTCTCTCCTTCTCCTTTGTGTCTCTGCCAGTGGCGATTATCTCCAGTGTTCTCTCAATAGGAATTATCTGCTGTCGTTGCCCGCGTCGCTCTCGTGTATCTCTTGCCTCTTGAAAGGTCCAACAGATTGGGTTCAGTGGCCAATCGAATTCGCGTTATTCCTAGAATCAATTTAGGAGATCTAGCTCTACTCAGAGACGCATGTCGTAATCAAAACTTTGCTCCTTTTATTGTACTGCTTTAAAATAATTCTGTGTACTTCGTATGACATGTATTTAATTCTACTTTAAAGTTCTATTCCTTTTCTTTATGGAAAACAATTCACCATATACGTTTATTAATTAATTATTTTTCTAGTTAAATAAATATTCAGTTACCTTGGTATATCCGGTTCAGTTTCATTTATTTAACTATAAACAATTATGAAACAGAAAATTTTCAATTTGTTTTAAATATATCAAAAATTATGTGATAGACTAATAAATAATAGAACATTAGTTTTGAGACAAATATATATAAAATCAATTACACAGCTTTTTGGAAAACAGCTCATCGTTTCAACGCTGTTCTGAGTCTCTCTCTGATAGCATTTAAACATTATATATATATACATATATATATATATATAGATATATGTGTGTGTGTGTGTGTGTAGGATAGATAAAAATATTAAGGATTGTGATTACAAATTCTTCGTTCTAGTCAGAAATTGATGTCAGTCCCTCCATTTTATTTGATTTCCAGTCTGGTATAAATTTTTCCAACAAAATCCCATAACTTTGTGTGATAACCTTTACTGTTCAGCTTCGATTTAACGCAATAATTAGTTTTTTCATAAAATATTCTGTGACAAAAATTTATTACACTTGATGGGTTCTCTATCATAATTTACCATGGTTAAATAAATCATATTGAATATGATATATGGAGACTATTGATTGCCACTTTCACCATATTGGATAATTATCCAGTCCTGATTACATTACGTGTAATAATTATTTGAAGTCTATTATTAGTTATGTAGTGAGATGAGTACATGAGTACTAATAATAACAATAGTTTATTTATGAGAATATTTCAGATATTTCAACTGTGAAAACGTGCCTCTATATTTCCATGACGTGTTTAAAAATTATTATAGCCGGGTTACACTCAAATACTGCTACAATTTAAACCCTGTTAAAATATTAAAGATGAAATTAATAATATCAGGAAACATGATGTTGTATGCCCAATTAGCTGTATATATTGAAATTCCTGTTACATTGGTCAAAGCAAACTCTCATTTGAAAGGCGCAATAATGATCATAAAATTAACTAAAAATATAATACACTGAATTATTTAGTCCTGATGAAGTATATGTATTAAAAAAACTATTATATTGCTTGGTAAAATGTAAAAGGTTTAGATGTTGAAGGTAATCTTTTTTTAGGCTGATGAGTGAGGTGTTTCCCATGTGATCTTACAAATCGGTTATTAATGTAAAATGACAGAATATCTTTAAAAATTGCAATTCTTTTCTATTATAAAATGTCTGTTTTACTTTGAATTTCCATGATTATTCTGAACACAAAAATTAAGATTTTCATCTTTTCGGTTTTGTCAGTTCGGTCTCTCCGCTTGAGGGACGTCAAAATTTTCCTATTTCTTAATCATTTAAGAAAAGTTTCGTTTTATAGGATAATTTTATTATACATATATAGAAAAAAATTACTTTTAAATTTTTATTGTTAAAATTCAACCCATGATGCTCCAAATTGAAGAACGAAACGTCGTCTAACAGATAATAAATATTATATTATATTATATAAGCTATAGTTATGGACTGATTTACTATTTATTTATAATTTTGGGTTAAAATGGTCATTAATTATATATTACTATAAATAAAAGCAGAGGTTAAAGAAAAAGTTAACTACTCCCATTAATCTTAAGAATAAAAACTGTAAGGGTAAATTCTATTTCGTGTGTGGGGATACAACTGTATCTATTGACCGATACTCGTTACGTAACGAAAGGAAAAAATACAAATTTTTATTAGTTCACAACGCGGTTCTTATCGATGCAAAAGATTTACTTTTCACGCCAAAACTTCGAAATTATTAATCGGATGCTCTGTTATCTTAGTCGACGTAAGCCCTTTTCTGCTCGCTCCCGTATCGGATTGCTGGGTAAACAAAGAGCATAAATTAACTCAGACTTTATCCTTGATCTGCAAATCCAGGGTTGGCGGTGTTATCTTGTTATTACTGCCTAATATTAGCTTACTGAAAGAATTCCTTCTCACTGAGGTTATGGCGCGCTATCATAAAGACTATGCATGTATAACAGTTCGCCGAATGAGTTCAAGGGAGAAAGCGCATGCAAGAAAAAATGTCAAGATATTATTTGCGATTAATCTTAATATTAGTATACAATGTTATGTAACTGCTAAAGGAAATTATTTTAATTGAATGTTATAAATCATTTCAGTTTTTTGGTGAACTTTGTTGCTACAAAGATGAGCCTATAAACTGTATATTTATATTTCACAACTATTTCAGTTTTTAAAGTTTACGTTTAACTATTATGATGCTCTTGTTTCAGTAAAGTTGTACTTTTCATTCCAAACCATTATTGTGGGTCATGGATAAAATTTGTACATTTTCACAGTTTACCGAATATGAACTGCGTCGTTAGTTTCTCTCTACTCACTTTGAAGTTCTGCCAGTTACTTTGCTGATATCCCGGAGATGAAGGAATGTTTATTTTACTTTTTCTAGGCTATATGCCTGAAAGCAAAGGTAGATAATAAAAGCATCCCAGTGTAAGCGCACACGTCTGCGCCAGATACATTCCCTCGACATCTCTTCCCATTTTCCACGCTTACTTGGGTGAAGACTAAATCCGTGACATGTGCAGCAAATGGAGTTTTTACATTTCTCATAATATGATTCAACTGAAATACTGTTTCACCTGCGTACGTCACTTTCTTGAACACTATACTTAAATACGCTTCGAAGAAAAAATTATATAAAATATTTTTCCATTTGAAAATATTTAGCATAGAGTTATGATAAAAATGTTACCAGTGCAATAAATAATGCGAGAGTTGGCTATTAATGTCTCTCTTTGAGCTGTTAATGATAAATATTTTTCAATAAATGTTGAAGCATAAATTGTGAGCGTGACCGGTCATATGTCTTGATAATATATTTACGTGAATTTGAAACGAATAAAAGTATAGAATGAAATAGATTTTATCGTTTCATATTCCTTGAAATAAACACAAATCTTATTTAAGAGGCGTATTTTGGACCTTTTGGGGAAATAAAAAATTAATTTTGTCCCTGTGAAAGTAAGAAAAAGGCAAAACAGCAATTGTACACGTCACCGAAATTTCACAGAAACTTGTCGAGTTCTGTCGAGAAGGTCTCCGGTCATCGGAGGAAAGTTTCTTAATACTGTTTCACCCTCGATTTCTTCATGCCAGTTCATATGAAATTCCCTCAGTATATAAAGACATAACATCACCCACAGTCAAAACATGTTACTTTTTTACTATCTAAACTATAAGTAATCAAATTCTCAGCACAATAATTATGATTAATAAAATTCGCGCTTGGTCAAGAGGATAAGACTTTTTATATAATCTTAAGGTTTACTCTTATCCAATGGGAACTTATCTCCCGCAGGGATTTCTCTCCAGAGTGGGAATAGACTTTACCTTCGGAGATGTCTCGTTCTTACTCTGGTTTCCCGAAACACCTCAATCTCGTGTAGAAGGTGTATGTACCGGGGTTTCAGACCTTGGGAATATGGCAAGAGGTGTCCGCTGATCATAAACTGATCGAGGGACAAAGGGTAATGCTGTGAGGGCGTGAGACAAGCACCCATAGCCTCACCTACCTGATGCAGGTTTTATTCGGCTGTACTGAATCATTTCAGATGAATCACCGTTATGTGACTATAGCCCGGCGTCGCTGGTCAACACTTGGCTGACTTCTTCTCCTTTCCGCATTCCTCCTTTTTCAATTCCTTTCTGTTCTATAAAAGCGGAGTTGCCAGTTTCTGGATCATCCTGGTGCAGCCTTTTACCACCCTACCCGGGGAAAAACCATTAACTGCTGTCTGCTATAATTCTTTGATAATCAAAAATATTTCCTGAAAAATTCAGTTTAGTAAGCAATATATTAATTTTTATAAATTGCTAATTTTTTTCCCATTATAAGCATTCAAGTTCTGACGTTTATTAAAGAATAATCTAAGACCATTTTATGGTCTGAAATTGAAGGAGACTCATTTCGAACGTTATGCTAAAATGTATTATATCAGGGTTTCTCAAACTTTTACTTCAATGGAACACTTGCTAAAATCGGACATTCTAACGGAACACATGGCTTATTTTTTTAGGATGGCTGATTCCTAGAAGTAAAAAGAAAAACAAGATTTAATTTATTAATTATTTTTAAATATAGACCTGTAATATAATATAAATATATAAATAAATGAAGTACTTGGTGACTTCGGTGATTTTTTCTCCTTGAATTGCATATCTTTTTGATCTTAGGCACAATATTCGTAAATTGAACTCTAATTTCTGGTATGGCGTCTATCCTGTGTCTGTGCTTTCATTGCAGCATAATAAGAAAATCCAGCTTCGCATAAACAGGTTGTAGAAAACAGAAGTAAAACAATAATAGCCCATAAATAGCACTGTTTAAATCAATTAGATTTTCATAGTCGCCTAAGCCTACAAGTTAAGCTGTCACATAAAATTGATTCTGAGCCCAGAAATCGTCATTACTGGTTTTCGGAAAATATTGCAAAAGACTTGAAGTCAATAAAATTTTAGAAACTTCATCTACTTTAAAATTTAATTCATTCAAACTATAGGTAGGAAAAAAACAAATCGTTAGATTCAACTCATGAAATCCAAATTTGTATTTTTCTTATCAAATTTTATATTTTGTAAATCCTATTACTTTCTCCTTGTAATGATAAGTTTATTGCACTTTGTAAAAATATCTGCCAGATAGGCGAGTTTAATCAACCATGAATAATTTGGTAAAACTTCAAAAAATGTTGTCCAGCATTACTTTGTGCCTTCAAGATAATCAAAAACTCATTTCGAAGTTCAAAAAGTCTTAATGGTGCTTTCCCTCTGGATAGCCAACTCACTTCAGTGTGCAATAAAAGTGTTTTGTGTTCACTAGCCATGTTATCGCACAAAAGTTCAAACAATCTGGACTGAAGTGGTCACTAAAATTTCCTGTGGACCTCCAGTTGTGAACCGCTGCACTAAATGGCCCTGACAGACTGAAATTATGTGCTGTTGAATTAAATTTCCCAAACGAACGTACACAAGGTTTGGTCATTGCTGCTCATTATCAACTTAAATAAAATAGTAGCTAAATACTTCTGGGCTGTGGGAATCTCTCTCACTCGTACAGGATTCTGGTTGACTGAGCACGTCCACACTTGTCCATTGTTACTTATGTTTCCTATTGTAACGGGAAACTAGGAATAGGCTTTCTTTGTTTCGCAACGTTGTGATTGGATTTTCTCCCGTTCTATGCAAACTATGTTTTTGTCTTATGAACTGATTAAGTGATATTATAACATGATATATATTAAAAACAGAATACTCCAGTTTTTTTCGGAATACCTATTGAGGTGTCGTGGAACACGATGGTTCCGCGGAAATGTAACTATTTCAATCATTATAAATGAAATAATTCAATTATAATAAGTTTAGTCCTACAGTGTCAGGAACCTGCTCAGTTCTTAGATTAAATTTTGCAATAGTTAATTAAAGAACTGAGGAGGTCCATAAAGTTTGGGGACGGAACGTATTCTAATTAAATAATTTCATTTAGGACTTTTGGTCATTCTTTGTGTTCTATTTATAATATTAAGTCGGATAATATAATGACTTTATTTATATTTCAATTATTATTGCAGGAATTAAGAAATTAATCAAATCTTAGGAATCATTTGCTATTTTCACCGCTTATTCTGAATAGATTCCTAACTACATAAAATGAAGATTTCATACGTGATGAGACTCTAGTTAGTTATTCAACACTGTATTGAATTTTTTTTTCTGTAACCACTCAAGTGTTCCCATCGCCAGTACCCTCCATCATAAAAGTTGTCATAGCCGAATATTCATGCTCACGTTGATAAATTATCTACAGATTCGCTGTCATCACTCCACAAAATAACTTTAGCTAACATTCATAATTTTTACTGTCTATTTTGTTCAAGTCGTAAATATTTCTAAACGCAATGAACGAAATACTAGTTACCGCGCACGCCGTTTAAGACAAACATAATCGTTGTTTCACTGTCGTGAGGAGCACATGTTAAAAATGAACAGGAAAGTATAACTTACTGTTATAATATAGGATAACAAAGCAGGAAATAATGTCGGATTCCAAACCAAAGTCATAATCAGAAGAATATGGTTCCTGCTCTAATAAAAATTCAAAAATCATTAAATCGAATATTCGTCCGATCAAAAATACCAACTTGCTTCCACACGCGGGATATATATGGTTAAGCCGTGAATAATTTCAATATTAAATTTATTTAGTAAATTTTCTTTTATTATCTGAAGCTCCAAAGACGTAGAAGTTTGTACGATTAAAAGAATAGTTTAATTTCTGTACACTATTTAGAACATGGTAAACTTCACTTTTTAAACAGGGTCTTGAGGAAAAGCTTACAAAACGCTGGTCAGGCCAATTTTAGAATACGGGGTAACGTGCTGGGATCCATATCGAAATGAACACACTCTAGCGTTGGAAAAAATACAAAAACGGGCTGAAAAGATGTTTGGGGGTCGATTCGTGAACAATCCTCACGAGAATTTAAAAGGTCAAAGTAATAGAAGGAAACATGCGAGGTTGTGCGCAATATATAAAGCTTATAAGGGTGAACCGGCCTCGAAAGAAATAACGAACCATCTTACGGCGGCAAATTGTATTTTTAAAAATGATCATACGTTCAAAATTAAAGAAAAAGGGCAACGCACTGACGTAGGAAAATTTTATTTTTTAATAGATCTATACGCGATTGAAATTCCTTATCTGCAGAAATACGACTTTACCGGGTAGCGTAAATCAGTTTAGGAATAGGCTAAAAAACCTTAAGTGAACAGTTTTTTTTAAAACAATTTTTAATGGAATCAGTGAAATATTTTCTGTGTGACTCCTGGCTTCTCTTTCCTTCTTCAAATCAAAACGTACACTTCAAAATTGTTCCTCAGTGTGATTTATATTTTCTTTTTGTAATTGTATTTGTGTTTTCTTTGTATGTAGCAGCCACCGGGCAAATGCCCAATAGCAGCTATGTAAGTAATGATAATACAAAAATATTTACGTTTCACTCGTAGTGAGGCATCTGAAAGACCTGTATTCTAAATTCCTTTCAGTGAGTGATGTATACTTAGTTTGCTGTTCGCATTGACGGACAGTCAGATTTCGATTAAAATCTTCTTTTATGGAGCAGTGAGAAGAGTTTCTGTTAACTGTCACCTGTCGTCATGAAACAAAATACCTTTCTTTTCTCTCATTTCACAAGAAACCCATCAAATCGATTTCAAAGAAATTGTTTTGTTTTTCTTATTTGAAATACGACACTGCTTTTTTGAATTCAAATTGGTCTTCAACCGTGAATTTAACTACTTGGGCAGGCATTACAGAAAAGCGGTTAATAATTTTGAGGCCTTATTAAATCGTCGTCTACCGTTTGAAAAGATTAAAAATAAAAATGCAGACAGATAAATTTTCATAATTTTTGTTTCAAAGAGTAAACGATACTATTGTCGTATTCGTATAGACGGTGCCAAGAAGTAATAAAAACGTTTATGTGTAAAAAACTTTAATTTTAGATAAGTAAGGTCTAGTATAGCAGGAAAAATATAAACAATTTTTTACAACAACGTCCTTATATAAAAACGTACACGTTATTTGAAAGTGTTCGTAAGACTTGGGAATTCAGGCCTAAAAAATATTAGCGCTGGGGAATCAAATTCGAATTATACTTTCGCTCAGTTTATATTTTTCGAAAAAAAGGAGAGGCCGGAATTTAAACTTCGTAAATACTATCACGTCAATGAAACGCAGTTACAGTGTACTCGCATTCACAAAGGTGCCATTATTGAAGGAAAAGTCAATCCCTGAACGGCGTTTTTCGGACCCGAAGCCGGAACGCCACAAATTCGTTAACAAAAGCCGGCACGCTGATATCGTCTGAAATTTTGTGTATTTGTTTAGGCTGGTTCTTTTGTGGACAGCACCAGAATAGAAGTCGGCGGCCGCTGATTTACAGAAGCGGGAAGGCACGAAAGCCTCCACATTGCTGCGGGGCCAGAATACCCTTTCTCTCTTTAACATATTACTTACCGTTATTAATCCACAATTATCAACGACGGCTATAATTTCTCTTACGCTAATAATTTCTACAGTCTGATTTAAGGCTGCGCATTGAAGGAAATCGTGAACATAAATTATACAACTGCAATAATCCGCAAAACAGAAACTCGTGGCTATCGACTCATATTTTATAAGAAAATATTAATTTACAAATAACGAACGACTGACTGAAGACCATGTCTCCAGCTTCTATAAATTTTATGAATAATCTACATGCACTATCGTAAGGCCCTTTTCCCTGCTAATATTCATTGTTGATACTATGTTTACTATGGTATATAATGAATATTTAAAGATACAATATGTTATTTTTATATCATTGTATAACTCAGCTATAGGATTATAAACTGGTTGTTATGGCTGCGATTCCAGAGGTTCTGGGATAAGTATCCGTCTTGCCCAGTGGATGAGAAACTGAAGTAAAAATGCCTGATTTCTTAACTAGTTTTTTACGACTGTCGAAAATTTATTTTTTGTCATTCTATTCTAAAATATTTAATAAGGTGTTGTCGTATTCAGTCCTTAGACTGGTCTGATTCAACCCTCCATGCTAACGCGTTCGGCGCAAACCTTTTCATTTCTCCATAACTACCACATCCCACATCCTCCCTAATCTGCTTGGCGTATTCAATCTAACTTTCAATTCAATTTTCATATTCAATGCTTGTGTCTCAAAACGTGGCCTATTAATACATCCCTTCTCCTGATTAAAGTCCTCCATATTGCTCTCTCTTCTGAAACTCTGATTATAACTTCCTGGTTAGTTACTCCATTTGATTTTTAATATCCTATTTCACCACGCTTCACAAGCTTCTATTCTTTTCCTTTCTGTAACTCCTACCGTCCACGTTTCCAACTCAGATAACCCCAAACTCCACACTGACATTTTTTAATAATTATTTCCTAGTTTTCATACTTATATTAGCCGCAAGTAAATTCCTCTACTTTGCGAAATTTCGTCATCCCTATTCTATTCTACTCTTTATGCCACTATACTTCTACCACCCCTAGTTCATATATTGCCAAAGTAGCAGAATTCCTTAACTTCCTTTTAGAGAAACTGACGCAAAGTGAATTATTATTTATTCATTTTATTATGTTCTTATGCTTGTATAATGTTTCGGTGGCCTGTATCAATCTAGATGTTCCTTCCTAAATTCATTACATCTGTCCTTTCTTGTAAAATGTCATTTTCACTGAAAAAGACATCCTGCAATAATTTCCACTGTAACAAAATTCTTACCATTACGATCAGACCTTGAATATAATGTAATAATTAGCTAAATGTAATAGCAATCCGAACGTTCAAAAATATAATTCTGTTGAGAAAAGGGAATTTAATTAAGTGCAGAACAATAATGGATCAAGAATTCAAGAAAGAGACTGAAACATTCAATTTGTACGATATTTTATTGTGAATTTGCTTTTTCTAAAAAGATTATACTTGGTAGTTATATTTAATTAAAGGCTTTAGTTTAACGTTGTTCATAATTCTGCTGAGTGACTTATTTTCGATTTTCCATAGTTCTGTGAATATGTCGTCAATGAAGCTGCACTGAAAGTATACGCTATGCAAGGCTTCTTTTTACCTCACGCAATTACCGGCGTGTGTGCGTAACAAAGACGGTCGCCTCGTCCCCGCGTCTCTACGGTCGCCAAGGTAAACTCCGTCAAAGAACCCTTACAAAGTAAATATATGCACCCAAACGTACTCCCAGCATCGCTAATACGACTGTCATTATGTTTCTTCTTCTGCCACTGCTACTACAGACTCCTCACATAGGTAAATGTTTGTAACACACTTTTCCGCTATTCAGATTGTCAAGTATACTCGTACAAACATGGTAAATTTTATACTACATGAAAACAGCGTTCAGTAGTCCGGAGAAATGTTGATAGGGTGACAAATATAAATAACTATTAAATGGATACTCCAATATTTAACGAATTAGAAGTGATATATTTAATGACGAATAAAGTTGGAAAATATTCTAGATAACAGGGAATTGAACCCAGGTCTACACCTAAGTACGCCGTTGATCGACCTGGTAAATTCTCGGCTTCGTACGGGTTTATTACATCTAATTTTGTTAACATCTCTACTTAGCTGCAAAGAAATTCAAATATATAAGAAAGATCAAATTTTTAATGTTCACATACTAGTTTCCTTATGTCCGAAGAATTAGTCTATGAAAAAATGTGAACAAATAAATTGTAAGTAGTTTTAAAAGTTTGTTATTGGTAAGTGGTGGAGGATACTCTTATGGACTCTAGAATCTGCAGGGTAGTTCAGTGGTTCTGGTTTTCCGCTTCTGGCTTATATGTTCTGCCCTCATATACAAATTTAAGATTCGAGCTTTAGTTGGGGCTAAATTATCTAACATAAATTTAAATAAGTTTTGAAGTATTGGTTCGTAAATTTAAATGTATGTGTAGCTTCTAGACTAGATCTTCAAGCAAAACTAATACATAATGCAAATAAATTAATATGATTAATAAAAAAATTTACACTTTCGTCGGTATAAGTTTCGATCTGAAGTATTTACTGACTTGAAAGCGATGTTAGTTCAGCCGTGTCAGTAAAAATGAAAAATTGTTAACAATACATACGCTATTGGCCATTCAGTCATGAGCAGGAAGTATATGTAGTGGATGTAAGTCCATATTTTGTCAACGTTGTTGTATCACGAAATTGAAATGGAACCACGGGTATGAAAGTTTTTTTAAGACGAAATATTAGTGAAATATTTTTTACTTCCCGGTTTTAATCATCACTGCTGATGTTATAGCTTTTACGAACTGTCAAATCGACTTTGCTGTATTCTCAAATGTGGTAATGAATTTTTATAAACCTGGTTTTCTTATTTCCGATCTCTATATTATTAAGTACAATTTACCATGGTTAATGGAGATTAATTAATCGTCCTAAGTAATCATATTATGTTGATAGATAAAAAAATACTAAGTCGAAACGTAAATATGAAATATTTTTTAGCGAGAAATGAGACTTGGCAATCTGATTAAGTTTAATGTAGTTTGGGAATCGTTATTAACTTCCTGGGCAATTTTAAGTAAATGACCTGTCGTGTCGCATCGCCTGCCACAGTATTTTGTTCCCGAATCTAGCTTTCAATATGACACATTTATATTAAATAATTGAAGTCTGCTTTGTAATATCTAAGCAAACCACCGGTAGATAACTTTCTACTATGCTAGATTCTATTAAACGTGACTAATGGAGTAATAAAGTAATTCAAATAGTACTTAACAACACTGGCTCGTTTAATTATATGAAACGCGACAAGTTGAATAGAAAAATATTAATTCAAGAAACAAGGAAAAATTTTCATTGGGACAATTTTTAAATAAATGAAGTATTAGAATATTATTAAAACCTTTAAGTCACAAAAAGTAGTAGATTAAGCGTAGTAAATGATTAATAAAGAAACGTTGTTAACAGTTTGTTAATTTCACCGTTACTTATGGAACCTTTGCCCAAGTATTTAACACTCGAAAAGAACCTCTTTGTAAATATAAAGCTTTTTTCTGCAGACTCTAAAATCTCGTTAAAGGAAAATCTCTTTTTGACTGTAGGGTAATGGGAAATTGACTGATCTACTTAAAGTAGCTGGTCCACAATCTGATTTAAGATATAAAATAGGGGGAAACTCTTCGTGCCTTAACGCTCCATCACTGAATATGCCTTGAAGCTTTTATCAGAAAATGTGTGACAGCCCTTTCATACGTGTTTGTTAATGAGTAAAATGGAAAGATTCTCCAGTATGTAATGCCACAATTATTTAATTTCTTGTGTTTAATTAGCTTCATAATCTACTTTCTTAATTAGTGTTTACTTTTGTTCTCTATAGCGCTCAATGTGACACTGCTGTTTATAGAATTTAGGTGCACTAGCTTTTTTCACTTTAAAAGGGAACGTAGTCACGTTGGTGAACTACTTCCTGTTCTATGAGGAGAAATTGAAAGAAGAAGAAAGAAACGTATTAAAATGAAGCAGAAATAAATCATAATAGTATTGTAAAAATTGCGAAAAAATAACACAAAGTAAGAAATAAAATCACTGTCCATATGAAATAATTGTTCTATAAGAATATAGAGGTTAGAATTTAATTTACTTATTTTGTTTACTTAATTAGATGATTATATTTAATTATCTGGGAAAACTAGATTTTTGAAGGAGAAAGAAATAATGACAGAAACGAATTTAAAATAAAAGAAAATTATTTTTCAAGAATAAACTTTTGTCAATGAAAATTTAAACCCAGAAGAACAATGAATGTACATAAAAACTGTAGATCAATAAGAAATTCATTTACCGAAACTCTTTAAAATTAAGTAACTTGTAGGGTGAATCAAAGAAGTTAAGTTGCTATACAAAATAGGTCTGACCATGTGAACTTATTTAATTCAATATCAAGAATACCGACAGAAGACTGAGGTTGTAGTCCGTGGTAGTAATTATTTCAGGTTGACGATTCGGAAGCACCGGCTAAGACGATTCTAGTTTAGTGCATTAGGATAATTAGTTGCATGTATATTGGAAACCTCTACCAAAATATTTACAGGTCTCAAGAGCTTCACCCAGATCTCGTCAGCAGTCCGCAATTTAACCAGCTATCTGTCCCAAAACTTCTCTTCATTTTGCCTCTTATAGCCCAGAAATTTTCTTCTTCCCTTTTCCAATAGCTAATAAGCTGCAGTTTCAAATAACACTCATTGGGTAGTATTTATACAAATTCAGCCCTATAGAAAAATTTTATTTGCAGACGTGAACAGGTGTATTTGCATAGGCTCTGTATTAGTTACGCACAGGAGGTGTTTCCAATCAGCTACGCGTAGCTTCAGACTTCACAGAAGAAAATCCTAAATTAGGGACGGATGCTATCAATTTAAAAGACTGGCATCTATTGTTCCCCTTTCCGTGTTGTTTGTTGAAGATGTTTCCATTATCCGGAGGGGGTAGCGCTGACCACGCATACGTAGAAAATACGTCGCAGGGCTTCGTACTTTTTCTCGCACAATTCACTACATTACAGGTTTAATCAAAAAGCAGAAAAAGGAATTAGTCTCATACGACAACAACATGGCGGGAATTTCCAAATTTAAGAAGCGGTGCATAGCTTTATTCGTTCATGAACTTAAATTTCAATTACAAAGAAAGACTGAAAACTTGGTAAATATGGTATACGCAATTTTTATATTCTCTAAAAGGTACTATAGTATCGTCTTAGATTTTAGAACCTCCTTAATTGTTGAAAACATTAATCAACTTTAAGACCTACTGAAACAAAACGTTTCAGAAAAAACTTGAATATATTGAGGTGTTCAAAGGTAAATAAGCTTTAAAACAAAACCAGTAGAGAGAAGTTTTCCGAAAACCTTCTCTTTCCTTTTCCGAGATTGAATGCACATTGGAGTTACTTTGCAACCTTGACTGTTTCCAGTTAGCAAACTTCGCCTACTAACAATTTTATGCACCGAGACGAAAGGTGCAATGTTTTCCTGAAATATTTCATTAGTTAAGAAGGAAGTTAAACACGAGGTAGCTTGTTTTCCGGCAGCGATGTTCCACTTTATTCGCACGTTTGCAAGTCAGGCGTCGTACAGCCCGCATAACATTAACATGCGAATGTCCCACCCTGCTGAGGCTGCAACGAGTGCCATCTGCGTCGGCAACATTCGCTCTCATTACAATGCCGCTATTCAAATTCGCATCGTTGCGTTACGCGAGCGAAAATAAAAAGAAGGCATTAACAACTGGCAACGAAATATTGTTCCTTAACATTAATCACAACAAGGACCTGTGTTTTACTAACTTTCTGGTATCGTCTACCTGTACGTGACTGAGTAAACATAGTTTGTACTATTCAGTTGCTGCTAAGGCATTATCCCGATGTGAATTGTAGAGTAACCATAATGTTTCCCTTTCTCAAATCGAGACAATTTGCACATTGCTCAAAACTGTGAGCTATTGTAGTGATAAACACCCGAGTAGTTAAAATTAATAATTATTGAAGTATATTATTAAAAACTTTCCTTTCAATTTTCAATAAATCATCACACAAAACTTAATAAAAATTAACTCAAGGTTTCACTCCTTTCCTATAACTTTGTTATGTGTACAAGTGTAAATTAAAAATTTCGCTTCACATATTTATATCCAAAATAAGTAACTTATTATTACAAGATACAAATAATACTATTTAATACCAAATCTGTTAAAATATTTAGGAGTACATTTGCTATTGTGTGTTTTACAGCTGAATATTTTTCAAAAAGAGGATCCAAACAGGGTGTAATATTAAATTGTTTTATACGTGTTGGTCGTCTTATTTATTTATTGATTCAACAGACGCATAATAATCAGTAACCGCGATTTAGTTCACTATTAAATTTTCACTGCAATTAAGGGGAGTCCAAAGAGTTGCCCATGTTGGGTACATATTATCGGATTCCGTTGTAGGTGATACATTCAACTTTTTCAACTTATTTCTAACCGTTTTGTATCTGTGTATGCAGAATGCATGATTTTTTTGTTTTACATTTTTAATTGTTAATTGAACTTGGATGATTTTGATAATCAAATAATAGTTCTAATAATTTATTTTGCCGTTTAAAATGGTTTACAAGAAAAAGTATTTAAAAATTACTGTTTTGAATCTGAAAAGATAGGGTCTTCTGATATCTCTTAAAATTGACGACGAATGTGTATTTGAAAATAAACAAGGATGAAAAATGAATTTTATGTTGTGAGCAAGATGTCCAATAAAACGCTATTTTCTATGAAATTGTATCAAATTTGTACGAAATTGAATTTCCCTCAATGTCAGGTTTCAGTTACCACAACATATACAGCAAATCCGTATTCATATCATGTTTTTATAGTGCCTAATTGATTTCATTCATACGCCAAATCTTTTCTCCCGCTTAACTGAATATAAGAAAAATATATATTGTTTGTTATAGACATTCCGTTTATTTTGTGGTGAACATTTGGGTTACACATTTTCTGTAAATATTTAACAAGAAATTTCTTAGTTCAATTTAAAGTATGATGGTTTATTAAATGGGCTTTGTTAGTCACATGTTGGGGTTTTTCTTTATTTTGTACTATCTTCTTTGTGATATTTTAGTCTGGCTTAAATATTGACAAGAGCCTCAAGTGCTACTTTAACCGTCTACTTTTTTCTAAATTTCTAACTTGTTTGGAATTTTGTCTGTTGTACGGTTCTTTAAATCTTACCTTAATTGTGTTTTTAAAAATTTCGAAGTTTATAGAATAAACATAGTTTGTAAACAAGGTCAAATAAACTTACAATTAATATTAACTAATTAACTATATTGTGAGTTATTAAATTGTAGTCATATACTGACGTTGAAGATACATATACGGCTGAAATTAAAGCAAGAAGTCATGTGGTGAAATTCCATGTACAGCTAAATTTTTTAAGTGTAAAGCCATGTATTTCACTTGTAAAAATTTTTAAAACATAATACTCGATGTAATTAATTTGTAAAGTAACTGAAGAACTCTCAAATGAAATGAAATGTAATGTTTAATATTTAAATTTAAAAATACTGGTAATGGGCTGATTAAAAAATTATTATATATTTGTTAGAATAATTATTTAATATTAATTTGACAATGTCGCTGAATTTCAAGCATTTAAATTTCTAGAACATAATTATTTTCCAATAATGAAAAGTTTTCAACATTAATTTTTTTTATGACTGTATATGGGAAATTTTTTACTCTAAATATGAAACTGCTTAGTACTAACGTATATAATACTCAGACATATGTTATGGTTTGATAATCATAGATAATAGCATTTTATATACTCGTTATCTCCTCGTGACAAATAATTATGTAATAATAATATATAAAATAAGTATTTTGAATGCATTACAAATATGGTGTAGTTCCCTTGGTTGAATTCTCGTTCCAAAGATGAACAATAATATATATAATGAACATAAAAATTAATCTTTTAATTTTTTCAGAGTTCCCTTACAGAGATGAATTGAGAGGGAGAACAAAATTACGAAAAGTGAATCACCGCAGTCCTCTTATTTATTCTGTTTTAGATCCAGCTGCCAACTGAAATTAGTTATATCTCTCTCATCCGCGTCTTATATTTAATATATCCATCATTTTATTCTCTCTTTATAAATACAGCCCTGAATTTCTACTGATTAAGTTATATACCGTGTAGATGCTTTCAATTAGCGTTTTCGGTTTGTTAGCAGTCTGGGAATCTCGTGGTTTGTATAGAACAATAAATCTTCCACATCACCTGTAATTAATGGCGCTTGAATGATGAAATCTTGAAAACGTTAAGTTGATACAAACCAGCCTTAACAAGGTGAATTTTCAAGTGGCGATACGAATATTAATCTCCTTTACGTAAGTTCTTTTGTCTTCCCATACTTCCGAGTATTTAGTAATTATTTTCAAGTACGAATTATAAAGGTCACTCTGCTAATTGTCTTCACGGAATCCAAAATATACTCTTCACTTTTGTACTTCAAGATTCTAAATGAGAAATTACAGGAACATCGCATTCACCTTTCATTTAAACTCATTTGGCTATACAGATAGCTCTTGACGAAAACCTTTGTTTTAGGAATTTTAAAACTGTAATTTGCACAAGACCCGAATTCCTTTTCGATAGTCCGGTCATATTCGGAAGTTCAGTCATCTACTGCTACTCTGTAAGAATGGAAATGTAGCAACCTGGTAAGTTGGAGAGAGAGAAAACAATAAATAGCGAAACTTCCGTTTCAGTTAATTATTGATTACAAAATGCAGTTACGTTGGTAGTACAATGAAGAAATTAACTGTCACCATAATTTAAAATCTTATTCCGCAACTTCGTTCGCGAAGAGCTCTTTTTATTTTGCCCTAAAAACTAAAGTACGGTATAATTTATTTATGATCGCTTCACTGAAAACTTTATAACTCGTAGTTGGTTTAGAAAGTGTCCTGCTTTCACACGTTTGCAACAATAGATGGAATTAGTGTTCGCCCCCACTTCTCTCTCGTGCTGCCAAAATTGCGCTTATAACAACATAGTAAGTGGGAGGAATGATATAGGAACGTCTAATGTTACTTTTAACTCGCAGTCGGTTTACACGTCATATTACGCGGGGCAATTCAATGGATTGATAAATATTTAGATTAATATCTTCTTAACTCTGAAAGATGTCGAAATGAAACAAGCACGAAAATTTATGTTGGAATTTCTGTTTCAATCCCTGGAATTTTATGCGTTTCATAAATTAATCTCACAATTGGACCTCATGACAGAGAAAAGAGGGACTTAATTCAGCTTATCCTGCCTGACACTATAAATTTCTCAATCCATATACAAAGATATAGATTATTTACCTTTTATCTTTTACAGACGCTATGGTCATTCACTGTCAACATCTATTTTTTATAACTTGAGTTTGATAAGTTTACAAAACTAGTGATGATCAAGGAAATTATTTAAAATGATAATTTATATGCAATCACAGCGGTGTATTAATTCAAGTGAACTGATTATTTCATTTTAACTTATGAGTATCTCCCAATTTTTCTTGGTTATCAAGTCCTAGGAAGCATAAAAATATTTCTTGAATTATAAATATTTATGTGTAGTGTTAAAATTTCAAAAAGTAGCCAAAATACAGACAATAAATTAGATATTAAAAAATGTCACGTTTCTGCAATCCTTGTAGCTTTCGTCAGTTGGTTTGTGCTGTTTGTCGTTCTCGTGGGTCTCACATTTGTCATCTCCTGAAAAAGCTGCAAGAGTTTCTTTAATAACTAATTTGTTTTTATCTTTTCTACTTATTTTTCCTGCAATGTAAAGTATTTTCCTTTTTCTAATTTATGGCAAGCTTTAGTTGCAATAGTCACAAAACCAAAAGTTAGAGGAAACAGGGAGAAATTAAACGTTAAAACGTCGTGGAGAAAAACGTTTTTTGCACAGATACTCTCAATTAAACTTGCGCATCTTAAACTAAATGATAGAGTGAACTAGAATGTGAGATTTCCTAAAATTATATCATTTTAGAAGTCAAGAATGCAAAAATGCCGGCCGGACCAAGGAACTTCCGGAAAGCTTCAATAGAAGCATTTCTTCTCCGCATGATATCAGGTTTTTTTTAACTGAAACATCTGTTACTTGAAGATTATTTTAATTTTATTTTAATAGAATCTTGTGTCACGCGGTAACATTCACTACTACGAGAAGACTGAATGACAATAAAAGAAAGAAGTAAGTATAGTTTAATGGGAAAAGGGACAACAATAACTATCAACTTACTACGTGTATCAAACTAAAGTTCAGAGATTTTTTGACCTAATAGAACATCCTAGTTTGCAAACTATTTCACGAAGTAGGGAATTTATTCCGATAAGAAAGATAGCTGTGAATAGTTCTTTTAAATTAGTTTGTTGGACTCTAGAAAAAAAATTAAATGATGCCCATATTGGTTTCTGTCGCTTTAAATAAAAAATAGAGCGGAAATAATTAATTTGAAGTTATATCAATAATTAATTAATATAATTATAATAAATCGTTACGCGCTATTTCCCATTTTTACTTGCGGTCACAGATTTCCTGAAACTCGTGTATGGGGGAAGTCGGGACGGAACGGGACACTTATTGTGTAACAATCTTTGTAAAATTATGGAAAAAAAATTCACTAATGAAGTTATAAAACATTAGTTTATTATATTACTTACCCATTCCAGTCTCAATATAACTTAAAGCAACGAATTTGGAATTTTTTGGTGAATTTTTAAAAATTCAAAATTGGTAATTGCGATTAATATCTTAAAATTAAATGTTATTTCAGAATTTTTTTAAACCTTTTGTGTTTTATTTTTTTATATTTACTCCGCGTATGATTGATCGCTTTATCAAATTTTCCATTCGCAAAGCGACCTTTTTTGGCAACTGCACCGTCTGTGCAAACATTTTCCCTTCTTTTCGTTCCTTTTCTTTCCTTATCTATTTTTTGTTTTGGTAGAGCATCCTGTGACCCAACCTATAAGGTCAGTTTGTAATTTTGTTCTCTTTTCTTGATGATCAAATTACATTTTACCTTATGCAGTAGTATTCAGTTCCACCTCGCAGGCAAATTTTATTTAAAGGTTTTTCACCTAGCCATAAAACAAGCAGATTTGAACCTGTCGAAATGCTGCAAAAATGATAAATTCACAGATGTAAGTCGCTAAAACAAGAGTTCATTCAGAAGATGAGGTCAGTGCTTTGTCACGTCGGCTGCCAGGACTAGTTCCTAGACCAGTTACAATGTTCCACGCGTATTTAATCAACTCCACTCCAGCACTATCCACCCTTCTATCCCGTTTTGCCCCGACTATCCCTATATATACGGTAATAAACTTGTATATTACTAATATATCTAAAACACAGATTAAATGTAAATAGCAAAGCTTAACAATACATTAAGTTTAGTTATTACGATTATTTTTAAATATTAAGAAATACTGAAATATATTCTAATTTATATTTCTGTTTGTAAATTTCAAAAGTTTATTTAATTTTTATAGAAGTGTTAATGATTGATTGTAGGTGGCAAAGATGAATTTTAACTATAGCGATCTGTATTCCATTGATTTAATGATGAGTGAAAATCGTTTGGAAAATAATTTTACTTTATTGAATCCTAAAATGTGCATTGTATGTCTGAAATACATATGAAAGCTAAGACATATACTCGAGCAATATAATTGCGTTTTTTAAATTTATATATATATATATATATATATATAGTGATTTTTCTGCTCTAAAATAAGTGTTTTGTTTGTTGTATACTAAAACTAAAAATATAATTAATTACATATTTATGTAATCCTGTAAGTTGATTTTTGGTGCATTGATTTTCTTTATTACAAGTAGGATGGACGTTTTGCCAAAGACGTTTCTCTTGTCTTGGGGGAGGAGTAATCTTGCTGAACGAGCATTTAACATCAGGTCGTTGCATCATGTCTCCTGTAACGAGGCAGCTTCAAGCGCAGCAGGAAGCTTCAACAATGCGCTCCTAATAGCTATGGCTATTGTCACGTAACTACTTTCCCTAAGACAGTCACCATGAAGGAAAGGAATACAGATCCCAAACTACACAACGAACACATCCCTTGTAAAATCTAAACGAAAAGTTAAATGCGTATTTGTCTAGTTTAAAATTATCACTCCAAAATCAAGATGTCTCTCTCCTTATTAGCTTTGTAAATTTGTGACGGGTATTTAGATATTGACATACATAAATTAACAACTTTTCTGCAATGAGATTCATGGAAAGATTATAACAATAAATTAAAAGCGCATAAGATTTCCTGTAAAAACTGCGATGTTTCCTATGTGGGACAAACAAATTGGGCATTAAAAATTGCCTGAGAGCATGTTTTCTAATTTAAAACAACCGTGGGACTTGCATTCAGATCTCAGTAAACATGACACCTCAAATAACCAGTTTTAATTGAAATAACATACGACTATCAGATTACGAAATGAGATATTTATTAATGATTGTCCGCGGACTGTCGAAGAAGAGCAGCTTATTATAAATGTTTGGGAAATTTAATGTGAAAGATAATTTTGTTTTAATTATCAGTGACAGAACAATGTGATGTATTTTGATACGCTGTTGTTCTCTAAGTAACATTCAGCTCGAGGAACTAAAGTCATTAGACCGTATTGCGTGGTTTTATTTGGAAATGGCGTAAACATGCTAAAACAACAGAAGACCCTCTTTGCTTTCCCTCTCTCGAATTAATTTCACCAATTATGAACACAGAGAGCACTTGCGAAGAGTTTCATCGTTGATTCACATGGACAAAATTATAATAAATGGCTAAGTGTAAACATAAACGAGTGAGAGTCCACATATGAAAAGTGGAACTGCAAATATTTCAGAATTATATTTCAGTTACATTATAATTGTGACGGTCAATGCATGAGAAAATTACAGTATTTGACTACGGTAAGAATTTATCTACAACGGATAATGTAAGATTTTAGCACTGGTTTCAACAGGAAATGCCTACTACAAAGGTCATTCAATGTATAATTTTATCATTTTAGTTATACTTGGCTGAAGGGTTCGTGCTTGATTAGCAACGAAGCCGTAGGCTATCGAAAACCAAGCGAGTTCATTAATTTTTATCTGCATGCAGTATTTCAGTGGTGGGGAAAGTGGTCTCCCAAAGCCGGTGATTGGATCAATAGGCAGGACGCGTTGATAACCAGGCCATCAGCGATAGAACAATCGCCAACTTGACAGACCAGCTGTGGTGTACGAGCTTAGCCTACAGAACGTTGCAAAAATTTATATTACCTCCAACATTGGTGGCAGTTGTGAATACCATAAATACGTTACAGGACGATTTAACCTGAACTATGATAATTTAGTACTACTTCTCTATTATGGGCATAACTGTTATTTGTTACGCGGGGAAAAAATGAAAAAAACATAAAAAAATTGTATAACACTGAAAAAAAAATTTATTCAGATATTCTTCGATGATATACACTTTTGGATGTTCCTCAACATAACCTCTATTGGTTATATTGTAAATTAATATATAAGATACATAGAGGAAGACTGAGAGAAGAATTGTTTATAATGAAGCTCAATTGTTCTTGTACAAATGTACTTTGATCAATGTAAAGATAATATCTCTTCTTCACGGATATTATAAATTTAGGCTTTTAAGGTTGTGAACGATGTTGAGCCTCCGGTCTATACAATGGATGGAGAAAGCTGGTATTCGGCTGGAGAGTCGACTGGGATTGCTCCGGTAAGCAGAGTACTCTGGTTCTATCGAGATTTTTCTTAAATTGATCATCTCATTGAAAATCTAAAATGAAAATTTTTTACGGAAAAGTATAAATAGAAACTATAACCGGGGGTGCGTCACGATAGTATATTTACGCGAATTTCAGAAGTCATCTTTGAAAAACCCGATGGTTGTTAATGAGACTCGTTGCTGTACATCCAAATGGTTAAATGTTTCCTAAAAATAAATATGAATAAAGCGCATTCTTCCTATAAATTATAGGCTTTGTTTGTAACAAATGTTTTGGACAACTTGACGGTTTTATCTGCATTCGGCAGCGATAATAATGATGGATGTTTTGGAGATGGAATGTTGTATTTTTTTTGTCTCACTATTCCACGAAGATTTCAATAAATTGCCATTTTCTAAATATTTTTCAGTATTTAACATTAGTTTCAACCGTATAAAATTAAAAAGGATAATACGAATATAAATTAATTAAAGAAGGAGACCGAATGTATAAATTATTTTCACGTGTTTCGCGGATTTTATATTCAGAATAAATTCTGTATTTATACGCAACGCAGTTAGAATTACAATTTGTAATTTACTGTTAACGGTCATAATGCGCTAAGTTTTCTTAATTTCCTCTACCTAATTTAACTGCAGCTTTCTTCGGTGATTCATAGATAAAATTGTGAAGCGGTGGATTAAAATTCCTTAGAGAGACTGAATTGAGTTTTAATTAAAATGTGCCATCCTTTATTCTCTTACTAGGGGGGTTTATTCAGCAGCGGCTTTTTCTCTCACATTAATTAATTTCGGTTTATATTCCTGTGGTCATCTATAAGGCTTTTGGTAAAGTAGAAGTATTGGGAACCGCTGAAAGCCTTGTGAGTTCAATAAATTAGCCCAATAATAAGGAGGGTCTCATTAACAATGTGCGGCTAGCAAGACGTTTCGAACAATGCAATGACGCGCTAAATCAACACTCGGGCTTAAACACTGGTCGGCTTCGGAGCTGCTATTCATGAAGTGGAACGATTCTTAAGAGATGCACATTTCACTAGATACGAATTGTAAATGCTACACGGTAGATGCTTTATTGTAATATTATACGGGAAATGACCCTACAAATGGTACCTGAGTATGTGTAAATCCTCCGCCATTGAATAGGATTACTTGCTCACATTTTGAAAATACTCGTACTTGATTTAGTCGGCTTATTACATTCGTACAGTACATTTTAATTATTGATACTAAAGATTTTCGTTGGAAGTTTGTTTTTATTTATTGCTACTCCCAGCGATATAGTATTGAGGAATAAAATAATGTAACACTTCTGATCAAAACATCCATCAACAAATTTGCTAGCACATGTTGAATCTTAACAGTGTTTCTGAAAGTCTCCTTCAGATAAAGTAATCCCACGAATTCCAACGTAGCTCTAAGCATCAATAAATAACAGAACTTTACGTGTACTACCAATTTTATAATGTAAATATTACCAATATTTTGGAACTGCCATTTCTGGCTGGCGCTTCGTAAAGTATATTGATTCACACATCTGTATGAAAAACGAACGACTGAATAAAGACTCGCAGAAACTACCGAACATTTTAATAAATCTTAGTAGGAATCATCTGATGAAGCAAGGCTGAAGAAGTTAAGGAAATTATTTATAATTGTTGACAATATAAAGACGGTTTGGTAATATTTGATTACCGTCCAAAAATACACGCACAGATCGTAATCTGCTCGTATTAATTCACACTCGAAGCTTTCTCCATTTATATGACACAATTTCAGATTTTGAATAGATTTTAGATGAATACATCAAAAAAGTATGACATATACGAAAGTTTCAAGAATGAATTAATATGATAAAATTACGATCTGTGAATGTATTTAATTTTGAACTGTAATAAAAGTATATTAAACTAATTCATAAATTACTCCATAATATTACAAACAAACAGGAAACCATGCCAATAAGGATAAAATGTTACGTTTTTTTGAAGTGAAAGAAAAATTGTCAAGTCACCGTAAAATATAAAATTATATATTAGAATGTGTAATATAATCTGATTCAATTATATGATGACAAAGAAAGGAAGTGGAATGCTTCAATTGGAGCTCATCGATAGCTTAAAGCTAATTTAGAAGAAAGAAAAGAAAGGAAAATTGTCGACCGGATCAGGGACTCGAACTTCGGCTAGCTGGAGTTCCGGGGTTTGAATCCTTGGTCCGGTCGACATTTTTCCATTCTTGTCTTTCTTCTTTTATATGATAAAGTTAAGCAATTGTAACAAAATATATTAAATAATTATGGAAATTATGATAGAATTGATTAAAAATTATCATCTAATTTTCACATACACAGTAAATGCACAACTGACGTACATTTAACTTAAATCGGGTAATGGTCTATACGATATAGATGAACTGCGAACTTTGAGACCGGATATTAATAGCGATCAAGTTAGAAATATTTGTGAGAAAATATAAAGATGAATCAATTAGCTTCAAGAAAGCAGCAAAATGTAGAAGAAAGTGGAAAAGAAAAATTCATTACATTTTAGTATTTGTAAGAACGCAATTGAGTTGAACCTAATAAGAAAGAGTGAAAATACAGCACGGTGTATGTATGGTGTCCGAAACGTTTTGATACAAAACTTTTTTGACGTATAAATGACGTTAGCGCAGCAGATAAGAACTTTTAACAATAGATATGCAATTAAATAGTCAGTTATGAGCAGGTAGTGTTGGGTAATAGATGTGGGACCGTAATTTGTCAACGTTGGTGTTTTTTGAAATCGAAATGGAAGACAGCCGCAAACTGACTGAAATTGCAAACAAAGACAATTTTGTTGTAATAAGATCAATCACGTCTGACGAGACTTGGTACTATCCATATGAACCTTACGCTAAACCGAAAATTGCAGAATGAGTCTGCGATTGTTAAAGACCAAATATAAGTGCGGTTGTGAAGAGGATTCAGAGGGTTCTCCCGCAAAGGTAGGAGGAGATTGTTTTTCTTTTTCTCGCTTCACGAAAGCGCGCCCGCTCACACGGCTAGAATCGTAATACAGTTCCTAGCGAAAATACAAGAACCATTTCTAAACTAACCTTTGTATTTACCCTACTTTGTCAGCGACCAGCTTTTATTATTCTCCAAATGTGCATTGTAAGAGGAAACTATGTACAAGGCCTTAACCATTGACATCTTATGTTTCTCAAGTTTTCATTAGTAAAATTTCGAACTTTCGGAAGGGGGGACAGAGCAGAGAAATTGACTGACCATAGTAGGGGTCGCTGGGCTATGAACTTGCAAAATGTCCAATTTTTGTTAGACTTAGTTGCCTTCCTGTAGACAGTGACTAAATATCGTGGCATCTAGTCGCTCAATTTAAGTGGAAAAGAAAGAAGAATCTATTTATTCTTGCTCCTGACGTACAGATAAAATATATTGTTTACACTAAAGGTCAGAACTGAGTTAATAATACGGTGCGTTTTAAAAGACTCAATGTGTACGGTTCACTTAAACGATTAAATATGCAGGTATAAAATACTACTAGGTTGCACTGTATAAATAATTAATACATATATTCAAGAAACGCTGTGTAAAAAATATTTATTAATATCATATACGTAATTTCAATAAATGTTTCAGGTAATTCTTCAAGGAATGATGTACGAAATATTGTTTTACGACTATTGAATTAAGTGGTAAAGTTATACGTCAGAAAACGATTTGTTTGTAAGTCAGTTGAAGCTTCGTTGATGTTATTGGCATTCCTTGTAAACTATTTCTATATTTACTCACTGCCCGCGTCATAAAATCTGTCAGTTACTTTTCTTCAGACGACTTGAGAGAGAATCTCTGAAGTGCAAGCACTGTGCGCATCTGGAATCGGTGGCAATTCAGTGGCCATCGATTCGAAACTTTCGAGATAAGGCCGTTGAAGCTTGGAAGATTAAACGCTAAATGTCCGAAAGATGGATAATATTTCGCGCTTTCTATCTTCACGAAAAGGATAAAGGCATTGGAAAGCAATCTCTCTGAGAAGTTCTATTATGGTGAGCGAACAATAGATTTTTATTCGTAGTATGAAGTGTATGATTCAAAGTAATAATTTAATGAGGATGAGCCGCAATATAACGGTTTGGAGAATGCAGACTAGTGGCAAACATTAATTGTTATTATATAGATCATATTAGATATATGTGGTAGTGTTTTATTTAATAAGCGAACACGAAAGTCTTTCATTAGTTTTTGTATAGCATCCGTTTTATAGTGAATAATATTAGCATATGTGATGGCAGAGATAGTGAAAAATAAGTTTCTGAATTTGAATAACGCAATATTTTTCATTAAATTGTGCATATTTGATTTTTAACTGCGCAGTTATCAATAACCACGATATTCATTTAGCATATGATGTATACCGTTATTCGCCAGGACTTTAATTCATTTCAGATTGTTTGAAATCTGTTACATTAAATATGCTGTAATTATTAATTTATAATGATAGGAGCTTTACATGTAATTAAACAGCTCATATTATACAGTTTTAATAGTTTTCAAAATGTTTAGAAATCATATAGCTTACAGTTGAGTTTGACCATTAGAAGGAAGCACCTGCATTTCTTCCCAATCTTTCCTTCTAATACATGCAATGGCTGGGAATAATAGTTCAACTTCCCTACCTCTATTCATGTATGTATATTTTTCAATGTTTGTCGTTCTTTCAGTATGCTGAAAGAAAGCTGATATTACATGCTTTGTCTTTCGTTACCCCATACAACTTTCTTCTTTATTCAAGCAACGCTTTGTTTTTCACTATTCCTTATCTCGTATTTTAGTTAGTCAAAATGATATAAGGGTACCTTATGTGTTCGTTAATGTTGCTTATTCTAAGTCAAAGGTTATCTCACCTGAGTGTTGCGAAAGTTAAGTGTAAACTGTAATTTTCTCAAGTCCGTTCTTCTTTGGGTGATTTGAATTTCCAGCTACGTTAATCTTGCAAGGAAAAATAGTTGAGGTTCTGTTCAATTGACGTTGTCTAGCCTAATTAGGGCTTCGAAGTCGAGCAACTTCACGATTCTGCCTCTGAATATTTGTCTGACGAGTCGTCTTTGCCTACATCTTGCGGGGTATTCGAATACGAATAGTTGCTTTTATTCTGGAGGTGAACTGAGCGCTGCGCCGAGCACGGAATCTATTTCAGAGCTCCAGGTCGATGGCCGCAGTATTTGTTTAACGCTGCGTGGGTGGTAAGCACTCGCGTTAAGAGCTGTTGTTTCCATGCTTTAATTATTTATGTAACAAAAAAAAGCGATTCTCATTGCATCCATATAATTTTACAGCCCGGCCCTTTAAATTTTTAACAGCTATTAAGTGGGACAGGATTTTTTAACTGCAAGACCGATTTTTTTTACTGCGGATACAGCAATCTCACGACTCATTAGTTTTTCGTGTAGGTTTGTTAAACATTAATTCCTTACTTTACTACACCATTTCTTTTATACGCCCATTATCGTATCTACACTGTGTGGCCAAATTATTACCACCTGACAGCTTCACAGTGTTGTCGCTAGAGGGTCAGTGCAGGAGAAGTGAATCATCAGTTGATGTTTGCGAAGATATGAGCAAAATGCGTACTGAGTTTGAACGAGGATGATCGGAAGCGCTCGAAGTGTCTGAACCAGTATTGACTAAACGGCTGCAATTGTGAAGTGGTAGCAGCCGTTAATATTTTTAAACAGAGTGGACAACAAAACAGAAAAACCGGGTCTCAACATACGGCTTGTGGTCGTCAAACTCCACTCAATTCTAGAGCTGAAAGGATGTCGGAGAATGTCCAGTGCAACAGAAGAGCAACAGAGCTTCAAATAGCGGAGAGTCTTAATCAAGGATTAGGTGTGAATGTCTCTGAAAAAACCGTTCGCCGCACATTACACCGTATTGGGGATGGATCCTGACAACCTGTCCGCCTCTACTGTTTGACTTGAAGAGGGGCAGACGTCTTCATTTCGCGTAAGGCGCACAATGATTGGATAGTAGATGACGGGAAATTTGTCATGTGGTCTGATGAATGAAGATGACAGGGTTCGAATATGGAGAAAACAATACGAAACAATGGACCTCAGTAATACTTCAAGCTAACGGCGGCAATATGGATCCTATGTTTCCTATGAAACAATGTCTGAATTCCAAAGGGTATTTTAGTATATTCTCAAATCGAGTACATCTGAGGGAGCCAGCCGAATTCCACCTCAACGCAGAACTCGAGACGTCTTCAGCTACACCACGTTCTACGCCATCGCAGCTACAGCTACAGACGAATAATACGCACTCTGCTACATCGCTGACTACTTATCTCTGCACTTTGGGAGAAGACAAAGAAGAGAAAACGTCACGCAGCACGTCGGGGTCACCAACTTTTTCCTTTCCTCTATGCAGCGGCGCGAATCTGTTGATTGTAGGGGGGAAAAATATCTAAATATTATTTGTGATCGAATACGACGAAATGAACTAGAAATGCTTTATTAAACTTGTAATATGTATAGTGAATAATATTGACTAAGCGATATGCGCTTAGAAGTTGTTCTCAAGTCATTATGCCCAACGCATTGCATCGTTATCGCTTAGTCGGTCACAAATTATTCGATCACAAATAATATTTATATATTTATCCCCTTTATAATCAACGGAGTCGTGCCGCCACACATCCTGTTATGTTATTGGTATATTCTGCCATGGATAGATATTTCCAGCAGGACAATGTTCCTGGTCATAAAGCTACAATTTTCCTCAGATAGTTGGAAGAGCATAACGGAAACTTAAGTTTGCTTCGTTGGCCTGCACAATCACCATATATAAATTCAGTTGAGAATTTGTGGGATGCGATAGTACGGACCATTAGGCAGTTGGATCCAGTACCATCAAATCTTACAGATTTTGAAAGTGCCACCGACCAGCATATCATAGAATTCATGCCCAGAAGCTGTATTAAGAGCAACGGTGGCCTAACATTGCATTGAGGTGTTGGCCATAATAATTTGGCCATTCAGTGCTTATTTTCCATCAATAATCGTAAAATGTAAAACAGAAGAATAAATCGAAACTGAAATAAATGGAGGCAAGTTATTTTCAGTAGATGAAACGGTTAATAAACATTGGCATTGTAAACATGTATCCAACTTATCATTGACCGACTGGATTCGCAAAACATAATAATAACTATAATTCATTGACAAGAAAGTTAAAAAGATAATATAGAAACAAAATATAGTTGAGACAGATTCAACTTCTGATAAGTAACCATATTACCTTACGGTGAAATTAAAAGGATTCTTTCAGTCTTAGTATCTTGACTTCAGATCGAAAAAGTCAACAATTCATAACAGAGAAAGAAAAATAAAAGTGGGCATGGGGGTAAGGAAATCTAATATTATCGTTGGGATTATTGTAATGAGCCTATCTATGTTAAATCTGCAGCTGATGCAAGAGTGAACGGAAGTTAAGTGTTTGGGCGGCGGTGGGGGAAAGGACTCCATGAAGAGTTCATTACTCGAAGCGTCAATGAGGTTGTGATGTGTCCGGTCGGCGAGACACACCAGCAATACCACGCACTTCCCTCGTCAGACATATTTAACTGAAAGAGAAACGTTCATGTAAACGTCCATGCAAATGAACAGCTTAAAGCATTAAAAGTACCAGTCTCTAAAATCAAGTACATATCAATTTAAATTTTTACTACAGTTCCAAGCATAATATTATAATTACAGAAAACTTATTCAGTTAATATTTCACCGTATGCTACTATAGATTAGTTTTAAATAATATTTTAATTTAACTAAGTATTACTTGTATTTAATGTTTTGCAATAAGGATTGAAGTTGAAATGATAAAATGAAATATAACAAGCTGTATGTGAGTAATTAACGAAATTCTTTTTTATTTTAATGAACATACATGGGCCTGAGAAGGTCATCTATATATATCAGTAGGTCATACAGAAAGTATCTTGGGGGTATGAGGTTATGTTAACTTTATATTTGATTACTTTAATTATTTAATCCAACTCTAAATCATTTCAGTCTATCTTATTTTAGGTGTATTTTTATTAAATATTTAGTGGGCAATGTTGGTGTTTGAATAAAAACGTATACAATAGTCATTCTTATTCCATGGCTCTGCAGCCCGTTGAGTGTCTTGGTCTACCGGGTCGACTGCGCACTGTCATCCTACTCGACACATTCCAAATTTTGGAGTTATAGGTAGAAGCGTACCGATTCTCCAGTCTTAATCCCAGTATCCGTGACCATTACGACACAAACATCCAAGCACATGCCAGAATTCGAATCCGGGACCTCTGTGTTGTGAGGCAGCGACGCAAATCAGTAGGCCGCAGGCGACTGGCTTAGTTGTAATTAGTATCGCGTAATTTGAATTAACATCGCCCACAAAATTCGCAAACAATATAACGATTGTTATCCGAAATTAAAAATATTCATTTCTTTTGGTGATTGAGAGATTAATAACTTTTGTTGTCCGTGTTGCTATAATATATGGATTATACTAGAAAAACCCACAGACATAATGGTGTTTTTATCAATTTTAATAAATTTTTAAATCAATTGTTGTTCCTTGAACGAACGCACGATACGCTATATATAATATTTTTGTCATTAGTGATACTATATATACTTTTTTGATAGATTATATGCATACATATATAAATATTTTTTTATTAATATA
Source organism: Eucriotettix oculatus (assembly GCA_034510155.1). Taxonomy (NCBI): domain Eukaryota; kingdom Metazoa; phylum Arthropoda; class Insecta; order Orthoptera; family Tetrigidae; genus Eucriotettix; species Eucriotettix oculatus. The sequence goes on along the minus strand of CM067379.1, from coordinate 65,741,015 downwards.
CTTTTTTATTATAAAATAACAATGGAAATTTTCTGGAAGCCCAAGGCAGAATTAAAAATTTTATTTGCGAGATTATTAAAAAATTTCTTTTTGTACATTGGAAACCGCTAAATCCATTTTGCGTGAATATTAAACTAAAATCGATAGTAGTAAATTTCAAATATAGTGAAGAATTAATACAATAGATACATATAAATTTGAGCCATTTTTTCAGCAATCAATTTTATTTAATATCCTTTTAGTATATTTACGACGTCTCTTCTATATTTCTGGACTTATGTATAGAATATAAATGCGATAATTTTATTTAGTGAATTCCGATCAGCAACTTTTATGTCAGGAGTATATCCATTAATGGCTGCTGTATGGAACTGTATGAATCTGATAGCTCAGTTGTAACTCACTACCTTACGGTATCATTTTTGTTTCATCCATAGCTCTCTATCTTACCAGCTATGTGACAACCTGATATACGACTACCGAGGAGCCAACTGATAACCAAGTAGTTTTTCCTATTTTAAAAACCTAACATTTATCCCTCCCTATTTATCAAGCGTGCTTTAAAATAATTTGAATGGATAAATCATATTGTCCGTTCATTTGTTGGCTACTCCCCGAGGATGTTCCTCCTTAAAAATATCTGGAGTTTTCAGAAAGATTTTACGTCCATTTTAAAAAGAAAAATATTTTTGTCACCTGCTGCGCCAAAGACGTATCCTGTTTTTTAAGTTGCTTTATTTGTTTTATAGTTAGTAACAAGATTAGTAAATATGAGTGGACGTATCATCCCAGCGGTTGGTGGTTTTAAAGTGAAGGTTTCTAAATTTATAACGTCTTCACGTCGTCTAATCTAAGAGATCGTAGAGAATGAAGTTAATTGTCTGACTCTGTGTAACGCGGTGGTCAGGGTTTGAGTCCTCGGCCGGGCTGAATATCAGGCGCATACCTTCAGACCATTTAATTAACACACGCGTCCAAAGTAGAGTAGTGTTGTAGTGGCTTGCTCAGTAATGTGTACTAAGGGATGCGTCCCCGAAATAGCGTGCTTTATCGCCGGCGGCAGTGAGCCCCAATTAGTCTGCGTCGCTAATTGGAGGGCTCGCCAGCGCTGACGAGGCCCGCGCTGCTCCGCAATGATATTCTGATTTTTATAAACAATCCAGTCGAAGAGTTCTTAGTTCGCGGGACCAACTGCCTTCAATTCGCTTCCGAAGGAAAGAAAAACGAATAATGTCCGAAATTTTCATTTATTCTGTGCCAAGCTCTGCCTTTTCTATTTGTTTATATACGTGTTATCTGATAGCTGTGATCACAGTTTCAGTAATGTTGCGCAACTAGAAGGCTGCTAAGTAGTGAATTTTAAACCCTGAAGGCGAACAGCTTTTTCTTCCTACCATCACATATCCTTCATTTTATTATTTTCATATTCCGAATATTTTAATAATTATTTTCTTTCCCCTTAATTGACACATTGTTGAATTTCTATGTTGTATCCTTTACAAATCCACAACTAGTACCTTAATCGGCTGCAGAAGTCAAAATATTTATTACCTGAAAAGTTGTACAACAATAAAGAATTGGGTTTTTACAGCCATGAGTTTTATATAATTTACCTTATGGTCTCTTTTTCAGCTAAATGATTTTATCACGGGATAGGATCTATAATTGTAGCCTGGGGATCACATAATGTGACAAACGGATTAAAATTGTCCTTTTTACTGACAAAATTAAATTTTTACTCCAATTTTCCTCATAGAAAAAAATTGATATTTATTACCATGTTACCTTGGCCATTTGGTTACCCACATGGAGGGAAAATTTTAATCTCCCTTTGAAATAAACATTATTTACAGTATTTACGCTAACAAGTATGTATTAAAAAGGTAAAAACGTAACGTAGAATTTAATTTTGATAGATATTTGTGGTACTAAGTTTGATGAAATTTCATTGAACAGAGGCCGAATAACAAAGAAAATTTTATTTTCCCAATCTACTCTCGAAATTTCGGGTTTCTACACAGTGCAATGATTAATATTTTTATCGAGTTTTAATTCTGTTTATAGTCGCACCAACACTGAAGTCATAAATGACTTGCTAATTAGATAACGTTTGTTATCTTTGTCTGCTATGATCAGATAGAGAACTTGAATACACACACAAACATCGAGGACCTTGACAGGAATCGAGCCCGGGACGTGAGTGATGCGTGGTTGTGACGTTAGCCACTAGACCACAGAGGCGGCCTGAAAACAATTTCTCAAGGACTCATAAGGACATTTAATTTAGACTTTAATTTTGTTGGATTTATTATTCCAATCGCTGGTTACATGAAAACTATGACTTATTAAACTTGTAATAAAATATTTAAGCATATTAAATAGACTCTTCGCTTAGTAAGGATTTGTATTAGGATTAGTTGTATGAATTCATATTTTTAAAAAAAGAAGACAGGCACAATGTGCACAATTATGGTACCAACTTAGTTGAATAGATGGTTAGTTTTAAGAAAAATACTTTCTCTCCTTGTATTTTTTAGTAAATCTGTATAAGAATATCATTATTCAGCCTAACTGTACTCAATTTTGTAGTGTATACTATGACTATTTTCGTCACATTTTAGCCGACTGTCAAACATTGGTAAGCGATTATGAAAAAAACTTCTAATAATTGGAATTTATATACTAAGAATCTGTTGAAAACTCCCATACGTCACGAGAAACAGGAATAAAAAATAAAAAAACTAATTCACGGATATCAGTAATGTCAGATTCTATGTATACTTCTCCGTATTGTTGATTTATGAACATTAATATTGCGTCCCGAATTTTCAAACAAATGAGACAAATTGTTGAGTTTACTGAGATCCGAATAATACATTAATTTTTCGGCAAAACCCACTACGATATTTTCACAGTCATACTCTTAATAGAACTACAATTATTATTTTCAGTCTTTCTTTGTGATCCGTGTTTGATCTTACATAAATAGGGCACGAAGGGCCGATATGTCAATGTGCATAATTACTATAAGAATAGTTAACGAGTTAAAGCACTAATATGAGACATTAGTTATCAAAAGCCGATAATCAAATTAAATTGTGAACATATTTCAGGGAAGGGATATCGGAACAAACGCAGCACTCCAGGTTCAATTACCTGTAATGGAAAACGCAGCCCCTCAGCACCATTTTAGTTAATTGGACGCGCAACACTAGAAAGGTTGTTTCCTAACCTGGACGATTGTTCATATTTCAGAATTTTTATTTTGGTTGTAAAGTAAATTTATGTTTCTATATGATATTGAAATCCACTAATAAATTAAAATTGTGCTTTTTACACGTACGTTCATATCAAAAAGGTATTTAATTGTGAATGCGTTTCGTTTCACAAGTTTATAATTGAATCTAAAACAATTTTCGGGTGCCTTTTTGGTAAGCTAGGTTCCTATATTTCATAACTCATCTGACTCCCAAAAATATACTAAGATCGTATGTTATGACGTAATAAGGAATTATTTCTAAAAGTAAATAATAAATTATGTAAAATATTGTCAGATCTTATTGGAATAAGTGACGAGCACATGTGCAATCGTGTATGTACGAGTGTATGTATCCATTCCTATGGTAGCCAGATTGAAATATTCTGCTACATCTACATTTATTTTGAAAATAAATCCGGAAAAGTGTTTCTGGAAGCGGATTATCCACGGCTGTTAAGTGTCTAATTTATTTTCAGCGTGAATTAAAACTTATTTAAAGTAAGCACAATACTTAAGCAGTAAATAGAGAGTAAATCTCTTAGTATACACTGAGTGGTAAAATTATGACCAACCCATCAATACAATGTTGAGCCTCCTTTTTCTTCTAATACTGCTTGAATTTTTCTGGGTATGAATTCTGTGAGATGTTATTAGGGATTTGTGAACAACTCTGATGAATTAGACTTAAGAATACCTAATGATTTGATGGTACTGGATTCAGCTACCTCGTGCCCCGTTCCATCTCAAATTGTTAGGATTTGATCAGACTGACAGGGAGTTGACGTAGGAAAATATCCGCTGTCTTATCTTCTTCAGCGATCGAAGTCAGGAGAATTGAGGATAGATAATAAGGAAGATTCGGTACGTGAAGTAAATAATTCAAATCTGAACGGAATCAAAGATTTTTTAATGGTTTTAAGTTTAAATTTAATAAATTATAATCAGAGTACTGAGGTAAAGAGATTCAATGAGCCTATCCAGGAAAGAAGCCAAAACATAGGATCACTGCTGTAGAGGTTGGAAAAGCTTCAGTCGCTATCCCCCCTCCATAGCCGTTCTGCCAATATCTAAAATTTAGTCACGTGAGAAACTGAGTTAAATTTTACAGAAGCTTGAAAACATAAAGTTAAGAAAAATAAAAAGACATTATTCACTTCCTTAAGTTATAGAAGTAGCTTCTAATTCATTAATTTGTGTGTTCTATTTTTACATGGATTATTTTTCATCCCTCATTGTACATCATCTGCGTTTTGCTTCATAAATGTATATTGTGTAATTTCGACTCCCTTAGGATAACTGAATAATTTTTCACTCTTTTAAAGTATAATATTTATTCCACATTCACTGCGAATTTCTTACAGTCTCTTAAGGTCGGTAAATCATTAATTACCCAAGAACTCAACGGTCTGAATTAATTAATATACGGGCGCTGCGGGAGTTTTCTCGCAGGCGCTTCACACCAGAGTGACTGCGGGGCTCACCTGATCATGTCGGGAATGCCTCGCACTCTCTCTGGTTTTTTTTATCAAAGTTCTCACATGCCCACACACCTTCACCTATTTTAGGAGATATATGTATTGGGGTCGAAGACCTTGGGAATATGGCAAGAGTTGTCCACTGATCCCGTTGGATCAGTTGACCAACTGCCTCCTGAATCGGATGGAGACATGGAGAAGGGAATGTTGTGATCGCACAGCAAACTCGTCTCCCGTCATTCGGAAGGGCGTGAGAATAGTACCCAATGCCCGTCCTACCTGATGCAGGTTTTATAGGGTCTTTCCTGCATCTCTTTAGGTGAAACACCGGGTAGGATCCTTAAACCACAGCCCGGGGGCCCTAGTTAACCCTTGGCTACCATGCTCCACCTTCCGCATCCCCCCTTTTCAATTCCCTTCCTATGCTATTAAAGGGGAGTTGCCTGTTTCAGGATCACCCTCATGTAGCCTGTTAACCCAAAAAAACAAATGGTCTGAATTACAAAGAAATTAATGTGTAATTAGTTAATTATCAGGGATAATATAAATAAATACCCCTAAACGCCATGCTCGCAGATAGTCATATATATATATAATGCTAAAAGAATCGTCAAATTTTGCTAGTAAAAAATATGGTTTACAAATGTAATGAAATGAGTTTTAAAATTATGTTTTATATTTTCTTGTTATGTTTCGTTATACACATATATATTTATTTTAAAAGTTGCCATAAGGTTTTCTTAATGCAAAATAGTCGTAAAGTCAACTATATTTACTATAATGACGTATCTCCAGTCATGAGTAGTCTCACGATTATGAAGACACATTCAAGGTTTAGTAGTCCTAATAGGGAATATTTCCAGTTTTTATTATGACCTTCTCTAGTTACTAATTGATCGTTTCGTCAACAATGAATGTGAATGACTACAGTCTAGAATAGTGTACTGTAAGCGAGACTTTTATTTGTTACCTGTATACTATTTTTATTTAATAATAGTTAAATGAAATTAGTAATGTTTGAGGAATATAATTAGTATTATTTATATAAAACGTTATTATTTTTGTGGTAAAGAAGGAATGGCTATAATGTGATTGATATTTGAAGAGCGCACCTGGAGCACGGCTGCCCGCCTCTCTTCAGCGTCTGGAGTGGTGTTGGATTTCTCAGGCGAAGACGCGAATCGATACAAGGGAAGACCAATATACTGCAATGTTGTTCGGACGATTTCCTATCCTTCCTCCTGCTTCCTCCGTTTTGACATGGCATATTGAATCTCACATCCCCTCTATGACTGCGTTATTGGATATTGCTACCTTACATGTGATCCCTTTCTGTTGCATAACATTTTTAGGCGATTTGAGGAAACGTTAATACAGGCACAGACAGAAACTATATGTTAGTACGTAAGGAATAGTATTTTACTTTACACTTCATAAAACGTTGCACATTATGAAATTTTGCGTCTACCGACAGCAAGAAACAAAATATTATCTTGAAAATGAGTTTATAAAATTAAGGAAAATTTAATATTTTTAATTGTTTTACATTTATTCCAAAACTCATTTTGAAGTCAGTCTTTATATTAATAACTAACATATTTCCTGAAATGGCTTATTTAATTTGGACCAAGCAGCTTTCGGCACAATCATTGTCTTATTTCCTATTTTAAACAATTTAAGGAATTTAAGCCTTAGTTATACAAGATATAACATATCAAAGAACGAAGGTTTTCCCGGTGTATCTGCTGCTTCAGTAGTTCTTGGGCTTCCAGCCGGGTGAATGTAGGCATTGGCCACGACGTTTCGACAGCGGTCACTGCCATCGTTCTCAAGTGTTTGCTGCTGTCCGGGAATGAGTCGCTCCTTTATACCTGTCGCCAGGCATCGAGGAGCGTGTCGTTCGCTGATTGGCTCTGGTCCGTAGCCAATAGTGTCCTTCCGCCTCGCCAGTCCGTGTGCGATCCTCTAAAGCGGTAAACGTCGTGGCCAATGTCTACATTCACCCGGCTGGAAGCCCAAGAACTACTGAAGCAAGATATAACATAGTTAAGGGCACAATCGAAAATGTGAAATAAATTTCTGATAACAATTACTTTTGTCTCTGTGAATTTCTGACACTCTTCTTTACTACGGAATTTTAGGAAATAAAACTCATAAATTAAATTGCAATGGTCGCGTTCCACCTCAAATACATGATTGAAAATTAAAATAAATATAGTTAGGATTTATTAATTTGCTAAAAATGACCACTATTGTATTCAAATCTATGTGTGCGGACGTAGTCTTGACCGTTTTTTACGTACCGGTAAAACACGGCCAGATTCTCTGACCTGACAAAACACTGCATGAAATATTCTTACGTTGGGTACCGCCTTTCTGGATAACGATAAGCGTATCCTTACATCATGCCCATTTCTTGATGCTTCCCCTTAAACAAACAGTATGTCCTTCATAGGTGGTAGAAGACGCTTTCCCATTTTTATTTCTGTTTTCTTTTCCCAAATTGCGAAGTAACTAAGCGTCTTTGAAGGTAAAATGTTTTTATTTACGTACTACATCTTCCCTTCGCGTTTGTGCACCTACTTCTGTTATACCTTGTATATCTCATCGCAATATATCATAGACCTGATTAAACAAGATAATATTTTGGAATTTATAAAAGTATAAACTTCAGTAATTCCTTTCTGATTTTCCAAAGTGATGCTGACGATAATAAATGGAGTCTCGGCGAGGTCGTTCACGACTCAGCAGTGTTTTTGTCAGGATATCCTAATTTCGTTATTCAGGTTTTCGGCTTGCTTTCTACTAATCATTATGCTTGTTTCATTTAGTTCTTTCTAATTTCAAAACCACAATTGTAGCATTTTTTCTCTACTTAAGTTCTCTTCCTTCCAGCTTCCGAGAAACACTGCTCCATCTCTCCTCCTTATGATGTATGTTTGTTACAAACTTTCGAGTCAGATGGTTCTAGTTTATTCATACCAGGGTGATCTAAAAGCCCTGAAGCTGTGGTATTAAAATAAATGTCAAGTCGTTAGGCGTCTTAAGTCTGAGTTATTATTCCCAACAAGGAGCTTATTAACGCGAGAAAATGACTACGATTAAAATAAAACATCCTGTCACTCGCAATTAAATGTAATTAGATTGGCATTAAGTCAGATCATTTTAAGGTTTTTTTAATTGTCTGAAATTATAGCAATATGCGAACTCAACTTTGTGTTATAGATTATACTAAACACCATCCTACAACTACAAAAATTTACTAATGAAATTTCATCCGGTGAATGGGACCAAACTTGATATCCTTCCGAAATCTCCATAATAGCAACGCCGTCAGTATACAGAACGTGTTAAATCTTATTTACGAAAAGCTATTGTTCTGCATCAGTGCTTAGTTTGCTTCTGGTTTTTCCACCACGGAAAATGAATATTGTAGTTACTGATCCATGAATATTGAAAATTAAATTATTTCCAGACCTTAACGGTTTTTTCTTTAATTTTTCTAGTGAAGCTGCAGAGCGCTTCCCAGTTTGCTCCCAAGCGAAGGTAGAGTTCCGGGAACAATAAAGTCTTTGTAAAGCATGGCGAGGTTTCTCGGCATGATTGCTGCGTTACCCTCGTTCCAGCGATGCGTTAACAATTTAGATGTCACCAGGGCACGTAAATTCGTTAAGAGGCCTGATTCCCTTTGTCACCCCCACCCCGGGGCCCGGGCACTTGGCGGCGTGAAAGCTCAGACGTCGTCTTCTCGTTTCGTAATTCAGTCAGCAGAGCGGCCATCAGTGAACGCTGAACTATTGGGGTATTGATTTTGCCTCAATGCAGGGCTGTACAAACTCAACACTCGTAGAATAAACTGTGGTTTACTTGTTGTAACCACTGGCGGAAACCTGTTGCCTAAGAAACGCAATCCCCAAACATCGAAAACTACACATCATAATTTACGATATCTTATCACGCAACAAACAGTGGGCGTTATTGCATTCTTTATTCAAGACACTCAAAGCTTTCATTTAGTAATTAAAATTTACAATTTATCAGTATTATAGACATGAACTAAATTTTAAAAACAAATATCATTACAGATATTTTCGAATGGGAGCCGTTCTCAAGATTCAAGATCGTATAGTATTTCACTTGAAAAATGCTGTAGTTTATCTACATATACATAGAAATTTTACATTTACGAAGCCGTTATTATATAGAATATATTGAAGTAAATTCAAGTTAGAAAAAATCGATCCATAAGTTGTTCAGAGTAACTAAAACAAAAAACTGAATTTATATAAGAAATATTTACCTAGAAATGCTCAACGTATTAAAGTCGTAAAATACGCATTAAAAATATTTTCTTGGTCTGGATGAATAGTTAAATGAATATGTGTGGTTTTAATTATTTTAATTTAAAAATATTATATGAGTGGGAATAAATTAAATTAAAATTTTAGACTTCATATTTCTACAAAAAATTATTGCCAAAATTATTTTACGGAGTAAGCATTTCAGGACAAATAATATTTTCATCTTTATAGAAAATTTAATTATTTAACAAACAGAACAATTTCTGTCAGCACCTGCTTCTGCTTTATCTGAAACTCGCCGCTGGTCGTCACATCGTTCTGTAGAATCACCCTAAAGATTCCTCTGGAGTTCTGCGTTGAAGAATGAGCACCTTGATCATTAAATCTTTTTAAACACCAAGATAAAGACCAAGATCATCCCGCTCAGGATAAGTTACGTCAGAACCACATAATAGATCGAAACCGTCAATCAAGCCTTCAATCTGACTACACTGCAACTCTCTTATCGGTCACCTATGATATGATAAAAATTTAATTTGAGTTTAAAATCTGTAGATAAAAAAATGTATTTATACAGTAAAATTGTTATCCTTTCATTTAAGTTGTTTTAATAAAATCCTCAAATTATAAGATAAGTAAATGTAAATTAAATCTTTTAACTCCCTAAAATTGTGGAACTTATTACCTTGCAAATTTTATCACTAGCTTACAATAACGTCCTCGAAGATCGAAGTTCCAATTAAAGCATTGTGGGTGTCTAAAATTAGTGTTGTATGCTTAAAATTAAATACATAGTGGATATATAACTAAAAAATAAATATGATGATCTAATGAAGAAAATAATTAAATAATACAGTTTATTTGTAGTATTATTGTAAAACATTGCCGTATCAAGAAAGAGATCAATATTTATACACCTTTTCCAATGGTTTTCTATTACTCCTAACACATAAAATTGATGGAAAATCTGGAACCATGTTGCTTAAATAGCTTGTGCAAAATTGGAATGTACTGCAGACGTTTAATAACAGCGGTGGCTTGGCTGTGACGTCGAATCAATGTTGCATTGTATATTGGACAAGACAGAGCCGATTAGCCAGCAGCTTTATTTGTATGGGAAATTGGTCGTTGCCTGGAGCGTTACCTGTCTGTCTTGTCGTGATCAATAGCAGACTATTACCGCACTGGTAACGTTGTTATGCCGCCACAGAGGAAACACGAGGGGCGTCCAAGACTGTGAACGCGTTTCTATACACAAAGGAGCAATAAACAAATTATTATTCCATGAATAACAAGAAACATTGTGACGAAGTTAAAAAATTATCATAGCGCATTGTTTTATGTAGAATTCCGTCATTTAATCAGAATATTTCCAACAGGCTTACATTCACTGTGAATTCTAATTTTTTAAAATTTAATTTCAGCGCTCATTGTCAACTCTCGGGTACATCAGTTTTTTTAACCAGTTACTGGACAAATCAAAAGTGAAACAAACAACAATGTCGTTGATCCCCATGGAACTGATCTCCAAAGCCTAACCCTGAACCAATTCCGAATTAAGCAGAATGAAATAAAAATTTGTTATAGAAACGAGTTAAACGCTTCTGCATCAAAATTCAACAAAGCCAGAGGCGCTTAAACTGAAAGAACGAAATTTAAAGGGTTGTTAAGTGAGATCAGTAGTGGCTGTTAATCCATTGGAAAATGCACTTTGATGTCATTCAATTTACACCCTAATGATGAAGACCATTCTCGAACATAAACCTTCGTGCGCTTATCGACAAAATATAAATTGAAACTGAGCTTTTTCACTTTGACATATTTATCGCTGAACAGAATAAGTAAAAGCATTTTTATTTGTGTTTGTTTGATTACGTACAGTTGGGAGTAACTCCAGTGCCAAACAATTAATTTTCGAAATGAAAGAAGGGTAAAGCACTAAAATAAATATATTAAATTAATATTTTACTTCACTTTGGATAAATATTTAAATTGAGCTTGGCATTAGTATAAATTTATATTAAGAAATGCCACTTCACATGCTTTCTTAGACTGAAACTAAATTTACTTTCATGAAGAGGATTTCCCCCAAAACAATTCCACAGATAAATTAATCCAGTCGTTGATAATCCTATTAGCCTTTGCATTTTTTATCATAACTTCTACATCCCACATCCTTCCTTATTTGCTTAGCGTATTCTATCATTGGCCTCCCTCTTCTGTTCTTCCCCACACACTTCCCTCATGTCTTCAAACGTTATCTATTAATCTATCCTTTCTCTTGGTCAACGTCCTCCATATCGTTCGATCTTCCCCTATTCTGATTATACCTTCCTCGTTAGTAATTCTATCCACCCATCTGATCTTCATAATTCTCCTATAGCACCACTTTTCAAAGACTTCTATTATTTTCCATTTTGAAGCTCCTACCGTTCATGTTTCGCACCCATATAATGCCACACTTCATACGAACATTTCTAGGCATGATTGCCTAATATTCACACTTATATTACCCGTAAGTAAATTTATAGTTTTTGCGAAAGCCTTTCTTCTCCGTGCTATCCTACTCTTTATGTCTACTATAATTCTACCATCTCTAGTTATTATGCTGCACAAGTAGAAGATATTCCTTAACCTCCTTCAAAATATCACTTTTCAATCTAATGCTCTTTGTTATTCAACTTAATCCCATACTAATTGTCCAATTGTAGAGTCTTAAGGAATTTACGACGTTACAATGCCTGATTCCGAAAATTGTTCCCCAATTTTGATTTTTGCCGATCTGTCACTTATAGTTTCTATCTATAATACTACTATTTTATGTATTCTCGTTTTATTTAAATTATCAAATAGGATCTCATGAGGCACTACAAAAAATTATTTGGTGAAGTCTGTAGTAACCCCTTAAATTCAACCCTCACTATCTACTTCATCTGCTAATTCTTCAACAAGCTTATCATTTGACTTCCCAAAATGTTGACCATTAAAAATCCACTCCTTTCAATCAACTGCAGATAGTACGTATGTTGGTAATAGCTGATCCGAAATCATACGCACCACAAAAGTGAGACTAAGTGATGCAAAGTGGTATTGTAGATGGTTCTTGAATGTTTAAAGCAATTTAGTACTGTAAAATTCTTCTACTCAAATGAATAGCCACACTGACTAAAATTCCTGAATTGAAGTGCCTATTAGCAGAATGGGTTCATTGCTACGAAATATTGCCTGTAGCATGCAATATCTGCTGTCGAGTTTAGCAATAGTTTAACTACTGCCGAGTTGAGTTTAACTGCACGTCAGCTCCGGGTTGCCGACCAGTTCAACTGAGAGATGAGGGAGGAAATTACACAAGAATCGCAACGGAAAGAGACGGAGCCATATTATTCGACAAATATTCATTCCGGGGTGCTGCAACATTTGTTTTAATATTGTGATGGCCTCCGCTGCTGGAGAGCAGGTAGCAGCAAGTTTTAATTAAGTTGGGAAGTTGTGTCCGGGTAGAGCGATTCGGGTCAGCCCTGAGGCGTTTCCGTCCGCCGCCTGCAATTAATCATGCCGATTACGCCCCTGCCTTCCAAAAGAAGAGAATCAGCTGCGGGTAGCCCGGGTACTTATCTCTGGAGGAATACGAGACCACCCCAACAAAGTACCATGGACAACTATTATATAGTATTTTTGGTCTGCGTTCTTTCTTAAAGCAAAATCAATATGCATCATGCACATTATCTTCTTCCGACGTCTGGCAGAAGGTGACTTGATAAAATTCGAAATAGGTTGGCCATTCGGTTTTAAAATTATTAAGACAAATCAATTGGAAAGATTAACTCGAAAAAAGAAGTTTGTTAATGGAATATGTAATTTATTACAAATTAAATTTTTTTAGGGTACATATATTTTGACAGTAATTTATGTCGCTTTGTTCGAATAAGAAGGAAGCTATACAAAATGTTTTCTTCCTTTCACTATAAATTTTCATTTTTTCACTGTAATTTTTCTGTCTTTCACTGTAATTTTTCTGTCTCTCCACAGAGGCCACCCAGTCTAAAAAGAATGAAATAAATTGTGATTCATTTAACTCCGTTATTGTAATTATTCAAAATTTAAGTTTTAGTGGAACAATAATGATGCCAATCAAAATTGTGTGACTAAAAGTACCCCTATATAAACTTGGCTCCCTCTATCATGTTTCTCAATGATTGAGTTTCTCTCACATCTTTCTCTAGTGGAATAAACGAATAACCCTCTTAATCTCTCATTTAAAGGAAAACCACTCTATTCTCCTGTCCGCTACTTCATCATGATTATCCAGCTGTGCCGTCTATTTTTAAAATATGTTTCAGTATTTCTACCATTTATCAATTAAGAGCATTCAGGGAATTCGTAGTTAGTCTGTAACATTCTCTAGAAAGTTGTAAGAATATTTTTTTTATACACATGAGGTACTCTTGATATTTTTTACGTGTTTTACAAGTCACTTTACAAATATTTATATTTAAGCCTCTACATTTCCAAAAAAAATTGATATTGATATGGACCTTATTTAGTTATACAATAAATAAATATTGTGTCAAAACGGTCAGAAAAGATTTACACTAAAAGTAATACATGCAATTATAAAACAATATCACTTCGTTTTCCCCATTTCTGTATAAGATTGGATAAAAAGTGGAGAACTTTATGAAGTATCAAGTTATTTACGTAGCTATATATTTTTGATAGTATTAATTTAATCGTTAATTATTTAACCATTTCTGGATCATTATGCATTACTGAAAATGCTTGGCCTACAACCGTTATCAGTTAAGTATTTAATAATAAAAATTAATAATTAAAAATACACTGGAAATATACTACAGTGAAATATATTTCCAGGTTTTTTTAAGGGAAACAATATTATTACTTTTGAAAAATTCATTTTCAAAGAATATGATTCCACACTTATTTAATGAATATAATTATACATTCAATTATAGGTTAAATATGGTCCTTACGACCAGATTATGAATTATTGCTTAATTCTATGTATCTGCCACTGGACATCTTCCAATTTGTAGATTTAATAAATACATACATACATAATTAATTCTCGCGTGGGAAGCTATAATATTGAATGCCCTGTGTGTAAAAAGGATCCTATTTGGAACCCAGTGATTGCTACCATAATTCAAAGTTGCAGATTACTAAAAATTTCTCCTATATATTCCCTTAACTTGAATATTCACACAATTATCGTAGCAATATTGGGAAAGTATTTTAAAAATATTTATAAATGGGGCTGTCTTATTTCTTATACGTTTTGCTCTATATTTTCAGTGTATTCTTGGTGTCAAGGAACTATCTCAATTTTTTACATAAGGATTGTAATATGAAACAATTTTTGAATAATTTATTTTGAAAGACTTAAACATGTTAAGAAGTCCATGTTACTTTGTCCCGCTGATCATGTACATTCGTGGAAAAATTTCTCTTTCAATGGTTAGGGAAATCAGTAAATCGAAAATAAAATATTTATTTATTTAGTTTGTAATCCAAGACTAATTGTCAATCACTTCTATCAAAAATTTCCAAGTCTGCAGGTTTTGTCCCAAACGCAGCTAATCTCATGTTCACTCGCTTCCGTCCCGTAGGATGAAGGGCTCCAAGCTGAGATGATGGCGTCCAGATTCAAATTGATTTTATATTTCAGAAATTTACTGTAAATATCCCAGATTTCCTAATTTCAACTCCATAGCAAACGACTTCAGTAATTGTTTTTCACCATAACAGTTTAGGATTACTTTTTGAAATAAATGAAGTGTTTGTGTTATTGATAAAGTCCTGCAGATTGCTAAGCGAAGCAGTAGTCTGGCTTATTGATTGCAGGCGAAGGATGCCACGGTTAGCATTTGCTTGGGTTATTTATTGGCGTCGCGTCGCTGGCTGGTAGTGACTGTCCATACTTTAGGACTGTATTATTCATGCAGCCTGAGCATAAGTGATAGTCCCGTCACGCACCCTTATTCCAAAGTGTCGCTGAACCACGCGATGTTTTCACGGAGCCAGTGTTGCGAAATTCTCCGTCAGATCGATTATGCAGCGACGTTAGTCACAAACTCCGGAACGAAAATTAATGGCGCACAACGGAGGACGAGAGCTCATCTTCTAAATTGTTGAACCTTCTCGTCATTTGTACACCCTATTATACGCAGTACACAAAATACTTCGTAAGTCACCTGATTAAAAATACCAGCGTCAATTTCTAATCAGTATTTGCAAGGACTTGTTAATTTTTTTTGTGATTAGAATGTCAACTAGGTTCTGGTTATCGTCCATGTATAATGAATTAAACCATGTTGGTAAAAGCAATCTTATTAAATTCTTTCACAGATTTTATGAATTTATTTGCACATTTTCTATTCAAAGTTGAAATCTGAATGAATGTAACACAATGTAATTTGTTACGTTCTGTTATCGCGTAATCATATTTCTGTAATATAATCGCTCAGTTTGTATCGCAATTACAGAAATATAATTTTGATTTTGAGTTTTACTCGACGGAAGTACCGAATAGTGTTTGTATTTTTTACAATACATAATTTCTGATACTTTTTCATCCTGCTTTGGGTTAGCGATCAGCGTCACCACATCACAAGCAGGGGTTGCGCGTTCTAATCCCGGCATTGGCAGAAAATGTTTGTGTTCGTAATGGTTACGAAAACTGGTTCTATTGACTGAAGGGGAATCGATACGCTGACCACGTACCACTCCAAATTCGGAATATGTCTCGGAAGATTACAGCAGTCGTACCGATCAGCCAAGGTCCCCTATGGATTACAGGGCCAAAGGAGAAGTAACGAAATATTTATTCACTTACGTTTTAAAATTTTAACAATGCTATGTAAACATTTGGCAAAATAAATTATAAATTTATGTCCATCTGAGTCATACATTTGTATCAAAACAGTTTTCGGAATTATCTATCTAGACGCAATGGATCGAAACCAATTTTAATATAGTTATCTAATTAAAAACGTCACGATTTTCATTTGTTGACATGTAATTCAGAAGAAGGAATCAACGGAAACATGGAAACTGTTTTTAGAATATTTATGAATCATATAATAGAAACAATTCAGGTAAATCTTTCTTGGTTTATAAGATAATATGAGACACATTATATATATATATATATATATATATATATTGATGTTTTTGATGAATAAGGCAATGAATGCTGAAAGATTCTGAATATTTTTTGACGAATTAAATAAAGAATTGAAGAAACTAACGTGTTTATATAGTAATTTCTTTTTGAAATTTGAAGTTGTTTATTTTAACATAAAAATACTTTGAAGTCAATATTGAATATATTATTAATAATTACAGTCCATATATAATGGCCTTAATCTTAACAGAAAACATAAGTACTTATTGGACATTCACAATGATTCTTCTACCAATTGGTAGACCTTATAAAGTGAATACTAAGAGAGAAATTGATAAGTTTACCTCAAACTCTTATATAACACCAAAGAAATAACAGCAAATATATAATTTAAGCAACAAAACATCGTTGGTCTTAATTAACCAGTCAAAATCGTTTTGAACATTAATAGAAACATTATGAAATGATCTGTTAATCATTTCCGATACATAGTTATTATATTTATAGTTGGTCTCAACGTCAAGTATTTCTACATTTGTCCATTTAAAGATATGATGAATAAAACTCACATGTTTGGTTATGACAGAACGTTTATCTCCTGGTAGTTTATAATTCGTCCTACGTTCCCTTAGTCTGGTCTTCAACGATCTCTTAGTTTGCCCTATGTAAACTCTATTACAATCATTGCAATCAATTTTATATAGAACAAAGTATCTTCCTTAGGTAAGGGATCTTTTCACTTCCTGTCAAAAGAACACAGAGAATTAATTTATTTGTATATAATGCCAATGTTGAATTGGCGAAATAATTTTGCTGTGCCATTATGTAGATCTTTGAAGAAAGGATATTTTGTTTGGGAATGATGGATGTAACAGTTTTCTGAGCCTATTACGAATATTCTCTCTTAGTATTTACTTAATAAGGTCGACCAATTGGTAGAAGAAACGTTGTGAAAATTATAAGTACTATGTTGTATTTTAAGACATTATTAAATATTTTAGAACCACCGTAACTTATTTTATCTATTAATAATTACATTAAATGGGCAATATAATGTAATGGATTACTTTATACGTGAAATTTATACCTGCTTATAAAATTTATCCTAGTTATATTATTTAATGGAAAATAATATAACTGGAATTAGCTCAAAGAGTAAACAATTTGTTCTTATACCTGATGTGTCGTCTGCCTTTCTTTGAAAGACTAGGTTTCCTGACATGCTTAATATTAGCAATCCTAGAGATACTGCTATTTGCAGTTTCGACATCTGAATGATCTTCTCCGAAACTTATTTCATCGTGTCGTTTCGCCTCGCCTTCTCTAAACTTATATCATTTTCCAACTTCTTTTCAGGCAACACGTTGAATGGAATTCGATCCAAGTTTCTAATTAGAGTGAGGGTTGCCTTCCGCGAAGGGTTGACGGGAAATGCTTGACTCTATTCTTGTGACGAAACGCCGTAACTAGTCTGAGCATTCATTACTCCCCTGCGCTTTAACAGTGTTCATATATGGAAATCCGTCAAAGATAATGTACGAACCTTTGATTGACCGAAAAGGAATTTTTGAAATCACACTAACTACAACCCAGTAAAATTACTAAACGGCTCATTTAATGAACATTCTGTTTAAGAGTTGATACACAGTTAAAATATTTCAATTGGTTTTCATTTATTCGATAGTATTACCAACATTAACACAGTTAATGAAGTACATCGAACTTCTTAGCATCCTGTGGTGATTGCTCGATGTTAAAATTGTCATAGGTAATTTTCAATATTCAAATGCTCATGAGGTAAGAGGAACGCCATTGATAAGTGGCAGAAAGGTTTTGAAACTGTTAATAGTAGATCCAGTCGGTTTATATGTGTGTATAAGCACGTAATAAGACCAGTTGAAAATTGTTAAAACTAAATACTATAGTTTAAAAGTATTGAGCGAGATAAAAACAATATATCTTGTGATTAGTTAATATTTATGTAATTGTTGGGTTTCGACTCTAGGAAGACGCCCATCGGCATTTAACCGCATCCACAAAGCATCAAGAACGAAAGTTATCATAAGCATCTGTACGATGCCGATATTCCGCGCATTCCTGAAATTGCCAGCCCGATGCAACCACCCTCCGTTTTAATCTGCCTTTGTGAACGCATTTCAATTTCCAATGAGGTTCCGTGCCCTATCTCATTCCCCAGAGAACAAAGGGAGGTAATCTGGACGAATAGTTTTAAGTTTGGAGCCGTTGTAGTCGAGGTCGTTTTGATAGGTGCGTCGGCCGCCTCCAATTAAAACGCGCCAACCAGGTCAACGGATTAATGCATGCCTGCCGCAGTCTTCATTTAATGAAGCACTAATGAGCGCGTCACGCGGCAAAATGTTTTTAAAACCACCCCAAATATATCAAATGTAGTTACAGAATATCTTGGAAGGGATGGTCGAAATTTCAAACGATCTTCGACTCCTCACCTTCCGCTTTTGCTACGATTCACTAAATGCTAAAAGTAAGAGATTTAAATGACGAGCCTTGAAGAAGCTACTGGATTGACATAATGAAAATAAACTGATTAGACGATAAAATTAGCGGTTTATTCATGAGTGTAAGCCAAACGTAGTCTCTTGATTATTAATGAGATGATTTAAAGCTATTGGTTATAAAATAATTTAATTACGTTCTAAATGTAAAACTTAATCAATTAATCCCCAAATATGTCTTGAAGTGAAGATGAACGCTCGAGATTCGAAATTTCAAGTACGACAAGCTAATATCAGTAATTATTACTATTATTGACGAACTAATTATACATGTGTGCAATACCTGATACCGCAAGAAATGATCATACGAATAAAATGGTGTAGGGTTTAATAAAATACCTCAATCTGAATGTACAATTGTAATCACTTGAACTTTTTTGAATGAAACATAATTACGAAATGGTGCAATATATATTTTTGTTTCATGGAAGGCGAGAAACAATTTCCAGTTTTTGAACTCCTCGGTTTTGTTTTTCGCTCACAAATTCCTATAGTTTTCAAGACTGACAAAACGTCTTTGTTAGGACAGAGAGTTCACTAATGTATGGCTAACGTCACAGGAGTTTTTGTAAATAAAGAGATAACACAGCGGTTGAAATGTTGGCTAATTATGTAGACACATTTCTATGAAATTGCCTCACTAGTAAAGTAGTAAATTTCCCCCATTGATATTATTGTGTCTTCAATGACTATTATTTGAGTAGTGAGCATTTTATATTCAGCAACCTTTTTTGATTTTATATTCACACTTTTATAAGACAAAATAGTGTTTTATGTATTTCCTTTCTAGAATCCCAACCTCTTATGTTTCTCGCCCTTTCAGAGCAATGGAATCTTAATTTGACTGATACAAAGTGTGCTCAAAAGCAAATGCTTTTAGTCAACTTGCACTGAAGACATAACTGAAAACTGGAATCAAGTCCAATGGAAATAAGTGTACATTGTATTATAATTTCTGACGATTAATAATATGGATAAATATATTGTAAAAGATATTACAATTTAATTTTAACAAAAAGGCTATATGATTCTGGTAAAAAATGTGTTATTGAATTTTAGTTTAGAGCCAGCATTATATGAAATACATTGTGTTTTCTAAAGGTATTGAACTATGTGTTGTCCTTTTGTATTAAGGTTATCATAGATAATAAACATATTTAATTTATAAGATATTCATTGAATTAAAAGTCACACAAAAGTAATTTATGTAATTACAGAAAGGTTCCCATCCTCACATATAAACACTACAATTTTGCACATTATTATCAAAAAATTGTAAAAGCATATTGTAAGTAAAAAATTAACTGATTATGCGCGAACAGCTCACTGTGCGTAGTTTGATTGATTGTTAAATATTTTAGTCTGTAGCACGATTGGAATGTTATTCGGTTATGTATGAGGATCTAGAATGCCTAAAATGTCGAAACGATTTGCCTGCGTTCCGCGTTCCACAACACAATTAACTATCTGTAGTTCATTTGCGATTCCCTATTCTTATAAAATGTCATTCATTGAAATTTTGAAAAAAAAAGTTACTGACTTTTCATCAGTATTTATTAATTTTTGGGTCTGTCTCCTTTTCATAATAATACTTCTTTTACTATTTTTATTTTTCATGGCTACCTTCAGCCATGATTTGAAGCCCTATTTCAGAAAAGATTCGTTAATGTTTAAGTTTATTACTTATTAATTCATTAAGAATAGGAACATCATATAATAATGGTAATATGATAAATGATAAATTTGTAAGCGTTTAAAAATATGTGATATTCTAAAGAATTTGTAATCACATTGCTTTATTTAATAGTATTTTCATTTATAAATGAAAACATGAGGATTATTTAAATATTCTTACTTTAATTAAAAATTTGTTGTGATTTTAAAATTTTTATTATTGTAGCGGCATGTGATGTGTATTGATAAATTTAATTATTCTGTTAATATTGTGTACGATGTTTCAGGGCGGCGGGAGATGAGGGCGGCATGAGACCTTCGCCCCATGGCGCCGCCCCGGGAGCTCCAGCCGGGGAGGTGCGCTATCCGTTCGGCGTTCAAAATGACCTCGGACAGGTGATCCTAGCTTCCAGGCAGAAGGTCAGTAGCGTTCATTATGTCTCATCAAAATTAACGGAACATGTTCGCATGCTTACGATCTCCTCAGAGAAAGAATAGAAATGGTAATCGATTTCGAAAAATGAATATACGTCAGTGACGTGATCTGCTGTTTGCTATCATGTTTCCTCCTAAAACAGCTGATGCTTTATCCACAAAGATGATTAATATGTCATTTTTAAGAGAAAAAAAGAACATTCTTGATGATGACTGTTGATTTTTAAAGGAATAAAATTCCAATTTTAATTTTCTGACAGACTAAATTTGAATGTGAAAGTAACAGTAATACAAATAATTTTTTAATAGAACCCTACGTAGTATTTAGCAGCGACTTCGAATTTAGCGCGTAGCAGATGAAAATGTTACAGCGTTGGTTCTGTATTATGCGCGAGAAGAATCGCTAATAGATCCTTGGTACGATTTGTTTATTACGAGTAGTTAGCAACTAAATATTTTGTGGGGGAGTTGTGAAAAGTGTTACTATATAGTGATATGGCCAATTTATTTATATATACGATATTATAAGTATGACATTTCTTTCTACGACATGATAGGTTGAAAAATTATAACGTTTTCAAGAAGTACCATAAATATTTATAAATTGCATGGTTGTAATACATAATCGGACGACACAAGTTTATCATTTAAATCCGTTAAGCAGTTTCTAAGTATAAACATCCACTTCGGAGATTTGAACGCACGTATGGAAAAGTAACCTGGACGCATAATTCATAAATATATAGATATGTTTATATTATATTAATATCATTTTCGAAATAAAATATGCACTAATATTTAGGTTAAATTACCTTTTCTTAAACCCTTAAATATTCATTGAAATCCGTTGAGTCATTTCGGAGCCCATTTGAGACAAACATACGGACAGTCAGACAGATAGACACTTCAGTTGTATTTATTGGTATAGATTTAATCACCATCGACGCACGTGGTGTGACGAAAAATTGGTAGACATTATAATAAACTTGATAATAGTTTTTCCGCCTCTGCACATCAGTATCCTGCATCTCAAGTATGACGAAGTCATGATGTCACGTCCAGGCCACTACATTACTTTAGCGTATTCACCACAAAATACAGTCATTGTGTAAATCGTAAATATCTTATGACTTTAACTTTCCCCTTAAATAAGCTACATTTTTTGACTGTAATTATAATATCAATAAATTTTGGCATCTTGCACCACGTATCCCGTTGTATTAAATAAAAGTAACTGATTATTATAAATACACTTTTGTTTTTCCTCTTATATATTCTTCCGGTCTTGCATCATTCAATATCAAATAGAGTTAAACACTTCTACATAAGAAAATATTTCTTTCTTTCTTTCAAACTTATTAAACATCAACGATTTAAAAAATACAAGAAACCCAAAATTAGAACTAAACCCTCATTTCCTGCAAAGCTCACCACCAAAACATAAAACCTATTTCCCATAAATACGGTTTAGATCTAAATATACATACAACGCTCTAACATATAATCTGTCACACTACAAAATGTCACAACCAGGAAACCAAAATTGTGGTGATTAAATTCACCTAACCTAAGAGTTAGGATAGAATAGTGCTTTAGTTTAAATTATGCTCAAATGATTGATTCAATAGTAGATTAAATATTTTCCCCAACATCTAAGGCAAATAGTATTAGTCTAAATGAAGATAAGTGTTTAATTTCAAACGCCAACGGGACGTGAGAGGAGCACATCAATAAGGTGCGTAGGAGGAATTGCATAATAACACGTGCCTGGTATTGTAACCAGGGGCGTTGAGGTTAATCATGATATTGAATTTCATTCTCCTCAGTGTGTGTTAAGTGTGGGGAGCTAATTATAAAATGCCTAACATAACCGGGATTGGTGTCGAATTCAGAGTTTTAAAGTACACCGATTAGATGGTCTTATTTTATTTTGACCATGGGTGACGGATGAGACGTAAAAATTGGACCAATAAGATTTACAGATCTTTAGAATAAACTGTTTTCGGATAAGTAATATTAGCTTCTTTCCTGTTGGAGGTTGTCAGATGTTCCCTGTGTTATTAATTACAAAACATTAGTAATGACCTAGAGATTGGTGTTGAGTTACATTATTTTTCTGTCTAATACATCAATAACGTCAATCTACGTCAATCTATCAGATAATTGATCTAGAAAGTATTACTGATTATTAGAGCGATTTAAAAGTGGCTATATACTATTTAGTCTATGTATTTCTCAAAAAATAATTAAATATTATAGGTATTATGCTAAGAAAATTTTAGTATTCACGCTTTAGTGGTTTAATAAATCCGTCTACTTATTTAAAATTTATTATCTGACAGGTGAAGTCCAAATATTGTCAAGTAGTTGTAACATGACGTGAAACGTCAACCAGGAAGAATTTGTATATACACCGGTACGTTTGCCAAATAAATATTTACTAAACACTTGACTCGATATAACCAAATTTAGCATCCAATACATTATTTAAATTTTTTATGATGTTGTTCTGATAATTGTTTATCTTGAATGCGGATTTTCGGTTTCCTATGTCGTTGTTAACCGTTGGCATGACAGATTTAATTTTGTTACACGAAAGCCCAACACAATTTGTGTTCTGATTAGAATTGTCCCATACGTAATGTTATCAACCCTACAGAGAGCTACGTAACATTCTGCGGCAGATGTCGGACATGTGGCATCGCAATAGTATTAAAAATAGTCGGTTAACAAAACTGCACGTACACATGTAGGAAGGGGTTGGAAACGTATCATGCCTTACTGTGATACACCTCTCGAAAGCAGCCGCAATCAATCAAATTTACGTGTCCTGCGCCTATCCCGAATCTCTCTCTCTCTCTCTCTCTCTCTCTCTCTCTCTCTCTCTATATATATATATATATATATATATATATATATATATAACTGCACCTGCCGATTTCTCGATGAGTTGGTGGGTTGTTACATTGACTTTGGCTGTGCGCTGCCTTCAATTAATTATCCAGTTTGTTTCTTGAGCGCCGGGTTATTTGAAGTAAAGATTACGAAAATTACTTTAATTATAACTTAATGTTCAGGTATATAAAAATGAGTTCCCACTGGACGTGTTTGACTTCATTCTCCGTATGTCACCGAGAACTTAATAACCCTCTACGATAGTGTCTCAGTGAATTTGTAAATATAAACCATAAAATAGCTTGGCGTCTCATTACTCTGTTAAAATTAACTGGTCAGAGACTCGGCACCTCCTCCTCCTCCTTCTCCAGTCTCGTCCTTTTCACCATGTCTGGACGTGGACTATCTGATTTACGCGTTCTTACCTTCTTTTTCTTCTTCTAACGGCGTACGACAGTTTAACCTTAAGTTAAGGCCGACATCAAGCCAATCTTACCTGGGTCAGCTTGACAACCTTACTCGCTGGGATCCAATATATATATATATATATATATATATATTAATTTGCCGACCTCCTGTGGTCTAGTGACCATTCGTTGCTGCCTCACACCCAGAGGTCTCGGGTTCGAATCCTGGCATGGGATTGGAGACTGGGGTTAATTTTGATGGAGAGTCGATACGCTGACCACGTATCACTCCATATTCGGAATGTGTCATGTATGACAGTCCGCAGTCGTCCTGGTAGGCAAAGGCCCAAATGCGGGCTAGAATGGCATATATATATATATATATATATATTATATATTAATTTAAATCTCATAGTGTACATTTGTTCATAGTTCAGTTCTGCCATTAGGAATGGATATCAAAACATCAGACTACCCCATAAAATAACAGAATTGAGTAAGTCTACGTCCTCATGATTTTATTAACTCGTATTACGCATCTTATCCTCTCTCCCTGATGACGAGCAGAGTTTTCTTACTGTTAGAAACATTGGAGTAATTTCTCTAATTTCTTTTCATACTCTGCTTTCTTTCTTACTCTCCTTTCCTACTACATGTTTTACTGCGTCACATTCACGGGGATAAACCTAACCTGTTTGTTTGGTTTCCTCTCTGATAACATTCTCTGTTGTTTGTTTCTCTGCTACCCTTTTCTACTCTCTCTCAAAAAACTTAGCTTTTCTGTTTTAGTTTTTCTTCTCCAATTCGCTTCTCATCTATATTTTTCTCTTCTTTACTCAGACAATTGAATAACCAAAAAAGCTTGTGTCTTCATGTTGTTGTTTCTTACCTCTCTACAGAACTGTATTCAATAGGTCATTTAATATAAAAAAACAGTCATCAAAGCTTTAACCGGAGAATTTTTCATTCTGGGGTTTCTGTTTTGAGGAATTTATATTTTCCATATTTAATTCGTTTCTTGTTACGGTAAAATGTAGTTCCGACGACATTTTCATCAGTCACATTCTGATTACAGTAATTCCATAGGCCATTCGGTAACAAGTGATGCCGACTCTCAAGAAAAGTTGGTACTAATTGTTCATACACCGCAACAGTCAGAATAATAATAAATAGACGAGTACATCTTAACTCGTCAATTATCGTTGTAGATAACGTGATTGAAGGAAGTAAAATATTTAAAGGCCACTATGTATCGCATTAAAAGACAAAAATTATTAAGGCTTTTTCAATGACTTTAAGCAACGGTGGAGCAGTGGTAAGTTATTCGTGATGTAGACAGTGTAGGTCGCGAGTTGACAAATTACGGGTAAGCATGCACTGTATAGCTCAGCTCCGCACCGCAATTATGCCCTCATAAAGGCATCGACTCTTCCAAAGTGATTCAATTCCCAACGAATTTCTCTTGTCCCTCTCAAGACTAGTCACGATATATTTTACGAAAATCTTGCCAACCGCGTTCCGTTTTTATTTGACCCTCAGATTGCCTATTATTAATACTGATAATGTTAATTTTGAGATTTTATATTTTCTTTATATCGATTAAGTAACAATGAACTTGAATATGCCAATAAATTTAACAGATGGAGTTGGACGTTGTATGAAAGCGGTTCTAGTTAATATAAAAAAATATATTTCGCGGCGCCGGTAACCATATTATGTTCAGTTATAATTTGAGTCTTCTTCCGGGCATTCGATTTAATTTCTTTGGTGTCTAAAAACCGAAGAGACATTTCAAATTCCCATGAATCCCAGTAATAAAGCTGAGATATCATTGTACTATCAATTTTATAAATTGAAAAGTTCGTGAATAGTTTTCTAACAATTGATAAAGCCTGAAAATGTAAAATAAGGTAAGGTTTGATTAAAATAAACTTTCAAGATTTAGAGTTGTAGGGTTTTTTTATGACTTATTTAACCTTTCCCGATATTTTTCCGTTAGTTTCGTCTAATAAATAAATTAAAATCGTCAAGTTTAGCCTCGTTCTTTTAATATTAGCGCTTAATATTTTTGCTTCACAGCTGTAATCAGGAGTTGAAACAGATATTATGAAGTTTTTTCACAGTGTTATTGCGGTAAACAAAACAGTATGATCAACATTAAACCTATAGCCGAAAGTTCGTTCAATGGCTTTTCATACGACAATATTTCCGAGATAGAATTTTTACGTATAATCGTCTTTTGTATTATTTAAAAATGTTTATTATGTAATACGATGATATTAACTTTTAGAGAGAATATAAAACTTTGAAGAAAGGTGTACGAAAATTGAAAATAATTCATATTCCTATATTTTTTATATTTCTAGTTAGTGCATTTAACAATATAACATAATTGTTTGGAATTGATGATTTAATCTTAAAATTTCATTGCTAAGCATAAAGATAAATAAAATGATTCTGATAAAGTTTGTCCATTATAAAAAAAATCGTCTAGAATTTTATCTCTGTTTCTGAACAAAGTTCAGAATTGTTTTTACTTTGAGGGAGGAGATCGCTCTAAAATAACGTTTGAATAAAATTATATTTAAAAATTTTCAACATTTGTAAATATCAGAGTGCATCTGACCTGAATACAAGATACATTTTATCTGAAGAAATCAGATGTATTTAACTCGATAAATATCATTTAATTTCCGTCGCTCTCGGTGTCATTACAATCGGGAGCTTTTTGTTTTACTTTTTTGCTCATTTGCTGCCTCCAAAGATAAGCTTCTTAAAGGCTTTTTTCTTTCAAAGCTTTGAGAGCAGCACAAATATAGCATTCTTTGATCTCACTAAGCAGACCAATAATATAGGTTTTATTATCTGCAGGCTTTGAACAGACCAGCAATTAACAGTCTAGGCATTAAAAAGAATGTAGATAAGGTTATTGGAAAACGATACCTGCTATCAGAATATTTTGTAAAATTTTACGTTCAGTGTCATATTATTACTTTATATAACTACCATTATTGTAAATTAATATTATAAGTAACTAATTTTTGTGCCTGTGGGGAAATAATTTTACAGCTAGAAATAAAATTCAAATTGAACATATTTGTTTAGGTTTTCTCCTTTCTGATGCTGGATAAATAACAAGAAAGTAGAATGTATTAAACATAATTATCTCATGACTGCATGGCCATAAGAATAAATAAGAAAGTTACGAATTAGAGCACTGTTAGAGATTTAGGCATTTGAACTTTTCGTAAGAACAATTATGTTAAATTTTTCTTTATTTTTTATCCCCAATAAAAAAGTGTTTTTCTCAAGATTTTGTGATTATTAAGATAAAAAAAGAAACACAATTTTAATTTGGATACACAACATTTCTTAAAATAAAATTTGATATTTTTGTTTGGTAACCTCATGAAGTCGACAAATGTGGACGAAACGTCGTCAATGTATTTAGGAAATAAAATTGTTTTCTTACAAATTGGTTGTATTTTTTATTTAATAATATGGTAATTATTATTGATATTAGTCTTTATTTGGAGGTATATTTCTTGAATACTTATTTTGAATTATTCTCTTAGATACTAAAAATCTTCATTCTTAAATATGCCCATGTTAGTTATTTTTGTGTGTCGTATTGTGAATAGTTTCCTTACTGATTTATTAATGCAAGATGAATACTTTCCTTTCGCGTTTCCACATCATCTCTTACTTCGCAATTTATACATTTCGGTTTCCTGCGTTATAAATAATCCAGTGGTTAGCAGCTCTTCCACTTCACGCTCTGTTGTTACTTCCATTACCGCATTTAATTATCACGGGCGCCTCAAAATGTGCTCCATTATCTCCTCCCTTCCTTGTTGAGACTTTGCATCTGCTGGCTTTACTTTGTTACAAGCAAAAAATTTATATTACCTTCCATATAAATTAGCTATTTATGGAGTGAATAATACTTGTACCATTGTAAATGATAACCATCTCTTTCCGTATACATCTTGGATTACAAATGGCTTAAGCTTGTCGGTAAAGAATTTGGGACTTAATTGTGAACATTCTAACATTCCCTGGTACATAAAAAGATTGATTTGTAACGTGTGGTATACATGTGTATTACGAGAGCGGAAATTATGATTCGACAGGGAGGTATGAAAAAAGGAGTAACGTCCAAAATGGCGGAATTTAATGGAAGAGAAATGACATAAAGATAAGCTAAGAACGAAAAATATGGGAAAAAGATAATTGGTATGCATATTTTAGCAATAGAGTTTTTTTAAAAAATTCTTTGAATATTTTCTCTTCGGTTTCATATGGCACGTATTATATAATTTGTGCTAAAGGAATAATACAATAAAAAATTATTTACTTCATAATGTGGTATAAAGTATCCAAATCCTCCCGCTTAATTCTCTACGATTTTTAAATTTTTCTTAACTTTTATTCCATCATTATTATAAATCCGATGTAAAATTGTATTTAGCTTAAATAATTATACAAAACAAAATGTAGTTGTCTATAGTAACAGAAAAATTATTAAGAAACCTCACATTAGAATAAAATTTCGGCACATATTTGAAATTGTTTCATATTTTAACTGTGAGGCAAATTTAAATAAATGAACAATTTTTATAACACTTAGGTATCTAGGAAACTCACCAAATGAAAATATAATTTTCAAAAAATATTCGTAACTTATTGTATACATAGATAAACTATTAATAATGCAAAATATAAAATATAAATCATTCAACAAAAACAAAAAATCATGTCTTCGTTTATAACTGAAAGGATTTTTCCATACATACAATGTTTCATACTGAAACAATGTAGACCACAGGTAATACATTGATAATAGTTATGAATAACGTATATAAATGGAGGAATAGGAGACACTAGATAATATAAAGGATTAAAGCAATAATAGACGTTTACCAACAAGCTTCAGTCATAATGTTTGTAATTAATTTTTTGGGTAAGGTAAGGAAAACTAATTTAGTAAATATTTTGTAGACATTAAGGAAGTAATGGTTTTCTTAAATGAACATTCTTACCTTAACTTTGTAGTTCTTAAAATGGAATATAATTTTCAAAAATATATGATGCTAATTTTGACATATTAACAATTAATTATATAATTATATTAGAGATACAATTATTTTTACTATACAAAAATTTCAATTAGTAAGACATCCCATAATTAAATTATCGTATATTATTTCATAGACGTTAGTCTCAAAAGGGCTCTCATGTACCCAGCTTGAATAATAATATTAAGAAGTTATTTAAAGTCATTAATTACAATTTCGCAGTAACAGGTTTCCCTTTCTGCTTTGCTTTCCTCTGGTAGTGCCCCCCAGCCTTGTCGATAAGACAAAAAGAAAAAAAATTATTTTAAAAATAATTTTATCTTAAGTTTACAGTTCTTTTGCGTAGACGTAATAGGTGTTGAATTTCCGCTGAATGAAGACTGTTGTTTCTGTCTATTTGTAACTCATATTTTTTAAGGTTGTGCAGAAAAGGAAATTACAGTTACAATTTTTTGTAAAACTTAGAATGAACAAAGAAACATGCACACTGAATTGTGTTATTATTTATTTTTATCAATTTTCTGAGATAGGCGAATTTCCTACGTTGCACTAAATTAACGTATTTACCTGCAAATATGTTAGAAATCTCATTGCACACTCTTGAATCTAATAGTATGTCAGAATTAAAATAATTACATCAAAGCTACAATTATTTTGACTACGCAACAATTTCAGATAGTAAAAGACATCCCATAACTAAATTATTCATGTAATATTTCATATACGTTCATCAACTTTTTTTGACTACTTTTTGTTTTACTTTTCAATACTATACTCTATATTTCGCGTGAAATTAGTAAGAAAATTGATCTGTGTAGCTAAAATTACTCTATGAATAAGGTCAAAACAGTAAATTGAAATAATTAGTGAATTTTATTTAACAAAATATTTGTGCTCTAATATTAACCATCGTCAGAGTAACTAGAAATTTATTTTAATTATGGATATAATTGTAAAAAGACAGTGCGTGAAAATTATTTCTATAAATATTTAATATCTCCGTTGATGACGTGATGACATTACATGTGTCTAAATTAGTTAATTATAGTTTTCGGTAATCCGTTTTAGCTTTGTTAATACGTAAACTCTTAACTATAACTGAGATGAGCGATGAAACGGGATAGGAAATGCAAATGGACAAGTGGTCTATGAATGTGACTTGCATATGGAAATTGTTGGTACACTTGGTACTTAAAAGATTTGCGAGTCACTTCATTTGAAGTACAATGACAGGGGAAGTACCGAAGGGGTAAGTAGCGCGACAACAACGCCAAGGCTTTATCGCAGTAATAGCGGAACCACGCCCTGGCATAAAATCACAAACGGCTTCGCAGTCAAAGTGTCGTAAAAGCGTTATTCTTCGTACGCGGCTTATCGAACAAAACACGCAAGTTTTTATAGTCTTCTCCATTTAACAATGCGGAAGTACCGTACATCTGTTTGTGGCGTACGGTTCCAAGGGAGGAGAGCGGAGCGTGCCGCGGTGGGCATAACTCTGCCATTATTGATTCGCGCTTTCTCGTGCGGTTTGGCATGGCTTTGCTTATCGTGCGTGACAGCTAACAGCTGACAAGACCTGCTTTCGCCCCAACGGGAATTTGCTTGGCCATGCCAACATGCAGGGACTGTAATTTGCATCCATTTTCCTTCCATCTGTAAGTAATAATCGGTTTCTGGGGATATTGATACGGTCGATTGCATTCGAACTACTTAAACAACTTTCTTAATAGGAAACTGGATCATATAGTTAATTCAACAATTTTTAATTCTTCTGCTGCAACACAGATATTATTAGTTAATATTCGTAATCACACAAGTTAATTCCTATTCCTATAATATATATATATATATATTGTAGCGGATCCGTCGTTCCTCCGTATTCGAGGATTTCTTAATTCCTTTAGGGCGCCAGGTATTTTTCATAAAAAAACACCAAAAATTGATTTTAATAGTTTTAATTTCAATCAGAGCATGAAAAAAAATTATATCTGCAGGGCGTGGTCATTCTCACGTCTCGCCAGACCACATTGTTGGCCCGGGTTGCGTCAGCTCCTCAACCATTGCAACTCGCAAGCTGGCCTGCATTGTTCATCGTAACTTTTCATGTTACAATATATATATATATATATATATATATATATATATATAATACACGGTAATTTTCAATGCTATTTGGTCTGACAAATCTAAATACTTGTCTTTAAATTTAAGAGTAATACGATTGCCGCGTTGACACATTGTAGTAAAAATGGTGGTGGATTCTGTGGATTACAAAAATAGTCCTTAAAGTATCCAACCTAACAACACACAAAAAATTGTAAAAAATACCTTCATTTCTGGTAGTCTCCTTTGTTATATGTAAATTTATTATGAAACAAGTTTTACCCTCCTGAATCCTGTTATATATAGTACGTTCTATAAGTCATTTTACAGACTAGAATTGTATTTGTCCTGTTTATAATGAATAAAAGGGATGATATAAATTATTAATTAAATATATGGTAATATTTTATAATAAAAACTATAAAACAATTTACTTTGACAAAACAAACATATATACAATAATAATTACAATTTATTAATGCTTCAAAATTTCCGCCGGCTCTTATTTTCAATAATAACTACACATATATTTACAAAATGATTTATATTAATGACTTAAACCCTAAAAATTTTAAAACTCATCTCAGAGCCTTCCCATAGAACAAAACTAATCCACTAGGACCTGGCAGCAAACAGAAAATTACAAAAAGTCATAGATGCATTTACCGTGTCGGCTTTCCACTTCTTCCGGGTTTGTCCTCCCTCCAGATCAAACTGCCGATCACCGCTCTCGCACCATCTGGCCAATTCTCATCGCAACTCTCTCGACCACCAATCTCTACATCTCTCAAATTCACTCTCTACCACCAATCTGATCAATCTCATGCCACCGATCTGATGTCAAAATGTCTCCGTCTGCCTCTTTAAAACCTCGTCCCCACTTCTGCGACACCTATCACCAAGGTGGCAGGGATGGATATCCTCCAATAATATCCATTGTTACATTTGGGGAAAATACGCCACCCGGTCGCCAAAGTCGAAAACCGAAATATCTCGACGGCTTTCATAGAGATTTTTATGGTTATGAAAGGAATTTTAATTCAAACTTTCCTGTGTGTTTCATTTCTATATCTTGCAGGATTCAAAAGGTATTAATATAAATATTTATAAACAGCCTATTACTTCTATCTAGTGGGTATCATGACCAACAACATGCCGCGCCAAAACCGGCTGGAGGAAGAGATTGTCAGCCACTTACAGCTTAGTTGCATTAAACCTGTTTTGACGCTTCTGCCGTATGAAACTGTTATAGTCTGGGATTAGATATCTTGCATATGTTGTTCTCAACTGTCGATTGTATTATGTAATAAAAATGTTTATATTCTATTTTAATTGAATTGTCTATTATTTTTGGTTGATTGTCGCGTTTATTTATAAAAGTATGAATGCTTATGTATAAACAAATTTAAATGTGTATTTTAGGCATGCATAAGAAAAAAATAAGTGTCTCTCGTCAATTATTGTGATACAAAGGAGAAAATAATCAACCGGAAAGTGAATATGATCTGGAAAGAGATCATTATGGGTCAACAGTGAATCACGAAGCCAAAAGTTTAGGAAATATGTTAATATTTTGTCAAAAGAAACGTTATTTTCAGTGAACTGAGTGCACGCCAGTATTTCTATGCAGTTTCAATAACGAAAAATATAAGAGTCGAAGTTATAAATGTCGCTTCATCCACCATAAACAGAATATTTGGTCACTTTCGATATTTCCTTTTTACTGTAATTTAAAATCGAACGCCCAGGTTAATGTTTACCTCACACACAAATATGTCTGCATAAAACGAAGTCAGGTTTTCGGTAATTTTCAAACATTACGTTTTGAACGCCTTGAAGAAGCTCGAGGAATGATGAGCGACAAATAGCAAGATGAAACGAGATTGTATTGAGAAATAAAATTGAACATCCTACAATAATATGTTTTTATTCTGTTTTCTACATATAAATGTAATGCAAGTCTTGTAAACTCCAGATCCTCCTCACAAGCCGAAGACCACTGCTGGTGATAAACACTCCTTTTTTTACGATGACAATGTCCAAATCAGTCGCACGAAAATTGTACACTTTTAAACATTGTTTTGCTTCCTTGGGTTGCGAATATCTTTATCAACATCATTAAACATGGTGAAATAAATTGTAGCTGACTGATGCGGGGTACATTGTATTTGCTCAGCGTTTCTATTAAAGCTGGAATGTCAGCAAGGAATGTTTGCACTACAGCAGGCTCACAGAATAACATTATGAACCCCTTATGTTTTCCATTTCAGTTGAATCTGCTGCGTAAACAGATTTCAATTTTGCGGGGAAATTTTTAAATCGTTCTCAGAGTTATGTGAGTGATTCGTCGCTTACCGTACAATTAACTTTTGCACATAGTTCTTAGATCTATCTCTTGCTTTAGATCAAGTTCCAGTTGGGAGCCAAATTTGTGAATAATAGTGATGTCCTCCCTTGACAGTTATTCGATGAACATCCCTCTAGTGATATTCAATCTGCTAACAAATAAAATTTTTGTGTTCCTATGTATACATTTTTTGTTTATTTCTTGTCAGAATGATCCAAAACCGTACACTGAAATAAATAAATAATTGATTTTTGTTCGCAAGTATATTTGTTACTTTTGTTTGTGGAAAAAAAACTAGCACCTAACCATTTAAACGTGTCTTTCAATTTTCACCTCGTTTCCAAATTAAAATTTTATCTACTTCTCTTATTTAAAAATAAAAATATTTCAACGCCAATCTGAAATAAATTCGTGATTTACGTGTGATCAAAATAGTAGTTAAAAATAATTACGAACTGAATTAATGAAATTCTAAAAGATCTATTAAGAATATACTAATTCAACAAAGGAGTAGCAAAATAACAAACTAAAGGGATAAATTACATTCCACGCAACGTTTCTGCAATCATTGTTACTTTCTTCGGGTGGTTCGTGTTCGTCACCTAGTTTGTGAGTGTGTAGTTATTGCGACTCTTGCGTTTTTGTGGTTTAAAAGCATTATATGTAGAAGAATTGAACCATATGCTGAAAAAATAATTGGTGAATTCCAGGCAGGGTTCCGTAAGGGAAGATCAACAGTTGACCTGCTGTTCTCAGTCAAGGAAATCCAGGAAAAATGCTGGTAGTTCGGGATCGACATATACTAATATTTATAAACTATCAATCTATAGAAACAAACTTGCCTACTCACTGACCAGTCTAGGAATACCAATCAAACTGGTAATACTGTTCGAAGTAACTGAAGAATACTAGTGTCATGATACAAAATGATCTTGTGTGACCCGTTTGGAGTTACACTAAGACTTAAACAAGGTCATGGCCCTAGCTCCCCTATTAATTAATATCACACTGGAATATTCTATACGAAAATAGAAAGCCAAAAGATTGTCCAGTTGATTGGCTCTGCTGATGATATCATTATAGTTAGTAGACGCATAAATGTTGCAGTGGATATGGTGAACGAATTGGATAAGCAGGGAAGGAAGGTGGGTCTTCAGATCAATGAGAAAAAAACTTGAGTAATGACACAAGCAAAGAAAAAGGATAAATACATTCAAGTGAAGGCAAACTGGAAAAGGTTGAAAATTCCACTAACTGTGGGCGATAGTGACGGAGTAATCGAGAAGAAACTGAAATTCATAATAGACTTCATGAAGCTAACAAAGCATATTATTCCTTAATTTCACTATTATAATGCAGTAAAGTCAGTAAAAACACCAAATTTGTATTGTACAAACTCTAGTGCGTCCAACTCAACTAGAACTCTGGATATGTTCGAGAGGAAAATTCTACGCCGTGTAATCGGTCCAGAACGTGATGGACGCCGGCGGAGAATAAGATACAATGAAGAGCTTTACACTCAGTTAAATGAAGTCCCACTATCAAAATAGGTAAGATTGAAAAGACTAGAATGTGGTTCCATGTAATTAGAATGGAAGAGTCCAGAATACCAATAAAACTACTAATAATAGATTGGAAGGAGAATGAAGAATAGGAAGACCTCGAGCAAGGTGGGAAGATATAGTGCAAGATTCTGGGGATGCGAGGATGGAGATCAGAAATGGAGGAGACTAGGGCCCGATTACGGGCTGAAGAGCCATAGGAAGAAGAAGAAGGATTTTGTCTGTATTCTTTAAATTTTTTTTTGATATATCAATTCATATAGTGTTTAAGTTGGAATTCATAGAATTAATTGATGTTCCCAGTTTATTATTAATGTAATTCCTGATTCCCAAATTTGGATCGAATCATTTTACTCCTTTGAGTTTTCAAAAAAATAATCCTTTAATATTTTTGTATTAAAAAGAATGGTTCCTGACTTTGTTGGCCGATGTATTTATTTTATATTTAAGTTTGTCTCATCAACAGATAGTGTGATTGTCGAACACAAAATGTACTGCGAGTATATCGTCTTCTTTTATACCCTAACATTGCTATGTTTTCATATAGGTTTTCAATTAAGTAAATACGAAGAATACCAATTCTCGATGCCTAAATTAGTATTTTACAAAGTGGTTGAAAACTCTTCAATTATATATATGGTGAGAATTGAGATACTACTGTGCACAAATATACTGAATTTCGTCAAAGGCAAACTACCAGTCGCTTAATTAACCCCGTTTTCTCTCGTGATACAGTTTGCGATATATCTGTATTTATCTGCGTTGTGGTATCTGAATACAAAACTGATTATAGAGCAGCTGGCACATTACAAGGTTTCCTGACCCCGCCGTCGTCATGTTTGCTTATGTTGATGAAATTACAAAGTTAAATCCGATTCTCACGAACAAGAGCTTGTGTTAGACTGTTGAGAAGTCGCTCATATCTATTCTCAAAATTTTATGACGTATTTTACAACCAACTTGTAATAAGCAGACAAACTTGCTCCCGAGTTATTATTAAAATAATTAATTGATGTTCCCAGTTTATTATTAATGTAATTCCTGATTCCCAAATTTGGATCGAATCATTTTACTCCTTTGAGTTTTCATAAGATTAATCCTTTAATATTTTTGTAACACTGTCGGAACTTAATAAATGAACAACTATTGAGTATAAGTTTTGAGTAAAACCATGAAAGAGTTGTAGTTTATGTTAATTATGTTAATATTATGAAACGAAAGTATCCTAAGATACCTCTGGTAAGGTAAATGAAGATTTAAATTAATTTCATACTAGCTTAAATGTAATTTCGTGATTATTTTGAAACATTATTTTTAATTATGTTCAATTTGACTGAAAACTAAAACCGACTTCAAATTTAATAAACCTACACGAAGGAAATTAAAGTATGGATGATTTTCCGTTTTTAAACTGTTTTAGTTTTCTCTTTAGGGAAGTCAGAAACTTAAATTCAAGTAAGCGTATTATGCAATATTATTCAATTTAAGTTCATTTTTTGTTTAAGGGCTTCAAAAGAGTAAAGTAATTGCTTCTTAATAAAATACATGTCAGAATTAACGTGCCAGTTTTTCTAAGCTATGCAAATAAACCTATTATTAATTAACGACTTCATCAATGGAAAACAAGGTTATTATAATTGATTTACTCTACACTTCATGCAGCACGCGATGAAAGGAATTTTCAGGTAAGTAGATCGGTACTAACTTTGAAGATCAAAATAGTAGTCAAGTATTCTACGATATAAATGAAAATTAGACCCCAGACTTATAGTCACTGTAAGAAGACGCTTACTTGGGTAATATGAATTATTTTATAGAAAGTATGACGAAGGAATTGTAAATCTTGGAGAAAGGATAGAATGTGTAGTTGATAAGTAGCTGCGGGGGAATCAGTGTTACTAGCGATTATGTCTTTTCTATTACTGCTTGCTCATTATACAAACGACTGTTCGTCTCTTTCAAACTTACAGTAGTAGTTTTTTGTAATTGGGTTTAAAGACCCTTTCATGGTACTGCAACTAACTCTCTACAAATAACTATTAACCTTATAAAGTGTGTGTTTTGTCAAAACAAATGATAAATTAGAATTTTATTAATTTATCAATATTTCTTCTTATTTTGAGTGTTTCTGTGAATAAATATATTCTGCTTCCACACAACCAAGGCTTAAATAAAAATAAACTCTTAAATTTTCAATTCTGTATTTATAACGTGGTTCTAAGGAAATTTTACCCATTTTAATTCTTTAAAATCAGACCTCCCGACTTTTCCTTAACCCTTAGAACTTGTATAATTACACTCGTACATAAAATGTACAATTTTTAATTTTGGCGCTAAATTCAAGGTCACTTAAATTAAATTTGAAACAATGTTATTTTCGTGGGCTTTGTAAAATCATAAAAGATTATTGTACTATTAATAATTCAAGTTATGGTCTGTTCTGAGATTACCTAATACATTAAACTCGTCTATTTCACTATATTTGTAAAATGTATTCTTTTATAGTCTCCCATTGGTTGAATCTCAACATTTGGAACTTATATTTTTACATCTAAAATAAAATAGTGTCCGGAAAATTAAAAATTTATTTATAATTGATAGACATTTTCTGTCATCAAATGATTATCTAGAGTCTTAGAAAGAAAACGGCCATTCTCGAACACCTGTCCTTTAAAAATGACCTCTTCATTTGTAGTTATAGACTATTAATGAATTTTTCGCGTTCATTATTTTATAGGAGAGCTCTCAGAAATCTGAGTTTCAATTGAATAAATTTGCATACCTATGAATGAAGCTATATTTGTAATGAAATCACCGATCGCGGAATTATTATATTTGAATCGTTGGAAATACGTATGGAATAATTGAAATAGTAATATATTCACAATCGCAGTGTCTAAAATAATACTGAATGTATGCATAAAATTAATGAAAATGAAGCACGTTTCAAGCACAGATTCTCAGAATTTACGTTACCTGCGTAGCATGGGGTGTGGTGCTAATGACACCTAAATGCTGAAGGTTTTCGCTGGGCCATCGCCCTGTTTGTCGTACTATCTAGACGAAGCACACCATAATGGCAGCATGCCATCATTGTCGATGGAATCCTCGATAATGCATTCCTTAATTATTTGAAATTCCACACTCAAGGAGCTAGATAGCAGAGGGTTATCGAGTTAAAGCGATTCGTCCTCTGTCATTACACTTATTTCAAAACCACACAATTAATTACCTCGATATTATGTAGATTTTGAGAGCTTGATTTTAAACACTGAAAATGATGTACTAAACAGGAATTAAACATTCTTATATTTGAAAAAAGATGATTGACATAGATTTTTATAATACAAGATATTTTATATAATTTAATAATGACTATCGTCTGCAAAGTTTACATTAAGTTGTAAATAATAAAGCCCAAAGTAGACACTTAAAATTTATAATTTATTAATTTTATAAACGACCGACTAGGTTCTGTATGGATATAAACCGTCATTAGGTTAACAATTAAAAATACTACACAAAAAAATCCGTCCTTCTTCTAGAATATATGAGCTGTTACAGGAACAAAATGCTATTAGTAACCAATTCTAAGTATTTTATTTGTAACAAATTAAATTTTTTATTTGGGTAACAGCCTATGTGAGGGTGATCCTGAAACAGGCAACTCCTATTTAATAACATAGGAAGGAAATTGAAATCGAGGATGTGGAAGGTAGCCAATGGTGAAATATTGACGAAAATTGTTAATCGAATGATTCTCATTCATCGTGTGCTTCATAATCAATTTTATATTTCAAATATGACAGTCACATTTTAATTAAACCAAATATTAGTACCACAACTATCCCTTGGCGTTTTCTCTCATCAATCATACTATGGAATAGCAAAATTCTCAAAGTACAGAAACATTAACATGTAATTTAATTTGGGTATATTATTATTTATATTATTTTCATAACTTAAGGTTGATCTATTAATAACTTAAGCAGTCCTTTCATATGGAAACAACTACCCGTTCTAACTAAACCACCGATATAATCAAAATAATTGCAAAAATATTATTTTGACAGTAATTTTAAAATCCACCAAACCTACTAAATCAAAATTATGCTTAACTTTTTAAATAAATTTTCAATAAGTCACATCAGTTACGTATTACTTAAAAAGTAATATACATTAATTGTTATAAATATAAATAATAGAATATCTTTCTTAATTATTTTAAACTATTGCAATTATAATTTACTATTATTTATCATAAACCCTATTCACGCCAATATTGCAGATTTTTTTATTTTCCTTTTTCGTAAATCTAAATTCAGCGCCTGCACGTCAATTCACATGTCATTTCCAGCTATTACAAAAATGCTGTCATAACTAAAGCAACGTTCTCTTATTACATTTAATCATATAATTATTATACAACAGTGAATATCCGACCTATATCACATTTTCCCTCTTTTCATTTATATTATTTATTTAAAACATTTTATATTATATTTTAAACATTTCGGACTTGATAATATGCACTCGTTCTGCATTTTTAACTATTATAACTACAATAGATATCTCATTTCTCTTAATTTTATATTGTTAATTTACTTCACAATATAATCTACATTATATAAAATTTTCTTCCATTCCTAAACCTTCTACGATTAATTTCTTCATAAATAATCTACCAACAATTTTATCACAGTTCTCTGTCCCCATATTTCCTTTCTCATTTTTTATTCATAATTTTGAAGAAATATATATCTTATAACAGGCCTCTCTTATACTCTTATCATTCTATTCATAGAATGGCTATATTATCCCTACAGTTACCTTCATTTGGATAATATTTTTGATTATTTTACTGTATTTCAACAAAGGTTTCATTAAAGTCTGTATTTTGAATTTTCACTAGTTTTATATTGTTGGCGAAAATCCTGCTCTATATCTCGAGATTTTTAAACATACTTTTGCAATAGTTCAAAATATTTTGCGGTTTTCGGTTGTTCTTCAATGATAGAACACTAATTTCTTGCTACTGGAATAATTAAGTTTCAATTTATTTAACTTAGATAAACTAACGGAAGAAGAATTCCAATTCTCATCAAATTTACATTTATAATTTACGTCATTTAATTTCAAAAAGAGAGATTATTACAAAGTAGCTTCTTTCTGAACTGGAAATAATTCAATTTTTGTGAATGTTATTTACATGCTCAATTTGGCCGCTTGTTTACATTACCTTTTGACATCTTACATGTACATTCACTACCTCATAAATTAATCCCAACAAAAACATTTTTTCTGACTTAAGTCGGCGTTTAGAAATTTATTCTGCAATATTCACATTACAAATTAAATCACTAAACGGTTGAATGTTCGTTACTGTACTATTCATTTCATAGAGAATACTAATTTTGGGGAATTGAAATCCATTCAGAAATTAATATCTATCACTCGGATCTCCGTTTTAATGACGAGAAGGCGACGATTTTGATGTGGCCTTTATGCCTCTTCTCGCAGAAGGTGGAGCTTAAGAACAGGCTTATATGCACATTCTACATGAATATGCGCTGTTTTATAATCAGACAAAAACTAATATCCGTTTCGTGTGATTTGAAGTTGCACATAACATCAGCACTATACGTATAAGGTACTCCCAAGAAAGAATCAATTTAATTATTTCACAAGAAAGAATGAATTTAACTGTTTAATGAACTACAGATAAATCTGTTATTTAAAATATATGCTATTGTAATAAGTTTATTTCTGTAATATATGTATTACTTTAAATACAATTAGAATTTGCACTATCCGTGGGGGGTATTTCTCTAGCTACATGTTCCATCAAATTATGATTTCCGCAGGTGCTAAAATACTAACAGCCTGCTAGCTGCTTGCGAAAACAGACATCGCCTTCTAAATTGGTGCAAATAAAAGGAAAGTGCTGTCGCCATTATCTCTGGCGGTGCTGATAACACTGCGTTGTTTGCTCTTTATTGTCTTGGATTTCTTCACAATGGGGGCGTGGAGATGGTGTACGTAGGAAGTGTAGTGGCGGTAATTCATCACTTTGATTTACTTACTATTGCCGACAAGTAACTATGTTGTTATGTAATGTTTCTCTAACCTCTCAAGTCGCGGTTTACACGATTTTAGGTAAAATTTAAATTTACAAAAGAATTAATTATTATATATTGATAATATGTAATCTAAATGATATAAAAATGGTTTATTGCAACAATTGAAAGAAATTAAATTCTTTTGTACATGTAGAATACAGTTTAAAGCTATTTAAACCAAAACGTATTTAACAATGTCGTAACGAAATATATTTATCTAAAATGTTGTGTTACAATTTAATAATATACAGACGGTTGGCTTTAATTATTAGTCCATAACTATTAAATTTACGTGGATATTAAGTTCGCTCATGATGTGGTTTGAAAGTCCTTTGGTATTATTTAACCAATTTTCTGCTTCAGAAGAAATTTTCCGATCAACAATTACACTAATTCGACTTCGCATGTGACGTTATGACTGATAGCAGTCACTTCGAATGAAAACTAATCACATTTCCGCTGATGTCAACTATTCAAAGTTTTATGCTTATTACCGGAAATTAGTTTGGTAGATCACAAAAGAAAACTGGTCTTCTGCCCGTTTAAGTATAGAATCGACGGTTCTCAGCTTAGTGACTGACTGGTGAAACTTTGGATATTCAAAGTATTTAACAATGACATATTCTATAATTTTAATAACTATTTAAGTGTTCGTACAGTAATCAATGCATTTATATACATCCAGGCTGCTCTGCATTAAAACACATCTCAGCTTCTTGTGAGTCAATGTAAGAATATATATCGATGCCATCCGCTACGTTTTGTATACATTTAGTCTATATTTGTAAATGAAACACTCTGACCAATAAATAATTTGTTCAAAATTTCCATATAATCATCGACAACCTGAAAATAACAATGACGTTGATTTCTCCAAATACCAAAGTATCACCACAAATGATCTCATGGCACCTGTGTTTCCGAGTCTTTTCCGTTTCATTCTAATTATTTTACACTATGGTACCCAAATCATATTTATGGACTTCAGTTAAAAAGAAAATTAATTTATTAAAACCAAAAAATGGGTTTAAGTACTTTGGTAGTTAGTGTATTTGGTACGCAATACACATCCTGTATTCGTTAAGTTTCGTGACTGACATATTTCCTGTCGTATAAGCGACGCCAGCGCAGCCGTGGTGGCTTACATCAACAACTTCAAACAATAGATGTTCAATTGGACAGTCCGTTGCGAGCAAACAGTGCTAAGTAGCGGATGTTCGACCATGCTACAACGTCGAAGCTGAGTAGCGATCACTTACTGGATTTCACGTTTTATTCGGTCAAACGACTCCAGTCATATTAGAGTCCATAAAAAAGGGCTTATAGTTATAATTATTTAAGTCGTACACGAGATTTCGACTGGCTTAAACAGTTGAAAGTAGGACAAGTGTCGCTCGAAGAAACCAGGGCGTCCCAACTCATTCCACGGAAACATTGTAAAAAATCATGATCTTTAGCAAACCGACCGTCATCTCTCGTGTAGAGCTATCACTGAAACAAGTGCCCGATAGATTCTGAGGAATTTTAGTATGAAGAGTAAATTATGTAATACGTTTATCGCGGTCTAAACAACAACTCATCAACGGCAGCCGATACTTGATATAAATTAAAATCTAAGAATATTCCTTTCCGGAAAATGACATCACGAGACTTTGAAATCAAACGACAAAGAGAGAACTGAGTCGGTGACCAGTGAACGTACGAATGAAAAAATTAAAACTGTATCCAAAAAATAGGTTTTTTGTCAGCCTCTTAGAATTAGCTACTGTAAGTTCCTAGGGTGTCAGGGGTCGGTTTTGCAGGAGTATTCAGAGGATTTACTCTCAAAAATGAGACGAGTATTGCTTTCCACTGCATGACAATTCTTCCGCTCGACTGAAGTCTCAAACACGGACCGTATTCATCCGATTTGTAACCAAAATAGTAAATGACATGAAGGGTCAACGCTTTGACTACGTAAAATACATCAAGCCACTGTGATAATCCCAAATAAGAAAGCTTTTTGACAGTTTCATATAGTTTTATGAATGTTCCGTTCGTTATGCTTAATTGTGTGTATATTACAAATAATTCAGAGAAATAAACTACTGTCGAATTGGTATTAAACGTAAATAATAACAAGTCCTCAATCATTCTCTGATATTGCCTGTCACTCCACTTATTTAAACTCGTATTAGCTCTGAGCCGTAGTCCAGTAAGAGAAAATCTATCAAAATCTGCTGCAGGATTTTCATTTCAATTTGATAACGTTCTGCGTACAAAGTAAGAATCAATTTTAGGATTAATGATATGATTAAATATATATAATAACACTCAAAATATCAGGACGTAATATGTAATACAATATAATAAAAACGTTATATTTTTATGATATTCAAGTGTCTAAGTTTCATAATGTGTATCGAATATCGATTGAAGGAAATGTAATTTAGGTGCTAAGATAATTAGTTGTTCTATAAATTGTTTTTTTTATCACATTGTGCCGAGGTAAAATGATTTTCTGCTATGTGGACGTAACGGAAGAGCGCCTTATAGCAGCTGGTCACTATCTGCTCTCTCTTTCGATAAGCAGCGATGGAGCATGTGGCCAATCAATGGCGGCGACCACCCATCTAACATTTACCGTCCACTGCTCTGTCCAGATTGCGGCGACACTAGGCAAACTTTTCTCCTCAACTTCCTCCCTCGATACAGTTTGCTGCTTTCCTCTCTTGTCTCTACTAATCATTTTCCGAACTTCTTTATGTGGAGAGGTAACGAAGAGTTGTGTAACTCGTTTTCCAATTTTCTTTTATTTGTTTGTAACGGAACTAGTTTACAATTTTCGTGCAGTGATATAAATTTTTCATTTATTTATAACGTTTTCCGCTTAAGGGTCTTCTTATTAAGGATAAATATACAGTATTTAATAGTTTTGAACATTTTAAAGTTTAAGAATCTACGTTAGTTACATTAATTCATGAATTTGAGATCAGGATAATTATATAACTTTGATTAAAAAATCGTTGTGTAACAACAATACTATAATCAGTTCTCTAACTAAAACGATATTGCTGGCCTCGTGTAAATCAAGTCAATAGTAAAAGTTCTGAAGCTATTTCAGTCTTTGTCACAATGGTATTTATAGACCTCAAGCGATATATTTTGAAGAATTATGTATCAAGAGTTGGGGTTTATCGGAAAGTAAGAAAGAATTTCAAATATTATCTACGGATAAATGAATTGATTTTAGATTAACAACAAATTCCTTAAATAA
This sequence comes from Eucriotettix oculatus, assembly GCA_034510155.1. Classification (NCBI taxonomy): domain Eukaryota; kingdom Metazoa; phylum Arthropoda; class Insecta; order Orthoptera; family Tetrigidae; genus Eucriotettix; species Eucriotettix oculatus. The sequence continues at coordinate 65,696,426 of CM067379.1, read as the reverse complement.
TTCTTCACGTAGATTAATAGGCCATAAACCATGAGCAGGTACAACTTTCCCGTAATACTTTTCATTAGGTCATGTATATAACTCGTCGAATTTTAATTTAGATAGGATGTTGTACCAGAATTAGCATTATTCTTCAATTAATTTTTTCAAAAGACAAAAGGTATTAAAGATTAATGCAATTTAATCGTGTCATAGCAATGAAACTTGATTTAACACAGGCTGTTCGAAAGCTGATATACATTTCCTTGTTATGTGTTTGGTTAAACTTATTTAGTGGACCTTTTACCTGGAGAAACGCAACGAATTTCTGGTCGAATGATATTTTGTATTGAATGTATCAACTATACCTTGCATAAACTTCGTAGCAGTGTCCCCTTAAGCTCTGCCGACCCGTAACACATCCAGAACAATGACTGTTCCTTAATGGGCTTCCAGGGCCAGACGGCCACACACAGAAATTTATCCCGAAACCGATAACATATTGCAAGTAAATCATTAACTTTTAAAATCGATAGCAGTTAAAAAATGTATTTATTACTGCTTTAATATAGGGTTTTTCAATAAGGGCGGGTCGATGTTGAAATGGAATAATATAGGCTGTGACTGAGATATAATGAAATTCTTTTTCTTAATGGTTGATGTATGTTCTCAAATAAAACAGAATTTTGTCAATACCTTACACACAGCTTCTTTTATTCCACTTCGTGATTTCAACACGACCCGCCCTTATTGTAAATCCCTAAAGGTTTCTTTGCAAACATACTGGTAATACCTTCGTAGATTTTATTAATATTGCATTCAGTGATCTCAAATAAGTAACAAATTACTGTATCAATAGAGGAATTATTTTTTACTTAAAGTGTGACTAGTAGTTGCGCTTAACAATATATTTTAAAAAAATTCTTAGTAATTTTGCTTAATTATCTAAAAGCAGTACGTTTATATCTTCAAAATGGCTGAGGTTATACGACGAACAAATCTGACAACGCTGTGTAGCGATGACAACCGTGCAATGAAATGAGGATAAGAAACATCGTTACACAGTCAATTTTGACTCCACAGTGAACAGTGGATATATAAATATTAAGACGCCAAAAATACGTGACTCGGATTGTAAAAAAAATATATTAAGAATCTCTCAGATAGTTTTAAGGATATTTACTAAAGCAAGCAGATTTTTTAGTCTATCAAAACTTAACTCAAAATTATATAATTGACTATTGAGAGCAATATTTGGAGGAGTAGTATTTGTTATTAGGTTGTACGTATTTTAAACGATGAACATTTTTAAATAAAACATTTTACTTCAGTACAATATTTTAAAGTACGCGAACGGTATATTATTTTATATAAAAATCTTTTAAAATTTAGAATAATACAATGTTTAAAACCGTTAACGATGTATAATTACTATTATATTTCCATAAAAATGTATGGTATATAATCTGATGGATAAAGTCTTACTCTTGTCGAATTCTAAATTTCACAAAAGAGACATTAAAAATACTTTATTTGCCTACGCTTATCCATTCAACTTTATTAAGGAAACATTTATGAAGAATAGTTAAATAAAAATATTGTAACTCTATAATAGAGAATAAAAATAACTAAGACGGTTATATATTACATATTATAAAAACTTAAAATTGTAAATCTATTTGTTGAAATTGTAACTTCTATTTAGTATCGTTAATTTATTTGCTGAAAGTTTGATTGCCATAGTATGGTCAAATTAGTGGAAATGTAGAGTTGATTTTTAACTAATATAAAATTTATTTTCAAAATTAATAATAAACGGAATAAATTCTTTATAAACGGAAATATAAAGTTGATAAAGGATAACAGCACAATGTAATATACAAAATTAACCGTACGGAACCAATTAGCAAAAAATGATATATTTCAATCGTGCACTGCAAATTAAATAAAATAACATAAAAAGAACTACAGGTCTTCTTACAATTAACAACCTGGAGAAATATCAAGTTTGATTGGGAAATGTGGAAAATTTAGACATAGAACAAAATTTGTTAAAAGGATTTTATTTTAAATGCTGCTTATAGAAACACATGAGAGTATTCTTAACTCAAAAACTTTAACTATAAGGTTCAGAAACATTTCAAAAACTTTAAATTTAAAATATATTGGTATTAATTGTAACTTTTATTTAGTTTTATGAATGTATTAGCTGAAAAATCTATTATCAATGTAATTGTCGAAGATGTTACAGACGCTCCCAAATTAATTTTAGAAATGAAGGTCATAAGGACAGGAGGACGACAAAATCTAGAGGACGTTTGTTTCATTTAGTTTTATCACGATGACTTGAGACTTACGTCTGGAGGAGTCTCGGAGAACTTCAAAACTTGTGTAATGATTAAATGCTCTGTTTGTGATATTTTTGCGGTTCAATTTCATTTAGGTATACTTATGTGTGTTAAAACAGTATTATTGTTACTATTTTCATTCTAACTATATTCATACGTTTTTCTGATAATAGGACTTTTTCTGTGATAAAACTGAAGAAAGTGCAAATACGAACCGAAATAGAGTGTAATTGTACAACAATTTTATTAAACTTATATTTTTTACAGTGACAGGTTACGCCAGGGTAGCCACATGTTAACAATACCCTGTTAATAGTATAGGAAGGTGTTTTAAAAGGCAGACAAGGGTTTACCAACACCCGGGATACAATTTAAGGATCCTAACCCGTATTCATTTATGTTGAGAGTAAACCCTTGAATACCTGCATCAGATAGGTTGGCCTCTTGGTACTTGTCCTACGCTCTTCCAATGATGAATTTAAATAACTTATGGGAATTCAACTAACGCTAAATTAGTAAATCATCAGTTCAAATAATGCATTGTAGTTTATTACATAAAGAAATGTTAACAGTGAACATTTTATAGTTTTGCTGTGGCATAAAATTCTTACGTTTACAGTAAATACTTATTCAAATACAACGCTTTTTTGCCTCTTAAGTTCTAAATACAGAATAAATGTATCGCAATGTCATCAAGTCAAATAGTGGTAGCATAAAATATTTAGCCCCAAAAAGTGTATTGTGTAATTGCTTATTAATAGAATGCATTACAATGTAGAACCTGTACAGATAGGTCACGCTCCTTCTGTTAAATTCATTATCTCAAGTCAATTTCTTGAAGGACTTTTTTTATTGTTTGTCTCTTTTCGAGCCATTCTCTCGAAATGTTAAACTTTTTTTCTGGAGAGCAAACAGAACATGAAAGACTGTCGGCGACGAGGAACGAGGACGCTGAGATAAAGTTATAAAGAACGCTCGCAGAAGTGACTGCAATAATCGCGACGAATCGATACGTCACAGAAGCAACACAATTTCCTGTTTCTTTTCTAGGCGGTATCAGAATCTCGTTATGGGGGAAAGTATCCATCGCCTTCGCAGCCCTGGGGGAAGAAGGACTTAAACGCTGTAACAAACGAAATTCCGCCTTTGCTAGGGACGAGAACCCCTTTCGGCAATTGCTCCTGTGAATCGTGAATGACTCTGGATTAAATTGTATCCATCGTCTATCTACTGTACTCATGGTAAATTCAACATTTCAAGGGAAAATAATATACTTCGAAATATTCGCGCTTACAGAAATCTATAAGTAAGGTAATTTCATGCCAAATTCAATTTCGGTATGTCTTGTAGATATTTTCTTTTAATTTCATTGTAGACAATTATTTTAGGAAAAATAGATTTTATAGAACTGAATTATTTTACTATGAAGTAATATCTTACTATCCAATAATTCTTCATAGATAAAGGTCGATTCTGGAAAATAAATTACGGGACATGGCCTACCTCTAAGACATACAACTCTGAACTCATACCATTTTTAATTAATGCCAATTTATTAAGAACTTTAAATCATATGTTTCCTTTTTATACTTTCCAAAGTATGTCGACATTATTTACAACGACAATTTTTGTTAACATCACTCTGTATAAATAGTTAATAAGAAATACATAAATTCTATCCGTTTTCTTCCACTATCTTTTCTCCAGAATTCGTGGAGAATTCCCCTTCCCTTCCAATATATATATACTTTTGTCAGTATGTCAGTGTTCCAGTTACGGGCGTCCGAACTACTGGTCCAAATTTGACAAAATTTGACACTCGTGTTCCTCAGGGTCAGAAGCTGCCCACATCTTTAATTGTTTAAATTATACTGAAATTATATAGGTGAAAAAAATGAAAAATGTTTTACTTAAAAGGTTTCATGTTCTATACGCTCATCGAGATCTCCTTAAATGAATATTAGTTGCCTATTTTCTTGATTTATAATATATTTTTTTAGAATTACAAACATTTCGGGTCTTAAGTAATCTACCGTTGTCAGAGAGGTAGCTCACTGAAAAATAATAATCTTCTTTGGATCGTCCATACTATGAATACCTAAATCATTTTTATTTTTCGCGTGAGTAAATTTTAATGTTTACTAATTGCTCATTTGTAAAAGCCAATAAAATATTATCCATTTTATAGTAATATTCATAGCATGTAAAATTATTGATTTAAATAAATTTAATAAAAACAATACTGTATATATGTTAAAGTGAAAATGTCAACAAACCTCCGTTTTATCCCGTTTTAAGGCGATTTTACTGTGGCTTTCCGCCTCTAGCAAAGTCCGTACTCAATTTGAAGAGTAAGTAAGGGCGTATTCTCTGTCTCACCAGTAGATATCTTCATTCCCAAGGCGTACACCTCCCCTCCCCCACCCAGTGAGCTACAATACTGTAAGAAACTAAATTTTGAAATCTCTCTATCTTTAGGCTCCTGTATTTCTAAAGCTGAGGACTTAAAAGAAAATTATGAAGACAATGTCGATTTCAAATTTGATTCTATACAATTTAGGTTACATGATAGTTTATTCTCAGACCACCGGAAATGTCACCTCTCTGTAAAAATTCTATTTTTACGATTGATAATCGGTTGGATTTGACGAAAATAGATTAGTGTACCCACAAGTACTGTAATAAATATCTATCGTTTTTTAGACAACAGAGTGATTCTGAAAAAGGAAACACCCCTATAATAACATAGGAATGGAATTGAAAAGAGATAGTGCCAAAATGCATAAGAGTAAACAATTATTATTGTGATTTTCAGTTTATATGAAACTCCCAACGTAAGTAATCTGCTTCTTTGGAGTAGTCATTCCCATTTTTAATATTTATGATTATGAATCTATTTAGTAGTTTGAAGTAGTTGTTGAGACCATCTATTTATAGCATTTGAATATGTAAAAGTAATCAGATGACAATTCACGAATAATGAAGTGTGCTCAAATTTAAGTTTACGGTGTTTTTAAGTACGGCTTAGTTGAGGTGATGGTGGACATGAAGTCACTCGCCACTACCGCGGATGACATTCTTGCAGCGTCGCTAATCAAGAGCATTTGTCGGCAATCAGGAGCTCCTTGTTTCCTGCACAACACAATCTCTGTTGATTGGGCCTGCTTATCATTAATACATGCCGCAATTCTCCACGTAATTACCAACTCCGCCGTCATTCTCCAACTTCAATGTCGGAGTAATAACGCCGCCCGTGATATACGATAACGTTAACTTAAATTTAATATTGACAGTCACTTAAAGGTTATGGAACCGTGTCACTGTGCTAGAGGCGTACCTTAAACTCGATTATGATCTCCTGTTTAATATAATTTTCTTGAAATTATGGTAATACATTTTACATATCGTAGACAACTGATATGAGCGTAAAGAAATTAATACAAAACTATGTTTATTTACAGTGTACCAGATATATTAAAAAGTGTCGTTTCAATAATTTAAACAAATAAGTATGTTGAATTTTTAAAACAATTGTAAGAATGGCATAACAAACGTCATATAAAAATTCATTTCATGTAATGAGGTCACTTGTTGACAGAAACTTACGCCAGTCAAGAGCTCTCATAATTTTTTATAATCACATTATTATACATTTAAAATCTTCTTTTTCTGATACTTTGGCATTGTTTATACAGTTAAAATACTGGTTTTATTAATTTAAAACTTACTTTTCTATCTTTTTTTTGTTAAAAATGTATTCGGCAAAGCTCTACCGATAGAATTTTAAAAATGAAATATTTTTAGCATGTGATTAAGGTTCAAGTTCCTAAAGTTATTTCTAAGACCTCTATTTGACGTAGATGTGTGGGTCTAAATGTGTCACCTTATTTCTTTTAATAAATATATTCGTTATGTTATCAGGTAGAGATTATTTATCACTATATATAACTAGCTCTACTCAATATTTAAAACGCGTAAGGATCGTTAATTTTGGAATTGTATTTCATTTCGTTAAACTTCCACATAATTACTTATTTAAATCTATTAAGGACACATAAGCCATGTAGATGGTTGATAGAATAATATTAATTGTTATATTTCTTTTGCCAGTGAGTCACAATATATGTAAACTTAAGATTGCTTTCAAGTGTCTATTACGATGATTTTTCAAAATTTTATTACACAATGATTCTAAACCCTTTCAATCATTTGCACGAATTGAGAATAAGATGCTCGTTAAATCATTAGGTGGGCCTACGGATCATTGACTTCTAGAGGAAGAATCAAGAATGCATGTAAATATTACAATTTTCACAGACGGACGCATATCGTGATTCATTTGTTGGCGAAGAGATACTTTAATTTATATACGTATATATATGAAACGTAATAATGCTTAACCTGTGAACGGGTTTAATTTTGACATGGTTGATCAAGTCTGCATTTATAATTAATCACGGGCTACATTGTCGAATTTCAAGTAAAGAGTAGAAATCAAACTCCAATTAAAGCCATCTTTTCTAATGACCAATCGCAGGCCAGATACTTCGCCACAGCCAGTCACAAGCAGCAATGGAAAACCGCCAAGTCATCTTTTTGTTCCACGTTAAGCTAAGTTAAAAGCAATGAACTGTAGTCCAAATTCGTAACACAAAGCGCTCACTGGAATAAGATAAGTAAAAGAGCAATAAAAGTTTTACAATCATGTAAACAGTTTTCATTTTCTCCTTCCTCTAAATACGATATAACTACAGGAGTGGGTCAGAATGTGGGTTTGGGGAAAATAAACCACATTTAAAATATTAGCAGCAGTAGGTTTCACTTGGAAACAATTCTTAGAGAATATTATTAATATGGATTCACGAACAGGCTTTACAGAGAAATCGGAAACTAAATAGATTTAATGAAGGCAATAATAGTAATAATGAGTTAAGTGCATTTACTGCTTCTATACCATTTAAGGAAGGATATTATGTTTGAGGACGAATTATTTCCAAGTGAAGAAACAAAATGTTATTAAAATAGTAATAGGAAGGATATTATGTTTGAGGACGAATTATTTCCAAGTGAAGAAACAAAATGTTATTAAAATAGAACTATTTGAAGTGTATTTCATAGAGATATCATCACATGGAAGAATAATGTTTTACTTTTTCACCTTATTAATCAAGCACACTACGAAATGGTATGTACTAAATTATCAATATTTATGTTAGTCTTATAAATATAGAAATATGACTACTGTTTGTGTCCTGAAAAACGAGAAATTAGAGAAAATTGTCAGTCATATTTCAGAAAATGATTTATTACAAGTTTTATTACTGCAATAATACTAAAATTTACCTTCACAGCTTAATAGAAAACTTAAATAATCAGCAATTTGATTCGTTCTAATTTAAAGATAAATGTGGCACTATTGCCGTCAGGGACTAGTGTTACGGTATATCTTTTGCTTTTATGATTTGAAACAGGACGTTCATGATACAATCCCGCGTATATGCAATACAATTGAAGTTTCTTATCGATGTCATAAAAATACTGACCACGCTTATGAAAAATGATTTATCCTGATTACTATCCAAGACTTAAGAGACCATAGCTTCAAAATCATAACCAACGATCACGGGTGGAGAATGCTTTATACATATTCGTTTCGTTTATTACTTTATTTCACTTTAATTCAGACTGCAGTAGTAGGACGAAGCCCTACGCTTATTTTTGGAGTGACAATAGCTTTTCGGATTAAAGGTCTCTCTCTCTACTATACATGCAGATGGGTGCTGCGTGGGACTTCTGGATAAATGTTTTATTCAAGAGACGTATCGAAAATATTTGGAATGATTCGAAAAGCAAACAATTCAGGATGCAATCTTAAATATAGGAGTAAAATTTCATATTGTTTTCCTACGAACACTAATGTTTGTCATAATTAGGGAAATAACAATTAAAAGTGTAACTGATTGAATTATTCAGTGGGTTAGGAAAGTCGATTTCATTTTAAATCAGTATAACCTGAATTTTCTGGCCTAAATTTTGCCTAGTTTTTCTTTATAATCACGGTAAATAATGTGCAACCACATGAAATTTATAAATAAATTTTTTTTAGAGAAATGAAGTCAACTTAGATTTCCAGTACTGCTACCGAAATGTGTAATTATAAGTGAATGGAAACAAATATGCAACGACAAATTTAAATGGACATCCAATAATTAAGGAGACAAATTGATTTAGAAAAGAACTGTTCTTTACGGAATAAGACTTTTACTATTTCTCAATATAGGAAGATAAATACGCTTGTCCCCAACGATGAACTGATTTCTTATACGTAATGCAAGTATATTATTATTTTTTAAAGGGGTTTCCTAAGTACAGGGTGGCCCAAAAGTTGCTACACCATTTTAAAATTAAATAACATTTTTATTTCTTCTCAATTCACATTTATTATTTTATAAACAGAAAACACATTTCTTGGAAATAAATTTTATTTACTTTTGAAAATAAAATCCTTTAAATAACCACAATTTTCCTCTTCACATTGACACGCTCTTTCTAGGTTTATGTTTTTTATTTTCTTCACGAATGATGGCCTTCGATTACTAAATAGTTATGGGATTTTTATAGTATAATCTATCTATCAAATTAATTGTGTAAAGTTATTCGAATTTCAAATAGTCTAGTGACTTTTAGGTCACCCTGTGAATACATCACCTCGTAGTTGAACTGTTTCAGCTTTCGTCAGTAATTTTGCACATCCTTCGCTGCGCTGGAATTTGTTACTGATAACATTATGAATTATGTCAAATGTCATATTTTCCAGTATCGTCAACAGTAATATTTAAGTCTTCACGGGTTGCAAGAAAAGCAGTTGATACTTAAAGTGGCAGGTCAAGACTTTGCCTCTGAGGTACGACCGTTTCTGAACTGCTAACGAGAAAACTCATTCCTGTAATCGATTTTAACCGCGATTTTTAGGTTACAAACAAAATAATTGTTATTTTAGTCAGGTGTGCTCAGATCACCTCAATGATGCCAACCTAAAGTCATGAAAGTACCACATGCCTCCAACCAATTTTTCGCTTTAAATATTATATTAAAGGTCCCTCAAATTTTAATAGTAATGTGCAACGAAAGCAGTTTTCTAATCTCATTTAAAGGATTAACGTTTTAGTTAATAAATTCGTAGAGAATTGAGAAAAATATTCTTTCACTATGATATTTTGTATAGTGAAGTTCGTGTGCAGAGCCCAGCTCCACAGCAGTCCGCTACGGTTTTTTGTTGGCCGGCCCTTATCTCACGGGCTAAAAACACGCTTGTGTACTCCAGTGCCAAAATGCTCTTTGCAAAAAAAGAAAAAAAAATATTAATGAAACAGGCTCGCCGTTATTACTTGCGCCGAATAACGTCTATAGTAAATTTCATGCTATCTTTGTTGCTGCACCGATTTATTGCATATTCCCGTAATTGTAATATTAGTTTTTATATTGTTCAAGAATAAATTAGATAACGCCGCAGTAGTCTTCTAAAATTTTGGAATAAATGATTGGATTTATTTGTTTAATGCTTGTATTATGCATTGTACAGTGGCGTAATGGAATTATCCGTTCAACGTTAAGAGAGTTAAAGAGTTCTTCAAGTTACACAGTTTCATTTTTAATTAGAATCCCAATCACTCAAGTATGTTCTTATTCAACTTTTCCTGAAACAACGAAGTACGAACATGTCTTATTTGGGTATGTAATTCTTTAATCTAGAACTGGGGAGTTTATACGTTGGCAGATCGTCTTGCAATATTTTTTTCAAAAAATGAAAATAAAACAATTAAAAATGTTTGTAGACTTTCCCGGTGAATAATTCGGATGAAATCTTCACGGTTAACCAACCGGGTCAGGTATTTAAAAGAACACAACGTTTCTGCGGCCATCTTCTGCCGCCGTCTTCAGGCTGGCTATATGTCGTCATGCGTTGAATGCGTCGTATTTATACCTTCGGGAGATCCGACTCCAAGAATAGTGAGAAAAACTAGCACCCTTCTCAACTCATCGTGTTTGGGGAAAGAGTGTATCAGAGGTTTACGACAGAAAGCCCCTGCGCCACCTAGAGTCTATGGTTTTCCCAAAATACACAAAGATGGTGTCCCTCTGCGTTTGATTGTAAGTACGATTGGGTCTCCAACTTACCATTTGACGAAGTTCTTGGCCAAGAAACTAGGATCACGTGTTGGGAAATGTGAACATCATGTACAAAAAGTATTAAAGAATTTAGAAGTTGGGCCAGAAGACTTACTAGTTAGCTTTGATGTTATCTCCCTGTTTACCAAGGTACCGATTCTTGATACACTACGATTACAGGTTAGAAAAATATGTCAAAAGGTTTATTTAATTTTATATAAATTCTATATTATTTATGCAATATATATTTTTATTTAATTTTGCGTCTCGAGTGTCATATTCCTTCAACAGAAGTGTAGATTTAACTAAATAAATCACTTGTATACGGATTATTATGAGGCTCTTGCGTGTATTTCGACGGTTTCATACGCTTCGTTTCAGCTGTCGCATCCAATTTAGCACCACAAAACTTGGTTCGCAGTTGCTTGGCTTTCTGACAGTAGAGAATTGCCCTTTATTGTATTGGAAAATCCCACACATTGCTATTCAATTTTGTCTGTTAGTGGGTTCGCGGCGTCATTCATTATCTGATAAAGGTAATGTGTGATTGGTTGGAATGTAGAGGGAGGCGGTTTCCAGCCAAATCCGCCAGAACTCTGTAATACAGTCATTTTATGCTGAACACAAATTTGATTCTGCCTTTGTGTGGTTAATGAATAATTTATAGAAAGCAGTAATGTTACTTTTGATGTGCTATAAAATTTAATATCATAATGAAAAATAATCCCACAGTATCTAAAACAATCTAATCTATTAATCATGAGAATATTTACACTTTACTAGAAATTAATTATTAATAAAATACTTAAAAATTAAATAACATTACTGTAATAAATACAGCAAATTATACTTACATTGCTGCTACTGTAACCGCAACTTATATTCTTGACAACTATTCAACGCTAAGTTTCTGGCACAACTATTAAAATTATAATTTTTGTAATATCAATTGAGATGTATTATTATCAAGGAACTACAATGTTCATTGAGTGTACCGAAAGAACATGTGAGTAGTATTGAAATATTTGGGAAAAATGAATTTGATTAAAATATGTATTTTTTATATCTTTTGAATGTTATTCAATTTTATTAATTATGATTGACGTAGGGCAATAGTTCTAGTTGTACTACATGCTATCTCCTTACTAATTTTACTTTCCCTTTTTAATGTTCAAATGCTCATTTGGATTATCACTTTAAAAATCTTGGTGAATTATTTAAATTTTATAATAATTCTCATGGAATGCTAATTTATTTTCGTTCACTATATCATTGTTAGTGTTTTTCTTGTAGATTTAGATTTTAGATTTATTGTTAAATCCATTAGTCTTCGGTTGAGGAAACAGGATACGTCAATTATAATATTACAAGAAATATACAAAATTTTACAATTAAGAATTTAAGGACAATATTCGTGCGTAGGTTCCCGTCGAACATGAAAAAGAAAATGAGTCGGCAGTTAAATCCTAGCAGATTATAGTTGTAAAATAATAGGTAAATTTGATAGGACACCAGCAAACTGTTTTAGCCCTTCTTATCTACAAACTCTCAGTGAATAATACGCTTCATTCGTTAACAGAGATTTACAACTCTTTATAAATAACTTTTAAACCTTTAAAGTTTTTATTTCCTCCGGAAGAGTATTGTATAGATTCATACCGGAATAGTGAATGCTTGTTTCAAAAAGGCTTCGACGATGTTTTTCAGCATGGTTCTGAGAGCGATTTCTTGTGTTGTACGAATGGCTTGAACCGTTTAGAGCATACGAATTGCCCCATACGAATTTTAAAATTTCTATAATATACGTACAAGGCAAGGTTAAAATTCCAAGTTTGCAAAACAAAAGCCTGCAAGTGGTATTCCACTCCGCACCAGATACAGATACTATTCGTACGGCCCGCTTTTGTAGTTTAAAAATGTGAAGCGCGTGATGCGAATGTCCCCAGTTTGCAATACCGTAACACATGACACAATGAAAATATGCATGGTACATCATTTTTGATGTAGCTATGTCGGCTTTCCGAGCTAACACTAATGTAAAGCAAAATTTGTGAGTTTTCCCGATAGTTTTTTAATGTGTTGATTCCATTTCAAATTATTGTCAATCAGCATACCAAGAAAAGGCGCGTGCTCTGACATGTTTTCCAAGTTAATAGATAAACTGTTTATGTTTGCTGTAAAGTTAACTATTTGGGTTTTCTCTAGGTTAAGAGAAAATTTGTTTGCCTTGCACCAAAGATTGAGACGGCACATCGCAGCATCAACTTTCTCACACAAAGTTTCCGAGTCAGTGGCTGTCCGTGATTACCAAATTTGTGTCCTCAGCGTAGAGAACTGATTTTAAGGGATCTAAATAATTAGGTAAATCGTTAATGCAAGTGATGAAAAGTAAAAGTACCAAAATTGAGCCCTGAGGGTCACCGCAGCTAATTTTTTTCCTTCTGACAGATACTACATCATCATTAGAATTTGAACCATCTGTGAAAAACAATGTAGGTTTATATTTCTCAATAAGATATTTAATATTGTCCTCCCAGCAGCATTTAACAATGTCCTTAAAATCAGGTCTGGTTAGGGACTTATCAAAAGAAGTAATGACTTCTAGGAAGAAATTTTCAAGTGTTTGGGCAAATTATTGGGAGACTAAATCTCCGCAGATATTTGAGGAGCATATGGAATGGAAATGGGTTCAATGGGATAAAATGGTCGGGGTTGATCACCTGGCCCCTGATAAGTTATTTAGTTATAAACGGATAGTTTATTGAATGCACTCAACGCTAAAATATTGAGGCTCAGATAACATAATGAAAAGGAATCGTAAATTTTATATTATTATTTTCAATCTTCACATTATTAGCCGAATTATTGTTTCTGAAGCTTAACATGTCAGTCGTGAGACTAAAATAATAACTTCATTCTTCACCTAACAGTATAACATTTTGGCAATCTAATTTATGGTTCTTTAAATAAATATGTTTGGAAGGGACTGAATAATTTTGAACGCTGAATTTATAATTATTTTTATATTCATAGGGCGATTTCTTTGATCAAATATAACAAGCTCTATAATCTAACCAGTTAATATTATGTACAACATTTTATGTCGTTTGAATTTTATGTTTAATGTCTTTTATTTATTTGTCTGTTGAACTGCTTTAATGTCATTATATAAGGTAAACAAATATAGAGGCTGTATAACATCTCGACGTAATAAGGGAAATCGTAACAAGAGCCACCCGAGATGGCTCAGATTATATTGTTTCTCCAAACACAAGAGAATTTCCATCACAGAACAACAAACGCAGTGGTTGTGAATAACGTTAGTTATTCTGCTTTAAAGTGAGGAAAGGAGGTCCATCTACTTCCTGAAGGGTAAACTGAGCTCGACCAAGACACAATGATACCGATCTCGCGTTTAAATTTCATGAGATTGTTGTGCTGTCGAAAGAATAAACAAGCGCGTATAACATCAATAAATTATTTAGAAAAGGCAAAGGTTAACATACGCAAGGAGTTGGTGAAAGAAATGTATCGTTTAACAGATTTAAGACGAGCTTATTCATAGACTACTGAATTGATACGTGAATTTATTTCATTTTAAAATAAAATTATATTAAGAACCAAAAGTTAAGTTTAAAATATAAATCACTACAATCATTATTAATGAATGCCCACTACCTTATTCTTTCTAAACATTCAATAAATTCACTCTATAAGACTAATTGATTTAATATGTGCATTTTAAGCAAACGGCAAACATTGAACTGATTTCATATATTGGCAGGCTTCGTTTTGTAGTGATTAACCATTAATTAATTATACAACGGTTTCTTCGTTCCAGGAAATTGTTAATTGGTGACGGTAAAAAGAAGCCTATCGCGTAGTACTTCAATTTTAAAGTTACAAATATACACACAAATAAAAACTTCCGTAAGTAATTTTTTTCTAAGGTGAAAGGTAACAGACCCTATAAAAATATTTCAGACAACGTCGTTTCCGTACAATTATATACTTTCATCGGGTTGCTTATGCTATGTTTCTATGGAAAAAGAATGTATTACATATTTCTTGTTTATAAAACTCAGGGATATGAGTTGTTTTCCTTATTATATATTTTAGTTATTATACATAACCCAATTATTTATAAAACTAAAATCCATGTAATAATTTAAAGGCACGAGGAACCAATAAAAAATAAAAAATTACCAATTAATATTAAAATTTATATTCTAAAAAAATGAAATAAAAAAATTTGTCATAGGTTATGGAAGAAACGAACGTGCAAAAAAATTATTTTCTAAATTTTGACTCAATATTATCAATAATACTCTTCTATCCTAAATATTGCAAGGGTCATAAAGTGCAAATATTCTAATATTTTAAAACACAAAATTAAATAACATTTTTGACTTTTTTAAAAATAGTAATAGGATAAAATGATTTAGAAAATTTTAAAAGAGTTTCTGGGATGATGAAATGTATATTTATAAAGGAAATTATTTTTGCCTGTGTAATTTTTTTTTTGAGAATTTTAGTAATATTTTATATGAGCGAATTGGAAACCTACGTTTGGCCTCTACAGGAAAACTGTCTGATCAACTTAAAGGAAACATTATTTCTTTAAATAGAAAAACTCACCAAAACCAGGAAAGACGTAATAATTGACAATGCAGGAATACAATAGAGTATATATATATATATATATATATATACTTCGCTTTGGGAATGGATTTTTCTTCACTTTCCACAGAAACGACTTGCGGTTTCTCCTCGGATGTGACTGATAACCTTCAGTTTACTTAAATTGACATCCTCTATTTAAAAATTAAAATTTAAAACTCGGTCTGACCAAATTGCGTTTCCTTTCCGGCCATAACTTCGCAGGAAAATAAAGTCTTTGTTACAAGTGTACACGATAACATACGCGTAAAATAACAATATCGAATAAGTTTGAAATTTACAACATAAAAGAAAACCTCGGCTCTGGATCAATGATCACAGGTTAAGCGTTAAAAATAATAGAAGGGTTTTATTCCGTATGCATATCAGATAACCAGATAGTTGGAATAAATTGTATTTTGATACGATAGATATTTTTCACGTGAAATGTTTTGTAAAATTGAAATCAGCGATTGTAAAAGAATTAATGGGTATAATATTGCAACTTGAGAGTTGATTTGAAATAGAAACAAAAACTATAATTTTATATTAATGGAAATTAGTTTCTAAAATCAGACTTACTTTCTAGTTTGGGGTCCTCAATTTCAAAATATTACCTTAATAAAATATTATACGTTTTAAAGCACTAAATATTTGAAACGACCTGATTCTTCCCCCCAGCGTTTATGATTGTTGGTGCTGAGCTGAGTCCCCGTAGTTTCTTGCTTATCGCTATTCCAATTAGCAACCATAGGGGGTTCCAATTAGCACCTGCTGAGGCAGCTGGGAGGCTACGAGGCCCCTCGACGCTTCGTGGAGTGCCGATGCCAGGCCACAGGGATCCCATCTCATCACTCCTCACAATTAACATTTATGCGGTCTGGTAAACTGTTCTGAATTTGCTAACGTTGAATTACTATTGAAAAAATAAGACTTATATTGTTGAAAACTGATATCAGTGGATGAGTATTTTTAACAGTCAATCACAACAAGAGAAACATCGCTTTTACATAGATTATTGTGAATGAAATTATTTCACCTTCAAGTTAAGGTATAAATATTTTTAAATTATGAAAATAAACGTGTTATGTTTATCAATCCATTCTAAAGAGAAAATAAAAATTGGCTCACCATAATCAATTTAGATTTCTAAATTTACATTTTCACTTTCTCATTGAGCGATAAAGTTTGTGGAGATATAAAAAATAGGGGAAGTCGGGGCGAAACGGGATAGCGGGGAAGAAGGGGATAACCTTTTGTTTTACTGGATAGTGCTGCAGGTTAGTATATAGGGATGGACCATTGTAACTGGTCAAGGGAAACGTTCTGACTGCACCTTGTGAATGAACTCTTGTTTTGGCAGCTTGCATCTGTGAATTTTATAATTTTTGCGGCATTTTGACAGAATGTAATCTACAAAACTCGTCGCTTTTAACTCTTTAATGGTATATATTCGTAAACAAGGTGTGTTAAGCTGCAAATAAGTTACATATAAGGTTTAAATTAACTGGTATTAAGACTCGGTGAAAAACTTTAAACTGAAACAAGTGTGTGTGGCAGAAACGGGTTACTACTGTACGAGGCAAATTCTAATGTTTTCCTCAAGAGAAAAGAAAAGCCTGGCAGACTCGCCTTATAACGAGTTACAGGATGCTGTACCGAAAAAGAATAGATTAAAACAGAAAAGGAACGGAGACAATGGAAAAATGTTAGCAAAAACTGTACATTTGGGAAAAGAATCTCCTTGAGAAGGTAAAATTGATAAACTGATCAAACGCACGCTAGATAAGTTTAAGAAAGCAACCACAAAAGACGTTAAGATATTTCGTAAATTAAATTAAATTTAGTGGACCAATGGTAATTACAAAACATCCTATCTTAGGGGCGTGGTACATAATGGGAAATTCGTAAGATTCTTTTTAAAAATTCATCAAAAATATAAATTCGTTATTTTAAGTTATATTGATATTAGAGTAAGAAAATAATATAATAATCTAATGTTTTCTACTTTGATGTAGTGACTCTTCTTTTTCCGTAATTTTACAAAAATTGTTGAACAATATGTGTCACTACTTTCCCTATTGTTAAAATTCGGGAAAATCAAATTGTATTAGAATTACTCGCTAGTAATTACTGCATTATAATTAATAATTGTATTCTTCTTTAATAATATCCTGGTACTTATTTGTGTATTTTGAGGTAAAACACACACAGCTTTCACTATACGTTTGGTATAAAGGAGGTAACAGAAGTGAGCACACTTTAAAGGGAGTAATGAGGGCCAATTCGTTTTTTTATAGAAATGCTTCGTTAATGTGCAATTTGAGAACAGAAAATTGAAAAACACAATTCGAAAAACGCGCCTTCATCCTCGTCGCAGCCACCAGACAAATATTTAACTGGAAAAAATAATGGTCGTGCTAAAACATCTCCGATAATACCAGACTAATATACATTAACAGAAAACGTTTCTTGGAAGTTGAGCGTGTCTGTTACACGCTGGTTTCCATCATGCCAGGAGTGTTGATTGTGACTATTCAACATCAACAGCCCTATGGTGAAAATGTGGACTCGGCAGAAAACAAATTCAAGCTTCAAAATTTGGGATTTTAACCTGTATCTGAAGAAAATCTTAGCATAATTTTATACAACGAGGATGACGAGAGACAGGTTCAAATTCCTTTTGTCATTTTTCCTTTTTTAAAATCGCACAGTAAAAAGCGTCTGTGACAAAAAGTTTTATATTGATCCCATTTATCCTTCGTGATATTTTGTTAATCCTTGAAAGTAGTTATCAGAAATTTCCTAGAGTAAGTGATCAAGTAACGGAAAACACGTCTCTAAAATTCTGCAGGTGTCCAAAAATATTTTTAATAACGGTAATTATTGTTATAATTTAATCTGTAAGTTAAACTGTGACGATTTTGGTTATTTGTCCAGAATATTTATTATAGTTGTGAAATTATTTTCAGTAATATACACATTCAACTACTTTAATTTTAACGACAAATATAATCAAAATAATATGTTTTAATATTTTTCTGGACTGTATGGATTTCACTATAAACACTCATGTAACTTCATTCTACAAGCCTAGTAAAAGCAAAATAAATTAGCAAGTTGTGAAATCTCTTAAATCGGACTCATTTCAGAGAAGGTCGAGTTCTCAGTTACTGTTTGTTCTTAGCTGAAAAGCATTAATGTTTAGTAATAGTTTGGGTAAAATATGAACAGATCTGTTATTTGGAGCCCAGAACTGTTGATGCATCGTCCTACATATAACTATGTTTTTGTTAATTATTACATACTCTACAAATGGTATCTCATCTATTCAAACTGTAAATTATTTCGGCCGTCTTATTAGTTCGACTTATAATAAACTTTAAAAAATACAATGTATCATTAAAGCCAAAATATAAAGGAATTCTCTATCTATATAGATATAATTTTCATTTATACCAATGAACGCAAAAGGAAGTAGGATGCATATATTAAAGTCAAGTGTTAAATATTATATATCCTCCAACGTTATGAGTGGTTGCAAAATTAATTACATAATTATAATACTTTCCTAAAATTGGTTAGTTAACATAAACTTCGTCGTTGATGTTCAATTATCAATACTAAGTATAACTAATACATTTTGCGTCTGCAGGGCCATTAATACTGGATTTAGATTTAGTATTAAACTAGAACCTACTTGAGTCATTTATTCTAACACATTCTGGTCTAGTGATTTATGTCTGGCCACGGAAAGAATAAATTGCGAACGTTAAATCTTGTTACGAATAATGTGGAAGGAACCCTAAGACAAACGTTCCTCATTATAACAAATTCCGTTACACACACAAACACACACACGGACACCGATATATATCTATGTAGGTTTGTGCGTGTGAGTGATTGGGTCTGTGTCTATAATTTTAACGACACCTACAAATTTTCAGAATTAAGAGTTCATTTTATCGTATAAAAGATATTCATCTTCTCCACGTTTTGATTTTTATGAACAACCATCGATTTAAAGTCCATTTTTTATAATCTACGCCTAATTGCTTGTAGTTGACATATTAAAAATTAACGAGTCTAATACATGTCTAAAAATTTGATCTTAAATTACAGGCGAATATCATAGCATTCTATTATGCCTATTTTAACACTGGACAATTATAAATTGGAAGTGGAGGGTTTTTTCACGATTTGGTTTGCATCAACCTACAATAAGTAATTTTGGCTACAAACTCTCAAGTAATTTTCCGCTAGGTTGGAAAAGATTTAGTACTCAACGTGGAGTCTACGAGACCTAAGCAAAATTGGTTCCAAAGTTTACTGAAGTGTATAAGATCCATTACATTTGTAAAGTACGGTTTCAACAAAACATTTTTCTCGTTCGTGAAATTCAATTTATGCATAGCAGTGAAATATGTTTCATAACAAAGCTCAGGCCACACGATGGAGACAAATGAGTGAAAGCATTAGATAATTATATATATATTGCATTAATAACAAGAAACATATCGAATGATAAATACTGTGAGGCACAAGAAAAATAAAACTTTTAAATATATATTTGTATGGGTATTGATTTTAAATAATAATATTTTTGCATTTAAAATGGTGGTAAATAGTTAATTGACACTAAATGAAAACTTAAATATTTGAAGACTACATTATTACGTCTGATTCATGCGAAAAATTAACTTAAATTGTTGAAAGTAATAATTTTGATTTTCTCAAGAATAAAATCTTATTATTATTAACATTTACGTGTGCCAATCGTATGGTATTGAATATATTCAATACCGAAGAAGTACGAACTCCTTATGGAGAAATGTTTTCATATTTTAATTGATAAAAAAGATGCTACAGTTTACAGCTATTCTTTCTCATTTTTTCTTCTTTAATCAATGCAAAGAAATAAAATTGACTATCTATTGATTTACGTAATTTATCTGACAATTAAATATACAATAAGTGAGTTATTCAGCCTCTTAGTCAGTATTTTTATAATTGAAATATTAAATATTTCTACTTATTTGAGACTGAAAGCCTGATGAATAATTCCTAATTGAAATTGTTGTAATTAATTTTTTAACCAGTCCTAGTAACCACAGAGTTTCAACAATTTTTTTCCACAAACGAAACATTCTGTAATAATACGTGAGACCAATATCTAAGTAGTAGAAGAAGACATTTTTAATTTGGAATTTAACTTTTACATTGAAATTATCCTGGAATATGTTCTTGAATAAAGCGTCCAGGAGTTCAGAAATATATTTTGGTAAGATATAGTTTCATCTTGGTTGAATACACTACAAGGGAGTTTTTCTGCTTTTACAAATTCTGCTCCTTATAGTAGATTGGAGTTATTTGCCAATTAGAACACCATGATAATATGACATTACTAAACCTAACTACTTACAAAGAACAGTTTATGTAGAAATTCAATTTTTCAACGTATCTCATTAAATTTAAAAACGACTGAAACATAAGCGATACTGATAACTTTACAATATTACAAAGGCCACCCATCCGATATGTTTATTTTGACCAACTCTCTCTCTTGGTGATCAACTCACCGTCCAATCAACAGTGTAAAAGTTGTTGCGTCACTGAAATCAGGAACCTTCTTTGAAAGATAAAACAGCAAATCACCATCTGTTGGATCCCGGCTCTTGCGGGCATCTTGGGAAACGAACTTGCTGACCACCTTGTAAATAAACCGTTGGACCTTCCTACCTGTTCAAGGAAATATTTAATAGTTCGGTGCATCAAACTCCTAACAAGAAGATGGATTAATGTTAGAAGAGGAAAAAAGTAGGTATCCTCTATACAGAAATGGAATCCTTCAAAGAGATGATTAACATCTCGCAGCTGATCGTTGTTGTAAGACTCGGATCTTTCCACTCCAGACTTACACATTCATTTCTCTTTCTAGGTCTCCTCTGTCTTTATGCTCAGAGTGTAAGCACCACCCTGACTGTGCCGCACACCCTTTTTGACATCAGAAGGTCCACGATTGTCAACCATTCCAGGCTGGAACTGTGTGCCTCTCCAGTGGCTGTTCACAGTCTTCGTAGTTTCATTATAGAAATTGGTGTTTCGGAATAAATCTAAGTAGTCTATATGCACATTTGTGTTGTTTTTTCTCTTTTCTAAATGTTCAGTTTTCTCTCACTCCTTGCATTGTGTTTTTATTGTCAATATATTTTGCAGTCGCCGAGAACTTTCATTGTTCACGCGACTTTAATTTCAATAAATAAATTTAAAACTAAAATTAGCACCATACTTCAGATTTTGGTTTGCTTAGATAGTATTTGGTAGTAAGTGCTTTGAACTTTGACGACAGTTCACTAAGTTAACGTTTTTTATTCTTTTCTTGTGTATATATGTATCTGTTTCGCGACATGTGCATATTGTAGACAGTACTTGACTGTGGCTAATGGTTATCTTATTAGTGAAGAAACCGCTTTGATGAGCTTAAGAATGGAAGCATTTTATGAAGAAAAGTGTTACCAGTTGCTCGAAATTCGTCGGCAGGAACATTTATTTGTTTATGTAATTGCTGTCAGTCTTCTGACACGCTAAATAATACGCTCCTAAAGGGTTTGCGTTCGATATGGCGTATCTGGACAATTTTAGGTACCTACAAATATCAAGGCACGAACACTTCCATGCACGCAGTTAAACAAAGTAAAGCATTTTGACACGACATCAACTAGAGAGAGAGAGAGAGAACTGTAGTCATAACACGGTATGCACACGTATGTTTTATTCTTACGACAAGATAAATTGCATATTAAATATTTTTTAATCTGGTATAATATAAAATGATTAGTCCATTAGTTATTTGTAGCATAGGACATAATTTATTCCTGTATAACGATTAGATTAACGTACAAACAACAGAGACCAGTTTTCTGTACGAGCTACACTTACTGTTTGAATACGTGCAACGCCAAGTCCATTGTATACTCCCTAATCGTATTTAAACTTAATCCCCAGAGCAAAATCAAATCATTGCTGCAAACTTGGTTGTTTTAGTTGCTGCACTAAATGGACATTTTACTTCCACGTGGGTTTACCACACTTAATCAGTCTAAATGCGGAACGAGCTATTCAAATCTTCTTCCTCGTCGCTGGCAGCAATTTATTGTCTGTTTTGTACTTTTTTCTTCTTCAGTAAACAAATAATTACTATACAAACTACGCTGTTCATGTAGATATAACATTTTCCATATATATATATATATATATATATAATAATTTGAAGGGCTGATAATTCAGATAATTAACCACTAAACTATTTCAGGTATGGTGATTGAATATTTTTGTATCATCACTAAAATATTTTTTCAATACTTTTATTAATTACGACCCTAATTTATACTTTCGAAATTGAAAAGATTGCTCTCTCAAATGTCTTTACGTATTGTTTCAACCAAAAGATAGTCACCTATTGGTATCAAAACTCTAAATACTTGGGAAGAATGCTGAATTATATGCCAAATCACCCATTGCCTCAGTAAAGATATGGTCTATAATCTAGTAAACAATAGTGTCAAATTATCTCAACAGCGGAACCATAAATGTAATCTGGACCACATTGTATACATTTTCATTCTTAATTCTTACCCTTTACATTTCATTTAGAAATATATTACAATTAAGTTGACTAAGATTAAATAAAAAGTTTATAATTCACCTGTTAAATTACCAAGGAACAAATATTTTTTAATTTTTTGAAAAAATCCAGTGCAAATTTATTCACTGGTTCAGAAATCTGATATTCTGTTTATATTAAAATATTGCAATAATTTGAAGATTTTTAGAAATTTTTAAGTTGAAAATAATTTCTATACAAATGACGTTTTATACCAAATTAACCGTTTCTTTTGTTATTACTGTTTTATTGGTCAAATCAATGTACAGAATTATACATTGTTGTCACAGGATATTTTTTTAAATAACCATAATATTACATTCAATGTGAAAATTTTTGATATTTGAAGTAATCTTTTTTTAGACCGATGAGTGAGATTCTTCATATCAGATATAACAATTTGAATTTTAATGTTAAAAATGGGACAAATAATTTAAACAATATTTACGATTCTCATCTACTATAAACTTAGTGTATCACTTATTGTTAAACTTTCCGTTGTTTTTTAGAACACTAACATCACGCTTATGAGCTATATGTTTTAACAGCCATATCGATCTTTTCGCTTGTGCGAAATTTTAATCTTTCTTAATTTATCGATTTTTAGTCATTTTTTATTTGATAAGAAAATTGAATTATACATATATTGTAATTATTTCTTTTGCTTTTTTATAGATAAAATTCACCAGATGAGGTTCCAACGCTTATAAAGTTACTAAATTTGATCTGATTTACTATTTATGAATAAATTTTATTTCCCATAAGTTGTAATGTAGATGTCAATGAATATTGTTAAACATAGGCTAAGCTATGTTTTCGAACACACTTTCTCACCTGTTCTAACAACTTTCTTTCATTTCAGGTAAGACGGTTACTCAAACACGCTTTCCACTTGATTTTGCACGGTAAGCTTATTTTCTGATTTCTACATGAAATTTTGAAACATTATTTATGTATTGACGTTTGTAATAGGGTGAATCTAAAAAGTGCACTAAATATTCTAAAATATTTTCAGGACTTCGAAACCCGAAACGGAAATCGGAAATTTAAAAGTTATATAAAATACAGATGTAGAAAGCATTCTATCTTATTGTGTAAAGGCCTTTCTATTCTGAAGAAAATTGAAATTATAAAATTTTGGAGGAAATGGCACACATTATATTAGAAACATACTACGTTACGAATAATCAATGTTGATAGTGAAATAAAAAACCCATTTCACTGTCAAATAGTTTTACTAAGACTTATCCTATTTTGGTAGCGTTCGTCAGTTAAACTGCCATAATCATCTTATTATAGTTAAAAATCAGACTTATAAGCAAGACAACATAATCCGTTCTACGTACTTCGTAAAAGTTTTAAAAAGTTCGTGTTCTGTAACACGTTGTTTGATCAACAGTTTCTCATGTTTTCTTAAGCGTCAAGAGATAATTGAGCAAAAGTTGAGTTTGAACGTATCAGAAAGTACATAAAGCAGCCACGTTGCCTGAATTCAATATTTGTCAGTGTTCGCAGTTTCAATGGACGGTGAGTCCACAAACATTATCGTGTTTACACATAAGTATATTTTTTTAAATAAATTTTCTTCACGTTCATACTAGGGGGTTTAAGCATATGTGTAACAAGTTTTGTTGCAATTTGTCCACGTTTAAATTTGTATAAATCATTGCAAAAAAATTTTAACCATCCGTCGGATCTTATTATGTAGATATTATTATCAATTACTTTTTTTCAAAATTGTCTCATCCGTTTTTATGAATGAATCTGATTAAATAAGACGTTAAAAAATAGATCCTTAATGATAGGATTACCCCCCAGAGTGATTGCGGGGATCACCTGATTATGTCGGGAATGCCTCGGCAAACTGCCTCCCGAAACTGGTGAATACACGGAGAAGGGAATGCTGCACCCCACAGCAAACTCGTCTCCCGTCATTTGGAAGGGCGTGAGAATTGTACCCAATGCCCGACCAGCCTGATGCACGTCTTCTAGGGTTTTCCTTGTATCTCTTTAGATGAAACACCAGGTAGGATCATTAAACCACAGCACGGGTCAACCCTTGGCTACCTTGCTCTACCTTCCGCATCCCCTTCTTTCATTTCCCTACCTATGCTATTAAAGGGGAGTTTTCTGTTAAAGGATCACTATCATGTTGCCTTTTACCCCAAGTAAAACATTAATTAAGTTATTATTATTTCTAATCATATAATTTGCGAGAAGCTAAGAATAAAATTTCTTTTAATAATTTTTTGTGGCATCGTCATGACTCACAAATACAAAGTTAGTGTTTTTACTCCTAATGGTGTATCAGAAATGGAAGATACCATGTTCGCCTTGTATGAACATTTTTTTGGAAAAAAAGAAGCTAATTTCTTATTCATTTTGATTAAATAGTCCTTACACACTTTTATTGATATAAAAATCGCACTATGTCCTCTTGCCAACTCATTGACGCTTTTGTTCGGTTTTTAAATATTAATATTACACACACAAATATATATATATATATATATATAATATTGTTCAGTGCTTAAACTTTGGAATATATTTGTATGATAATTGAAAGGAGAACGCACAAATTATAGACTACAAGAGAAGTCAGGTTGTTTCCTCGTTAATACATTAGACTTAAACGCCTATAATGAAACGCTTAACGCTAGGGACGTACAGGTGTCGTTTACTTGGGGCACAGTGCCGCTGAACGAGTCTTGATAAAAGAATCCTGCCATTTAGAATGCGTGATAAGACGCCGGTGGAGCTCATTACTGCAAATGTGCTATTCGGCTTCACCAGGCAACGGCGCTGAGCAAAGGAATATAAAGCCCGAAATATCTCTATGCTCCTGCTGAGTGTTCCTACCAAGCCTGTGCGTGAATCATTTCAAAGCGGTATATTTGGAATGATGTATTTTGAGCTTCACATTTACGAACGTATATTACTGTTTTGTAATTGGGTAGTTGAAAGTCCTTCAACAAATGAAACCATATATTCAATGAACCTTCCGGATATGCTAAATTTTATTTCTACGATATTTAGTCAATGTCCATCACAAAATCTTTTATCGTCATCCACATGAAAACCTTGTATATGTCTTGTAGACTACTAATTTTTTTTTCAGGTTTACCTGGAATGATGGACTATTTTTCAGGAATTGATTTTTTATTTTCCAATGAATTGCAACGCAATTTATTTTATACTAACTGCGTGCATGGTGCTGCACGGGGTATTAAAGATTAAATATTAATAACATTTTACTTAGGCTATAATACTTTTTGTTTCTCCCGAAAGTCGTCGCCGCCGCCACAGCACACACACTCAGACTACATAAAGGTATAATGTATCCTGTAGTAAGGCCTATATGTCCTTAGGGTAGGACCGATACAAATAGTGTCGGGGGAAATACCGTAAAAGTAATTAACACCGAAAAGTATTTATTCGATAAAAATATCGGTCAATTTTGCCCTCCTGTGGTTGGTAGAGGTTTTGTTCATCCCGACAGTTCTGATTTACCAGTTATTAAGAACGTGTGAGCAAAATTTAGTTGAAATAGCACCGTGCGTTTGGATTTGTATTCAGCATATACATACAAATACATGCACGAATTTTGAGCTTTTTTTACACAAGAACAATTAATTTCATTTATAATAATAAGATACTTGATCCATCTATTTTATCTGTTTAGAACGTAATAACTTGTAAATTTTATGAACGTTTTATTGAAGTAAGAAAATATTTTAAATACTTAAAAAGTATGCAAAAATGTTTATCTTCCAAGTGTGGCATACACGATGCACCAATTAAATACGGCGATTTTTTTAATAATTTTGGTTTTAAGCAGTTTGCGTTAGATTGGGACACGGTGTAAAATGGTTTAGTGTTTTTGGTTACCCACACGTAGTCAGATATTAATTAATTCTGACCAGATGGTTACAGAATTCTGTAGTTTAGCGAATGGGCGAAGAAAGTGGGATGATAACTCTTTAAAAAGCGCTTGGGGGTTGGATCCCGTTAAGATTTTGGAGAGTCTGGTGAGAGTTTGTGTTGAAGATGAAGCGAAGAAATTGAGTAAGAGTGCTTTTTGATAGTATTACTGATCAGGCTCTAGTTTTGAAGTTGAAGCAGCTGATTCTCTAGTGGAATCAGTCAGCCATCTACCAGCGATTCCTTGCCAACAAAGCTGCGGAAACAGTACCAACGGTAAACTTACGGAACAGAGCAAATACTTGAACATTTAATGGACCACTAATCCTCTGTTTGTAGAGGCCTCCAAGGCATTAAGCTCAAAAACGATAAAATATACCGAAATTAAAATTAAATAAATTAATAAAATCAAAATCTCATTATCTCAATCATAATTAATGACACGTAAGTCATATTACACTATTTTTATATATTTTTTTCATTGACAATTGATTGTTTCCGAAATTAACAAAATTTGGTTCGTAAATCAATTATAACGTTCAATGCCGGCTGAATTCCACATTTTTCATAGTATTTAATTTATATGACTGAAACCTGATGAAAAAATATATTGGAAAAATTAGTAAAAAGTCTTAAATTAGACATTCAACGACAATATGCAATTTTTCTTTAACACATGAATAAGAGGTTTGGTATAAACTAACCCAAATAGCACAACAAACATGCTCTTGGCGGTATTCAAACCCGAGACTTCTGTGAGTGGAGACAGAGACGCTGAATACTACGCTACAGAATGATTGCAATAAATTTCTTCTTTAATATCAATTTTGTGTTATTGAAATTATGTTGACTCGACAGTATAAAACAGTTTCTTTAAAATCAGGAATAATATCCATAGCTGTAGGATCCGATTTTTAGTTTTAATCTGTATCAGCTGAAATAATCTCAAAATAAGGTTTGAAATTTTATGATTTATTTTCAAGTATTAAAAATAAGAGATTTATTAAAGTTATGTTAGTGTTTACTCGTTGGCAACCTGCGACAGATGATGGCCAAAGTAATACAAAGTGCAAATTGGCATAGTTCTCTTTTTCACTTCCTTTACTGTCACTGAAAAATTCTTTAACGTTTTGGTCCTCTCTATGAACTCTTCAGGATAAAATCTTTCCTAAGACTCATCGTTTCATAATATCCTACAATTGTCCAATTTTTGGTCAATCGTGAAACTGATCATCCATAACTTGGCAGTTATAGTTAAATATTTTAACCGACCAGCTGTGGTGCAACAGTAAGCGTCAATCCATTGATGGACATTGGTTGTTTAACTCGTTATAATCATAGGAACTTGACGTAAAATTGAAGGAGAATCGCTTTTAAATGCGTCATGCAATATGACAGATACGTCAACGTCCTGATTACGATTTAGCGACCAATTTATTTAACAGTGAATCTGGTATTCAGTGTATAGAGTATCCTTAAATACTTCTAAAGAATTAAGTAAAGGAAAATAAAAAATTTCTTTATCCATGACGAGGTTAATATAAATTTCTGTTGGCGTCTACCAGAGGTCTTCAAAACGATGTCCGACTCCGTGAAGTTGATACTTAACTCAGCTGTCCATCCAAGCATTGATTTTTCAATTTCTTGTCTAAGGGCAGTCAGTGTACTACCTTTTTCTATATATTCTCATACACCCTGCTATCCGGCTCTGGTCTATTGAACCTCCGTAAAATTCTCAGATGTAAGGAAAGCGGCAAATGGAATTTATTTTACAAAGGCGCCTGCTACAATCCTCCTGAATGCTTTCTTTCATAGCACCATTTGTGACGCAAATATCATATTTCCTCCGTCCATTCTGCCATATATTCACTTTAATAGGTGTATATTGAAGCAAGAAATTTTTATTTCATTGTATCCTGTTAAAATTACAAAATTAAACAATAAAGTAGTAATTTAGACTTATAATTTCCCTTAAACTGTATTCTATGCTAGCAAGAGTGGCCCATCAAAATAAATAGTAATTCAGTAACGGTAATTTAATTTTAGAGCATCCATTTAGATGATCAGGTACCACGTAATTTCTTAATCCCTTAATTATTATTTTTGGCGTATTGCTCCCGACTGCTGTTTATTATGAGCAAACATACAAGACTGACGTGTAATTACAGGATATAACCTGACCACCAACCTCGATAATCCAAAATCAACGCGAATCATCCATTGTGTTTTATATTTCTATTTTTTTACGTTAGTTTTACTGAATTCCTGTATTGTCATACATTTACAAGAAAAAGTATGTTATACTAATATGCACTTGGAGGCTGTAAAGTATTTATCAAGCCACAGTTCCCTTCCCGCTGTATTCCAGTGTCCAGTGTACGTAGTTGTAAACTAGCTAAAGTACCCTGCGTTGCTCGAGTTCACGTAAATAATGAAGCAGGAATTAAATTAAAGATAAGTTTATTACAGTACTTGAGGGTAGACTACATTCATAGTTCTTCTCCACAGAGGTAAATTTTTGGCCAAAGGGGCGTGTAAACATTCTTTTTATGTATTTTCCAACAACCTAAATCTTTTTTTGTTGTCAAATCGAACCTACTTTCAATTCTAGGTTGTGTAATTGGGGGTGAAATTGTCAAAATTGTACTATTTTACAGAGAGGTTCCTTTATAACCCATTTATGGTCGTCTGAGTACAAAACGTTATATGACTAAAAGTGCAGAGAATCGAATATGTATCCTCATAATTTTTTTAAAAAAATATCCACTTTCTGAACTACAGGGGTAACCAGATTGAGTTTTTTTATTGTATTGTAGCTCGGGGGTGGGGGGTGGAGAAGTGAACCCACCTTTGAAATAAATATATCGGCTGATAGGTCTCCATGAGACAAAGAAAATAAGCCTTACTCCTTTCTTCAAGTTGAGTACGGGCTTTGCAAGAGGTGCAAAAATACCGAAAGAATTGAAAAAACTGTTGTATGTTGCCATTTTCACTTTTTCACATATATAACTTCAGTATGTTTAAAATAGTTAAAAATATTGGGTGTAATCGGGGTCTTCAGGATAATATGTGCCAAATTTGATCCAATTCGGACCAGTAATTTGGACGTCTATAGCTGTGACATGCATACTGATGGACGCACTTACAAAGGATTTTTTATTATAAATAGTGTTGGCAATTCTCTTTTTTATTTAGGAGATCTCGATGCGCGTATTGGACTTCAAATCTTTTAGTCAAAATGATTTTACTTTTTTGGCTTACATAACTTTGTTAAATTCAGAAAATTTAAGATCATGGAGAGCTTCGGGTCTTGAGGATCACACGTGCCAAATTTGATCCAGTAATTTGGACGTCTACAGGTGTTACATACTGACGGACGCAGTGACAAAGATTTTTAGTATTATAAATAACTAGGATAAATATTAAGGGCATTTGTGTAGTAAGCGAAATATTTATTTCTTCACCACGGCATTTATTTAAATTTCACACACAGGACTTTGCTGTAGTAGATGAATTACAATACATTTTCGATGACATTTATTTGAGTACATATATTTACAATATCAATATTTTAACATGCTTAAAAATTATTTATTCACTCTTCACATTTATCATGACCTATGGAGTGGAATTATGCGATTCCGCCAAAAAATGCAATCTTGGCATCGAATAAATATGACAA
Source organism: Eucriotettix oculatus (assembly GCA_034510155.1). Lineage (NCBI taxonomy): Eukaryota > Metazoa > Arthropoda > Insecta > Orthoptera > Tetrigidae > Eucriotettix > Eucriotettix oculatus. The sequence continues at coordinate 65,666,005 of CM067379.1, read as the reverse complement.
TGGAAAATCATAACAATAATAATTAACGAGTCATGGTATATAACAAACTATACGCTGTTTAAATAACTGAGGATTCAGCTAATGACGACAGTTACAGTTGACAGAACGACAAAAGTCTTAGCAGGCAGTAATTGATTGATAAACGAGCTCCCACACCGCTGGGCTATCAGAAGACTCGAACGGCTTTAGTCCACTCTACTAAATTAAAGAGGACCGTCGGGGTGAGTTCTCATCCGGTCACATTAAAGACGTCATATTAGTTTATGATATAATTTATGTACTCTGCTTGATAATTCTTCCAAATAAAAAACTTTACGTCTCATGAATATTTATATGGAATTACGTTCTTACAATCTGCAGATACCTTGAAAGAAAAACTAAAGTAATGGCATGGAGGGAAGTTTCCTGTAAGAGCGAAGATAGTAATTGATGATCAACCAGTAGAACAAGTTTCAAAGTTTGTCTATCTTGGTTGTGAATTATCTGATAATTACGACGACGAGATGAAGGAAAAGCTTAATCGATTTCAATTTGTGTGTGCGACAATTCGACGAACTTTAAAAGGAAAAGTAAGGGAGTACACCCAATTTATGGCTGTACCAACTGTGTTATATAGAAGTGAAACATGGGTGAATAAAAAAAAATTATAAGAGTAAGATACAAGCATCGGGAATGAGATTTCTTAGATCTGTGAAAGGATACTCCCGGAGCGATAAAATAAGAGATGAAGAAATAAGGAAGCAGCTAGATATATTCACACTGAATGATAGATTTTACGAAAAGCCACGTTCTCAGAATGGATGACAATAGAATACCAAAGCTTGCCCTTCAATACCAATGGTCTATTATGCCTATTTCCACTCAAATATGTGCTACGGAATAACGAGTTGGGGTAATTGCCCTCGAAGTTCTGACGTTTTCAAGTTACAAAAAAGAGTTATAAGAATACTATGCGCGAAGGATTGTAGGGAACATTGTAAACCTCTATTTAAAAGCTTAGGAATCCTAACATTCCCGTGCGTCTACATACTAGAAATTCTAAAATTTGTAAAACGTAATTTCAGCCTATTCCAAAGCAACGGGCATTATCATCAACACGGTACTAGAAACCGATCAGTCCTCAGAGCTGATAAACATCGCCTTCACCTTTACGAGAACAGTATCCACTGCTCCGGAATAAAACTCTACAACAGCCTTTCAGACAACATAAAAAATTTAAACAGTTATAATCAGTTCACTAAAGCATGCAAGAATCTCCTGCTAGAAGGAGTTTATTATTCTATTCCTGAATTTATCAATCGGTCTGAAAGTAATTAAAGTCTATTTTTGCAAAAGTGCTGAATCAGTGGTCATCATATGCAAACAATATCAGGTGTATATTATACGTTATCCTCTCATTAACGGTCTTTTCTTCTTTGTTTCATGACCTAAATTGACGAGATCTGCTGGAGCCTGATTTCCCACGTATCTACACACGTGTGTTTCAAAGTGTAGAGTATTGTGAAGTGTTTATGCGTGTGAAGTGCGTGGATCTATTATACCGATATAGTGTTCCAAATTGACATTGTTTCTCTAGAAATTATATCTTTTGTATATGTTATGTATACTTTCTTTTATTTGTCTATCATTGTATACATAGTTTCTTTTACTATCTCTCTTATTGTTTTGTACTCATATTCTTGATATGTTGTATTCATATTTTATTTGCTCTGCTTTGTTTTATTTATTTATCATTGTATACATAATTTTCTTTACTCATATGTTGTATCCATATTTTGTTTCTTATATTCGTATTCTTAGTGTGATATGTAACATATTCTTTGACTTGTCCTATTTCCTCAATAGAGGACTAATGGATCCAATAAATCTTATCTTATCATTCTATTGGAAAAAGGGATTTCGGTCGTCCTATAAAGAGATGGAATGAAGATTGAGGTCAGAACAGGCAATAGCCATGAAGAGGAAGTAAGTACGTTCTTTTAAATTTTTGTGATAATCGAGTAGCTTTGCACAAGTTAAATAACGAAGTGTATTGTTTCTATTTATCTCTGACGCACGTTCAAAAGAACCATTTGAGTTTCATTCATCTCTCATGTATGTATGTGAAACCTTTTATAAATTGTTAGCAATGAGCAATCTTGCAATAAGTTAGAATTGAATTGCTTACAATACTTGATGTATCGAAGAAACGTTTTATGAGTGCGGCAGCTGCGGATGGAGGCCGGAGTCCTCTCATTACGCATGGGCGCGTGTGAGCATGGAGAGTGCTTGAGCGAAGCCCTCGGCCGGGTAGCAGCTCTCGACATAGCCACCAGGACCAGCACGGCAATTAGGAGAGCGTCAACGAACAATGCTGGACACGTTCACGTCGAGGTGCCACTGCACTCACAATGACCCGCTGCAACAATGCAAGGTCGAAACTGCTGCCTCTCGCATCGACAGAGCCCCCACGTCTTACATGCCATCGTTCTTGTAGCGCGTTACATTGCTGTAGGTCCATGACATAGCCTGGCATGCGGAAAACGTCTTCCTAAAATCAAAATTGAAATATACTTTTGGTTTTTTGAAGTGACTGTATAAATAAGTAAAAAAAAATATCATCATAAATTAATTATCAGTCTTTACACAAAAATTTAATAAATTCCTTCAAGAAACAATCTATTCATTTCAACCAAACATTTTTACATTAAATCCCAGTACAAACGTCAATATTTCAACATTAAGGTGGCTGTATTGCAATCCGCCATCGTAAAGACACTGTACAAAGTGCGATTCAACGAAGACCATAATATGTTTTAAGTGATAAATTACTATGGAGGTTCATACTAGTGCGATACACTATGGAAGATTAAATAGTGGTAGAACCTCACTTTCAGTATTTCAGTTACAATTATCGGCTAATGATTAGGAATAACAAGTTATAGTAACCTTCTGAAACAAGGTATAATTTTATTGATTCCATTATTCCCAGTTTTAGGAAATGGAATAAGTAAAACAATTCTTACACATAGAAACAAATTCAATAACGTATTTCATTACTTTAAATCACAAAGAAACATGCAAACATCACTTATAAATATTTATCATGCACATAAAATGAAACCACAAAATAAGGAATAGATGATTTGAATAGGAGAAAATATCCAAACCATTTTACCGAAGTCTTTGGCAATATTCATTGAATAATTTAAACCACGAAGGTCCTAAAAGCTCAGTATTGTAAATTGTAGATAATTCATGAAACATGATCTTTCGACCTTCAAGGCTGTACTATAATATTTTGTCCAAAATGATACATAATTATACAAATATAAATATCATAAAAGAAAATAATTTATTTAAAATTGAAATTTCTTAAAAAAATATGATTCCAAGCATAAATACAAAATTGAACTATAATATTTATTTAAATTAGCGAAATACCTAAAATGAAAATTATAGATTTATGTAACGATAAATGATCTGAAAGATCTACCGTTAGATTCGTAATGTGAGGAAAACTAGGAACACATTACAGAATTATAATAAAATTATGACATGACCAACCCTGTATAACATTGGACAACTTACGGACTGCATGTCTTCTGAACTGGCGACCTAAAGATTGAAATTCCCAGCACAACTTCTTACATGAAAACTCCACCAGCTTGGCTAACTACTGGTTCCACAGCTGCGATTGAACGCTACTCACCATGACAAGAAATGCCTTTGGTCACCTTGAGTCATTTCTCAGACAGTGATAACAATTTCTGAATGGCAATTAGTAGAATTGTTATTGCGCCATGATCATTAAATATAAATACGTTTTTCTCGATCAATGCCGGACCCACTCCTCAGTTCACCCTTACAAATTTGGAACGTTCAGGGAACACATTTTGCAATAACTTAATATGTTAATTAATAGAGTTTCCCTAAATTACATTAAAAAAACAAATACATTAACTCTTTGAGTAAATACAAGGTTGATGCTTATTCCCGTGTAATTATTCTACACTGTTCATTAGAAAATAAATAACTATACAAGTGAAAATAATTCATACATAACTAGAAGGAAAAAATCATTACGTAAATGATAAAATATTCAACATATTCAGTTCGCAATTTCAATAAAAATTAGTATTTTATTAATAGTTAATTACTTAAGAAGGAAAACCACAAATTCACTGTTTAAGCCCATTTAACCACTTTTACATTGGGAAACGTTAACCTCGTTCTCGTCACAGACGTGATGTGTTCACGTCAGGTGATGTATCGAATAAGACATAAAAAGAAAATTACAATTAGTAACTCAATAATGTAATATTTTAAATTTGATTTCATAAAATAAATTCTATGCCTATTCACTGTTCATCAGAGCCTATAACATCGAAGCGTTAACATGTTTCATATAGAAATTTTGGTTAATGAATTTGTATGGGGTAAAGATGTCGCTCTTTATTTAATGGCTTTTGGTTAGCTGTAATGAACTAAACTCGACGCCTTTATTAAATGGGTTACGAGTTTAAAATTGAATTAAGATCGTTCGTCGCTTATGGTAGATTAAACCTGGAAAAGAAGCCACAGTTAAAGTTTTATCTGTTCATTAAAGAAGTCGGTATTGGATTTCTTTCAGAATATTCATTCCTTTATTCCATTTGTCTTCTTGAATAATTCAAACAAAATTTGAATTTCGTTGAATTTCTTCTCTTTTGCCTTCATACAGGATAAAACTATACAAATAGCCAATCATTTATATTTGTCAGAATTCTCATACTGAATAAAATTACTCATTTACGTGTACTTATTAAACATTGCACATGTAGAACTAAAAGTTAATTTTCAGATGTTTATTTAAATGTGCACACATTTCACTATTCATTCATTAAAATACCTGACATTGAAAATTAATTTTCATTTCAATGTTTTGTGGAATATATGCTATATTTCTAAGACCATTTTACGATTCTCTCTCTCTCTCTCTCTCTCTCTCTCTCTCTCTATATATATATATATATATATATATATATATATATATATAAATTTAAAACGAAGTCTGTTTTAGTTTTAGAACTTCACTATAAATATTTCCTCATTTCAAATCTGTTTCATATCTTGGCATAAAATATAAATAATATTTCAGAAAAACCGTGGTCAAGACCTGCTACTTCACCTACGTACTATCATGAGCTATTATTTCCTCTGTGTAGATAAAATGTTAAAATTTGCATTTTCAAAAATCTTGTAATTTAAGTATTCCTTCAAACTGTGGCTTAGAAAATTTGTTCACTTACAACAGTTCTTTGTTTCAGTACTTGAAAAAGGCATTGGCGCCAGCTTTCTCTACTTGCTCCTACTAATACAACACTGTTGATCAAACTATAATGTATCTGATTTCAGAGCATAAATAATATTTATCCAGATCTTACCAAAATTTCAATTAAATTAATTGATACCATTAACATAGAACTAATTCTGCGTACTATGAGTCCATAGCTGTATAATACAAGGCGAAATGAACTATACCAAAATCATTTTGAATAAAATAGCGTCCTACACCTTCTCAAAGTCCCTACCCATTTATATACAGGCCCATTGCTTACGACAGCCAATTCAAGAGCTAAGCGCCACCCTTGATACGTGTTTTCCCCTTCATTATTTCTTTTAATTACTCATTAATTCAAACAACTGTAAAAATATAAACCTATTCATAGAAATAGTTTATCAAACCATATTGAACTGATTCCGTGTGTATATGTATTATGCATCGATAGCTGAAATATTAGCGTAACAGAAACGAGTGTGAAAGAGGTTTCTGGACCATTAATTTCCAAACACATGGATGGCATTTGCGGTTACTGTTTATAAAGCAATAGTGCTATATCACACCCGAAATAGCATTTAAAAAGTATGAAACGCATTTATACAGATATCAGAGATGAAAATATCAGGGTTATTTTTATGGTACCGTAATTTGTCGACAACCAAATCGTTCTTTTATTCATCGTGACCTATTTGGAGCGGACTGACTTTGCAAACGCATTAAAAGAAGAGAAGGTATTCTTGCTCATAAATTATATGTGCAGCGAAATTTGGCGCCCTATAGCCAGATAAAATGCGCGTCTCCCAAGTTTTATTAGTATTTTATAGCTCCTATAAAGCCAATTCGTCGCAGTGCCCTCTGTTACGATATTAGATATGGGGCCGGCAGATTGTACGTAGATCCGTCCTACAATCTCCAGCCTGTGAATGTGACATACTGTTCGACCAACTCAAACACGATAAACTGCCCACTTTGATTGAAGCCAAATAAAACAAAACTGCCAGTACTTTAAGCTTATGTATTTATTAATGGGCAGATATACTCATATTCTCTACTTCATTGGATGAACATAAAGATACTTACTGAAATTTCCTAACAAAGACTCAAATTTAACTATTTTACTGGCAAAATTATTACACATAACTTCATAAATCTACAATAAACAGTTGGCCAGATAAGACCACTTGTAATAAATACATACTATAGGCAACGCCACTATTTTATTGAAATGAACAATAAACAATTAACTGATGTGATGGACCATTACCCTAAATCTGTCACTGTACAGCACGAAACATTCAAGGGGAATTGTTTAAACCACTTTTATTTAAAAGAAACGTAAAGTCTTCTGTTCAAGTGGAATCATCCAGTGGAGTCTGGTCGCAGTTGGCGCTATAATAAGAAACCGATCAAAAAAACTCAAATTTATTAGTCCATTAAACTTAGGTTTATAAAAACCGGAACCTGCAATATAGTAACGTAAATTTCTGGAAACTTAATATAAGTTTCGTGGTTTAGAAATACATCATCAATGAAACAAAAAATAATAATTAAATATTGCTTGAACAGAATTGAGAGAAGGACGGATAATATTTTTAATCTAGTGTTTCTTCGTTATATTCGAAAGTTTCATCCACTTGAGCACATATACGATTCCCTCTGTAAATTAATATTTCAGGACAGCTGATGACGAGGCAAACCTTCAAGATACTGCTACTGCCTCACCTTGGAAACATTTAAGTCAAAGATTTATATATATTTCACTGTAATTATAACACTACATTTCGCACCTTTGGCTTCATAATTATTGTAATAGAAGTACATTTAGTGGTCAATTTATTAAAACCACCTGACAGCGTCACAGTGTTGCCGCTGGAGGGTGAACAAAGATAAAACAGGAATGCAGGATAAGTGAATCATCAGTTGTACTGTGTTATTCACGAAGATATGGAAAAAAATACTTGATTTAACCGAGTTGAACGTGGGATGATCCTAGACGCTGGAAACGTTGGAACTAATATCAATAAATCGGCCGCACTTGTTAAGTGTTCGAGAACAGCAGTTAGTATTCCGATGAAATCTGGTCAGGTATTTAAAATCTGGTCAGGCATTTAAAAGAACACAACGTTTCTGCGGCCATCTTCTGCCGCCGTCTTCACTGACCCGGTTGGTTAACCGTGAAGATTTCATCCGAATTATTCACCGGGAAAGTCTACGTTCAGCAGTAAGTATGGTTTACAGCGAGTGGACTACCAAGGAAATAAACTGGTCGTAACATTCGGGGGTTTTTTTGTCACAGGATTCTCAGTGCCCGAGCTGAAAGGAGACCTGCCAGACTTGTTCAGTGCTATAGAAGAGCAAAAGCCCATCAAATAATGAAAATTTTAATCAAGGACTAACTGTGGAAGTCTCCGCATTTTGCACCAAATGGGTTATGGAAGACGATGGCCTGTTCAAAAGACTCTACTGTCTGCCTTGAGCAAGGACAGACGTCTTCACTTCGCAAAATAGAGCAATGGACAATATGTGACTGGAAAAATTTCATATGATCTCGTGAATCGCGATTTGAAATGCACCATCCCGATGGCAGGACTCAAATATGGAGAAAACAACACGAAAGCAAGGACCCCATCTCCACTGTCATAACACTTCAAGGTGGTGACAACAATATTATTGCTTGGGGCATGTTTTCTTGGCATAGTATGGGTCCTTTGATCTATGTGAGACAACGTCTGAATGCCCAAGCGTATTTAAGTATTAACACAGACCAAGTACTTCCTTTCATGTTAATGATATACTCTGCCAGGGATGGAAACGACCAGAAGGACAATTCTCCTTGTCAAAAATCTGTAATTGCCTTCAGATTGTTCGAAGAGCATGACTGAGACTTTACCTTGCTTCATTGGACTTTATATAGAATATAGAACGAGGCATCAGGCATCTGGATCCAGTAACAACAAATCTTAAGGAATTTGAAACAGCAGTTCATAAGATATTCCTACCAACATGTTAAGTGTAAAAAGTGGCCCAACATTGTACTCAGAGGGCATAAAAATTCGACCACTTGATGTATATTCGGCTGGCCAAGGAATCGACATCGATCCTTAGTTTAAAATTAAAACAGTTCTTTTTATCGACGTTATAAGCTCAGATTAGTTAAAAGGTTGCTACAGAGTCGTGTTTATCAGAAAACTTCAAATTTTATTAATATCATGAAGAAATGTGTTCAGTTACAGGAAATAGTGAATCCTCCAATGTTACTCTAACGTTTTACTTAAATCTGCAAGCTAGAAGAGTCTTGGCTTACACGAACGCTGTAAAAGCAAACGAATCTAAGTTAGACCGTCTAAACGTCTTTCCTCTTCGTAAATTATAAACATGACCATCAAAATAGATTCCGCGAAAAACGCCTAGTTTATTTTTTTGTGAATCTATTAAATTTTTTATGCTGTATTTTAGCATAAGAAGTGTCTAAGTAATACCTGAACAGTTGGTCTGCAAGTATTTAAGTAATATGCCTCATAACCGCTATTGATGATTTAGTACAAAAATCATGAAAATTTTAATATATTTATAATTTTATCTTTGAATAAATAACGTTTCAATGACTTTAGAAGCCTATCCCCAAATTTCGTCATAAAATGTACATACGTTAATATTGCATGTAAATATAGTAGTTCAAATGTTTCATTGAAGCCTGATATTTGTATTTTGTAGAAACATACAAAGCTAATTTTGAAGCAATTAACTAAAAAATATTACTGAATATAACTAGTGCTCGAGTTTCCGCTTGTAAGAGAACTTTCCGTCTCACAAAATTTATCTATAAAATTTAAACAACCATTATTTCGACACTAATTTAGATAATGTATATTGAATTTTTTAATTTTACAATCTTTTTTTGGAGGCTGGTTTTAAATAACACACAAATACTTAAAATAAAAATGTTCAATAGGTATTTATTCCCAATTGAATTAAGTTAAAAATTTATATATTTTCAAAATGAAATGAAACAAAAAATATTTGTCGGAAACTTAAAAAATATTTGTTTTAAATGACTAGTTTGTCACTTGTCTTCCGTTTGCAATACGGAAACCTTTTACCCGTTCTTTATTTTCATATTATTGCGCTAAGGTTAGTGTTACTTATATGATAGAACTTGAGTCTATTTATTTATATTTTCCTTACAAGTAATTGTTTCATTCTCAACATTTCTGCATCCATTACTGTTTGGTACATTTTTGAGTATATATATAGAAGATGATAAATAACTGCATTAAAGTATCTACGCACGGAGCATACGAGAGAGAAATCGTCAAAGTTGGAAATTTATCAGGAATTTGTCATTTAATGAGACTCTTGGTTTCAATTTTTCTATCTTTTCAAAGTGTGCAAATCAGTTTAAGATAGCCGTTAAAAAATTCTGTCAGTTATATTGAAATCAAACAAAAACCTTTGAAAACAGATACAAGTTCGTAATGTTCGCTATTTTGTCTCAAGATGGCATTTTTCATATTGCTTAACGCAGTTTTCGAAAAACATATAATAAAACTCAGCCGTTTGTGGAATGTGAATGAAATGAGTTTCGTAAGATTATCAGGCAGATAAATCATGTAAATTCATATTAAAACGTTATCAGATATCCTAATGCTTGAAGCAAAATTCAATTCTAACACACATAAAGACATAAATAGTCAAAGAATTTATGGTAATATGATTATTTGCATCTTAATTAAATTTGAAATTAATATTGGAATACCTTTGATATTTTTTGTAATAATAGTTTTGGAGCCAGACTGGACTCAACGCTGGTTACAAATCAAGCATTTATTAGATTAGAAAATAATTCGTCTCGTACGTGCCACAGTAACGTTACACACAAAAAATGCAGCCCGTGGCAAATTTCTCAACTCATTATTGTGCTCTGACTTTGCGATTTCCCAAATCTCGTCCCACGTACAAATAATGAAAACGGGATCTCGCAATTCTGCCGAAATGCGAGTTCTTCATGGTCCGGTAACGGAAGCATTAGCGCAGTGCGCATTCTCACATTCATCCTGGGTAGACAATTCGCGTAAATACGATGCATTAATCTCCGTAAAATTTAATCAAGTTAAAACGTGGCGTGAGAGCTGCAGCTCTTATTATTCCTGCGTGAATGTGGCTCACGCAACAGTAACGGCAACGGCAGAAGCGCGTATCAACTGGAGACAGACATCGATATGGGTCCGGATAAAAGGCACGCTTCCTCGACAAGCCATATTTTCAGAATTAAAATTTATATTAGGAAAAATGTGCCTGTACTTTAAATCATAAATTTATAAAAAATACGACGCAGTGGCCTAGGCCTTGTTTTGACGATAGTTTCTAGACTCATACTAAACATTTCAAATGTTATCGATTCCTTTCATAATAACATACGGTCACTGCGCTTGCTTTGGACATGCAACAGTTTTTCTCGGCCTTAAAATGTGGTATTAAGTTTCATCTTATCTTCACTGATATTAGAGCTTAACGTATAATTCACTGATGCTTGTGGTAATAGATGCATAAAAAACTAGAGAAAATGAGTTAAATATTTAAGAAATTTAAACGCATGTAAACAATCCCTTACACGAAACTTTGGAAAATTAAATTCGAATATTGTCAACTTTCTTTATTATTAAAAACTACTACCAGGTTTATGGCTTAGTTTCAGGATATTTTGTGACCTAAGTAAAGCATTTGTTTTTGTGTCAGCTTGACAAATCTTGAAGAGTTCTGGCTTCCTTCAGTAGTCTCTACCATTATTTCCTGTCGAGGGCTGTTATCCAACCGTATTATCACTATTCTTCTTTGCTGGTTCGTCTCCAGATTCGTATCTTCATTCAGAGGCTTTACAACAGGATACTTTTTCTTGTAAATGGTTATGAGTCCCCTGCTCAGCCCCAAATACCTTGGAGGGCCTAGATTATTCTTCAGGTTGGTTGTCTTCCCTAGGGTGGTTGTCTCCCCCTCGGCTGCCGATGCCATCCCCGCCGTTATAGGGAATTATATGATAAGACTATTAGAGGAGGATATAAGATATGTTAATGAAACAGGTCGTTGTAGGACATATTTCTTCTGTCTCCTCAGATGAGCTCTCAACTTCATTGAAGCACTGAAACCTTTTCGTCAGCCCGGACGCAAGGACAGTTCTGAGGAAATAGAATGGAATTACTGTAAATTATTATTTTTCGTTAAGTCATACAGAATAGAATGCAATGGATAGTACTAAAGAATTCTTGCTCAGCTGAAAGATATCAGATTGTGGAACTATTAAAACTAGAGTCCCACAGGGTTCAGTATTATAGACTTTACTATTCCTCATATCAATGATCCACCTAAAACTGTATATTTGTTTTCCAAAGATATACTTTATTCAGATGACACTAGAATATCAGTTAAAAGTAACAAACACGCTTTATATGAAGAAAGTAACGGTAATTGAAGTACCCTATTAACATAGTTTACGGTGAATGGGTTAAAATTGACAAAATATATTTCATGGAATTTCACAAACACCTAGCTTTTTAACTCTAAGAGATAATGAGAATATTGTAAATTGAATACATTTTATTGAAATAGAATAAGAGAATAAAAATTAGTATTACAGGGGAAACGTAACAGTTGTATGATATTAGTAAACTTAATAGAGAACGTAGAATTGTCCCGACGAAGATGCTGGATGAAGAGTTCTCGGGATTCCAGTCGGGTGATGTCGTTGGTAATCCACCTGAAGATGATGGCGGTGTCAGCCATAGAAACGTTGTGGATTACAAACTAAATCACCCGACTAGAATCCAGAGAACTTTCATCCATTAGTAAACTTGTTTACAGTATGTATTTAATGAAATCAAGAGAAGTCTGGCATACTTATGTGATGAAAGGTAAACTTTATTAATCCACTAATTTATTCTACTTGTAGTTGTAATCATTTTGAATTCTGGTATATAACGAGATGTGATGTTATATCCACGATACGACTCAAAATTATTCAAACATGTTTTAAATATTTTATATAGTTTTTGGATGGGATTGAAAATGAGCAGAGGTAAAATAAATAATTTTAGTTTCAAAAATTTAAAAGCAATAATGGTGAAAGAAAATTTTTTGTTAAACGGACACACAACTATCTTTGATAGCTAATAAGCTGGTGATAACGGTATACTTGTTCTCATTTATCTTTTACAAGTAAATAATAGGGTATTTACTCCTACATTGTTGCATTACATAAATCGAATAATTTTTTTAATACACACAAAATGTATATATATATAAGAATTACTACTATTCATATAGCCAAATTTTATTTTCATTCCACAAATCTGTTGATGTTGACACAAAAGACGGCACTTAGAAATTTACAAGGTAGTTAATCATAGTTTTGTCATTTTATCGAGAAGCCAAAACCATAAAGATACCCAAAAGTAATAGCATATAGCAACTTAATTAATTTTGTTAGATTTTTCTGTAGTACTGTTTTCAACAGAGGGACACATCGTGTCTTTTAATTTGAAGAGCTGGGCTCTCTCTGTCGGCGTTCGAATTGATCGCTTCTTTGACCTTTGGCCGCGTTGTCCCAGTCTAAACAAGGACCGCACTGTGCTGTATTCCTAATTAGCTTAAACAGTTAGGACATTATTGATCACATGTGACGGGTATTTAGTATTGTGCTGCCACAATGGCAGAAAATCTAAATACCTATAATACGCCAACGCATTAAATATTTCTGTCAAGATTAGCTGTAATTTGTAAGTTTTTGAAATTTATTTATAATCAGAGGTTGAAACATCGAAGCATGAATACGTTTAACGTCTGAAACACACATGCCAATATATGAATGTTTTAGTATATGATCGGCTGTAGACATATATAATTAAAAAATCACGTTCAATATAAAAATGTTTCGTTCACATTTATAACTTCTTCAGGTTGTCTGAAAGTGAAGTAGTAACATTCATAAATAATTTCAGTCTTGCTCGAAGAAAACGTGTGTACTTTCTGCGGTTGCAGAAAATCAAACTTATTCCACTAGAAGATTGGACAAATTAGAACCGAAAAGTCATTATGAAATTATTTTTTAAATAATCATTTATAACAGATTATTAGCAGAATTATAGTGTATACCTACATTATAAGTTATTGAAGGGTTATTTTCATTTTAACTGAATACAATTTTGCTAACTTAATTTGTCCGAGCTGCAAATGTTGAGAGGGCCTGTCCTTCGGGACATCAAAACATTTATTGAAGTGAAGGCCTTTGAGAAGTTTCAGTAACCTCTGGTGCGTATAATTTTGCTTGTTTTCAAGCAGATGTGTGAACCCTGCTATAAAATGTAAGAATGCTTCCTATTGACCAAGATTTGAAACGGCAAGCGGAAATCATAGGTTTTGTAGTTTCGTGATTTAGGAGTAGCTAGTTGCTCGATCGTCGTAGAGGTGGTGGGATGAGTGTAAGTTAGGAATTGATGGATTTATAGAGCAGTTGTTGAACGGGGATTGGAGAGAGGCTGTTGATGGCATTTTTCAGGGATGATGCTTTCAGCAGGTCAACAATAGCGGCTAGTTCCAGGAGCTGCCGCTGCAATGCCTTCAATGTTTCCAAAGGTTTCAACCAAGGCACCTACTAGTTTCAGTCTCCGTAACTTACCATAAATCAATTAAGGCCGTCTACAGAAAGCCACTGAAGCCATTTTCACCATCAATTAGTAAAGACCAAGGTATATAATCCCACTATAACTTGGGAGACAACATAAATTTGCTCTCTTTTAATTTATAAAGTAAATTTATTTTTGACACTTATAATTCATTTTAAAATAGTTTTATTTTATTTAATTTGGTTTCTAATGTTAATTATATTTTTAAAATTGTAAACCTCTCTTAACATTTGATCTACTTGCTCATTTAATTTATAGTAGAAACAAAATCCCTTTAAAACATTACAGTATGTTGGTTTGCCTTCTCAGAAATTTACGTTAATATACTATAGCGAAGCATCGACGTGGTTTCATTTGTATATAATTAACTACAAAAACCTTTAAATATATAACTAGACTAAACAAGGTATAGTACAAAATCACGACACGCACACTAGAAAGCACAAACACACGAGTAACAAAGAAGATTTCACTTTTTAAAGCTGCACGGCGAGGAATCTGAACTTCTGTAGTAGCTCCTGGCAATACACGAAACAAATAAACAAAAGAACAGAAAAAACTATACTGAAACTTTTAAAGTTATATAGTAGTAAATTTTAAAAAGTAGGACACATAAAACTTTAGCGGCAAAATTAATTTCAACTATTAGGCGTACGATCAAGAAACTCCTGTTCAGACTAAAATGCGCCATTTAAGAGAATAATATTATATTGATTCACGAAACGTTTGTAATTATGACTGTTTTTAATCACTGGAGGAAGACTGTTGTGTAAAGTTATTCCGCTATGGTGAATATTTTTCTGGTAAAGAGCAAGGCGATGCTTGTCCGACCTTAGAGCTGAGCAGTTTCTAGTTCCGTATTCATGAAATTCGCCACTCTTTTGAAACAAATTTAAGTTCTACTTTATAATATTAAATATTTTATGAATTTATACGCTAGGTAAAGTAATTATTTGCAAACTTTTGAAGAATATCTTGTAACTCGATCTAGAATTCGCTCTAGAAAGTATTTTTTGCAACTTTCCGTAATTAAATATGCCATAGCACAAATGAATCAAACTACGCGAAGTACACTATTTTTACATATTTTTGTCAACGTGTTATATTAATGTTCTTACACAATATCAACCAGCGAGAAGTTATATATGGCCACTCGACTTTAATTTATCATCAGTCCGAAAGCCCAGGAAAGGCGCAGTGGTTGAAAATTTGTCTACGGGCCTGTAACTTGCATCCGCGATAAATTGAACTACTTTATCTAGATCAAGACATTTATTCACCTTAAAACAGATATTCACAACTTCCAGAGTGCTTTCCACTTTATTAAAAAGATTATCGAAATTTTATCTCCAATAATTATATTTACTGACCTGTGGTGTAGTGCTTAGCATCGCTTCCTCGGCACCACAGAGGCCTCGGTTCGAATCCTGGCACGATCTTGGACGTTCTACTGTTTCATTGACCATACTCTGTCATTACGTAGACATAACTTTCCCTAATTTACAAAGTCGCCATTGACCTTAGCTGGTGGTACGACTTTAAACAACAGAATTATATTTGTCTTACCCGCGTAGACTACAAATCGCAGATTCCTGATATACTTAATAATATGCTCAAGTAGACGAATATTATCTTGGAAATCTTTACTTGTAACAGACTTATTCGACTTTCAATTGACATTGTTGTTATTGTGGTATTCAGTCCTAAGACTGGTCTGATGTAACCATCGAAGCTAATCTTTCTTGGACAAGCCTGTTCATTTCCGCATAACTACCACATCCCACGTGCTCCCTAATCTGCTTAGCGTATTCCATTCTTGTCCTCCGTCTTCTTTTCTTACCCCACGCACTTCCCTCTAATGCTAATTGTACAAGAACATCATGTCTTAAAACGTGGCCTATTAATCTATCCCTTCTGTTCGTCAACATCCTCCATATAGTTCGCTCTTCCCCTATTCTGTTGAGAACTTCCTCGTTAGTGATTTTATCCATCCATCTGATTTTCAGCATTATCCTACATCACCACAGACTTCTATTTTTTTCCTCTTATCGTCCACGTATCGCACCCATATAAACGCCACGCTCCATACGAATATTTTTAGCAACGATTTCATAATATTCACACTGTCGTTACCCGTAAGTAATTTCCTCTTTTTAGGAATTGCCTGTGCTCTTCATGTCTACTATACTTCTACCATACCTAGTTATTACGCTTCCCAATCTAAGACCCTTGTGTTTCTACTGTTTCCCGTACTACACTACATTTCCTCGATTTTCGCCCCCATTAATCATTATGTTGAACCCGTTTTTACAGGACTCCGTTAATGCCATTTATTATGGTTTCAAGTCTCCTTCTGACTCCCCTAATACGACAATGTCATCGTCAAAGCGTAGGGTTTTTATTTCTTGTCCTTGCAGTATGATTTATTTCCATATTCAGTTTTAATTTGCACATCGTCTGTTCTATATGTAAGTTAAACAGCATGAGTGACAGACTGCATCCTTGTCATACTCCTTACTTGATTTCCGCTTTGTTTTCGTGAAGTTCTAATTACAGCTGACTGCCTTCTGTAGAGGTTATGTATAAGCTTACTTTCTCGATTTTTCATTACAGAGCTCTTCAAAATCCTTAATAATTTGTTTTGTTCGCGTTATCAAACACGTTTTATAAATTTACAAATGCCATGGACGTAGTTCGGAATTTTTCTTTGTTTGTCTTCTAAAATTAGCCTCAAAGTCAATATTGCTTCTCGTGTCCCTAAATTTTTCTTGAAAACAAATTGATCTTCTGCTAACTCGCATTCTATTTGACGTTCCATTCTCCTAAATGATATTTTCGTTAATATTTTGCACGCATTAAATAGAAAATTAATTGTCCTGTGCTCTTCGCATCTATCAATTCCACTCCACTTCGGTAGGAGTATAATTATTTTTTTATTAAAATGTCTGCTATTTTTCCTGTTTCGTAGATTTCGCAAACTATCCTGAAATGCCATGATATTGCTTTTTTTGCCCGATAATCTTATCAACTCTGCTAGAATGTTATCAATTCTGGGCGCTTTACAATTGCTCAGGCCTGTCAGCGCCCTGTCACACTCTGACCTTAAAATTTTGTCCCCCATCTCTTCATCGTTCATCTCCTTTTACTCTTCTGTTACTGGCTGATCTAGATTTCTACACTGATACAGCTCTTGCTGATATTCCTTCCATCTTTCTGCTTTTACCAGAATTGGCTTCCCATCCGCTCTCCTTATATTCTTGCTAATATTTTTCCTCTCTCTGAATATTTCTTTCATTTTCCTATAAGGTGCGTCTATTATACCTTTCACCATGAAATCTTAAACCGCTTTGTATTTCTCTTGTAGCCAAGCCTCTTGGGCCGCTTTGCACTTCTTATCTATCTCGTTCTTCAAGCGTCTGTACAGCTCTTTACCTTTTACAAATCTCGCGTTATTATTTTTACGACTTTCATCAATCATTTGATGCATGTGGCATTTGGTAAAATAAGTTGTGTTATTAAAACTGTTCCGCAGAATGGATGTAGTGCATTTGCATTGTATTTCAATTGATTTGTTGATGAACTAATGAAAAAAACAATTTACAATTTGAATCAAACTAAATAAAATTCTTATTTGTCATTGTTGAGGAAGACAAAGGCATTTAAGACAAATAAATATCCAAAATTTTCATCTAGAAAAAGTTTCTCTCTCTTCGGAATATCAGTTGTAGTTCAACGTCGATGGAGACTAGTAGTAATTTATCTTATGTATTTATAAAATCAGGTCTTCGAAACATATACATTATTTCTTCCTTTCCGAATTCACTGTTTTTATTGCCAACCAATACCCTAAAAGTTATCTTCGATCTTTATTTAGATTTTCAGATAAATTCTGAAGAATATTGCGTAGGTTCATGATGTTTGCCAAGGAGTAATTTCATAATTTTCCTGAAGAATATATAAGATAGCAGAAGAACGAAATTTGCAACAGTGATTCTTAGGTTTATACTTATTTGCTGACATATGACACTTCATTTGGGAGATTACATCTAAACACTGTTCTTGACGGATTATTAAAAAGCCTAGGCTTATAAGTGCAGCATTTTCCATTCATGCAATAAAAATGTATTGATTAATAGTGTAATAAATTTAGAATTACGTCAATTTAGTTTCAAAATTTAATTTCTATATTTAATAAAACTTCAATTCTTTCGTACAATAACAGAAATTTAGTTAATATTTGTTAAATTATTATTTTATTTATGAATTATATTCTTCAAATTTACTTCTGGAATGATTTTATCGTTTTCGTCAATGGTGTGGAGTAGCTAGTTACTAAACTAGTGCTGACGTGTACCGAAGGGGAGGATTTTGTTGTAAAACAGGATGGGTGAGGCTTTCAAACTATCTTCTATTCGCCACTTTTATTAGATTAGTTTGTTAGCAGCCTTTCTATTGAACTTAGAAAACCACTTTAGGTCAGTAATTGCGATGTTGAAAGCGAAGGGATTTGACAGGCTCAGTATCAATGAAAGAACCGTGGCTTCGAGTTTATACAACTCGGCAGTACATACAAATCAATAATAAAGTGCCGGGAATTGGACTTCCGTTTCATGCCGTAGCACTTCCCACGTGTGGCTATAAAGATAAATAATTATGAGCAGAAGATTTTTAATTTTTGAGTTTCTCTCTATCTGCATTCGCTGTTCCTCTTTATCTGTAAAAATAATTTTTTCGTTTCGTCACTGGACCAATATTTTAGGGCTGTGTGCGTCAAATCATAGAATAAAAAGAGGCATACAAACAGATCTGTAAATGAAATCTGAAAAATTTATCAATTAAAATACTCAGAAATATCAAGACATAATATATGATTATGCAATTTAACTATTATTTTTTACTTCCTATTCATTTTCAGTGTGAATTTTCAATATTGATTCTACAATGGAGGACTGTTCCTTTGAGTGCAGTTCTTCAGTTCAAGTTAAAAATTTTACTGTGAAGTAGAATAATATTTAATGAATTAAAAATCATTTTCGTAGAAAGACAGAGTAGTTCCTTCCATAAAATTGATTTTAAAAGAACAACATGTAAAAATCATTAACGGATTGGAACTCGAATCCGTTCTATAAATTTTTACGATAACGCAACAATACTTATAAATAAATTTCTATGCTTAAAAGTATTTTATTTAATATATCAACAATACTTAAGACTTAAAACGAATTGGAATACGAAATAATTTTCTGGGTTTTATAAACATTTTAAAATGACAGAGCTTTCAGTCGTCGAAACGCCGCGTATTAATCGTTGTGTGACCCGTTTGGAAAGCCCAGAACTGTTTCTGCAACAACTTCACCTGGAAAGCCTTCGATCTTTAATTATTTTAAAATGAAGTTGACTAATACTTTTGAAATTAAAAATAACTTAAAGTTCTTAAAAAATTAATATGATTCATAATGGAAGTTAGAAACATGAAATTAATTTTATAGTCACGAAAATAGTTTAAAAAATAGTACTTAGGAAATGAGAAATGATTTTTGTTTGTAAAACAATTTTAAGATAAAGTCGAAGAGTTGAATGGTACTTATGGAATGAAAATTTAATTTACCTACTTAAAATTATTTTACGTTCAAAAGAATGGTACATACGAACGGAAAATAATTTTCTATTCGTATAATATTTTTAAGGTATTACAATGTTACTTATGGAATTATATATATATATATATATATATTTCGTTTCTTAGAAATCTTTTAAATTGAAGTTACAAGAAAAATAATTTTCGTTTCTTATAGATATTTTAAAAAGAACTATAAAGCAATTTAATATACTTCAAAGTATGTTAAAAAGACGTCAAATAATTAATGTAATGAGAAATAGTTCTCGTTTCGCCAAAATGTTTTACGTTAACGGACAAAGAACCAGAAGGTATTATTTCAATCTTAAAAATATTTTTCTTAAAATATTTAAAATGTTACTGATTAAAAATGATTTTTTTCTTAAAATTATTTTAAGTTGAAATAATTAAGTTGGAATAAAAAATTATAGTAATTGTAATTAGTTTAACATGAAGTTGAGTAATGCATTAAGAAATGAAAATATTTTTGTGTTCTAAAATTAGGCTTCAGCGCGTATTCAATATTTAGAGAAACGTGAAATAACATAAATAAAAAGAAACAACTTTCACAGAAAAATTGTGTATATCTTAGTTTTTATTTGTCATTAACATTATGTAAAATATTTTACCTTCGTATGGTGATTACTATTTCATATATATTTAAAAAGAAAAAATATTCCTTCTAGAAATATAGATTTCTTATTTTAATAATTGTGTCCCAGTTTTTCATAATTCACGCGTGTACCTGAACGAATGTTACCTTTCTGCTTAAGTTATTAAGTTAGGATCCACGAAGTAAAATCAAAGACAGAAACGCTTCACAGAGCAAAGACGTATAAAATCTATCCAATATGCAACACTTTGATTCATTTTTCAATGTGAAATGTAAACAAATTCACGTAAAAGAAAAATATATGAGAGAGATCTGAAAGTAAATAAACTGTCCAAACTGCTCTAGTCCTCGAAGAGAGAAAATTTCAGTCGAATGAAACTGAAGTGCAAAGCGCTTCAATTTGTAGATTGCAGTCATGGGGATCTTATCCCTTGAAACATTACTTTTATGTCTGGAAATATTTTAATATAATTCACTCAGACATAAAGTTTGTGATTTCCATATTCAGAACTTAATTAATCAAAATTGCATAACGCTCAGACATCACATGACGAACTAATATATTTAAAACGTACTTTACAAGAAGGGGGGGGGGGGGGGGGGGGGGGGGGGGGGGGGGGGGGGGGGGGGGGGGGGGGGGGGGGGGGGGGGGGGGGGGGGGGGGGGGGGGGGGTGGGGGGGGGGGGGGGGGGGGGGGGGGGGGGGGGGGGGGGGGGGGGGGGGGGGGGGGGGGGGGGGGGGGGGGGGGGGGGGGGGGGGGGGGGGGGGGGGGGGGGGGGGGGGGGGGGGGGGGGGGGGGGGGTGGGGGGGGGGGGGGGGGGGGGGGGGGGGGGGGGGGGGGGGGGGGGGGGGGGGGGGGGGGGGGGGGGGGGGGGGGGGGGGGGGGGGGGGGGGGGGGGGGGGGGGGGGGGGGGGGGGGGGGGGGGGGGGGGGGGGGGGGGGGGGGGTGGGGGGGGGGGGGGGGGGGGGGGGGGGGGGGGGGGGGGGGGGGGGGGGGGGGGGGGGGGGGGGGGGGGGGGGGGGGGGGGGGGGGGGGGGGGTGGGGGGGGGGGGGGGGGGGGGGGGGGGGGGGGGGGGGGGGGGGGGGGGGGGGGGGGGGGGGGGGGGGGGGGGGGGGGGGGGGGGGGGGGGGGGGGGGGGGGGGGGGGGGGGGGGGGGGGGGGGGGGGGGGGGGGGGGGGGGGGGGTGGGGGGGGGGGGGGGGGGGGGGGGGGGGGGGGGGGGGGGGGGGGGGGGGGGGGGGGGGGGGGGGGGGGGGGGGGGGGGGGGGGGGGGGGGGGGGGGGGGGGGGGGGGGGGGGGGGGGGGGGGGGGGGGGGGTGGGGGGGGGGGGGGGGGGGGGGGGGGGGGGGGGGGGGGGGGGGGGGGGGGGGGGGGGGGGGGGGGGGGGGGTGGGGGGGGGGGGGGGGGGGGGGGGGGGGGGGGGGGGGGGGGGGGGGGGGGGGGGGGGGGGGGGGGGGGGGGGGGGGGGGGGGGGGGGGGGGGGGGGGGGGGGGGGGTGGGGGGGGGGGGGTGGGGGGGGGGGGGGTTTTTTTTTTTTTTTTTTTTTTTTTTTTTTTTTTTTTTTTTTTTTTTTTTTTTTTTTTTTTTTTTTTTTTTTTTTTTTTTTTTGTTTTTTTTTTTTTTTTTTTTTTTTTTTGTTTTTTTTTTTTTTTTTTTTTTTTTTTTTTGTTTTTTTTTTTTTTTTTTTTTTTTGTTTTTTTTTTTTTTTTTTGTTTTTTTTTTTTTTTTTTGTTTTTTTTTTTTTTTTTTTTTTTTTTTTTTTTTTTTTTTTTTTTTTTTTTTTTTTTTTTTTTTTTTTTTTTTTTTTTTTTTTTTTTTTTTTGTTTTTTTTTTTTTTTTTTTTTTTTTTTTTTTTTTTTTTTTTTTTTTTTTTTTTTTTTTTTTTTTTTTTTTTTTTTTTTTTTTTTTTTTTTTTTTTTTTTTTTTTTTTTTTTTTTTTTTTTTTTTTTTTTTTTTTGTTTTTTTTTTTTTTTTTTTTTTTTTTTTTTTTTTCAAATAATTTAATTATAATTTTAAAACTTTTTAAAAAGCATTTAACATCGATACTTAACTCATGTAGTTAGTAATAAAAAATTAATTTAATAGCAAGATCTATTAATTTTAAACCGTTTTCCTTCTCTTATTTTCCTACAGCCAGATCAAAATGTAGGTAAATTTGAAGTACTTAAAAATTATAATAAATAATGTGGTTTTATCTAAGAACAAAGTACGCAAATTTCTTCATAATAAATATTTAACTGAACTGCTTTAACTATCAGTAATTGAAAGTGACTAGTTAATTGTGTTTTACCATTCACAAATCTCAAATTTTACATTTCATATCCAGTTCATATTTTACGTAGCTTAATTTTGTCTCTTTATTTCGGTATTTGCTAAATTTATAGTTTAGTAGTATTAAATACCAGTATAATTTCACTGTCATCGATTCACTAAGGGGGTGATTATTCCAGAACTTTGTCGCTCAGCCAATCTCGTTTGCTTAATCGGAATGTATTCATGGAGTATATTTCCGGTTCAGTTGCGTATTAAATATTAATTTCAAACATACCTCCAGTCGTTAAATTCATTTAAATTTTGTGAAGTAATGTACTGATAACCATGAACAAAGACATGCGATGGAATGAAAATAGGCACGTCATAAGATAGGAGTGAATGGGCATGCGTCTGCTGATGGTTTCAGTCACAGATAATTCTCAAATAAGGTAATGTGCGGTAATGCTGCTCGCTGCTTTGTATTCACCCGCTGCTATCGGCGCAGAATATCTACTGAAATTAATGGATTCCCAGAGTGTCTCCTGTATTTGTTATGGCCTAATAGATAGCGACTCTTTCCTTAGGGGTGACTAATGGCGCAGCAGATTCGCTTTCTCGGGGAACGGTGCCTCGGAATGCTCTTTCCACTTCTGGTTATCTCAGGGCCCAGCAAAATTCATCTACGGAACTGAAACCGACACCACATAGCCTTTTATTTCAAATAGGTCGAATATGAGTAACCGCAACTCCTCTTTAATTTACCAAATCCTTTTCAATTTTATATCCGATAATTACAGTTGATAAAACCTTTATGCCTTCCGTACGGTTAAAAAAACTGAAATATATTTAGAATTTCATTTCTTAATAATCTACTTATCTATATAAATAAAACTGAAAGTATGCGACGGACTTCAGTCCTTATATACCGGACGCGTTCAAAAACACTGCAAGGTAAAACATTTGCTTTCAGTCGTTTCTTTCTCTAATATTCGTCGGATAACCGTAAAACATTTGTTTTTACGAACAATCACTCGAACGAAGGTTTGTGTCGATCATTTGAAGATTTAGGTTCCTTCCTTTCCGCCTTTAAGCCCATTCATTAATTTCCTCCTCAGTCTTATGCTCTGCAATTTCATGATTGTCCCTTATGACTTCCTATACCATTCATCTGATGGTACTGTACCCAGAAAAGGTTTCTGCCGATCGTTTGGTGATTAGATTACTTCCTTCCCAAATATCACACCAAGAATTTTCCTACCATAAATACGCATAGAACTTGCAAGTGAATAGATTATTCCTCACGTTACCTGTGAAACGAGAAAATTTAATTACTGGTTAGCATGAAATAATGTCAATTTTTTACTAAAATATTATTGAAAAGATAATACTTTTAAAATAGTTTAAAATAATGAAAAATGTTTGTGTAGCATGGAAAACGATAGTGTAATACGACTCTAGCGCCCGAGACGGATTTTTTGTAATTAAAACTTAATTATCTTATACGATCTTTTCAAAAAACGTTGAGTTATGATTACTCAAAAAAATTTATCTTAGGTATAAATCATAAGTAATTAAACTTTTTATTAGTTTATAAAATATTTTTAGAAAGTCGCACCGCAGATCGATTATATAAAGACCTGGACAGCACACACTCAATTTTATTTTCCTACATATGTATTTGTACACATACGCACTACCTCATGGTATTCAGATGGAAGGGATGGGTTAAGTACTTCTCCATACGATTATGACAGACTGTTTAAAAATTTGTTTATTTTTGTGTTGCGTGGAGAAATTTCTACAAAAAAATTTACATGTGTACCTTGCAAGCAAGGAGTGTTTGCTCTAGTAACTACTACCAACCCTTGGCGTAGGAGTGGAGGGTATGGAATTTTAAAACGTATATAAACGGCAGATATTTGCATGCGAATAAATATTTTCCCTGGTTAGTGAGATTGGTAGTGTCTCGTGGTATTGTTCTCTCTCGTTATTTAAGGTACCGAGTCATCGCAATGATTATGATAAATTCAGCTCTCATAAAGTATGTGTCTGGTACGCACTATTTCAACTATTCTAATAGCGTTAGAACGATCATTCGGCAGTTAAGTCTTCAAAAATTAATGCTAGCGTAAAGGAATCCCTATTCCAAAAATATATATTTTTAAGGAGTGATGAATTTGTAGACAAGTTTCATAATAATCAATTAAAATAAAACACTTAAGTTTTAGAAATATTGACAAAATAATTCATGAAGAATAATTGCATTCATTATTTACGTAGTTTTGAGATCACCTTTGTGAAATTCGCGGTTTCATCATTTTTAACGTGTTTGGTGGGTTTCCTTTTTTTAAAAAACTGTCGCTAGAGGTGGTCCGCGACACTAAATTCTTCACAGTTTTTTAATTTTTTTGGGTTAACAGGCTAAATGAGGGTGATCCTAAAACAGGCAACTCCCCTTTAATAGCATAGGATGGGAATTGAAAAGGTGGGATGTAGAAGGTAGAGCAAGGTAGCCAAGGATTGTCTAGGGCCCCCAGGCTATGATTTAAGGATATTACCCGGTGTTTCACCTAAAGAGATGCAGGGAAAACCCTAGAAAACCTGCATTAGGTAGGTCGGACATTGGGTACTATTCTTACACCCTTCCGAATGACGAGCTTTCTGTGGGGTCGCAGCATTCCCTTTTCTGTGTCTCCACAAGTTTTAGGAGGCAGTTGGCCCACTGATCCAATGGAATTAGCGAACAACTCTTACCTTATGACCAAGGTTTCGATCCCAGTACATAAACCTCCAAAAATAGGAAAAGGTGTCTCGACATGTGAAAACTTAGAAAAAAGTCCAGAGAGAGATTACGAGGCATTCCGGACGTAGTCAGTGAGCCCCGAAATCACTCTGCGGGGAGGCGACAGGAAACCTCCCACAGGCACCTCCCATCATGTAATTCTTCACACGTAAGTTACATTGAATAATCTTTTCGGCCGAGGGCCTCAAGAAGAAAATATGAAGAATTACTAAATTTGTAAGTTTTAAACCTGTTTTTTATATATAAATTAAAAAATTGTAACTTAGGACCCATATTTAATTTCTTGTAATATTATGTTTGTAGTACGCCTGAAGAAGTCTCAAAATGGAGAAACGTTGCTTTTGAATAAATTGTGTTAAATTTATATGTTTACTTATGGGCCGTCTTTTTATTTATTATTTACTTCCGTAGCCTTCTTTGAAATTTAATACCTGAAATCAGTATAAACTTTGTAGCTTATAATAAGTAAAATATGACATAAGAAGTGAAATATCTTGGTGTTTAGATATTCATAATTATTAGTAAATAGATTAACGACGTTTCTTCTAGGCAAATTTTGTGGTATAAGTGAACAAGGGTTTGAAAAGAAAAACAAGCAACAGGTTCCTGTTACTGAATTGTAAAAACTAGCCTCTCCCCTTAGGATGGGAGGAGTGATTCAGGCTTACATGCGAGACAGTTCAGACTTGGAGAGTTAGCTCGACAAAAACAGACACAGACGGATCTGTAGAACTGAAGTAAAGGACGTAGAACTGAGTGTCCAAAGGAAACTTGCTTAATTTCAAGCTAACAGAGTTTTTAATTTTTCGAAAGGCAGCTTCAAATTTCTTTGACGATTTAATTCTTGCCTAAAGCAGTCATTAATTGGTTTTAAAACTATTCCTATAATAAAAATGTGTAACTCAAAAAAAGTCGTGGTAAGAGTTACATGATATGGCTCATTAAGCGCGTTGTTTACACCTCACTCCCATAATTAGTAAGTTATGAAAATCAACAAGATACAAATACTGAATCGGTGTAATGAATGTTGGAGTTCTCCTTGGTACAATAATAATCAGTTGATTTAGCAAACTGTAGAAGTGTGACTGATCCACTAACAGGTTGGTCTAAATTAAATTAGAATTTAATATTTAGCTGTTAATTTATTCTATTAATCCAGAACTGACCATTGTTCAGTTATGAAGATACAATTCTATAACTACAACGATGATTGTAAGCGTCTTCAAAATTAGATCGGTTAATTATATTTTAAAAAATTATGTTACCCACTTACAGGGAAGTGAAAATAAGAAATTGACCTTTTAATAGTAATTAAATTCACAATTCATCATTTTGTTACATAAAAGTAAGGAAATCTGTAATGTTCATTTTATTCAGTGAGATTTTAGTGTGGTTTTATATAAAGATTTCGTTCCCGTGTATTGGGTAAATGAGTATTTGAACGAACAGTAGGATACATTCATATTCAAATAAGCTCATTAAAATTCAATGAATCATCATCCCATATATTATACTTCTAATCAGAGTAATGTTTACAGATATACCTAAACTATTGAATTTCATGAACATATAAATGTGTAGTTAATGCAATTATTAACGAGGATTTATACTACATGGGAATTCCTGTAATTGATATGGAGTTTACATAATTGAAAGTAAATTAAATTAAAGCGAAACACGTAACAAATAATGGCAATCGACGCATTTTCTATTTGTTCGAAACTATTGCAACCTTTGAAGAAATCATCCACGTGCTTACGGTAAAGCGGCTCGAGACAAGCGAACGAAGCAAAGTGATTAGAGCTACAATCGGCACCGAGTCATTAAAACTGAAGCGAGACCAGGACTCGCTGAGGCGAACTTTGTTTTTAGCCTCTTGTGAATGGAGAGCAAGACGCGGTCCGGGTCATTAGGCTAATGGTCTTGCGGGTGCCCATGACCACTCAAAGATACTCTCACTTCACCTGAATCCACACGCACTCACATCAACAATAAATAAGTTTTTGTCAACAGCTTTTCCATGCAGCAAATTTCATTTCAAGAAGTAATTACTCGCTTTTAAATGAGAATTAATGCAGGTATCACTACTAAAAGGCGGAAACTATGCAGAATCCACATTCATATTCACTAGTTTATTTAAAAGCCACTGCAATTAATGTTTCTTGACATTTATATATTTTTTGATATGTTTTTTTACAAAAAATATGAATAATTGCTCATAATTAGCTCTAGATATTGAAACTTAAATGATACCCAAATGGAAAACCCAGCAAATAGCGCTATTCTAAAATTAATGAACCCTATATATTTCATTTCGTAAATATTTTTAAATTCATTCTGTTCATAAAAACTGTCAGGAAATAATTTCTTTTTGATATCAACAATTAGGCTGCCAGAGTTATGCCTGAACGTAGCAGCGACTAGCCATTTATTGATAAAAAATATGCCAATAAAGTTTGCAGTAAGTAAAAGTGTGAATGACAGGTAATCGTCGCTATTGATCGTTCCTTCTCTCTCGGCGCGTAATGCCAGCAAGCGTCCGCCTTGCAAGTAGCTCCGGACTATTGTGAATGTTGAATTACACATGCTAGTGGCGTTATATGGGTGCAAAACGTGGACGGTAGTAATTGCAGAAAGAAAAAGGATAGTAGCCTTTGAAATGTGTGCTATAGAAGAATGCTGAAAATCAGATGGGTGGGTAGAATCCCTAACAAGGAAGTTCTAAACAGAATAGGGGAAGAGCGACAATATGGAGGACTTTGACCCAGAGAAGGAATAGATTAATAGGCCACAATTCAAGGGTTTTGTTAAATATAATTGAAGGGAAGTGTGTGGGGTAAGAGAAGGAGGAGGACAAGCTTGGAATTCGCTAAGCAGGGAGGATGTGGTTGTTATGTGGAAATGTAATGGCTTGCGCAAGATAGGTTAACATGGGAGGTTGCATCAGACGAGTCTTAGGACTGAATACCACAACAACAGTAGTAAGACACGAGTTTTAAAAGAAACTGGTATTTGAAAGGATGATGAAGAGAAAACGATTGCACGTGTGGAATAAAGTATATCTAAGTACTTCATAAAACTAATCTTTTACTCTTCTTCTGCCTCTCCATGATTAGGTATGTATTAGGTCTGTTGTGGTCTCACTATCTCTTCCACGGTCTTGCTATATCTTATTTCTCTTGCCTATTGGGTTAATTATGAATTCTTTGCGGCGGCTGAGGATGCAAATGTTCTCTCATTGCTCTTTAAATTATATAGATTTTACTGTTAGTGTTTGGATCCCTAATTCATAATTATTTTGTTTATGATTTTGTCCTCTCTGATAAAAAATTTAACTAATTTTATAAACTTCATTTATAGATCCTTTATTTTTATTATTTTAGTTGATTTTTCATCGTCCAACTTTCTGATACATATAATAATGTGATAACTGGCATGAATATGAATTGTGTTTCTTCCCTGAAATATTCTTCTTACTTTTCTACATATATACTGAAAATTGTTATTCTGTATGTACTTGTCTTGTATAGAATCCTAAACATTGAAAATGTGACACCTTATCTAGTGGCACATTATTTTATAAGCGACTACAAATATTAAATAAACTTAAAGAATACTAAAATCCCTGAATTCCATATGTATGTAGAATTGAAGAAAACAGATTAGTATAATATGTATTTAATCACCATGAGTACTCGGAAGAAAAGAAAAGCAGAGTGCAATTTGGAGGATAAGTTATGAATATTAAAATGTTGAGCACTTTTACCCAGGAAAGACAGCAGCTGATACGGCATAAAACATTTTCAATGAAAGTGTTTTTAAAAATAAATCTCTATAACTATTTGCGACATTAAAAGACACACAAATATTATAATCATTTTAAAATTATAGTTCCAAATTTTAAAAGTATAAAGAACTTGATTTGGGTGTTTGCTAATTCAACATTACTGTACATTATATATATATATATATATATATATATATATATATATATATGTGTGTGTGTGTGTGTGTGTGTGTGTGTAAATTTGTATCACCTTCAGTTTCTGAAGGATTTTTTACGACACAGTGCAGCTCTAACTGTGAAAAAAAAATAATGTGTTTTAATATTTTCCCGAGGAATTTTATAACAAAATATTACCACGAAATGTTTGTTAACTCTAAATTTATTTCCCGATCGTTAGGCATAGAATTTATAATGTTTATCTAAATAACAGTTCATTAACTACTTAACATCTTTCGGTTGCCCAAATTAACACAGTCGTAAAAAGTTTAAATGATGTTTTATTTTATTTTTGAAGTAGTTTGTCGTTTCTCGGCTCATAATTTTTACTCTCATATTCCCGGAGAAATAGAGTATTTTTGGTTGACGAATTGCTTTATTACAGCGTTCTATAACCGGACGCTACTCATTTTTCAAGATATGCGTAGCGCATCCACATATGCAATGTAATGTAATTATACCTTTAGCAGTTATACTGTGTGGTCTGGAAGGAATTAGTTTTGTAACTGCTGCATGTCTACTTAGTTTAAATTTTACAGTAAGCCTCCAATTAACTCTGCTCCGCTTAACTCTGTTTCTGTATTAACCTGCTATTTTTGAGATTCTACATTTCAGTGAGGTATTGGGATTTCAATGAAAACTCAGGCAATTTTTCGGCTTTGATAAACGAATACGTTATATTTGTCAACATCAACAGTACATATCAATTTAAAAAATAACGAAATATCGGGTCTTCAACTAAAATAACTTCTGCGACGATGTGATTGTTGAAATGGATAATTGACTCTTTACCTTAAAAAACTATGAAGTTGAATATGCCATTAAAATCACGAGTTACTAGAGAAAGAGCACGAAACCATTTTTACGCAAATTAATAGTGGGGAAGAGATTTTCATGGAACGTTTCGTAGATTGAAAAGCAAATACATTTTTCATAACATACATAATAATGAAGAAGCGGCAAGTGGAAATACCAAAGCAGCTGCTAATTTTCAGTACAGGGCAGTTCGGAATTAACCTCCTGAATTAGTACTGAATGTTGATTCTTGGAAGCAAAGGCCCAAACGTACATTTTTATCCTGTGCAGAAGAGCAAGCAACTGGATTAAAAACCCATAAAGATCGTTTAAAACTTTTACTGTGAATACTTTAAACCAGAACCGCTTCATGCTCATCATTCCAAAAACGAGAAGCAATGACGAGAATTTCAAAATCATCTTAACCAGTAATTTAGAAGTAAAAAGAAATCTTAGATCGATCTGATAATTCCCAAAATTATTTCTGTGCCCGTCAGATGAACGCTACTGTGAATTAAAAAATTAAAAGATAGTTTTACTTTTATTGATATAGCTCCAAACCACTCAGCGCATTTTTCAACTCAACTACAATGTATCATAACAATAAATGAACCCATAATTAACGTAATGTTACATAATAAAACGAAAAACTCATGTTTTTCCGCTGTCGCTTCACCATTCCACAATATTAATGTGTTAAGATGATTTCGTCTAGTGCCGGAACGTTTTGGAACGCATACTCCGCGTTACTGTCACTCGTAAGTTTGGATAAATCATACAAAAAAAGAAATTAATGGATATTTAACACAGAGAAATGGACTATCAACTTTTTTTTAGCATAAAACTAATAATGAGTGAACCAACTAGTTTACGTGCTACGACACACGCAGATCTGAAATCTTCATCGTGTAGTGATCAATTAAGAACTGTTTAGCGTATAACGAGAATTGTTTCGGCTACCGTACAAATTTCACTATGTTTTTGAAACAGAAAACCTAGTCATTTATCGTTCATTTTCTGTGTGATACCAGCAGCTGACCGCTTTGCAAGTTGAGCAGGATTACTCTATATATTGCTTTGTGAGTTTTGGGCACCGTGTGATACATAAAGTCTACCAAATAAAAACCAAGAAACTGTAAATTCTAGTTTATCATGTGAAGTTTCTAAGAAATACTAAGAACACAAATACTGACGGTCGGTATTAAATTTTTTATACTTTATTTTAGGTCAGACGTCGAATATATTTCTTTCATAAATTACTAACTTGTGAATTCTTTTATACACATTTCATATCTTTATTTCATGTTTTTGTATAAAATAATGATGTCTTTTGTTAGGATTTTCATGATTCTATTTGCGTGATATATTTTTGGAGTTATGCCGCTTGCAGCAATAATTTTTTCACGATATGAAACGTCTAAACTTTACGTTTTCATTTAACGTGCTACATATCAAATAATATTCAGGAAAATATTTTTTACACTGACTTTTAATATTTTTATCGACCAATATTTCATATTATTTATATGGTCATATTCATAGCATTTAATTTCTAACTATTAATTGTCTACTTGAGATCATCATGAGTAAATATTTGCTGCACATTTTAACTAATTTATATCTGGAAGTGTTTGTGAAATAGAAAGTAACATATATGAAAAACTCGATGGAATCGAGAATAGAAAGTTCGCAGTCTACGTTGCACTCGGTTCTGCTATCTGTACGAAAATATTTCGTGATGAGCGACAGACTAAATCCCCCTCAGAAATTTTGATAAACTAGAGCGCCCACTTTCATAAATCCTTGTGAATCATTTAACTTTAGCCGCATTACCAAAGACAATGGATTAAATCTTTGCAAAGAAGAAATAAATATGCGCTGCTTGAGGGAGAGAGTTGGAGGAATTAGAAGTTTGAATCTGCTATAATCTGCTCTCCTTTTGAATTTTAGGGCTGCCGAGTTTCATAATCGGATAAAGTTTCGGGAATGACTTTATTAATTGAGAAGGGACATTTTTATGATGAAATCAAATAAAACGCTTTAACGCTTAACGTTTGAGATACTCGGTTAACCCTGTCTTGTAACATGGATCCTATCTTCACTATTCACAGAGAAACATTTCACTAAAGCCAACGATAATATTTAAACACATCATCAATAGACATTAATTTTTTTTAAATATTTTCTCCGAATTAACTCTAAATGTAGTAAACGCAGCAATTTTATGCAAACGAAGTACGCTGCATTATTAAACGAACTTTAAACTTCTTAAAATATTTAACGGAGAATATATTTTGGTATGTTTACAGTTCAATTACATTGTTAAAATAGTCAAAATATTAAAATAATACTGAAATAAAATTAATATATCAATTTTCTCTCAGAATATAAACAGTATGATAGTTGTATTTATTGATTTTAAACCATACCAGATGTAAAAGACATACATATATTTATGTGATAGGTCATTTTTGTATTACCCGCTCCTTCTCTAACACTAAATGCCAAATTCATCTCCTACAATAGCATATTTAAAAAGCTTTAAAATAGCTTTAAAAAGCTATTTTCCTTTCTGCAACTACTACCAATCACGATTAGTACCCATATAAATTCACACACCATACGAACATTTTAGCAAAGATTTCCTAATATTCTTACTTGTATTATCCGTAAGTAAATTTCTCTTTTTTGCGAAAGATTTCTTTGCCTGTGCTATCATACTCATTATGTCTACTATACGTCTACCATCCCTAGTTATTATGCTGCCCATGTAGAAGAATTCCTTAGCCTCCTTCATAATTAACTTAATCTAATAGAATTTATTATTCCACTGTTTCCCATAACGCATCCATTACCTTGGTTTTCCTTCTATTAATCCTAAATGTATATCATCACATTAAAGTTATAATTTAGTTTTGAGTGTATAATTTTCTGTTAAAAATTTTGATTTTACGTAAAGTTATGAATTGCTATGAGACGAAATAAAAACAGATAATGCGATAAAACTAAACTAATACGTATCTACTACATTAATCTTGAAACTAAGTTAAGCGAAGAAGAAAACTTCAAATTCATTGCTCTATGTTAGGTAAATTAGCGTTTTTTTACACAACTAATTGCACAAATTCTTTAACTTTGTAAATCAAACGTGCAAGACAGAAAAACAAAAGGCACGAAGCAAGCATAAACCGTTAACGTTGTGTTTCGAACGTATTAGATTTCATTGACATTTTAATAAGGCTGTCACTACACTCAGTGAGAGTACAATAATGTACGTAAACGATTGTGTATAAAATGTTCTGAATTTTATTGTCTCTTTTAATGGTCATAAATAGACCGTAAAGTAAGAAAATAAAATTTTCAGGGCACTTATGATTAAAAGCATATGCTACAGAAGTATATAATAAATTGCTATTTAGCTTATATACTTTTTTCATGTTGTCTTGCGCAAAAGGACACGAAATTTTAATAAGATTTTAATTAACGAACTGAAGAGGTCCCATAAGTTGGGAACGAAACGTTATAATTCAATTTGAATTCTTTTATTTCCAACTTTTGACCATTTGCATTTAATTAATCTAGAGTCAATGTAATATTTATCGAGGATTTGGTAAGCACTTCTCCCAGGTGACGACGGCGTGCTCAGTCTTTAAAATATTAGATGTTTCCCGCCCGCTTTAATTTTTGTTGCAGGACGATGCTCACTAGAAATATGTTTACATTCTAATTACAGATTATCTTTATTATCTTTCTGGAAGCACTACACGTAAAAATAGAAAAAGCAAAATATAAAATAGGAAAATTCTCATACATATCTAAAAACATGTAACAAAAAAATAAATTAATGAAATTGTATTTTCTGCAAGTACATTATTTACGATTTACGAATATGTTAGCTTCCAAAAGTGATGTATATTCAATTTGTTGACTAAACGTAAGTGAAACGAAAGTCTCAGAATTAGAAACAAAAAATTTGTGTTGTGAATAGCCAGCCATTAGTTGTAAGTTTATTTTGTGTGTGAATATGATTTCATGAAAATTGTCTCAAAACATAAAACCCTGTCCGGGAACTTGTAATTATTATATCGCATACCAATTTCAGAAATATATTTCACAGAACTTTTGTTCGACAGTCCGTATTCAGTGATTTATCTTAATCATTATTTAAAAGAATATTAACCTTCATTTATTGTGGGGCTTACTAATTTGGTACGTGAATTGGCCATACGCATGTTACTTTCGAAACGTTCGTAACATGACAATTTACTAAACTTGTTAAAAATTAAATTAAATACTTGTTTTTCACAATTCAGTTTGGTAAAAAGAGGTTAGAAATGAATAATAAAATCAACTTCCTACTTTATAATTTCTATTATTAGTATTAGGGAAATATGAATTTTATTTCACATCCATCCCCTGCAGTTTTATAAAATTGTATAGCTATTTAATTTCGCAGACTTTGACGTAATCTCCTTTGCTTGATGACGACCCGGGTTTTCAGAAGTCTTTGCCTGTAAACAATAGCTTCTATAATGAGATACATTAAAGTTTATGTAAATATACTGAATGTGTCGTGGAGTGCGTAGACTCTTTCTTGGAGTGCGTTTCGATATCGACGTTTACCGTATTGAGGACACTGTAAACAGGTCATAAATCATGTTCTGCGAAGCGAAAGGAACCCCCAGAATGATAAATCGCACCCCTGCCACGGTTTAGCGGGACGAAAACTCCATTAAAGCACAAGGACCGCGAAAGGATGCCATCTAGTTAGGATTATAACGAATCAACTTGTCCAGCCGAGCAATAAACTAAATGAATTACAATGTCCATTCGGAGGATTGTGCGCGGTTTTGCCAAGGCGTTAATAGTTTCTCTGCGATTGCCCGTAAAACGATTTTACGAGGACGTAAATCAGTATTTGGCGGATTTCTACGAAGGGATCCTCTGAACAAATTACACACATGTAACCCCAAACATGAAACCATACATCATTCCAAGAAGACGTTCAGCTTTAAATGTTATATGGACCTATATATAAGGCAAAGTTATATATACTCATCGGCCTTATATAAAAATGAAGTGTTAAATCGATAGTTTTAGGTGCTTAACATCGTTATATATTTGAAACGTAAGAGGTGAATTCAGTAATCTGTAATATTGTATGCATAGTATTCGTTTCACTGTTGATCTCCAAACCGTCTCAGCTCGATTTAATGCATGTAACATTTTTTAACTATGTTTAACTATTGAACCAAACGAAGAGCGAAACTATATTATTTACGAAAATAATTTCCAAAATTTGCCTTGCTTTAACATCGTACTTGCGGAAACTTGAAGAGTATGAAAGTAAAAGAAAACAATAACTATCATAGTTTAAAAGGTCTAAATAATCGAATACTTGGTATGTGCAATGGAGTAGGCATAAACTTACGAATTAATACCGGCCATTTAACTCGCAAGCAGTGGCTGGCTAAATTTACGCGAGAGATTGCGCCTACGTGAAAATGAACTGATTTTAGATATTATCTCCTTTAATGTTATTCAACTTTCGTCTGAAATTTTTATTTAGCTTTATCTGAATCTGTATTATTTTTAGAAACACAATACATTAATATTTATAATAATCACAATTTTTCTTTGCCACTGTAACATTAGAGAACAACTTTATTAAGGAATAATTTTAATTTAAGAAAAATCTATACTTAGAAATTACATTAGCCTCATTTAAGAACCTATTATAAAATGCATGATAACCTAACCATGGTATTTTGTATATTGCCTACACAAGCAAACGACTGGGTTTAGAGCATTCTTTTTATGTAATTGTTGGTAAATTTCTTTATTATTTCAGCCATTGTTTCTGAAATAAAGAAAGAAAACATATCTTCCGAAGCGTTTGCCATTTTCAGCGTCTCCATTTACTTAGGGTAGATTAGAAGCTACAAAATTTAATATTTAACGCATGAACCGGAGTGAAACTCCGATTTGTTTCTTCCTGGAAGTATTTGTTCTGAAACCCTAATTGTGTTTCCATGGCTAGTAGCGCGCGTTGCTAAAATCTGTAAAAATTTCAAACTCATTGTGCGATGAATTATCATCTTCAGATTGGCTGTCAGCTCCAAAATATCAAATAAAACATATTTAATCTACATTCGTAATTATTAGTTTATTTTTTCTGAAGTAATAGAAAAAACCTGTAAATAGAATGTAACGGAATACTAAAGTTACTTGAAGCGTGTAAAACAAGTAATGTAGTTGCTCAGAACCTGACGCTAGGAGTGGCGCGTAAAGTATAAATTATCCCCAAAGGTAAAATTGTTGCAAATTATAAGAATTGGCATAGAGCAAAGGACTATACAAAAAGGGTACCTAAAAGGATTTGATTCTTACTCAACTGCAAGCACAAAAAGTTACAATTCGAATTTCCGT
Organism: Eucriotettix oculatus; assembly: GCA_034510155.1. NCBI lineage: Eukaryota > Metazoa > Arthropoda > Insecta > Orthoptera > Tetrigidae > Eucriotettix > Eucriotettix oculatus. The sequence continues at coordinate 65,629,514 of CM067379.1, read as the reverse complement.
CGGTTAAAAGATTCATGCGTTATCTTCCGCGCGTTAATAAAAACTTTAATTAAAACAAGTAATTGAAGTTGTTTTAAAGAGCAATTGTGTGCTAAATCATATTTTGATAGTATTAAAACAATTTGCGATGTTTGCATTTAATTTACGGTACCCGCCTTAGTGAAAATATATTCGTCCATGTTTTATAACCAAATTTTTGTTCCTTATTACCTATACATTTACTTTTATTTTAGAAAGAGTTTCTCATTTTCTCAACTTATTTTGTCTCTAAATGTCTGTATACAAACTTGCTCACATGAAGTCTTCGATGATAACTGAAACTCTCCTCACAGACTGAAAATTATGTCGCGAAATGTTAAAAAGTCCCTCTCACTTTTGCCAATACGTCCTGTTAGATACATAAACAGCACCAACTTTTTCAGGCCAAACTTTTTACGCGTAAACATATTATCTTTTTACGACAGGCACCGTTTTGTGACCAGAAATGAGTCTGCAGTTATTTTGTTAACACATGTCTGAATTGAACCCTTGTATTTTACACCACATTCTATTGTCGTCAAACCATACTTTAATTATTGGTTTTCTCATAGCACTCTAAGAAATGCCTATAGGAGCTTTCTCTTGCGGATATTTCTTGCAGGGTTCACATTTGGGATGCCCCGCACTATCTATGCTTTTTTTCAGGGTCCTCTTATGCCGAGGCATCTTAATCTATTTAAGGACTTGTATGTAATGGTGTCGAAGACCTTGAACGTACGGTAAGATGTGTTGGCTAATACCATTGGGTCAGTTGGCCAGCTTCCTCCTATGACATGTAAAGACACTGAGACGTGAGAATAGTACCAAAAATCCCGACCTACCTGATGAAAGTTTTCTAGTGTTTTCCCTATATCTCTGTTAGGTGAAAACAGCGTAGTATCCTTAAACTATAGCCCGGGGGCCCTTGTCAACCCTTGGCTACCTTGCTTTTCAATTCCCTTCATAATACTATTAAAGGGGATTTTCTCATTTCATATTGACAGATGTATATTTTTTTATATTCCTTATATAAAATAGAAAAATGAAGAACTAAAGCATAAAAGTAATTATGGCACAGATAAATATATATTTAATTCAGTTGATATTTAATGAAAATTACAACGTAAGGCACCGTAAGCATGGTGTCCTCCAATTATAAAACGTTCTATGGTTGAGTGGGGTATGTGGAAAGTCAGTTCAGCTTTAAGCCGAGGCAAGCAAGTTCTGAGTTGGCCCTTTCTCGTCTTCTGTAAACTCCAGCTCTGGGCTCTGGGCTCGCCTAGGATATTGATATCCGGACTTCAGCTTGTTATCTGATATAAAGAGAGAGACAGAAAGAGGTAAAGCTATTAGTAGGCAGTCCTTATGTCGAGGAAGAAAACATCTAAATCTCTTCTTTCTCCGCCCTCGGTTTATTATGCCGTTCAACTCTTCAATACACTTAAGAATGACGTAATATATAAAAACTTGATTTGTGACGTTTGTAGAATACAATCTTATTGGAAGTATGGAAATATTTTATTGAGAAAACAAAGTTTTGTTTAATTTATAGCTTTTAACCCATGTTGAACTTCCTACTATGGAAAGTGAACAAAGTGAAATATGGCTACTGGCTCATAAACACAGACTTTTTGTGACTCTACTTTAAATAAAATTTGTTGTATAAACTAGTGAGACAGTTTACCTAAAAAACCATGACCCACAAATAAGACTGTGCATCAACAAATTATAATAATAACAATTAAATAATATTTATGTTAAATACATAAGTCTATATATTTTTTACACTGAGAGCGGTGGGTTTACTTTGACTTACTGTATACGAGTAATGTCGCTACTTCATATTTGTCCAAAATTTTTCATGTATCGTGTGTACCTTCCCGTGAAGTAATACAGCTTAAATAGTGTTCCTATCTCACTTACAGCAAAATTATTATATTTTTCTTAAACTTTTTTAATATTTAAATAATATAAAAATGAAAAATTTAGATATCCATATCAGACGAAAGAAGGAAATATATGCACATAAAGTGATCCTAACGTACATTAATACTTCACGAAGGAAAATATAAAACTTGTCAAGAGTGAATCTGTAGCATATACGTTAACATACTGGAAGACAAGACAACTCCTTAGAATAGCGAATGAATAAAAACTGTACTGCGGGTAATGAATAAAACTGTTTCCTCTCAATTATCACAGAATTTTACGTCTTTTTTAATAAAAGTATGTCTGGCAGATGAGGGTGTTCATTATCTCTGAGAGTAGTGTCTTTTAATGACCGCTTTGCGTGATGCGTGGAACTATTATATCTATAACGGTTTCTGAACTGCATACACTGTTTGATGTTTTAAATTTGACAAATACTACATTCATATATCCTTACCCATTTGTACATTGGAAAACAAATAGTCCTACAACTGACGATCGGTTTAACAGTTTGGAACATTTTTATATGAAAACATTTACGTATATTACTGCCAAAAATTTCTTTGTTTTACTAACCTGAATGCTTTAAGCACTTCTCAAATTACATATTTTTATATTAGGATATAATGACGTCTTTTGTTAATAAGATCTATTAAATAACTGATTCGTTTAATTCATAGACCTTCATATTTACATGAAACTATCTGAGTGGCCGGCGATACCTGGTACATGATTAAATGTAATAAAAAGTTATGATACATTTTGATTCTCGCTCGTCGTCGTCGTCGCCGCCACACGCATTCACGCGGGCTATTTAATGGTATAATTTATTCTGTTGTACCTGCCCTACCTTAATGACATATATAAATAGTGTATCGGGAAAAACCGTAAAAGTAATTGACACCGAAAAGTATTTATTCGACTGAAATATAGGCCGCTATTGCAGATCTAAAACTTTCCGCCCCTACGTCCTATGGGTGCTGTCATCCGAGTCACAAAGAACATGTATAAAAAATTTCGTTGAAATTTCTCCACGCGTTTATAATTGAATGCGAAATTTGAGCTCATTTTACAGATAAACAATGAGTTTTATTTACAGTAATAAAGTAGTTGATCTATCTATCTATTATGTCTCTTTAAAACGAAATAACTTGTAGAAGCAATGGACGTTTTATTGAAGTAACAATATATTTAATATCCTTAAAAAATACAAAAATGTTCTCGAGTGCCTTGCTTACTCTGCGCAATATAAAAGCGACGGGTTAGCCCGTTCATAGTCGGTATGATAGGAAGAGTTCTGGAAAGTCTGTTTGGGCTGAGCCTCCTTTCCGTTTTATCTATGTCCCTCTTTTGGCCCAAGCCCAAGATTCTTAAATTAAGTCTCCCACCAGTTGAGACGACCTTGTGAAGCATGAGGGGTATATGCATGAGGGTCAAAGACCTTCGGCGTAAAGTAAGATTTGCTCGTTGACTTTATTGGACAAGTCGGCCAGCACCACTCAATTTTGATGGAGGCATGTGTAACGTTCCCACAACAATCCAGTCTCCCGTTATCAGACGTTTGTGGGAGTAGTACGAATACCCCACCTACCAAATGCAGACTTTCTAGGGTTTTCCTTGGGTCACCTTTAGGTGAAATACCGGGTAGGATACTTACACTATTAAAGGGGAGTTGCCTCCTTCTGGATCACCATCCCGTAGCCTGTACACAGTTAATTTGGTTTTGTGTAAGATTTTTACACTAGGACTGCTGTAGTCGCTTTGATTTATATTTGTAATATCGCTTCCTCATACAGTATTTATATAATACATTTCCCGAAATGTAAAATTTGAAGTGAAAGGTATCACTCTAAATCGTGGGTGAATAGCCATTCCTACCGATATCCTTTCGGATAACATGCATAAACCGTCTTTCGTGCTTAAATAATGTAGGTTTCAAATTTAATTTTAATTTCCAAATGATCCTTTTCTTGTCGAAGCAATCTCCATAAAAGGGTGTCATAAAGTGAAACGAATACCTACAAGTACTATAAAAACAGTATCCATAAAAATAAGCCCATAGAGCAGCTGTAAATATTATTATTCTTACTAACAGTACGACTGAAATTCTTCTAAGATATAAAGGGAGAAATGATTGCTGTAAAACGTTTAAGATACCTTACAGGAAACTTTATTAATGCCCTTACAGATGAAGATTGTTAGTTTAAAACAGAAGAAAGAATTATCTGCTATAATTCCTAATACTAAAAGACTAGCGGAGTGATCCCAATATTCAAAATTCGAATTTATTTTGACAGTACAAAATTTCCGAATATATTTTGAATTTTTGAAATTATTATTATTACGTGGATTAATTCAAAATTTATTCTTATACCTTTTAAAATGGAATCATAGTATTGATTGGAATCTGTAACATTTCACACGTTTATGTAATTTTCACACATTACGCATCAAATACCTGTATATTTTCTTTATTTTTCAAAACAAGACTATAAAATATTTTTAAAAGCATTACCGAGGAAATTGAATGCCGACTAAAGCTTTTATATGAGACGAGGCGAGGAAAAACTCGGAGGAAATTGCTTATCTCTTTCTGTTATGAATAGTTATTTGAAGATAAAACGTTAATTAAAAGGAGAAAGCTTTAGAAAAGCACCGCAGTGCCAGACAAATTAATTTAATGTGTCGCATTCTCTTGTGCATATTAAAAAACGAATCACAAGAATTTCAGGGAAGTTTACATAGCATTTCTGGTTGTACGAAAGAGTTTACCTTCGGGGCTCTAAAACTGCTAAACAAGGTATCGGATTCACTCTGTTTCGTTTTACCACACCAAAAATAACTTACGGTTAATTAAACTTGTAAATTTGTTTCATTACGTCAAAGAGATAGGTTTCCATAATAATTCTCACGCAGGCTGTGTTTCAGGCTGAGAGGAATATAATGGGAAATTTTGCTATTTATGTTTGGTTTTAGTTGAAGCTCTGTTCTCTTTTCGATGTAATCTAAATCTGGGACGATCGAGCTCAGTAACAAGGCACTAAAACCGTGAAGATCGGATCTCGACGCTAGGCCATAAATTCACTCTCCCACGTTAAAAAGGAACCCACAAATGTACGAAGAATTTTGATCCACATTCTTTCACAAAGCTGGCTACTATACAGTGAGAAACATCATAAGAGAAAGTTTTCCTTTGTGACAAATTTTGACGGTACGATCGTTGTCCTCGTTGTATGAGGACTTTAATTAAGAGCGGCAGAGCTTTGTCTCTGACAAAGCAAACAGTCGTCCAAAGTTTTTCGCCGTACAAAGTTTATTGTTATCCTGTCTGAGGAAGGGCCATTAACAGATTAGTACAATAGCAGTGTTTGATGATCATCTAGTGCTAATGCATCGACAAACACTCAAATCTAGTGGAATGCTTACGACAAATTTAAAGGCTGTAAATACATCGTACTCAGAACAAGGGAAGTCGGTGAACAATCTTAACGACCAGTTATGAACCTTATATTTATAATCGTTAATAAGTGTTTATACTATTTTGAATCTATTATATTATACAGAGTAATTATGAATTTAATGAAATATATTTTAAAAATCGGCATTGTTAACTGGTAAATATAACATCTAAGTACATGTAAGATAATTTTTTAACGTAGTGCGCCCCTGTACGAAGGATTTCCAAACTAACTTGCTGTAAGCAAGAAATTTCATATTTTACCTTTCATGTATTGTATCATGTGATATGTTGTTTAAGAATTTTCCCTGTCCGAATTATTTTCAATTTTTCAGATACTTTATAATTGCCCTGCATATTATTCACATTAATAAATATGTATCTATTCATTCTTCTTCACAATCAGTACACAACTTACTTCCTATACTCAACTAACCTAAATGTCAGAATACATCATATAATAATTCATAAATGCCCTAAAGCTCCGTAACAAATTATAACAACCAACTAAATGTTATCTATGTACATATGTGATCTGAATGCGCTAATGACAGCAAGGTTCATACAACTTAAATAAATAAAATATTGGTATTAACCTTGCAAAAACACTATTGACACACATTTGTGTATAACCGTATTAGTTAAAATACCCGAGTACAGAACACAATTATTTTTAACTAAGCTTTAAAGTTCAAAAGTCTATGTCACAACGTAAACAATTATAACCTTCAACTTATAAACGTTGCATCAAAATGGAATTCACAAGATAATATAAATTCAAGAAATGAAGAAATATGTTCAACAAAGCACACTGAACTATGGAATTGATTAAATTATTGAAAACATTCCATCTGTTCTTGAAACCAAATAATTCAAATTTAAATGATAATGTATATACATTCTTTATTGAAGTTCCAAATTAAGGCTGTTGAAAATTTGTTTTATTTATTACAAGGTGATTTTCCATTCAGATTGTACAACAGATGAAGAAATTTCAATTCTGATACCCCATGTCAAGTGTATTTCCAGACCAATTCATATTATTTTGTCCCTATTCATTAATGATATTTCCATTTATTGTGACTTGTTTGAATTGAAGTCACGTCAATGCACTGGTAAAAAATTGATGTTTTTTGCTTTGAAATGACAGCCTAAACGTTTCAATGTTACATTTGTGTTATTCAGTACATAAATAGGTCTGATGTAACCCTCTATGCTAACCTATCCTGCTAACTCATCCCACAACCCCCCTAATCCGCTTAGTGTATTCCATACTCTACCTCCTCTTCTGTTTTTACCCCACACACTTACCTCTAATGCTAATTTTACTATTCTCTCGAGTCTCAAAACCTGGCCTGTCAATATATCCCTTCGCATTGTCAAAGTCCTCCATATTATTCTATCTTCTCAAATTCTGCTTAGAACTTCCTTGTTAATTACTCTATCCACCCATATGATTTACAGCATACGTCTACAGCAACACATTTGAAAACCTTCAATTCTTTTACTTTTGAAGCTCTTACTGCCCAATTTTCACACATATAGAACGCCACCCTCCATATCAAAATTTTTAGTAAATTCCTCTTTTTGCGAAATTCCTTCTTGCCTGTCCTACCCTACTCTTTGTGTCTACTATACTTCTACCATCCCTGGTTATTATGCTGCCCAAGTAGAAGAATTTATTGATTTCCTTCAAAATATCCCTTCCCAATCGTTGTTCCCTGATCTCATTGGACCAGTCGGTCAACTGACTCCTTAATTTTGTGGAGACACGGAGAAGGGAATGCTGCGACCCCACAGAAAACCCGTCTCCGGTTATTCGGAAGGGCGTGAGAATAGCACCCTATGCCCGACCTGCCTGATGCAGGTTTTCTAGGGTTTTCCCTGCATCTCTCTAGGTGAAACACCGTGTAGAATCCTTAAACTATAGCCCGGGGTCCCTAGTCAACCCTTGGCTGCCTTGCTCTACCTTCCGTATCCCTCCATTTCGAATCCCTTCCTATGCTATTAAAGCGAAGTTGCCGGTATCAGGATCACCCTCATTCACTCTGTTAACCCAAAAAATTCTATTATATTATTTGTAACGTTAAGTATAAAGAAACCGAGTGAATGAAGTTAAAATTATTTAAATCTTTTTTTTATCAAATTACATGCAGTAAAATTACTCAAACAAATCCCATACAAATATCGAACCAACATTGGGTGCTGTTCAGACTATACTAACAGAAAGTAAATGCAGTTTAAAGTAAATATATGGAAAAATATTTGACCTATTTGATGCCAAATGTGGATTCAAAAATGTGGAAATTTTCTTTAATCTGGTTGCAATCATATTAACAAATTTATTTACTGGCCTAATTTATGCAAGTATTTAAAGTCCACTTTTATACACGTTGTATTTTTCTTAGACACCTCAGATTTTCCTTGAGACTTTTTCCGTTCTTCATAAATACTGCATATATTTTCTTGGCATGAATCCGCAACACACGCATACTGTGTATTTGTTCGGCTGCTGACTGCTAACAAACTGTTCCAGGCCCCTTTGAGAAAATGTACGACACGAAAGATGGAATGAACGAAAAAACAAATATTAATAACTGCAACTGAGTCGAGTTCGCTGTCAGCTTCACCTATAGAAACCATAAAAACAATCAAAACACAATAATGAGTCGCTCATTATTTTTGACGAATTATCCAGCTTGGAAACTTGATATTATTTTATCTATTGTCTACACCGGTACAGTAATATAGTCTGTTCATATTGGTTTATCGATTTATATATTAATATTTATTCTATTCTTCCCAATGTATAACATTTCGTTCATAAATTTTGGCATTAAGTTTTCTTGATCTAATTTTTAAAGGAATCTTGTAACAATTATGTTTATGCAAATAATTTTAGTTCCATGAACTAGATTTAATTAAATATCTATTACATCTGTTACTATATTTTACTTAAAAATATAGTTTAAAATATGGAATTCTGTACTCCGTGAATACTAATTTAATAAATAATTACTTGACAAGTTTAGAGACATGAAATAGAGATAAATACACGAAATTATAAAATAATAATTTGTCACACCTAATGTTATTTAAATTCGCTGGATTTTTTGATCCTGGCAATGTGACTAAATAAGTAACAAGATTTTCAGAGCCGTTGAGTCTTATTTAATTTATCTCTTAACTTTGCCTGTTATTTGCTTTACTTATTTATCTAAATAAAATATATCAAGGTTCCAGTGTTTTCGACCCGCTTGAAATGTGTTTATGGTTCTATTCATTTTGCTTTCATGACACAAGTAGTGATAATTCGACAAAGCATTTTAATAGAAGACGAACCATCCTCTGATTCGTAAAAACGTATGTTGCATTTTCCACGAAGGAGAGTATAAACTATGACACCAACAACGTTTCACGAAAGTCGTTGCATCTAAAGTTCATATTCCAAATCAGTAATCGTTATATTATCCAACTGCAACATAAATGAAACTAGTTTTCTATCAGTTGATGTTGATAATGGATCGACAATTTCAGTTATATGCATACAGGGATTTTCAAATTCAGTAACTGAAATTTATAACACCTTAAACTTATAATCCTATGGCAAAAGATGAGATGATGAGACGAAACGTAAAAGAATTTGTATGATTGTACCCCGTGTCGCCATTTCCAACGTGATTGCGTCGATACCGGTGTGAGCCACCGTGTAGGGACAATGGTTAGGTCGTCTTGTAATCCCATTAGCGGCAATCAAACCGCTTCGTTTTTGCGCTGATACAGTATTGTGCGTCCCGGACCCTGAGGCTTGTAAGCCGCTTAGACACGACAGCTGGGATCAAGGCAACTCGTCAGCTTTAAGCTGCCGGAGGCATGGGAACGTTTCGAAAGCGAAGGGGCGTGCCTCGAATCTAAGCAGGGCCACTTCTACCAACTTGGGTTCACACTTTCCAAGGGCCATTTCGGGCGAAATATATCTAACGTGTGCTCAGAATGATCCAGTACAAATAAAGCAGCTCTCTGGTGGTATATTTCATACAGGTATACCATTATATATTTCCTCCTTTAATTTGACAATTGAAATATGTCCAAGAAAATAAAAAAATGTATTTCAAAACTAATAACACTTTCGGAAGTCATAATAATGTATAACGAAACACTTGAATCAAAAAGAAGTTTGTCAACCATCGAAATATTTAATTTTATTCCTGAAATCGATTTTCTTCACGTTGAGAATTTCATCATTGTTCCCCGATAATTGAAGCAGGAACAACAGTTGGTTTTGTTTCTCTTTCAGTCTTGACATAGCGGCCCTGCAGCAAGGTTGTCCACTTCTATATGTTATTCAAAAATGTATATAAACTGTGCAATACTATCTCGGTGCTCGGCACTCACCAGGTATTTATATTAGCCCGGCACAGTATTAAAATACATCACTATTTAGACCATCATACCAATATCCACAAAAATCGTTTTGTGAACACGTGACTAAACCAAAATTTACACTGACCACGTTTTAAACCTTTACCTGTTTATGACCCCCATCCTTTTAGAATACTAATTTCATTATTACCGGTAATATAACTGAAAGAAGCATAGCCACTTAAATTTAAAATATATATTCTGATGAAAAGGCATGAGTAGGGCTTATTCTAAATGTTTCCAGTCTTGCTTCACGTTGATTGTTTGTTTCTGTAGTTTGTGATGGTCTTTTGTTTCATTCATGAGGTGTAGATCAAACTATCCCTTGTCGTTTGGGTGGCATTGTTAATTTTACAGCAAAAGGAATATTTTAACTGAAATGAGACTGTTAGTATTTTGTTCAATTGTCTTATGTCCAGCGTGCGCACTCATATACCATATATGTAAATAAATAAATATATACAATTCATTAAGATATATATAATGTAATATTCTACATATATACACTTCAAAAAAACAAATACTTAAATTGTTCATCACCATTACAATAAAACACAGAATTTTTCAGACATTATTCATCTGTTTTGTTAATCCATTAATCTGGATTAGTCACAATATACAATTCACTGTATACGTTGTTATTTGTTACCATCATATGCCCGTAAATACAGTTTTGTGTAATGTTTAATTTATCAGTGAAATTGGAGTATATAATTTTATAGGTCTTACATTAGCTTAATCTACTCGCGCTCCTCTTAGCAAAGCTGACTGAACTCGCTCTAAAATTCAAGGAGTTTAAATACGTATTTTGAGGGGATTTTCTATTTTAGCCGTAATGGGGAAAGAAAGAGACCTAAATCTGCTCTAAGGTGATCACTACAACAAACTTTCATTGCAATCAGATAATCCGTATATATGGAACAATCAAAAATACATAAATTTCTATAGATACTCCAAATTTTTTACTTTTAATAAAGGAAACAGGTAATTGTATCTTAAGTTGCCATTTTTTATGAAACTTTACTTAAAAATAGTATTTTAGTTAAATTATATTTTGTTGATACAGTTTTATTTACTAAGAAAGAGTTACAATATCAATAGCAGTAAAAATAACGAAAAATCATTACTGCTGTTTTGAATTTAATTTTTTTTATAAAATATAGTCACGCACCAGAGGTTACAGAAATTTCTGTGAGAATCTTTGAGAAGTTATTGAGATATAATTATTGATGACGCTGCTGCCCAGTGGCTTCTTAATCCCTCTAAGACCTCCTCTTCAGTAGATGATTTAATACTGCGAGGCCCGGTTGGATAACTGTGAAAGTCAATGACCCCCGACTATTGGCATCTGGGAAAAGATTTTTAGTTAAAATTTATTTCATGAAGATTAAAATAACCCCTTTAATAATTTATAAAACGTGAGTTCATTGCAATTTAAGAAATATTACATTATCTTTATCACTCATCGTGGTTATTTTTTTCGACAAAATGCTCTGTGTCACTATGAAATATCAAAATATATCACTGAATCTTTAAGGTAAACAATTATTAGATAAATATGTTAGAACACGTTCCTTGATATACACGGTCAACTTAATTTTAATTGTAAAATTGACGTAAAAAATAAACCATTACCTCTGTGATACCAAAAGTATAATATTACCAAAACTTTACTCATGAATCGAGAGCTCATAGTTTGTAAGTAGCTGTTGGTTCAGCTGCGTAATTTTTACAAAATCAGAAGCACTTAATAAAATATTATCGCAATATCTCCTCCAATTCTCGATAATTTCTCAGTTATAAATCAATTAGATTACTTTGGTAATCGTTAGTATATGAAAATATAAATTTATACATTTCCAAGTGCATTACAATGACAACCAACGATCTTTGAGAGACGCAAATTAAACGAAGTAAGTTTCATTCTCGGGTCTCAATAATACTCACGGAGTAATGCGTTATAATAATACTTTTAAAATCTGACTATAAATGCATAAAATTGATGCGTGCTTAAGATTTATGAAGTTCCAGTCGACTTAACATTATTTTTAGATTACTCAGTGTGTTATAATTGTAAATGAACTACAGCGCTTACTTGATAAAATGTTTTCATAGGAGTTTCCTCCATACCATTCAGGAACGGACTTCACGCTGTAATTTCTGGAAGGAGCTGTGCAGCTCAGATATAACAGCATTAACAAGAACTTGCCAACTTAAGCCTAAAGCAACTTCAAGGTACCAAGAGAAATACACTGTAACTGAATACAGCCGCGCCCAGTTTACATCAAAACTGTTTTATAGGCGTGAAGACTACGTTTATTGGGATATATTTAGTTAATGTGAAATAATTCGCGGAAATAGATGTCACGACAATTTATTTATTATACGTAATTTGTCTCTTCAAGTATATTTATTTACCGTAAGACCTTAATCAAATATAAAGCCATGTTGCGTCTTTTATCCTTAACAGAATATTTGTTCCCCCACGGCCTTCGGAACCTTAAGCCCAATGACCCCACAAAATCTGGAGGTTGGAAAATTTGGTTCCACCAAATTACTTAATTAAAATAAAATGAAATAACCCCTATTAATTTTTAAATCCATTTACACTACAATGGAATAAATATTTTATCGTTTAAATATTGAGGCACGATTACAACAATTTAAAAGAAATTGATTTTTTGTAGTGACTTATTATTCTCTCTGACTATTGCAAATTACTTTAAATTTGTTTCACTTTTTTAAAAATTTAATGAAGGCCGGTATTTTCTCGTTCCCGGTTTATAAACTCGCGGCGCGTTCTGAGTAGAATATTAATAGACAGCTTGAACATTCCGATGAATGACTTTTGATGCGCGCTGAATAGAATAATGTGAGCGATTGTAGACTCTAGTGTTGATGAAAGGAGTATCTGAAAAGGGGAATAAGTTAAGTCTGCTTTTTCTCTGATGTACAACAAGAGGCTGTCGAGTGATTCACGAGCTACCAGAGTCTACAAATACAGACTAAAATGAAATGGATGTATATCATGCTGCACGGTTGTGTTTACTTTATTGAATTGCATACAATGAGACTTTGGTCTCTGGCGATATATCTGTACGTAAGGAGTATCTTTCACCATGGCATAATCAGAGCTCCGCAATGAATGCTTGAAATTTTGCAGAACTACTACATTAAAACGCGTTTCAGTGGGATGAATGTAATGGAAAGCATCGCTTTGGTTTGGAAATAATTCAATTTTACGGGCCTTTGACAGTCAATTCTTTGAAGCGACGTATCGGCAATAAGCGGCCCGGAAAGTGTAGCGAAATCGATAGCCGCCAGTCCGAAATCGTTAAGTCAGATCCGGATTGCGATGTATCGATCTAGGGACTTTAGGGTGTAATAGTAGCCGCACCCAATCAGAGAAGCCGCAGCAGGAAAACTCATTGTGCGGCGGCAAAGCCCATTACAGAAGCCGCGCCTCTGGAAAGCCGCCAGTCAATCAAGCCTAAATATAGCGTACTAGCGACTGTCTCAGACATCACTGCGACTGCGACTGCGTGCCTAGTTTAAAGCTTTACTCTCCCTCTGTCGAAATTTGTAAATTGTTTCTGCCCCTTGACTGCTGGTCGAGCAGACAGCTGCCAGGGATTAATCATGTGGACTGAAAGTTTGATATTTTGTCATGTCGAGAACTAGATAGATTAAAATAATATGTCAAATAAAAGTTACAGGTATTTAAATAGTTAAAATTATGGATAGTTCATCAAACTATTTGCGTTATTCTATAAATAAATATTTTACTTTTCCTGTAACATGTTATGATTAATGAACAGAAGAAAATACTTATTCAATAAATATTCTTACGATATCGGTATTTATTTACATTTTCATCTGAAAAGTTATTTTTATCATTAAATACATTTACAAGTCATACCACTTTCAAGATGTAAACCGATCTCCATAAAACTCGTTGAATACTCAAACTGTTTCTTTCAAATTTGTATTTGAAAATAGACGGTTTCTGATATACATTTGTGAGAATGACTATATCAGTGTTTATAGATGTATTTAGTAAGTATTTGTATTTATTTTACTACATATTACTCGTCTTATTATGTAATTTGGCAGAGTGGTCGATGTTGCCCGCGTATTCATTTACATTCAGCCCACAAATAAATTCATTCGATTTTATCTCTTGGTCAATGCGTGATTTAACTAACATAAATCCTTGATAGCAAACACTGACCTATACTGATTTAACCAGACTGTTCTGACGATATCTTTTGCAAGTCAAGTATTCTTCTAGAGTAATATATAAGAACAGCGGCTTAAGAAGTTCTAAAAATCCCAGTGTTTTAAAATATTCTATTTATATTGTCAAAATGCATCCTGCATTCTATAATTACGGAGTCCAAAATACACCCGATACATAAAGAAGTAAAACATGTTGGTTTGCCTAATATGGGGGACAAAATATTCCTGCGTATCTATACTAAATAACTGGTATAGAGCGTACATTTCTCCTTAAATAGACGAAAGAAATATTTAAAATATGTAGGTTTTTTACAACAAATATTTTACCTACTTTAACACAGGAGACGTGTATTGTGTGTATTTTCTTATAAATCTGAAAACCTTTCACAAAACATTTATCTTCAATTTTGAAAACGTTTAGACTATATATTTCACAGGATAAACTCAAATCTATGCGAAAAATGAAGAAAAATATCTGCATAATTTCACAGTTATATGTGCACACTATGCGGTGAGACGCGGTAGAGCGAGAGCCGCATATGCAGCGGGACGCCTATAGAGCAAGAGCCGCATATGCAGCGGGACGCCCATAGAGCGAGAGCCGCATATGCAGCGGGACGCCCTTATAGTGAGAGCCGCACATGCAGCGGGACGCCCTTACAGTGAGACTTGCATATGCAGCGGGACGCCCTTATAGTGAGACTTGCATATGCAGCGGGACGCCTTTCCAGTGAGACTCGTCAACCCATGCAGCGAGACGCCCTTCAAGGGAGACCTGACAACGCAGGAGCATATTGTTCGTCGTTTGGGTGTCATCAATGATTTAACGAGCTTTGTTTACTTTTACAAATTATTGTAGAGAAAGTAAAGAACATGCGATTGTTATTTTTTATCTATTGAAATTTCAGATTGCACTGAAATACTGTGATTTGTATTTGATTAGTCAATTTTTTCAAACGTGTGAAATATTACTCAAAAATCAATGTGAAATACTCGCACATGTTGAACATACTAACTTTCCATGTAACGGAAGATGATAGAAGTTGCTTGAAAGTTTATTGTTACTCTTACAACTTCTGTTGAGGAAGGTAAACTTTAATGTCATGAAAATGAAAAACTGGAGAATGAATGCGTTACCACGTCTATGCTATGAAAGAGCACTCAAATCATTGGTACTATCCTTTTGTTGTTTATCCCTTTTATAAATAATTTCTGAGTAAATTTCTCATGATTGGTTTCATCTCTCTTCCGACTAAATTTTCTGTATCTGCCTTCAAGTTGCAGCTTTCTTTAGAGAATTCCTCTGATTTGATTTTTGTTTATATTTTTGGAACCGTTTTCACCTACATAGAAACACCATAGGATAATGATTATAAACGCGCCAAATTTCCCGCTCAATAAATATCACGATCTTTTATTATCAACTCAGTTCAACATGTGCACCCAACTTTGACATAATTATAATTCTGGAATTAAATTTAACTCACTAATCCATATGTTTGTATAATACAGTAGTTGAAGTTGGTAGTTAACATAAATAAGCTAGTCATAGATACTTTTGGCAGCATGTTTTATTATTTATTGGCTTGTGATCAGTAATTAATGCCGACCTCCTATGGTGTAGTGGCTAGCGTTGCTGCCTCACAACCCAGGGGATCCACGCTTGGGCATGAACATGGGCATGGGTATTCCTGTCGTCATGGTAGCGAGGGCCGGCATTAAGACTTTTGGAGAATCGATACGCAGACCATGTATCACTCCAAATTCTTAATTATTTCTTCAATGACAATCAAAATAACAGACACACACACCAATAGTAATTTTAAATATTTACTACTGTAATTTGAACTCATTATTATTCGCAGTTTATGGAGTACAATATTATCCTAATATTCAGGTTCTAATAAATGCAAAATAAAGTTAATAAACGCTCCACAGTGATAAGTTTCCATCATGAAGTTTCCTCTAGAAGAGAGAAGTACGTGAAGCGACCGAGTTTGGATTCCATCTCTGTTATCAGAAGTGACGCCGATATATTTCCTTTAGCACACACCAGCTGCCGCGGAGCTGACAAACTTTGTTTTTCTCTTACTCCCAGAACTTGGCTGGCACTTTCCTTCTCAGCCATTTTCAATGTACGTAAGCACGGTGAAGCAGATGCTCCATTTAGGACGTCCGCGTGGTCTAATACAAGTAATTATCCTACATTTCTGTAATTCACGAACTTACAATGTATTTAAACTGTAATATCGTATCAGGAGGGGCAAAACTTATTACATTCTTAAAATCAGTTACTCCTCAATTATATTTTATTATAAAATTATTCATTTTATAATTTAAATTATAAATCAAATGTACCTATAAATAAAAATAAAGAAAATGAATTGAAATTAAGTTCCACCAATCCCCACTAAAGTATAGAACTGAATAAAAACTATAAAGGTAGGAATGTATAGAAACAAATGAGGTTTAAGTTTCAAAATAATTCCATTTAAACATAATAAGAAAAACTCTTTTCAGGTGATGTCCGTCAACAGTAACGTTTTGATGACTTGCTCCGTCATTATTTTGAGGATATAAATATAAACAAGAAACAGTTTGGAATTGTCGCTTCCCTGTAAATACAACACACACCGGAATCGACATAGTCTCAAGATTATATAGGAATAAGGCATAGACGATTTTGTTGTCAAACATAGTCCCGACAAAACGCAGAAGTTTCTCTTAATTTGAATATGTCTCTTTAAAAATTTAAATACAATCCACACCACACAGTTTTTCAATTTTAAAGGATATTGTTATACATTCTAAAAATTTAATGGAACTCGTGTTTATTACTGAGTCTCTTTTCGATCACAGTTTGAATAATAACCTTTATTACTAATATATACGAACAACTCGGTAACAATTGCGTGAATGTTTATTTGGCAAACGTATCTAAATCATGCGGAGTAACTCCGACATGAAGAATAGAAAAAAAAATTAAGAAAATACGATTTTAGGTAGTAAATATTGTAAATGTTTATTTTGTTAGAAAAGTCAAAAACGTACCTGACATACAAAAGTTATTGACTATAATTTATTGAGCTTTCAAGAGGGTGATAGTGCAGTGATTGAATGGCGTTTCGAAAACGGACACTGCTATCATCTTCACCATGTATTTAAGTACTTACAATGTATTCTTACTTAATAAAACTTTCATTATATTTACAAGTTATTTATTACATTTAAAAGTTATTTTTCGCTAAACAAACCAAATATGTGGATCAACTATATTATGCTTGTGTGTGAAAATGTCAAATTTCATATTATGCCGTTATGTGGGTGTGTGGATATTTTCCCCATGAAAATCTATACTCGTGGATCAATTTAGTCCAAATTTTGCACACGAGTTGTTTGCAACCCGGATATAAGGACTGTAGGGATACGACATAGCTAACTCCGTTAGGGGCGGGGGTGTAGGGGCGTAACTTAATAAATGTACAAAATAGGCCTATATTTCCGTTTAGTGTAGACATTTGGTAGTCAGTTAATTTGACAGTTGTTCCTGCAACACTATTTATATGTAATGTCAACCCCTCTTAGCTTGGGATGGCAGAGTTCATAGGTGTGGGGGTGGACAGGTGTCACCTAAATAAAACAAAAAAATTCTCGAGTTTGGCGTCGAAACCGGTGTAATTTGAGTCGCTGAGTCTGATTCTGACTTTTAACGACTGTGTACCAAATTTCGCGTTGTAAATTCTTAAAATAGTGAGGGATGAGTTGGATAATTTGCAAATCAATAACAGGAAGTTAAATGATACAGATGTCAAATTCGCAGTTATGGATATCTCTGCAAATTAACCTGTACCCTAGGCCACGGTTTTGTAGGGAAGGGAAGGGAGTGGAGGCAATAACACAAAATCATCCAAGATTCCTGAATATTCAATGGTTATAAACCTCGTTATTATGAATAAAGAACCCCGGAAAAGCCGAGCACACAACTTGTAAATAATTTATTATGAAAGCAAGTGTATTAGAAAATAATTTAATAGTTAAATTATTTAATTTATAACTCTAAGAAACGAATTATATTCCACTTGAATTTTTACGTCACCACAAAAGAAATTCAAAATTATGCCAGCAATGGAATTGATAATTTATTAAGACAGTAATAACGTTCTGTTTTTGTTATCTAAGCGTTAGTTTATGGATGTGTAAAATTTGTAAGACCATAAATTCGGTGTGTGCTAGTGATTCTAACTTGAAGCTGTACCGCAGCCTAATTCTAAAGTTGAACTGTTTATATTTCCACTGTCGGGAAAAGAAGCTCCAACTAAATTAGCTGTCACAAAAAGACAAGCTAAATTCGTCTGGGAAGTAGCACTAGATTCAGAAAATCCCGAGTATCTACTAACATGCAATTTGTCTGAAATACTAAAGACATATACTGTACTTGAAATTACTGTAATACTAATTTTAAAAAAGCAATTAACCCACTTTATTTTTACTCCTGATAGACCTACTAAATCCCTTGAACTGTAAATTGTCCTATATCTTTTCGTAGATGATTCATAGCGAGTCCAAAGATTCCAAAATTGTTTAATTAAATTTTTTTGTCGCCACATATTTGCGAAACAATTATAGAGGATACAACTGTATTATAAGCAAAGTATTTCGACTTAATAACAAGCTATACGACCTCATTTAACAGATTTCCTGAAAAACAGAATGAACTAATTAAAGAAATTTAGGTAGGCCGACTTTTCTCAGGAATGGCTCTTAAAGGGGAACTCAACAGTGTCGTAAAATGCACAGTTCTGGGTTAAAGCTTTACGTTTTAAATCTAATAAAATTATTTCATGGCACGTTTTTTTAATTCACAATATTTTCTACTCTCAATAGGAACGGCTGCTCCACAGAATTTCTGCAAAGTTTAAATTACTGTAATTCCCCATTCCATGATAGAAACCCATACAATGTTAGAAGTTAAGCAGAATTAGACATAAATAGATTTAGGTTAGATTTAATACAAAACAGTATATTTATTAAAGGCATAAAATAATTTAACGAGTTACCAATAGAAATTGGAGAATGTAAGACTGTTCGTAAATTTAAGAATTGTTTATTTGAACATCTGAGTTGATTAAATGTAAACTATAACAGTTTGCTAAATACATTATTTATTATTCCTTTCACATATTCCGAACTGGAATTTTTACTAGGTTTCACGGACATTTATACACTAATTACGTAGATTGTAGGTGAAATGAAACAACAAATAGTAACAGTTGACTTTATTGATTACTTTAGCAAAGATTGAAGAAAATTTAATTTTGATTGAATATTTTTCTTACATATATCAAATCTTAAAAATAAATTGATTCTTGTTTTACATGTAGTATTTATTCAATTTATAACATCCATATACGGTTTTAATTTACTTTGTTATTCTTAAAAACAGCCTGATTGTCCGGCGTGTCACGGGGTTTATTTATATCAATCCTATATTACAATGGAAACTAAATTAGCTAAAAATTAGTATTTTTAATTGTTTTTAATTTATTCATTTTCACCCAGAAAATTACTGACAGGCTGAGCACATGTTTCAACCAGCATCGGAAGTCTCACTGTTCATACCAAATTTATCTGTCATTTTACGCGCTTCATCACACAAGTCAGATGGGCACCAATTTTGAACTTCGTTAACGTCGAATTTGATCCAATGAACCTAATAAAATTCTCCATCTCAGTTCTCAGAGAAAAGAGTAAGCGCTTAATAGTAAATCAAAAGTGAGATATGAAGTAAATTTTTAGTGAATAATATCACTCCATTGTTGATGTAGGATTGAGCAGGATATCAAGGATGTTGTATGTTGCTGTTGATGTCAACCCTCTCGAAAACTACTAATATGACACTTATGAGTAAATTTAGTGATTACTTTTACATCCATTCTAACCCCTCCTCCGTGCACTCAGTTCACGTTAGCGATCAATGTGGCCATCAATTAATTATTTTTCCAGCATCAGATCAACCGCAGTTCAACGGTATTAAGACACCATAATATCTAAAATCAGGTAAAGACTGTCGATAATCTCCCCCACCCCTTTAGTTTTAAAAAGACAGATCTTGGTCATAACAACATGACAAATATCACTCATCTCCGCGGCGCAGTAAATTTTGGATTAGTATTTTTTTACTACGGGTTGAACTCCAACGTAAATGTCAGGAATGTCACTTATAGTAAACCATCAATAACAGCACAATTTTACGCTAAACTTCTCTAATACAAGTATTTTTTAATCATCTCCTTCTGTATCGATAATTTTTAATTTAATTTCCCTACAAAGAGTGTTTTAGTGTTATCTATAGAATTTTGGCATTTTTGGACTTCAGACACTTCACATCCCACCATCTCCAACCCTTGGGTTTCTAGGAGTGTCATAGGCTTAACAATTGATTTGTTGAAATTTTTCCGATCGCTTAATAATTGTATGCAGAACATATCAAAAATTTATACGATGTGAAACGTCAGGTGATTATGGAATGACGTTTGACTGTATCAGATATATAATACGCAGCAAACTTGGGAGGCTACGCTACGCCGCAAAATGTATGGTGCTTGAATGAGCTCAATGCAGCACTATCAACTGTAAAGGAATGCGAGATCCGTAATTCTTTATAATGGGAATGGCTGTTTCTTTTCTTCTGTCTTGAGGAGGCAGAGCTCATACGGAGAATCCTTTACTTGCGTTCGACTTTCCCAACAATGGAAGTACTTATCCTATGATTACAAAAATCATTCCTAATACGCTTCACAGCTCACTACACAAATCGGTTCTTACTGAGATTACAAACTAAATTTGATTCTCTAATATGTAAAATTTAATTTTTGCTTTCATGAAATAATTTAAGATGTTGATTACGCCTCATTTCCGCATTATGGTTTCGTTTTATGTTGACTGAAAATACGGCTCAATATGAATCTTAAATTGGTGTTTGGTACCAACTGACATTTATTCCAGTTCAATACGAACTTATTACAATGTCACACGATTATTTTCTTTTTAAATGAATAAAAATTACTCATATAATGTATTTTGCTTCTGTGAAGATGAAAATCCAACCACTAGTTTGGAACTTCATAAGACAAATCAATTGATTTTGCGAGAGAAAAACAAGGTAATGGAGATCTGTTCTATTTTATAATATTTTATTTCTCTTCCTGTATGTTGATATTATCGATATATAAAAATTATACGCCAATATTACCAAAGGAAACACAAAGTAAATAACCCCAAAAAATATTCACTTGACGCAAATATCGGCTGTTTATCAATATTTAAAAATTCTCACCCCTTCACCCTGCATCTAAAAGTGGCCAGTAGTAATCTTGTTTTACACTCACAGTGTTTGTTTCCACGTCAAAACGGATAAGAATTTTGATATAAAATTTCTCCACCCGATTGTATTGTAAAAGAATGTTTCAGCCATTTTCACATAGAGAAACTCGGCACTAACATCGAATGTTTTTTGTTATTTCTATGTGACGCCCCTCAACCCACCCCTATGAACTCTCCGCTTCCATGCTGTATGTGTTTCAAATAATACAAAACTATGTCGTGGGAAATACTATAAAAGTAACTAGGACAGAAAAATTATTATTACACGCTAATATTGGCCGCTTTTAGATTTTTAGAAATTCCCACCCTTTCCACCTACGCGTTTGTAGTCGTCATATCTCATTCCGAGTGTTAGTTCAAGGTTTCACTGAACACGTGTACAAAATTTGGTCAAAATTGTCCTACGCGTTTAAATTTTTGTACGGAAAATACACACACGTGTACAAAATTTGGTCAAAATTGTCCTACGCGTTTAAATTTGTGTACGGAAAATACACACATTAACACAAAATAATAATGTTATATAGATTGCACTAGAGAGTGAGGTTCATTATCTATCTATATATATTATAATACCCAAATAATTTGTTTTTGGGTTAAAAATGTTTTTGCTATTACAGACTTAAAAATTCAAAATCTCTATGATCAGAGAAAAACCCCAGTACTACCATAACATTAAAGCTACATTGGCTATTAATAATCTACAGTATAATTTGGCAATTTCAAAACAATATAAACAGTAGCTTATGTACGGATCAATGTTTGTCCTTACAAGACAAGGTATTGACGTAATTGTATAGGTTTCATATTAACAGGGTTTTGTGTATTATGTGTAAATGTTTTATGTATATTTAAATATGCCGGTTTGGTCTTCGTTCAAGTACGTCATAGCTGTCCCATACTGGGAAATATTTTTCGAGTGTAAGTTCCCGAGGTTGGGGCAGGTGAATTGCGCAGGTCCAACTGGTCACGTCGAGATCCTAAGCAAGGGGATTAACCTGCTCCGGCACATGATGGAATTAACTGCAGGACGGCTCCTACAGACCGTAAATATAAATGAAGCGACCGTTTTATTCCTCTTAATTAGCATATTCGCCTGCAGGCTCGCAACGCAAATGAGGGCTTACGGGAATGTAATTACGTTCTAAATAATTCTTTTGTCTCTGTCAATAAAATCAGTCATTATCTCTGGCACTGATGCAGTGTTAGCACTAAAGTGGAACTCCACATCCACACCCAACGGGGTGTTCACTACAGTAGAATTGTTTTCAAATCAGATTTCAAAGTGTAGTCATGTCAATGTCTAATTTTAGTTACTGTTTTCAACAGATAAAAAATACCTATCAATAAAATATAGAATGTAGTAAAGTTATCTGTGTCAAAGTAAATTTTAAAAGTAATTTACATAATACTCTTAAGTGTCAGTGAAACGAATTTAATTTATAGTTTCGTATCGGGATATTATTTTTAAGATTAATAATAAAGACTGTTATACTGTTAGAATTTTACTAAAACTACAAAACGTTAAATAGGATGAAAGAAATCTGTATAAAAGATTCAACAAAAAATAAATTTTGTAACAATTTTGTGGGTTTGATACCACATATTTCATTTTCAAATAATGTATACTTTCCGGGTGTAGTAACCCAATAAAAGATTCAGCGTTTCACTTTACCCGGTTGATTAATGCGGAATCTTATAATGAATATTTCATTTTATTAAATAATTTTTATGTAATGAATTACAGAAATTATTAATTCTTTGCCTCAGGTTTTTATATAGAAAATTTATTAATGAATCATACGAACATACTTACTGAAGGAACAAAACAATTCTTACAATTAAGCTCCACTATGAAGGCTATAAAACTTGAAGTAGAAATCAGGACGGTAAATCTCGACTGGATCGGGAATCGATCCCGGGAATTTGCGTTTAACGAGTGATTGATCTTCCATTTGTGCTATACGGGCCTATAAGTAGGATGAATGGATCTCGTTCCTGTAGCTTAGATGGCAGATCACAAGCTAGAATTTATTGAATTAATGAATCTGTTTTTTGTTTCTCCATGGCTCTACAGCCCATTGAGGGCCTGAGCCTACCGAGTCGACTGCGGACTGTCATCTTGCATGACACATTCCAAATTTGGAGTGACACGTGGTCAGAGTATCGAAATGAATCTAATAACTAAGAAATTTACATTGTAATGGTGGTCAGGATTCTCCAATAGTTCAAGAGATAACAGAGTGGCGCTTACATATCTTTGAGAACGATTATGAAGTCACCAGGTTGCGCATAATCTCAAAGTGAATTACACTTTTCTCGTTAGTCCTTTATAACCCCTACACCCGAACTGATAGCAACATATTACCTGAAGAAATTTTAATCATCTGAATATAATTATTGATTCATTGTAATATAGCTTACGGTAAAAATTCTCACCACTATTAGAGAAATTTATTTACATCAAATTGATACCCTTATTATTATTACAGCTTGACTCGCACTCCTTTGTTAACTAAGAATTTGGTATAGATATTCATAAAATAAGTAAAACTAGCATCCATATGTTCAAAACAAGATCCAGCAACTTAAACTTTGTATCTCTAACTATATCTAGAACTATCAGTATGTGACACAGGCCACATAATTTACAGTAATAGACGATTCATATCTTATACACAATTTGGTAAGACGAATAAATTTTTTTTGCTTAGTTAATTAGTTCGTCACAGATTGTTTCTCTGTTGTTGGTAATGCAGATGCTAACAAAACTTCAATCCAATCATAGACACAGAATATAAAACGGAACCTTACTTATCCACTCCTTATATATTTTGTACTCTTAGAATCATTGTAAATATGACAGTAAATATGTAATATAAGAGAACATATGCCATTGTCAAGCAACAAACAACGATATTATTTCTGTGAATACGTATGTAAATATTTTTTATCAGAAATGTAGAAGATTATTGGTCATCTTCGGTAATTGTGTGTGTGTTGGGTGTGGGGCGGGGGTTGGCTCCGATATTAAAAACAGCGCATAGTCCAGAGTACACATATAAAAGGCAGAAATACTGGTATAAAATTAAGAACGTTAATGTTTTGCGCTATAAAACCGTACTTCAGCTTACCCTTTCGTGATGCAGGCCATTATAAAGCTTCTAAAGTGCGGCACATAACCTATTGTAGAGTTGAAACTGTTCTATGGTGGATTTCCATATGAACTGAACTAAAAATTTTACCATTCTAATAACCTAATGTTGAAAAATTTAGAATAAAAATATTAAAAAATTTATTCGCCACTCTTTACAAAAAATTAAATATTTCTCCACTCAGCTAAAGTACCCTATTTCATACTGTATCAAGAACATAATCGCACTCGGCTTTCAACAGAACTGTCCTTTCTCCGACTATTACAAACTGACTGGTGCCTGAGTTTAATATTTTAGCAAAGATATTGGTCTCTTTGTTTCTGTAAAAATACATATCCGTGGCTAAGCTCTAGATCGGTAATCGAAAATCAACTGCATTTCAATAAGTACGTAATTTATTACAGTAAAATGTTTATTAAAATTGAATTTATGCCCCGGGATATAATTTAAGGATCCTTCCCGGTGATTCACCGCTAAGAGGGTTAATGAATTTTATTCTCACGGCCTTCCGAATGACAGGAGAATAATTTACTGTGGTGTCGCAGCATTCCCTTCTCCTTATCTCCACCAGTTTTAGGAGGCAGCTAGCCGACTGATCCAATGGAATCAACTCTTAATGTATGCCCAAGGTCCTCGGCTCCAATAAATACGTCTCCTCGGCATGTGAGAATCTTGAAACCAGAGAGTAAATGGCACATCCCCGACGTTAAGCCCCATTGTCATTTTCTGTATATATGTATATATATATATATATATATACCTGCGAGCCATACTTTCCATTTAAGCCTCAAAATAAATATTTAAGAGAGAATAAAAAACCTTGATGGTCACAGTTTTTTTTAAAAAAACAATTTATTACAACGGTAGCTCTCGGCAGATTAAACTGCCATATTAATCCTAAATACAAAAACCAATACAGTGTTGTTATGTCATGCGAAAAGGAATAATAATGAATTCTTATTCTATAGAATAATTATATTTTACAAAAACAGTTCAAAAAATGTTTAAATTCATTAAAGCTATTTTTATTAATTATAATAAAATGAAATAGTAAAATTCAGAAATGAAATTGGTATTTATTTTATTAAGGCTGTTAAGAAATTAAAATCATTGTAATAAAATTTTCATTTTCGTGCCCTGAATAAAAGGATTGTAAATATTATTGATAAAATCATTTTTATTGTCATTTGTTTATGTATATTTAGTTATATATAGATATAAATTTTAATCTATGTAATCATACACTATCGATCAACTGTTTGATAGTGTATGACGTCTTAACTTGTTTTTTACCGATGTTTCCGCCAGTTTGACTAGAC
This sequence comes from Eucriotettix oculatus, assembly GCA_034510155.1. Lineage (NCBI taxonomy): Eukaryota > Metazoa > Arthropoda > Insecta > Orthoptera > Tetrigidae > Eucriotettix > Eucriotettix oculatus. The sequence goes on along the minus strand of CM067379.1, from coordinate 65,603,592 downwards.
AATGGGTTAAAAATACAAACATTTTAAATTTTACGAAGTACGCTGAATAGATTTAAAGAATAATATTGTATCTGATAGGTAATTAATTGATTTGTGTAATGCTGGTTCTGTATTTAGTATGAATCTGCTGAAAGCTACCGTTGTAATAATTTTTTTAAAGCAAATGTGCTCGTCAAAGGACTTTTTATTATCTCTCCAGTATACACATTAAACTTGTCAAGCAACCAAATTCCTCTAAATAAAATTAAGACAATCTCCATTTTGTCTGAGATTGACAGATTTTGTTGGGAGAATATTTGAAGAAATTTCTGTCGTTTAAAATTCAAATAGACTCATTTAATTTATTATGATAGATCTTGTTTGAAATATATAAAAGTAAGACTCTTGGAAAATGCGTGCTCTAAAGAATAATTTATATCTGTAAAAATCAAAAAAATTAAATCTTGAAAATTATGTGTACAGCTTGTGATTATTTAAAGTTATTAATTATCAATATAAGAGGTGATTATTTAATAAATACAAATGTTATGACTAGTCTTTGTTTCAAATAATTGAATTGACAAGTTTTGAATTTTTAAGTCAAATCTTCATTCATTCCAAAATTAACAGATATTTGGAAATTCAAAGTGAAAATCGTCAGTCGAGACTTTTCTTATATTAGTGTTCTAATTTAATGCGCTACGGTAATTTAAATAATGTTACAATTAACGAAAATTCTCGTCTTCTTAAAAGTATGCTTTTCTGTAACTACGCCTTAAGTGAAACCAGGAAGTTTATATGAAATTTTCCTGGAGCTGACGTTAGCTGCAAATCTTCAACGCAGTGGGAGCCTTGGGTACGTTTTATCACAGAGAAAAAACGTGACGACAGCTGCAAAAGCTTAAATTATGCACCAGGTAATCCGGCAGAGAGAAGGGATGCTGGATTTATGACTAATGCCGAGTGAAGGATGTAATTAGCAAGGAGTGTCGGCTAATTAACAGCGCTAACAGGGACGCCAAACAAATATCTTGGAAACAGTGTTAGGACACCTGAGTGGAGAAGTTCTGTGTTGCGAGCCCCAAAATTCTCAGTCATAAATGTCGGAGTTTAAAGAGAAGGTGAAACGGCACACTGGTACATGCGCGTAAATGTGTCTTCTTTCCTTCTTGAAACATTGTTTTAGTCGATGCAATTTCGCAGGATCGTTGAGGTTATTTTCTTTCTACATTATTTTATTGAATATTTTTTAAATTATTGACGTCCTATATATTGTTCCCCTTAAAGAATTTCAATATTTCCTTTAAGTTACAAGAACTAGAAATTGCAGTCACTAGTACATAGTTTAGCTTAACTCCTTAACCGAGTATATTATGCAAGCACTTAAGTATTTCACTTTTTGTATTTCATAAATGAATTTCTTTAATTAACACAGTTAACTTAAATAACTTTCAATTAACAATTTATAATGAGAATCTTATGACATTTTTTACGATGTATAACATTTTTGGTTCATCATCTCCATCCGTAGTGTTGAATATATTTTAATGCCTTTCTTTTGTTTCTTATAATATGTGAACGTATTTTCCAACGGAAAATATTAGATGAGATTTATATTTACAAATACAGAAACAATTTCCTAAAGAAAGTGAAGACAGTTTAAATAAAGGACAATTTTGAATTTTAATCAAAATCAAAGAAATTATCTAAACTAATTACTTTGTTTTCATACAAGGAGAACATGATTGTGAAGTAAATTAGCAATCTATAATATTTATTGAATAGTGGCAATAATAACAATAAGGTATTAAAAATACGACAATTAAGCTTTCTGATAATAAATTTTTTAATGATTTTATTTTGTTTCTCAGGATGTAATAGTGCATACAGCCGAAAGCGTCTCTTATTAGTAATATAAAAATATGAGAAGATACCGGAAGAAAAAACCTTAATACATGGACGCATATACTTATGTCAGCAAATATATATTATCCATAGAAATTAGTGAATTTTTTTTACCTATTTGAAACGCAAAACGACTTTTTTGCATTTAGCAATACATATTTATCCTTGACTCTGCCAGTAGAAAATATTATTGAATTTACAAGCGAAGAATTTGTTACGACCGAAATGATGCGTAACTTGGTCAAGGAGAAATATTATGTATTTATAAATTTTAAGCCTGAAGCAGTCTCAAAATGGAGATGAAACGCCGCTTTTGTTAATAAATAATTATATGTTTAATGCTGACTTTTTTTTGGCCGTTTCCTTATAATTATCGATATTAATATTCCGTATGGACACACACATATATACATATAAATTGTAACGAGAACCTAGTTCTTCCGTCGTATTTCCACCGACGACTACTCAGCCCACCAAGTTTACGTCGCTCAAACTCTAACAACTTACGGGATAGAGCGCCAGGTATTTTATTCACAAAAAAATACCAGAAGATTCAAACCATAAACGCTATTTATTAAATCAGAGTCATAAAAATATTTTTTTAATGAAGATCGTGATCATTACACAATCCGAATTCAACTAAACAGTCGTCGGCCAATTCGCCGGACACTCCAAATCACAATATTCGTCAACAAAATAAACACGGTCCAACAAGGCTTATGCCTTTTCAATCGGCATAATACCACTCATATTCTGTGGCTTCTTTGTTAAGCAAGTAATGTTCGCGGTCGTGAACCCTCACGCACTCGACTTTGCCTTTTCTGGGTCGAGGCTGTAACTTTCATGTTTGAATATATATAAAACTGGCCTTATGATACAATATTTATATATATAGCGGATCACTGGAAATGTCTTCCTAACTTTCTGATGAAGGGGGCGGTTCCTCCGAAAATTCAAGTATTCTAAACATCACAAGTTGCCTACCATCTATGAACCTCAGGTAAGTCACCTACTTTCTATCTCTCTGTCCTTTCCCTATTAATTATATATATAATATAACTGTTAAAGTTTGTAAAATGTAAACAAAATCTCATAAACATTTCTAGTACTAAGAAAGACATTCCTGTTTCAGGAGGGAGTGCCAGTGCCGTCTGCCAATGCCGCGGTCAGCAGCCCCGCGTCGCCGCCCCCGGGGTCCCGCCTCCACCCCCACGTGGACGTCAGTCCGTCGAGGCTGTCCTTGCAGTCGGGCAGCTTCCAGTGCAGGTAAATTTAGTGTTACTTCATTACACGTTTATATACCTCCACGGTCCGGAGGTGTGGACTTCGTCATCCACTTCACAGGATCGGGACAGGTATTCTGCCTTTAGGCTCGATAACGGTTTGATCTGTCAGTCGAATCAGATAGAAACAACTGTAACTGTAACTGCTTACTTTTAGGCTCGACAATTTGACAAGCTTCTCAGTGAAATCAAATGGAGTTATATGGTTGTCACTGTACATTGCTTTTAAGAGTGATAACATGTCAGGCCTGTCTATCCAATCATACGAATAGCCGTTGTTTCACACAAATGCTGCACGATAACATTCCACACATCTTGATCAGATCATAGGTGTGTTAATGGTCGTCACTACGTCACTTATGTGCTGCCGTGTCACCAATGACAAATAATGTTGTGTATCCTATGTTTGCAATGCATGGTTCCTTAACTTTACCGTAATTCAAACATGCTACTTGTAAAATAAAAGCATTATTCCAGCAAAGCTGAGTTCAACAAAAATGTACCTTATTGCTATCTACAGTTGTATTAAAATTAGAAAGCGGTACAAGGGGTGTCAATGAGAACGTTTAAAATGAGAAGCAAAGTTTCTGAAGAATCTCGAAGGGTTCTACTGTTTTCAGTGATCTGAATTACATCTGTCATGATGTCTCCGGCCATCAACGCCACGCCCCACAAAAAGAATCACAAATGCCCTCTAATTCTAATCACACTTAGATAGCATGATTAGAGCCGATCATTGCTGTATGGAAACCATTAGGTTCGAATAGAAAATGGATTATACTTTCTTGATGAAATAGTGGAAGAAGAATTTATTTTAATATCAGAGCATTTTTAAGTACAATATGTCAACTGGTCTCATAATTCTTAACTGCTTTGATAAAATATGCTTTTCCCTAACATATTTTGTACCGTCAACAGTCCCTGTTTCTGCTTCTCGGCGTTGTACTGCGCCAACTCCTTCAAAGCCCACCAACGTAGACACGTGTTCCTCTTCATTCCAAAATAGATTTGCTCTTGTTTGCATGAGCTGTTCATGTTATTGCTTTCTGACTCATTCATATACCACCCACGCCAAGAAAAGGAGTTCTATTAAATCAAGCAATGTTTGCAGCAACACGTGTAGAATGACGCATCAATTATCTACGATTTACGATGTACAAACAGGTGAGTATGCATATAGCTATGTTAGGTTGGTTAAATGTTATTATTGTTCAGAATTTAAGGCCAAAAAATATTTTTCGAAGACGCGATGATGAAAAATATAAAAAGATAAGAGGACATGAAGGAAGATTTAAATACATCTTAAAAATTAAACACTCGTTGATAAACAATTCAAATTTCTCCTTTTTACTACGGACTTCGTCAAAGCAAACACATAATTCGTGTAATTGAATTAATAGCATTAGTTCATATAAGTAGTTAAACTAAGAAAATGCTAGGTCTGGAATTTATTGATAAAAAATGTAAAGGTCCACTCAATGTTTATTATAAAACCACCACACTTCTCGCTAGTAGGAAAGTCCATACGCACGTCACATATGAAAAATATTTTAAATTGTTTTGGTTATGAAATTTCAAAATTACCATTCATTTGTACATATTTGGTCCAACGTTGAATCCCGGCATCAGAACCACTTTGGATGATTTCAGGGTTGTGGTTCTCGACCCCTGATTTTATTTCGTGTTTGTGATATCCATTTTAGCAATTACTCCTTCAGCAAATCCATATCAGACTTTAAATACATCTGCAATGTCGTGAACTCAGACGCTTCTGTCTCCTCGAATCACTTCATCAGCACATCCTCGATTAGCACCAGTGACAGTTGTCTGCCGCCCGCTGCGCGGTTTATCTGTAATGTTTCCATTTCTCCGTTACCAATTTCTTTACCCAATGTCACACATTTCTCATGTTAATTACGGTGTTTCCATACTCTTCAAGCGACTTAGAATTTCACTGTGTGCACTACTTTATTTTACCAAAATATCAATGACGCCTCTTTATTTGACTTTTAGATCCACGCTTTTTATCGTACAATCCAAAATTAAAATGAATACATAGTTCAGTAATGGCAACCTAGATGGAGACACATTTTACATTAAATAACACAAATAAGATAACTGATTTATGTACTGATTTGAGGTTCTAGTTTTGGAAACATTTTTTAGATAACTGTAAAGACGAAAATGTTCAAATTTAAATGGGAATAAATGTGTAAATACAAAAATTTTCCCATTTTTATATTTTTGTGAGAGTCGCTGAGAAATATAAGAAAATCGCGCCTATTGTCACCACTGCCATCACGTGTCGTGAGTCTTGTTTCACCAGAAATATAATGGTTTTGTTGATCATTATTACAAGAGACAGGTAGATTGGAAGATTGAGACTAATTTCTTGACTCCCAAGATCACTAGAGATGACCGGTTTAGATTTTTTTCTAGGGTAATATGGAAATATTTATACAAGGGCTGTGTTGGTTGTCACCAAATTGTGGCTACAGCGCAAGTAATTCGTGAGAAATCGTCGACAGCATTAGACAATCACTGATCCACAGCTGTGAACTTTGTGTAGAGGTGAATAAAGGTCGTTCAAGGTATTTTCTCTAATGAATACAAAAAAGCTTGTGTTTTCATTTTTTTTATCTATTCTTCTGATAGGAGCGGGGAGGAGAGATGCGACGTTTTGAGATCTATTTCCCAGTTTTCTGTTTTCAAATTACGCTGTAACGAATAGTTTCAGACAAAAATGCCGAGAGGAAATAATGTTTGTATTTCATCCTCCTTTACGTTTATACACTTCTGTATACTTAATTTCTTGATAAATATGTATGAAGATATACACGCTCAACAAATTTCTTATAAATGATAACTTTTATAAACCTATCTCAGTTATAAAACTATACACGAATAGGCTTGTAGCCCGAGACGGCTGTGAAGTTAAGAAATTGAATTAAAAAAGTATTATTTAAAATATTTGATAGGATTAGGAATAGAAGCCAGTATCGCTGCTTAGCACGCTTCATTGATTCCCGATCACACGCTATCTTTTTCTTTACTAGGTATAGATCTAATCTCAAGCAAACAACAATTTATTGGACCCATTTTTGGAACATCTATGAAGAATATATATAGGGTAGAAATTGTTCATATGCATTCTAATAAATTGTAGACAGTAGAAAGTATCTTAATCGAGCTCATCTCTAAAGCATTGAAAGTTAATTAATAATTGAAGATTATAAACCTTGACGGAAATCAAACAAAAATATTTTACAATGAAGACCAAAAATTAATGCGTGAAAAATATGAGTCCCTAATTTTTATGTGAGACCGCGTACAGGTCTGTACGACGGGCAAACAAAGCTGCCGGGGAGTTGATGAGAATAACCTGGGGATTAGGCGTTACTGTAATAAACCGATCCCCTGCTTTCTATTCCAGGATTTTCCTATCCTAATCTATTAATTTATATAAAAAACATTTTGCAATGAGTTTTCAGGCTCTTGTAATACAATTTATAAGATAAAATATTCTGTTTCTATACCGATATTTATATTATTTGCTGAATATGATATTTCTATTGGCTAAAATATTCACTGTTTTTTTCGATATACTTCGGATATCATCACCTTGTAAATTCAACATAATACGTGTCCACACTGATAATATTTATCTGCCTCTTACTGTCACCTACTCATTCCAAATCGGTCATTGATAATCAAAACACGGTGTTTCTAAATTTCAAAATTAACTAAAACAACACTGAAATTTCATGATAAAACATTTCTGAACTATTTAAATATCCCTTTTTAAATTTACGAGCTACTTTTTTTCAGGATCACCCTCATGTAGCCTGTTATCCAAAAAGACACACACATTTGAATTTCTTTACCTAAGAATTCACCATTCATAAATCAACGTTAAAATCAACCTAAATAAATAGATATAATTCAATTCATTTAGAAAGAAACCAACTTTATTAGTGAGATAAATCGACAGTTGAGAATGGTATAGGCATTGAATCAAATCTTAGTCTACATCAGCTTCATACGACAGTAGAGTCAAAAGTGCTCTAATGAAAATAAGCTGCCATTACAGAGAACTTTCAACTCCAGCCGGCTTTAGCGCGGCAAGTTAGTTATGATATGCGCTAGATGGCAGTAATTGACTTTTTACAAATATTTATGTTCCTAACTTCAGAACCCTGTAAAATATCTGAATGGAACATACATGAAAATTAATGTTAAAATTTGTTTTAATTTTTAGAATTTTGATTGAAATATTTAGTGCCCTATTGGAGCCTTTTCAAGACAAACTTTCAGGCTCACTGTAAATATTTTTTAAAACTGACGTTTATCATTAGACATCCTATAAATAGCAATTTTCACTTTAATTTAGACTTTTATTTTAAAATTACGAACAGACAGATCAATTTTATCTATTGTATGGATTGTACTCATTGAATGGTAAATGATGATCCTGGAAAATATGATTTTTTCTTCGTTGTTTAGGGATGTTATTCCACTTGTTTTCAGGCAACAGAGCACAGAAAATAAATAGTACCTTTTTATTATTTTTCAGAATAAGATTCCATAAGTTACGTGTTTTAAAATAACCCTAAGTTTAAATATGTTTCTTTTTTTGCATGTATTAAATCGTAATGATTTTTTTAAATTATGCATGATTATGTTCACAACGTAATTCAGTTACCATTCTGCCAACTTTTTTACTGTAGATACTAATTTAGCTGACGTTCTCAGAGCTTTATATTTTCTTCTATGTGGATAAGGTTTATCGTTTTCAACTAAAACTGCTGAGTGTAAATCAATACTCGAAGCACTGTTTTGGGGTTGAATAATGGCTGCACTATCCGTGATTGCAGGAGATACCTGTTCCTACTGGGTGGCCGCAGGGGGGCAAGTGTACCAGCAAACGACGGTAATTAGGAGATGGAGACGAGCACCTGAGCTCTGGCGCCGCACGGATCCCAGGCTATTTGTCAGACGCGGGTTGAGTGACGCGCACCCGGGGGGATCAGACCTTCTTCCCCATTACGCTAATCCGTTACGCTGGACGCGCCAATAAAACTGCCATTAGCGACTCCCTTGCCTACACTCCACTCTCCATAAATGCGCTATCCTCAACACACTTTTTACACCCACACAAAAAATATCACTGCAGCACAACTCACCCTTAATAAAAGGAGCGAGACCAAAAAATTCTTGTGGAATGGATCCAAGTAAAAGATACTTTGTTCTGTTCCATTTCTTATTTCATATTTTTCTCATGGGAATCCCGGAGCTTAACGACATCCCGATAATTTTTTACAGTTTAGGTGCAAACTTTTAACGATACACGGGAAACTACAAATTAGTTTCAAAACAGTTAAAGAATGAATGTATAAATATTATATATTTTTATATGTTAAACATAATACTTGTCAAATTTTTCAGATAAGAAAAAGTGTCTACTCTCTGATCCCCGGTTAAAATAATGGACAAAGCGTATCCTTCTTTCTTTTAGTTTCAAACGTTTTCCACTCTAATTTTATGACGTACGTAGCTACTAACACTTAAATAATTGAAATGAAGAACGATGTAATGATTTTAAAGTTTCAGCTAAGGTACGGAAATAATCAGGTTGGATCACAATAGATCAAAGGAAAATCAATAGCGATTGAAAGGAATAGGAAACATGAAATATTCTTTGTAACTTAGAAGCAATCCGGGACTAGAATATAAATAAGACGCTCTAGAGAACTTAAACTTTATTAATAAAATACTGCACTGTAGGGTCCAGGAGCCAGTTGGTTCATCTAGATGTAAAATCAAACTTTGACTGATTCATCATTCCTCAGAATGCTTTCCGAATGATCCCCATTCATACAGCTTTACATCGGCAACGAGCAGTGGTAAGTTTATCATCTCAGGTCCAAGAAATGGTCACGAGGATTCAGTCTCTCTTCTCCGAATGTAGTTCAATCTGAATTTATGAAAGCCCATCTTTTAAGTCTGAAACGACTTTAAAACTGTTATCGTCATCTCAAGATGTGACGCGTTTGTTTGCTTATTATTGCATTTATTTCCAGACATTTCAAGTGCCTTTCAAGTGGAATATTACAGAGGTTTGAATATTGAAGGCCACTGAAAATAAATTATTTATCAATATATAACACTAAGCTCTGTATTTTATGAAGCCCGTGGCCTTGAACTTAATGTAGACCTTTTACGAGATGTATTCTATTAGGAACCTGCACCATATTCGAGATTTGTAAGCTATTTATCTTCATTCAACACACCCCATTTTGAAGATTCTCATGTAAGCATTTTCAACCTTTTCGTGCTTGTTCATCCCTCCGCAAATTAAGTTCAGAATGATTCCCAAATGTTTCCAGCGGTTTACCTCAGAAAAGATATCATTTATGTTATAACTTAATGGGTAATTATTGATTGCTATTGATTTATTTTTCTTATATTTATCTTCGTTTAGTTAATTCAGCCCAACTATTAGTTAAAATAAGTCTTTTTTGTAATTCGGATTATCTGAAGCCTTTTGAGATTTTCTACAGACGATACAAATATCAACTTAAATTTTAATAAAACTGTTTTCCGGCAAATTGTAAGAATTTTTATTTATTTCTATTTAATTATTAAATGACTGATATCTTGAAACCAAATTTTTAATATAATTTTAATTGTAAGATCATTAACAATATCAAGAACAGTAAGGGGCTATTACTGACCCTTGTGGCGACCTCGATGTTACTTACATATTGTTCTAATGATAGTGGTTTAGCAATATTTAACCTTTTCGTACGTCAGTTCACAAATTTAATATTTGTGTGTCCAAATAAGCAGCCAAGTTAAGTGATAAATTAAATATAACTCAAATGGATACTAAGAAACCCTTTTGTCGGTCACGGTTTTAAGTAAAGTGGTAGCTTTCGGCATATTATACTACCATATTCATTCTAGTACTTAAAATCAATTCAATTTTAACACTATTATCCGTACAGCGTATGTTGTTTAATTTTAAAATATTTGTGTTGCTTAACGCATCGTCTGGTTAAAACTGCTATTTCTTTCAACCATTATATCAACATTTAAACGGTCAAACAACCCAATGCATAAAACTCAAAGCTATAATAAATGATTTAATTAGCCTCTGTCAGTATTTTTATAATTTAAATATGAAATATTTACGAATTTTCGTCCATCATTTGAGACTGCTTCAGGTAAAAATTTTGGTGTACATGGGACTTTACTCCATGACTCATTCAGAATAAATCAGAATTCAAATGTCAGAATATTTATTTAAGTCTAATTCAAAGCTTCTGTAATTCTTGTTGATTTTATCAAATAATGAACTTTCACTCGTTATTTGGTTCGTACGGTGTGTCGTTCACACAGCTCTATTGATTTGTCTACGCCCCACGAAAGCAACAAGTGTTACGGAACGTTGTATTTAATTTATACCTATTGTTGTCTCCTTCATTCCTACTTCAATATTTTTTCTTAATTTTCGACTAATAGAGAAATATTTATATTTTCACGAAAACTTTTTATTTTGATATAATAATTACAAACGCGAATTATTAAAAAAAGGAGCATTAATTTTTTTTATTATTTGAAATTTGTCATCGTATAAGATAAATAGAACAGTGACAACTCACATTGGGATACGTAGAGCGCATGACACTGAAAGTCTTTTCTACCTCTGCTTAATAGCATAACCATGTTATCTCAGAAGCCGTTGACTTCAACTATACTTCTTCTCTGTTCCCCAATTTTTATCCCAATTTATTCCTCTGGTAACTGCTACCTTTAAAACTTCATTATATATTACCATTCAATTTGTTTTGAACTACTTTCGAATTCTGACACCTTCTATTATTTCTTATTTAATTTTTCTTTTACTTCGTACCATTGGAAATGTCGGTAACTGATTTCTCTTGGTAATATAAAAGGAACCAAGGACTAATTTGTACATAAATCTTCGCATTGTATTTTATCTTCTACCTACTTGTATTATTTATAAATTCGTCCTCAAAAAAGTCAAGTGAGAGTCTGTTTTAGCCAACTGTATTGTTCAGACGGTCACTCAGCCACTTAGCGAAAAATGTTTTAATTTATAATCCCTTAAAAGGCACGCCGTTCGCTCGCAATATCCGGACGCCAACACTCTTGAAAAATAAATTTACCACTGTGCTTTATACCATTTGTTGACTGTTTTATGAATAAATCCGAAACCCAAAAACTTTTATTGAAGCATAACATAGCCGCTACTTCATATAAATAACTGATTTAGAATCAATTATTTTTTATAGAAGTGTAGTAACAACAATAAAAATACATTTTATTCGTGCGTTTCCTATTTTCTTCTGACCACGTCGATTTCTTTACTTTTCTATTCTCTGCGTATTCACTTTGTGTACGTAAAATCTATTTTATTGCCTCATATGTTGCCAATAGTAAATTTTTTTATAATATTGCCATTTAATACTTCATTTTTAACTGCGCTATTAAAGTTCTCATAAATTCATATTCACCTGTCAGCCATTGACGTTAAAATATGTGGTATGCCACCGATTATTCAACTTGATATATAAAGATCTTTCTACTTCCTAAATAAACGTTTCTACTCCGTACAACACTATTAATACCTAGCCATCTCCCACGAAAGTCTGAACACTGCAAAATATAAAAATATAACTATCACAAAAATTAAAAATTTACGTTTATTTTGAAATCACAGAGTTCAATTTCATTTATTGGAATAGATAAGAAAGCCGGAGTTTTATTTGATCATTTAGAAAAGCATTGTTAACATAAGAGTAATAATCATAATTTAATTTAGTATACTAATTTAATAAATAACATTTTTACGTTGTTACATTTCTCGATTTTCATATCCGATTTATTTATAAATATCCTTAATGAATACTTTACATTCGGTCTACAAATTGTTTCTTGCTGTAGTCACATAAATAATTTATATTTGTTGCTATCGCAACTAAGTTTTCAATAAATAAAATAATTAAATTAACCTGATTTACTACTATAAATAAAACACAGAGTTAAGTTCATTTTCGGCCCCGGACGTTCAGCAGCAACATGAAATGTTTGTTGTATTGTAATTAACGAACTGAGGAGGTCCGAAAAGTTGCCCCGTAGATTGTGGTATAAAGGAAATTTGTAAGTTTCTTTTTAAAAATTAATAAAATATTAATTCGTTGTTAAATTATATTGATATTATGTTAAGTAAGTTATAGAATAAACGAATTATTTATACTTTTATGAAGTCATTTTTCTTATTTTTTAGTTTTACAAAAAAAATTAAACAATAAGTATCCCATTTCGCCCGACTTCCTTTACAAATTTCAAATCAAATATAACTTCTAAGCAACTGTATTTTACTCTTATTTATTTTTAAGATAGTAAGAATTGTTTCCTATTTATAGGTTAGATTCATAGGCAACCGATTAAATATTGATATTTATTTTAGTTTTTGAAATTATGAAGTTATTACATTTGTAGGTTTGACCTTTATTTGTTGAATCTATGGTACTGTTTTAGATTAAAAGTATCAGTGACTTTGTAATGGAAAACCGAAACCTTGCAATTAATTACGAAACGTTGTGGTAATTGATTGTATTAAACAATGTTTCTCTATCAATAACCTTAAAAACGTGCTACTTTATATATTTTCTCAAAAGCCTGACAGACGTACGTCTTCTGTTACGAGAAGTGTTAGATTTTTTTCCCCTATCTCGATGATTTGTGTGTGTCATCGCGTTGTAAGATATTAGCTCCCTTTATTGTAAGAGATTCAGTTGAAAGTGCCAAAACCGTATGTAGCCGTAAAACTGGATCGGTAAATTTTCAAGTATACGACCAGTACGTTTGGCGATAAAGTAGAAAGCATTATTGCCCTTGAACGAAAAACCGTAACACATTTGTTAACCTATTGGGAGCGTCTATAAAACATTACAGGACATATAATCAATACCTGCCTTTTGTGTTCGTATTACGTGTACATATAGTCAACATAAATGTGTTCAAAATTTAAAAAACGGATTCGTTTGCGGTATGTCACGTCAATGTGTTATTTCAGTAAATAAACCCATTAAACCACCAAAATCTTTTCCTCGAAATAATTTATACTTGCATATTATTTAAAATGTGATGCTTTAGTCAAATAACTATTCTTTTAAAAGTAATTTCTTTATCTGTAAAAAGTACACGGACTTAAATTTAACAATTTTATAAATTTATAAAAATAAGGTTCTTTAATGTGTGTAGTGGTATTCTGTCATTAGACTGGTTTGATGCAACCCCCTATGCTACCTTATTCCTCGCACATCCACATCTTTACGTAAGTGTCACATCCCATGTCATTCCTAATTTAATTACCGTATTCCATCCTTGCTTCCCTCTTCCGTTCACTTCTCACACACTTCCCCTAATGCTAATTTTACTAGACACTCGTGTCTCAAAACATTCTCTATTAATCTATTCCATCTCATAGTCGAAGCCATCCATATTGTTCTATCTTCTCTTATTCTGCATAGGACTTTCTGGTTAGTTACTGTATCCACCTATCTGATTTTCAGACCACACCTCAAAGCTTCTATTCTATTCTATTCTTTTCTTTCCTGCAACTCCCACCGTCCACGTTTCGCACCCATATAACACCAAACTCCATACGAAATTTTTTAGTAATCATTTCATAAATTTCATACTTATATTAGCCGTAAGTGAATTCTTCTTTTTTGCGAAAGCCTTTCTTGCCTGTGCTATCATACTCCTTATGTTTACTATATTTCTACCATCGCTAGTTATTATGCTTCCCAAGTAGCTGAAATTTCTTAACTTCCACCAGAATATCCCTTTGTTATTCCACTATTTCCCATACTAGAATTCATTACATTGGTTTTATCTCTTGTTATTCTAATGTTCAACTCTTTCTCCAGGATCATTTATAATGGTTTCAAAGTTTTCTGACTCCTCTAATACCACAATATCATCTGAAAACCTTAGGGTTTTTATTTATTATCCTTTCAGTTTGATTACCTTTCTAAATATTTTTTTAACTTTCTTCATTGCTGAACAAAATGGGCATCATTTTCTTACTCCTTTCTTGATCTGCTTTTTTTTCTTGCCCTTCAATTGTAATTACTGCTTTATTGAAAGTAAGTATAACAAAATGTCATTATATTAACATGTGTTGGTATAACTATTAGTATAATTTAAGTATTAACAGATTTGTTAACTGTATATAAATATCATGAAAACTGATAACGTTTCACATTCATATTACAAACAATTATTTATAACAAATGTATTATTATATTTCAAACTTCTGTTGGGAGATTTAAATTATTTTTGACTTATTAATATTTTAGTTTACGATTGAAATTTATTTTCTATCTTTTAGTTACGCATTGGAAATGTTTGTGTAAATCCGAGGTACAAACGTTATTTTTTCACCGACTTCTCACGTATGTTTAAGTTGTAGCACACTTGAAAAATACTTTGCAATCCCATATAAACTTTTGCTGCAGTAAAACATGTTAAGAGAGTATTCAATAGAAACGATTGTGCATGTGTTACCTGTCATGTAGAAAATCAATAGTGTTGGATCAGGTATCTGACCACATGGTGAAGATAATACCACGGCATTGCATGGAAAGAGCGGCGAGAATAGAGGAAGGAATGTAAAAGGGAATGGGGTGAGTGAAATGGCGAGAAGAGTTGTTCAGGTTTCCAATAATTTATCTAGAATGAGGCATAGGAGCGTTTCACCTCTAAACACTACTGATGTTAGATTGAACTTACCCTAAAGAAATTCTTTTTGTGTCTTCAATAGTCCCGTTTGCATGTAGTATGTATTGAATAATGTCATGAAGAAGTTGAAAATTTCCGCAATAGCTGGTGCGAGGAGCGTACAGAGTTGTCTGCATTATTGAGACGTCTCCATGTGAGAAATTCATGGGTGTATTTCCCTGGAGCATCGTATCGCAGCCGACGTCCGCACTAGGGTGCAGTGTTTACTGCATTCTCTTGTCCCATCCAACAAGTCCCCTATCTTCCACCGCTACTCTTCTTTGTAGGACAGAATACACATTCATCTAGGAAAGTAAGTCATGTTCAAGTTGATTGCTCGTACTGCTCAACCTTAGCTCGAGGGCTCAGTTGTAAATAAGTATCTTGGGGTTAAAACTTTGCTCTTTAAAATTAGCACAACGTAATATCAAAATGTATTGTGACATATTCTCAGAACAACATACGCAAATACCTGCACGGCTACTATAAATATTCTAATTAACACTTACTTTACTGCATTGATATAATAATAATATAATTATATCTTCTTTTGAGGCGCAATGGCAACTTCGATGATGTTTTGGCCTGATTCACGACTGTCTCCACTCATTTCTTTTCTGGACCACTTTCTAACTCTGATATTCCTAATATCACTTAGTACTTCGTCTCTCCATCTGGTTTCGGTCTGCCTCGTATTTTAGTTGAAAGGATATGCAGTATCCTTTCTTGCACTTCTTTCATCGTTCAATCTGTGTATATGTCCAAACGAACTTAATCTGACGGATTTCACGTGTTTCACTATATTTCTGTATTGAATTATTTTATTTTCATCATTTCTTATATGAAACTTTTAATTTACCGATATAAATAAAAGGCGTTGAAATACCTTACAATGAATTTAATGCATTAACTAGATTCTGTGATGTAGTATTATAGTACTTTTGCTCATTTGGAGGGAGGCCTTGTTGCCACACAACACGCCGGTCCCAATGCCACATAATATCGGAAACGATTCGTAGTTTTCTTTTAATTTCAAGCGATGCTATTGGCTTATTCCAAGTCACACTCTTCACGCGATTACTGTACGCCTACTTTACTTTTAACAGATCCAGTAAGTGATTGAGCCACAGTCACTTGTTTTTTCCAACACCGTATCAATCTCGTCTTATTGCTAAATAATACTTTAAATGTATCAAATTTTGAGTGTACAAAACAGATATGTACTAATAAACTTTTAAGAACGTAAATACCATCCATTATAACTGGAGTGTAGTTGAATGCACAAATCTATGTTAGCGTATATTTTTGTATAGACCCGATTAAACTTTAATAAAAATGTTGCTCTGATCCATTTTATTAATCTATTAGCAGTAAATCATTACAGTTCATAAAAATAATGGCCGCAATGTTATGATCGTATGTCTTTCTACTGTTTGATGAGGGTGACTATTTTTTAGGGTTTTAGTTTTGTGGCAGATTAAAAACATATTTAAAAGTGACTTAAGAAGTTGGTAAGAGATAACAATTTTTGAAGCAAAACTCGTTATCAAACAACCTTCATCTATGATTCCTTATATATTAGTAAAAATAGACCAACCAGAATCAGTTGCATGTTAAGTCTAATAGTATCGTCTTTAGTATTGTTGGAGTGAAAGTATAGTAAAAGAAACTAAATGTATATTACCTCAACTCTTGATGAATGCAGAAATAGAATTCTTTATATTAAAATAAATTATGGTCAAGTTTTGAGATAGGTTTTGTTTATTTCTTTTTGGCTATGCAATACATTGAGGGCTTTGGCCTACCGAGACATCTGCGGGCTGTCATCTTCCATTATACCTTCCTAATTTGGAATTGTACGTGGTCGGTGTATCGATTTTCTTTCATTCTTACCCCTATTTGTTTTACTAGGACGAATACAAGCATACATGCCCATGCTGACATTTTAACCTGGGACTTCTGCAATATAAGCGTTGACTGACCGCTATACATCTGGTCGGCTGGGAGAGAGATTACAAAAATAAATAGATTTAGAAACAATTTATCATGGAGTTGGCTAGTTCAGGATCACCCTCATGTAACCTGCTACCCAATAATAAATGATAATAAATTCTGAGAAATCTAATTCATTCGTAGTTCCTTTCTCACGCGAAAAAGAAATAATGTCGCTGTCGGCAAAACATCAACAGAGAAGTGAAGCAGGTTAAGTTGCCAGAACACCAACACATTTGTGTAAATAAAAATAAATTTATAATTCGGTAGATTTTTGGGCTAGTACCTTAGAAGACCTTGTTATTTATCACTCGTCATTAATGATTACAATGAATTACAGAAATAGTATATATATAATGCTGTGAAATTAATTTTAATATATCAATCTGATTACTGCAACCGTTCTATATGTAGATGTAATTCATTATCTCGTCCCGCGATTTGTATTAACCAAAAAGAAGCTAGCGTTGAATGAATGGGGAAGTCGCCAGAGCTGAAACGTAATTCCCCGAAGCGAAGGCTACATTCATGCACATAACTAAGTACTTCAAATACCAACCAATATAGATGAATACGTCAGTATATTATCAATAGCTAATTTGGCCAGCGAATGTTGCGATGTACTTGAATATAAAACAAATGCTATTCAACATTACTGATCATTTCAAAGGCACTTGTTTCATATGCAAAAAGAATTCATATCGCAAATTCTCGAGAAAGGATTTTTCATATGGCTGCTCGTTACTACGCTTCGTAAACAACGTCAATTGAGGATTCAACAATATTGTAGCGGTGACTACCAAATTTTCGGGTTGACCAACTTTCCATCATTTCATTAGTGCGTACGAATTTGTGGACACAGTGTTTTAATGCTCTACGGTTGTTTAACTGACATTATCAACGTTCGGAATAAACTCAATCGCAGATACTGAACGTAATAGCTAGGCCGGACGCTTGTTATTAATCATCACAAAGTGGACCACTCTAAAAGCAGGTTAATGTAGTGCTACTAATTTAATTTTGGGGGACTGACTTCTGATGAAGCTCATATCCTATTGACCGCTTCAAATGCACGCCCATTAAGTAGTAAACAGCCAATTTTTTATTTTAATAACTAAAGCCACATATTTAAATTACCAATTTAATTGACGTGTTTGTATCTCACCAAATCAATTATGAACACAAGTCTCCATTTTCAATGTGCTGCGAGACTCGCGGCCAAACAAACGCCAAAATTGACGAAACACTTTAGTGGCACAGTCAATAGTTATTTGAAAACACGTCGATGTATGATTTGTTTCGTACAATGGAACCAATAATATTAAGTGACTCATTGAGGAAATAACGATTGTTAGGAATTTTAAGAAGTTCCCATAAGCACTACAATTGGATTTATTTTAAAATGACTTAAATCGTATTGACAAGAATTCAGCTGTTGAAAGTGTAACTCCAATACACCTTTTTCGTACAAATAATAAAATAGGAGCAAAACTATCTCGTTTAAATGATACGAAATTGAAGATAATAAAAGGAAAGTTAGGAGAAGAGGAGCATTGTTTTTTTAAAAAAAATTCTAAGAAATATATATATATATATATGTATAGATAGAGAGAGAGAGAGAGAGAGAGAGAGGTATTTGGAAGAAAAAATAGAAGTAACCTTTTAAAAATTAATTAATTAAATCAAATAAAGATGATTATAAATTGAGCAAGCAATGCCTATTATAAAAAGCATGTAAATTTTCATATGTTTATATTTTTATATTCTTCTTACAGATATAAATGAGTGGATCAATGTCGCATTAAGATTAAGGTGACAAATTTTTCAAAACTTTTGATATTTGAGTCGAATAAAGATTTATAGGGATAACTGACATTTATAATGTTTCTCTCACCGCAATACTGATGCATAAATCACCCCTATAACATTGAATGATGGGTGCTAATAAAGTTATCCTGCCTCTTTTAGTTTGACTATTTGACTCCCTTAGGATTCCGGGAGTATTTTTGACTCCATTATGTTGTTGACAATGTTTTTGACCCTATTAGGGTCCCAGAGGTATATTTGACGGTTTTGGGGGCCCCGGAGCATTAATATTTCTCTTAAGGTTCTAGTAGTGTATTAATACGAGGAGTATTTTTGACTCTCTTAACGATACATGGCAACATTTAATTTTTACCGCTGTTTAAAGCTGCCTGTAGTATTTTTGAGTCTGTTGAGATACCGGGGGTAGTTTTGACTGTATTAAGTTACCGGGAATATTTTCACTCTATTGGTATATTGGGAGTATTTTAAGCCTCTATTGGGGTACCGTACTAATGCACCTGGCTTAGAGATTATTTTCTTGTTTCTGTTCTTATGAAAGCATTATTACATTTATTGACTCGATAAAAGTTCTATGAAAGATTATGTTGGTAATGATAAAATAAACAGTCCGTCGGGATAGGTTGACATAAAAAACTGGATGTTCAAAAATCATACGGTCTTAATATTGGTTAAATCACGCGTTAACCTAAACATTAAATACAGTTCCGCTGGGTACCAATTAGTTTCTTGAAGCACTATATCAATAAAACTTGTGGGACCACTCATTGCGTTCTTTTAAAATAAAAATAAATTCTTTCATTTTATTCATATCTATTAATCTTACAATCTTACGAATAAAATGGTTAAGACTAAAGACAAAAATATAACGATACAGCAATCATTATTGTTTTTGTTGTGCATTGAATGTGAAAACACGTACCCAAGCAATCATGCTTGAATATATTACATTCCTAGCAATGAAGTTTATAATATATCTACTACAAATATACAAATATTAATGAAATCGTAAATGCAATGCTGAATTAAGAAGTATATAATAAATAAATTATTCTCCGCCGTCCTTTGGGAGACAGGTTCTCTAAAAAGGCAAACTAAACTTACCTTATGTCGGTTTATATTTCCAGGTGCAGCTTAATTTTTTTCCCAGGTGGCCTCCAAACTGACACAAAAAACTTTATCCAACAACTAAGCTTGTTCCGGAAATGTAATTGTTATGCAAGTCGGACGACGCTAAGAAGAACACAGAAACTCTTGGAAACTGACACGCCATTAATCTCGCGTCTAAGTTTCAAGGTGGCGGTCTCCGGTGCTGGAAATATGGCCTCAGGAGGACAAATATTCACTTAAATCTCAGCCAAAGTCAAATAATTACGGTGTATAAAACTTTTCATCTCTGTCAAAAATTTCTAAAGAAAATTCAAATTCAATATTTTGTTATAAAAAACATACAGTTGTACAATTGGTGTTATTATGCCGGATCCCTATATACGACGAATTAAAATAGTGTCCACCATATTTTCCTGTTAATATTCGTCGTTCCTCTCATTAATCGTTTCTTCTACTACCTTATGTAAACAAATTCCTTGATACTGACGATTTAGCTTGTAGTATGGAATCAAATACGTAAAAAAAATTGTGTACCCCATTATGTCTACCCAAATAGTTAATAAAGTGTTTGTGGAATTTTTTTATTTAACATGAAAATGTCCATAAATTATGGGGATAAGATTGCATTGTAAATATGGGTTTAAGTAATTTTGTATATATATTTTTAAATTTTGGGCTTACTCCTTGTACATTTTCCAATGTATTATTTTTTACGCCAGTTATAACAATTTCAATTAATACATATCCTGTAATAACAGCATTGGTTCATAAATTATATATCTAATAGGAGATTAATCCCACGTGTGCCCGACTCGATGGTGGTAGTAGGTTTGAAAAACTAATGTGGCCAAAAGTACCAAGATTATCAAGTTTAAGTTAGAGGATTTCACATTCTTTACTGTTTGTTTGACAGAAGTCAATGGATAACGCTCAGTGAGTTTTCAAGCGTGGAAAAATATTTTACTTTCATTTGAAATTATTCAGTGTAACTAATAAAGTTGAGATAGATTCTACTCTTACGTAATCTGTTTCTTTGTTTACAACGATAATTGAGTGGTAGGAATTAAACCAGGCCGTAAGTGCAACTAAGACGAACACCGTAGTGGTCCAACAGATGAAGTGAGCACGACAGAAATTGTGATGAAACTATACAAAATTATATTGAAAGCCTGTCGACTAAATCTGAGAAATCTAGCAGACAAGATAGTCATTTAGTATTGTGCTGTAAATCGCATATTGACTGATATGGCAATTTCGAAAATTTAGGCAAGATGGGTGCCGCGTCTGGTTACAATTAAACAAATACCAGCGTCCCAAAGATGTTTTGTAATCGATCATTTTAATCAACCACGCCATAGAGGTAGAAAGGAAGGGTAGAGACTACATAAATATACGATATCGTCGCGGCAACAAGCTATTTATCAAGTCAGATATTCTCCTTGGTGTATTAATGTAGCTCAAGTATCAATAAAATATTTGAATTTGTACATACTAATATTTATATATGTACAAAACCCCATAGTTTCATCCAAATATTTCACGGCAATAAAACTGAGATTCTGAGTCTATCACGTCAGAGATGAAGTATGAGACAAAATCAGGTCCAAAGAAGATTAGGACTGCTGGTAAGGCCATACGCTTAGTTTACTGGAATGTGCGTGGAATAATTTGATTGAGCATCTTTTAAAAGGTAAAAAAGTCAACGGCAAGAATTTTGCTAACCTATTTCAGCGTTTGAGTAATGCAATCACGGGAAAACGGCAGCATTTGTCGAAAAGAAAGTAATTATTCATTACAATGCGTCAGATCACTAATCTATTGCCCTGATGCCCAAAATTAGTCATTAGTTTGAAATACCTACTAACGCCCACTACTTTCAAGATTTAACTCCCTGTATTTATTTTCTCTTTCCACACTTCAAAAAAGGTGAAAGTTTGCCAACGTCTTAGAATTCTGCGGTTGATGGCTACTGAGGAACCTGGGTATCACTCTATCCTGGGTAATCAAGCTATTGAACGTCACAATAAAAATGTATCGATATAAAGAAAAAATTTGTAGAAATTCAGAAAGATAAAATTGAAAAATGTTAACCGGACCCAGAACTCAAACCTAGGACCTCCCTCTTTCCGGCGGGTTCCCTACCACTGAGCTAGTGGACGTCAGTAGGAACGATTCAATATCTCTCCAATCCTGTAAACCTTAGCTAGGGTCCCCTACTATACTCGAGCTTCAATCGAAGCAATTCTAATTCTTTTGATGTGAAGAAATTTTTCCCAAAGTTTCTTTTATTATTCTAGAACTACCCTCGTAAATATACACTATACCCTGTAGTGATAACGATAACCGTTAGTTTCTAAAAACTGAGTAAATGCAAGCATATACCTTGTGTTGTTGGCAGACATGTCCCAAAATATGTGACAGCTAAATTACTAAATAGGCGAATGCTGAAAATCAGATGGGTGGATAGAATCACAAACGAGGAAGCTCTAAACAGAATAGGGGAAAAGCGAAAAATATGGAGGACGTTGACTAAGAGAAGGGATAGATTAATAGGTCACGTTTTAAGACACAAGGGTCTTATAAAATTAGCATTAGAAGGAAGTGTGTGGGGTAAGAACTGAAGAGGGATGCTAAGGATGGAATACGGTAAGCAGATTAGGGAGGATGTTGGGTGTGCTAGTTATAAGGAAATGTTAAGGCTAGCGCAAGATAGGTTAGTATGGAGGGTTGCATCAAACGAGTCGTAGGACTGAATACCAGAACAACATATTACAATGGTTAATGTTTACGATATTTTAATTTTAAAATGGTCCGGTGTGAATTTTTAATGTTTCGAAGAATCTGTACCTTTAATTGCCCGTAGTTTGGCGATCGTTTAAAAGGAACGACTGCTATAAGAGACGCAGCACAACATGACTCCTTTTTGTATCGATCGTAATAAAATCATAGGCTGTGCGTCATTTCCTGTAGCTAGATGTACCATGAAAATGATAATAGAAAAATAATTGGTGGAAGATTTAAGGGATGTCCTCTAGAGACACACGAACACCACATCTGTTGCAAGGACGCCAATGTTTACCTTCGGAAGTGTAATTGTGACATGTCCCGTGCTTGGCGTTGCCAGGTTTAGGTTTTCCCTCGGATATCGGTCGCTAAATCAGCATACGAGCTCTGGGGCAGCACTCAGCTAAGTGGGTTACGTGGCCTGGGGCACGCTTCCGCTAATGCACTTTGCCAGCTGTGTCAGAAGTCATTCCTACTTCGCGACAGCTCCACCGCGCTAATACTCCCCACGTGGAATTTTCAGAAATATGTCACTCCGATCTTTAAGAAACAAATTAATTGTTAATGTGGGGCTATCTGGTATATTGTGCTTCTAACTTACAGGCTAACTTTTCACCTGTTGTGGTGAAAAAGATAGTAATAGAAAAATAATTGCATATCTCTTATAGTATTCGTTACACGACTCATTTTCATGCTATTTCAATGTTTATAATTATTGTAGTATATTAATACGGATTGTCAATGTGTAACAATTGTAACTAATGAGTGTTTCATTTATTGATATACAAACGAATTTAAGTAAATGTAAATAATGACATTTTATTATTATACAGAGTGTTTTTAGGCGTCTAGGGTTTGTAGATAGTACGTATAAAAGATTTTATAAGGACCTTATATCGGTAAAAGTACCATTTGAAGTTCGAATCGATTTCATACGTCCCACATCACGGTAAGCAAACAAAATGGGCTGAGGGTGACTACTGATAGCCTTTGCTATTTACAATCGGTTTTGCTTAGTCAGTGATAACATCAGTTGACATTAAACAGAACAGAACAAGACAGTACAGTATGGTAAAATACAATTTTGAAGATAACACTGAGATGTTAATAATCTACCGCACTTGTAATGTTCACACACAAAAACTCATTGTCTCTAGTGATTCGATAATAAAACTTATTTTGTTCATTTCCTGAGATGGGTTCTCCATCAAATATGTCTCCTAATTTTCGTATGCAACCCATAGAAGTCCTTAATACGAATTATGAGACACCGTGTACAAAATATATGGATTAATACGAATGTATAAATATATAGAGGAATAGTATCGTATAGATCTACGGTGTGAACTAAGAATATGTAAATAATACAAAAATTGTAATTGAAGATTGGGTTTATTGCTATTTAAAATCAAGGTAAAATCTTTAATTATTAAGTTTTATACTTAACTCTAAATCATATTTTGTATTTTCACATGAAGTAAATATTTTTTTAAAACCGTTATAATAATCTATTTAGATCATTCTATTGGGATTATGATGTTTTCGTTAAATTCGCCATTGTCCTGAAATATTCCGATAAATTTTCTTCTTGTAACTATATTAGTTAACGTATTTGGATTACACTTTCGATTGAAACAGAAAATAGGACTTACATTTGTGACCTTGTCAGTGACAATTCGGTTCTGATAAGTTAAATTCTGTTCACTGTTATTCTGCAGAAACACACAACTATTCAACAAGTCCGTCGCATTACATAAGCAATAAACGTTACCCTAGAAAATAAGGAATACTGCCCTGCAGTATTCATCGACATAAGTCAAGCATTTGTTAGAGTTTGCTACCAGAATCAAGAAAACGTTCAACCAGATATACTACGAAGTTTTTATATCTTTTTTAACAAATAGAATATTCGAGACAAAAGTAAATGAAGAAAAGTCACACTTTTATTCAATACCTTCCTGGTTTCCACATGGCAATGTGTTTGGCCCACTACGTTATGTCCTATTCACTGCTGACTTTTCAGCGTCACAAAACAGGAACTTTTTCCGATGCCATGGCCATCCTCTTAAGCCATAAAGTTCCCTAAATAACTACTACAATTAATCTACAGGATCGGCAATATGTTCTATAAGAATGGCTACAAAAATAAAGGAATAAGGTAAACGAAATAAATCAACACACGACACATTTGCTTTATGAAAATGTACGAGACCCAGTGTAAAATAAAAGATGTTGGTATACCTCAAAACGAAGAATTAATTACCTGGGAATCCACATAGACAAAAATCTGAATTGGAAGTAACACATTACAAAAAAAGATAAAGCAAGTTTAATTAAAAATCTATACTAATATATACTAATAAGAAAAACGTTATCATATTTAGTTAGAAAACTAAGTCCTTATTTATAAAAACAGTATTAAATCCATATGATTTTAGTCATAAGTTCGTCGTAAACTAGTGAATTCCTCGTGATATGTAACTAACCACTCCATTCATGAAGACCTGCGCGTCCCTACAGATCATCACGTTATCAGCAAAAAGAACCAATGCTAGAGAAACTGTTAAGTTTATTAAACAATAGAGCTTTGAAGATGGGCAATAGACCTAGTTTGAGGTAATGAGGATTCATCACTGTATATAAAACAAATCAGTACAAAATCTTGAGCACTTGCCTACGAATTTACGTAAATTACGTATTAAAAATTCTAATCGCAAATATATTTTCATATTTACAAAAAAAATACTGTTAAAACGTAATAACAATCTAAACGCTTAATAGGTACGTCGAACGGGCAGCATAACCATTCCCACTGTTATTTCAATAACGTTTCACAGAACGTTGATTAATAATTTTCAAAGCGAAATGCAGAACATAAATAGAGAAATTATTAGTTTGAATTAAAAATAGTTCTGCTCTTCATCATGTATAGAATAGAAATTGTTAGAATATATTAAAGTTTAAAAGTCTTACCATGTGTTGGTCTTAATCAAACGTGTGATAAAACATTAAATTTTTACTAAAGAATATTAAAATTATTAAGGGTGGCTACCTCGTAATCAATACGTTGCTATTCTAATATGTTATATTTATTAATATACCGTGTGTTATTCCCATTTTAAGACAGAAAACATCAAATTCACCTAATTAACTCAAATTTCATTATTGTACATATTATTTGATTAATTTATAATTATTTATTATCTATTGTTCTAGATAATTGAATTAAAATTTTTACTGATAATATTACTTATGATACACACAGCCACAAACATATATACACATAACTAAATTATCCATTTTATATTTCCAGTTTTTAAAATGATACAAAAAGATAAATTAAATTCCTTCATTACCATTTGAGAATTATATAATTTTAAGGTGAAAATAAAAAACGTAAGAAAATATTTTTTTATTTAAGTCAATTAAAACTCACATTATATATAAATACATATTAATATAAATGAATATATTCAATGTTAACTATGAGCGCTATGAGAAATTTCTAACCTATAGTTTTCGGACTCTATCATAAACACTGATACTCCAATGCATCGTTTGCAATCCCGACTGGCACGAGGCGTGAGAAAGGTCTAGTTATAAATTGATCATAGTGGCGGGATAATTGATGTGAAATTAATTTATTTTCCCATTTAAAATAATAATGGGATAAATAATCATCGACGGGCGTTAATTTAGTCTTTATTACAAATGTTGGCACAAAAAGAAAGCTCATCTGTAACATCTACAGGAGGCCGTCAGCAGTAATTAGAATTGAAGAGCAAGAAAAGAAAGCAGAAATCAAGAAAGGCGTAAGACAAGTATGCAGTCTGTCGTCCATGCTATTTAACTTATACATAGGACAGGCGATGAAGAAAGTTAAAACGGAATATGGAAAAGGAATTATGTTTCAAGGAAAATAAATAAAATACCTGTGGCTTGCTGATGATATTTTAGTATTAATGTAGTCAGAAGAAGACTTGTAAACCATATTTATGGCAAGAACGCGGTATTGAGGAAATAGTTCAATATGAGGATTATTAGAGGAAAAACCAATATGACGGAGAGTAGTATGGAAAAAGTGGAATAACAAAGGATTTTAGAATAGGGAAGGGATATTTTGACGGAGTTTAAGGAATTTTGCTGCTTGGGAAGCATAATAGCTAGGGATGTTAGGAGTATAGTAGACATAAAAAGTTGGATATTACAGGCAAGGAAGGCTTTCGCGAAAAAGAGAAATTTACTTGCGGGTAATATAAGTGTGAATATTAGGAAATCTTTGCTAAAATGATCGTATGGAGTTTTGAGTTATAAGGGTGCGAAACGTGAACGATAGGAGTAGGAGTTGCAGAGAGGAAAAGAATAGAAGCCTTTGAAATGTGGTGCTATATGAGAATGCTTAAAATCAGATAGGTGGATAGAATCATTAACGAGGAAGTTATAAGCAGAGAAAGGATAGATTAATATGTCACGTTTTAAGACCTGAGGGAAACCAAGGATGTAATACGCTAATCGCATTAGGGAGGATATGAGATAGGTAGTTATTAAGAAATGAAAAGGCTTGTATGGCGGGTTGCATCAGCCCAGTCTTAAGACTGAATTCCGTAACTACAACAAATAACTCAAAGAAAAAATATATTTGTGTGTCATTTATTATGGATAAGAATAATATTTTTCGCTCTTTTGATTTTTAACAGTTTAAATAAGCGATGAAATAAAGAGTTCTATAAAAAAATGTTCAGAAACATGTATTTATGCAGTTCGAAATATTTCTAGCATTATTTTAAAAACATTGGTCAATATTTAATTTTATGATGATAAAGCCAGTTGAAATCACAGTCTTACACAAAATCTTATATTTTAGAAAAGAAAATTGGTACAAATAGTTAGCTCTGACAGAACAACCCAGTGAAGACTATCATATCATATGGTCTATGGAAAGCAGCTGGACAATTGTTGTTATCTGATAGGCCTTATGAGTCAGTATATCTGGATAAATGGTTTTAATGAACAACAATACGTACTGGTCCAAAGTAAACACGCACTCATCACTTCCAAATAATAAATTCAGTCCCTAAGTATTGAGATTCCCCTCTCTTTGGTTATCGAACCGCTTTCCCAATACAAATACATGTGAGTATATGACAGTGTTTGTGCATCTGCACCCCTATTCCCGAAAAGTCTCCTCGTGAGAGCTGGTTGTGTCAAGTAACTTATTCATAGTCGACATTCTGACTAAAGCACGCCTCCATGGGGAAGTGCAGCCGTAGCAGAAACATGTAAAATTAACACTGCGAGATAAGTACAGCACTCGGTGGTAACTGCGCTCTCAACATGTTATATTCACTTCTGTGGAAGTGAACATTATTTTCCCATATCCATACAACAACACTTCAACGGAGAAATAATCTATCGAGACTCACCCCTCCATTATTGATGCTTCAATTTGCCATGGAATTTGAAAGAGCAAAATTCCCTCATAAGCTGTGAAATACCATTCTACAATTAATACGCTTTGGACTCTGTATAGCTTACGGTTCAGATCCGAAACTCTAATGGATGAAAACTAAGTTACTGGAGTAAATCATGGAATGGTATTATTAATTTGTAATAAATAAACACTCGATAAATAGTATATATTATAAGTTGTGGTAGGTTATATAATTACGCACTGTAAAAATTTATTTGTAAAAGAAGTGTTCAAACCTAAAAATGGAAATTTCGGCATAGTAACAATAAAAAGACTATAACAATTATATTAAATGTATACTTACCTGAAAATGAAACAAAATGAAAGTTGGCCAATATTTGAATATTTTTATTTGTTTATAATTATATATATACATTAAAAATAAAATATAGCTTATGGCAAATTACAATTAGTTAATTAAAACATTTTGTTAAAAATATCTTTCAGAAGCTTGAGACTTCACTTACACCTTTTGACGTAAAATTAGTGAAAACTGAAATTATAAACGCTCATTGAGTATCACTATGAAGAAGAATTTATTTAGGATGGACAATTTACCAACGTTGGCGATATGATAAACCTGCGTTTCGTGAATATTTGACCCCGTTGATGCATTAAGCTTTATTTACATAATCAGTTATTCGGGAAGTTTAACCAATTTTACTTTCTACTGAACGTATATAATATTTTGCTAATTTTATTGCATGAGTATGTTATATTTATTATTTATATGAAAATCATCCTGTTAATATTATAATGAAATAATGTGTATACAAAATTGAAGTTACGTAATTTTTTACTTATCTGATGACGTACTCAAATATGAACGAAACGTCAAATATGTATTAATAAATATAAAATTGTTTGCTGGCAAATTAACTGTAGTGTTTATTTTTTATACACAACGTGCCAGGCAAGTCACTCCTAAAGAACGTTCAAGTAGAAACCGAAACGATGTTGTCTTAAACTATATTTCTTGAATAAACTGTCTGTTTTTAATCATAAACTATATTTTATTTGTCAACAAATGTGCTACTTCCAAAGATACTGGAAAACAATTCTCTGAAAAATGAATTTTATTCTGCTATACAGGTTGTCCATTAGAGTAAGTCGTATATATAAATGTTTATATTATCAAGTATTTGCGTTACAAAATGTTGTTTCATGATCACTATTAAAGAGTAACTCAAACAGTTTTGGATAAGCGCATGCACGTATGTATTTTTTTTGTTATTTATCTCACCGTTTCCTTCTGAAGAGAACGAGAAAACGACGTCGAGTGAGGTCTACATTCAGGGCGTCAAACCCAAAATTTCTCTGTTCCATGACCTTTTTTATTATGGCTTTATAAAATTTTCTCTATTCCGCCACTTATTAATAATTTGCAAGAGTTGAGGGTCATAATTGAAGAGGGTACAGCTTCTATACTCCGGACTTGTTAACCAAAATGTGGAAATAATTTGATTTTACGTTGGATTAATGCCGGATAACTATATTGAACATTTTTAGTAAAGACTCGGATAGTTATTTTCAAGTTGATGTCTGATTTCTTGTAAATGGTCTAAACTAAACTGATTGAATATTGCATTAAAATTGGACACATTTTTATGGACATGGTATTTTTTCTAGTACAAATACACATTTGTTTTTTTTTCATACTTTCCATAGAGCATAAAATTCAAGTGTAATGAATCTCAGACACCCATGCCAATATTCTATTATCTATAATGTGGCACTTATACATTATGTCGTTAACGAATCCAGTTTGTTGAGTTTTGATATCAATTATATTAATCGTACAAGGAAACAGTTTTTTTTCAGTTTATTTATTAAACATATATACACATAACTCTTCTACTGTGAGGCAAAACGAGGAAAAACAATTCATCTATAATTCCACTGTACTTGCACTGACATGTTTCTGTTTACTTTTTTCTTAGATATCTAGTTATTTTTAAATTGTATTTTTTCATAGGGAAATAAAATTAGAAATATTCCATTCTGAATG
Organism: Eucriotettix oculatus; assembly: GCA_034510155.1. Taxonomy (NCBI): domain Eukaryota; kingdom Metazoa; phylum Arthropoda; class Insecta; order Orthoptera; family Tetrigidae; genus Eucriotettix; species Eucriotettix oculatus. The sequence continues at coordinate 65,573,420 of CM067379.1, read as the reverse complement.
AATATTTTTCCTGACAGATGTTAATACGTAACTGATATTGGGAATGATATTATCTGTATTTTTGGAAACAAAAATCAGGTAAAGTATTAAGTAACAGTGCTTCAATTTTTTATCAGTTTCATTTTTCATTCTTTGATGTGAAAAATGTTGTTTATCACGTTAGAAACCGTTAAACATAATTTTAGTCTACTTGTAGTTTCATTCTGAGAAGAAGCGAGCTTTCTATACGGACTGGCTGCATCTATGGCTGTAACATGGAGGCTCACGGTCTGAATCCGTAGTAATAAGGGTAGCCGTTTTTACGCCCTTCTCCACAGCGTTATTACTTCATTTTCTGCTAACCCCCACTGGTTTTGCGACACTGTAAATTCAATGGACAGAGGGACCCTACAACATTCTTATGAGTTGGTCCTCATATTACACAGCAGCCATAAACTGCGCAGTATCTTTCGCCGACCGTCAATGATATTCCATATTCGCCCGTGCGAATAATATGCAGCAGTAGGTGATTTACATGAAAACATCAAAGTACTAGATAGTTAAATTATTTTTATTAGATAGTTATATGCAACAAAAAATGGAACCAATTCTTTTGTCATAAAGGTGAAAATAATTCGGACCAATGGTGGTGGACAATATTGGTGTCCATGTTATTTAAAAGTCTAACAAAAGTATAGTGTGTAATAGACAGACTATAGCTAACAAATATAAATCAAATATTTCTTTAGTAAAATTTCCTTTAATTCTTTTATGAAAACAAAATTATTCAACCTTTCATTACTAACCACGAAGGCCAATGGATTTCAGTGTATGTTACTTTCTTTCTGGTATTAGGGGAAGGTAGGTTGGGCGGCTTAGAGAAGTTTATATGCCTCCACTTTGGCCAACGTATAACAACAGTCGTGGAAGAAGTAACTCAGTTCATTGTCGCATGAGTGTGGGACGAATTCAACTAGCGCATAGACATATGCCGTGAATCTCAAGGGTGGCGCACTGTACAACTTTCAGTTTATGTATCAAAGAATTTTATTTTCCATAATTACTACACTAATATTAACTAACACTTATTTTTTAACGTCTCATTAAGATTTATAGTCTTTGTAGACAGTTAACTCTCTGTATTACACAAAATTGTCTATATTATAAAATTTATATTTTCTCCAGCTTTTATAAGAAAAATTATAGACAATTTTGAAACTAAAAAATTACAATCACCATTGTTTAAAAATTGGGAAACAAAGAGGTAATTTACGTAATCGTCGAATGGAAATTAAGTAAATAAGGAAAAATAATAATAAATTATAGTATAAAATGGATTCAATCAGTTTTCAATGAATACTGTCTGAAACGGATCCCTCTACATAAGCATATTTCTTGGAGAACCTTCCAGTCGCATATAAATTGAGCTCGTGTCCCGCAGGAGGAAACAATCTCCTCGCAAAAGCGAAGTCGAGGTCATATATCGATTACTCAGCTGCCACGAATGTAATGGCTGCTACCGCGATAGGTCAACCCCACGCGAGCCGTGGTCCACAACCCTCGCATTGTCTCCAATCGTAATCAAACATTGAAAGCCATTGTGAGAACTTAAAATTTCAAGGACAGATTCGTGAAATTGTATTAACGTCGACATTTCCAATGCTAAGATTCATCTGAACGAGATGATCAGGAACCGTCATCTCCTCTCAGATGAATTGGAGAACGGAACAAGCTGTTGTTCAATGGAACGCTTATCTTTTCACAGGGCGGATTTTGCTTTATTATCACACTTTCTCCTTAATAACAACAAAAATATGTCAGATGGGAAGCATTAGATGATCGGAAACCGTCGCCAGCCACCTGCTGAATTGACGATCGAAACGAACTCAATCTTACCAGAACGCTCACCTTTTAATGTGTGGATTTTGCTTTATTGCCATGATTATTTCGTAATAATGTTAATAGCATTAACCAGAAGGAAGTATTGCTCATAGTCAAGAGTAATGTTTACTTAATTAATAGTACTTAAAGAATGCAACATGTCAGACGATTTATTTATTTTACTACTGATATTACAAGTCTCTAAGTGAGCGACAACTTGAAGTCCAAGTTAAAATTCATAAGGGAAAGATAATTTAATATTTGTGATAGGGCAAGTATGAAGATGAAGGGAGTGATTTTATGAATGCACCTCACTCAATCGAAAGAAGATTGCAGTCGACGATATATGAAGATGGGAAACTGGTAATTAAGGGATAATACTCCCATAAATGTTAATTGAAACTGTTCATATTGGTATATATAGGTCAAATCGTTTTGAACCTGATATGTTTACTCTTAAATATATATATATATATATATATATATATATATGCTAATGATTTACAATTCATTCTTCTCCGCGGATATTTTTATCATTTCTAGATAATATTTGCCCAATGATTCACTTGCGGATCCAATTGATGATAATTGTGGCAAATAATGTTAATTGTTGTCACTCAATAAAAATTATTACATGAATTGACTCGAATGCAACGAGAAAGTGATTTATTAATGTTCTTTTTTATGAAGAAAGAGGGATTTTATCTTGAGATGTTAAAGTGAAAACTATAGGATAACTTTAGCAGTTATACAGATTACTGTCATACAATTATATTCTAGACAGTCAGGCAAGACAAAATTATATTAACTTTTGGTTACATAATTTTGTACAGTTGCCAATAAACCTCTTTTTTCCAAAATAATCGCGCCAGGGTAATTTAGTCAGGGATATTTTAAACGATCGAGATCATATATTTTATGTAGGAACCGTTTTCGGGTTCTCACACAATGTATCGATGGCCATCAGGCCTGTATTTATCTTACCATGGAAGATGACGTCATCGAAACTTGAGTTTTAATCAACCTTTTTAACTTTTTATGTTTTTGTACTTAAGCGTTTTAATGAATTAAAATTAATATTTTATATATTAATTAAAGATGAATATTTTTGGCTCATCTGTTTCATTTGTAATCAGTGGTGAGGGTCTGATTCAAAGACCTGGTTCAGCTCATATAAAAGACTCAAAGGTGCAGGCTAAACCGGATAGTGATTCAGTCACGGATTTAAACAACATTTGGCTCTGGATCACAGATCGCAAACTGAGTCATATTCTCACTGATTCAAACAGCAACTGGCCTTTGAGATCATTCGTAAATATTGTCACGTTTCTGTAGGATCGTGAGATACAGTCACACACACACACGTTGAGGTTATAGATGTTTATTTAACAACGACGTGCTGTACAAAGGCTCGTACTGCGTAAGACTGACTCAGATTCGGAATGCAGTACAATTTATACATTCATGGAATATTCCAGGAACAGAACATTCTCTAAACAGAAAATACTAGAAATGAAGGGTAAACAAAATAAGTAAAGTAAACAAATAAAAATGGTTGCGTTGGGTGGGACTTGAACCGGAGTCTGCAGTCCAGTTCTATACCACTCAGCTATCACTGTAGGTATATATATGTATATATATATATATATATATATATATATATATATCAAGCTCAATGGAAACTGGCTTAAACAACGGGATAAAAAAATATTTTTATCATGTTTAAAAAAAAGTAGTACATTTTTGGGGCAAGTATATTAGTTTTCGAGGTAGTAATATTCAGAAGCAGTAAAAGTCCCATTTTGTAACAGTTCTATATTTAGGTTAGTTTTATTTTTATTTACTGAACGTTCCTCATACTTATTTATACGAATTGCACAAGTTTAAACAAATTATAAATTTAATAATAATTTTTAATTTTAAACAAAACCACTTTTACTTTTATTTATTCTCTTTAATTGAAATTATAGTCTCGTCAACAGTGGATGTTATTGGCGACTACAAAAATAATAACAAAAAGAAAGAATAAATTAAGAAATAGAAATTTATAATAATATAATGCAATGAGTGAGGAAAAACGGACACTTTTATGAAAGAAAAATACTATCACAACGCCACATACAAACTGCTTAGACTCTTCCAAAACTCCAATTTCTACAATAAAATTAAGAAGACCGTGAACAGCCACTGGAGAGGTACATAGGTCCCGCCTGAAATATCAATCGTGGACGTTCTGCTGGTATCCAAACGGGGGCAGTCAAAAAGGATGTGCGTCACAATCAGGACGGTGTTACAATCTGAGCATAAAGGCTGAGGAGAGATATAAAATGAAAATGGGAGTGTAAATATTACAGTGTAGCAAAAACGACCTGCTGTCTTCTCGAGATATCAAGTGGATTGGTTATTTCCTTGAAGGACTCCTTTTCATTATAGAGGATTCCTACTTTTTTTCCTCTTCTATCATTAATCCAACTTGATTTCAGGAGGTTGTTACATCCGACCATTACGTATTTCCTTGAACAAGTAGAAAAGTCAAAGCGATTTATTTGTAAGGCCTCCAACTTAGCTGCTTTATTTCTTTTTATCTCCCAAAGAAGGTTCCTGATTTCATTGAAGCAACCACTACTACACCGTTGACTGGACAGTGAGTTTATCGCCATGAGAGACTGTCAAAATTAACGTGAAATCGGATGGGTGGCCTTTGCAATATTGTTTCAGCCGTTGTTGTTGAAGCATACTCGTTAATTGTCATTGAATCATTGAATTCGGCAGAGATAACCGAGCGAGCATCCTACCCCATCATTATACTTTGACCCATCTGTGAATAAGACCCTGGGATGATTATATTTCTCAAAAAGATACTCAATCTTCTCATCCTAGAAGCATTCACCCTTGCCCTTAAAATCAGGATTGGTTGGGGATGGATCAATTGGAAGAAGTGATAACTTCCAGGGAGGAACGTGTGAAGAAGTGTTTGAGTCGAAGATTGATAGGTCAGTTTTTTCCTTCAAGGGGAGAGATTTTAAGAGGGAACGAAAAGGAATCGGTTTCGATGGGAAAAAATGGTCGGGGATGATCACTTGGTGCCTGCGAAACTTGTGTATGCGATGCTGGCTCTAACTGCATATGAGAGGACAGAGAGACTTAGAGAGGCAACATTTCCTTCTATTCTCAGCCTATCAATCGGGGTGGATCGAAGGCACCCCGTGAAGATTCTTAAGAACAAATTTTAAGTTGTCGTTTATGAGCAGAAACATACATGTGGTCTACGTATTCAAGTTCGGTCCTGATTGTTGCTCTGTGTTTTAAATAAACAAAGAGTAACCAATTTTAATTTTAATCGTTAGGTTTTCGCGTACAAATATAATTCAGTAATGATTTGTTTTGTACATGTCTTACTTCAAATGAGAAAGAAAATGTAATTAAATCTGTCAGAATAAATTATTAGTTCACAAATTTTTCACATGTACACTTAAAAATTCACTATTTTGTTATAGACGTATTACTGTCGAAGTAAATCTAAAAATTTTCTGACATTCAGTAAGTAAATAATTATAATTAGGACAATAAATACTATGTAATATTTGGATACGGAATTCGTTCGTAAACTAAATAAGCGCCCATCACTTTTGTAATAGAACGACGTATATATATATATATATATATATATATATATATAATGTATTTTTAGTATGGGGAGTAGGAGTACGTTTCTTGTTGCATTCAGGAAGGAGCATTTTCTGATTTCTAAATCCTTCTAAATTTCCAATGTGCTCTAAATTATTCCTCTACTTATAGAAATTGGTGCATAATTTTGAATAAGTTTCCAGTTCTAGGTAACAGTGAAATATCTGTAAACATTAATACAGCCACGTTACCTTTATTCCATTGTCACTTCCTCTGTCCATTTGTCTGCAAATGAAAATCTACAGAGCGACTGATATCATTTAGAAATTCCCTGTAGGCAGTGGTAATTAGAACAAAGCGTTCTGCACTTGCAGGTTCGGACGATAGCGCTTTCCGTAATCAAATGAGCAAGGACAAATTTGATATTAGAAATTTCATGAGAGATTAACTCCCATGTGCACACACGTGTATGCTTTTGAAATCGGATTGTTGTGGGCGATCTCTGTTTTCCGGTCTGCGTTCGTACCGGAACGAGGTATTTTAAGCTCCCGCCGAGGCTTTGCCACAACAGCGAATCACGACAGTGAAGAGGCCATGGTTTTGTTGCCACCTGGGCGGTCGGAAATGGAAAAATACTTGTCACGTTATTAATTAAAATCACGCATTCGTCCCCGTTGTGGCATTTGGTGTTGGCAGGGGGCGAATTGACACGTATCAACAGAGTTCTGCAGGTGAATAAATGAAACTGTTTTTTATAAAAGGTCCCCGCCTTTAAATTTAATTACGGCCACTGCAAGGGTTTCTATATTCGTTATTTTTGCCCTTCATTCAGCTTTTCTTCGTTATAACCAACCGAAGGAACGTCTCTGTGTGGGTTGCTTTCAAAACGTGGAAACAGCGCTGTTGTTAAGTCTAGAAACAGTAAGTGTAACTGTTATGCTAAACAGTAATACTTTTTAATGTAGGGTGAAATACTTTATTTTCTATTATTACACTTTTCTTTGTATAATACCTTATTTATTATATATTTGGCTAATTTTTAATTAATATTTCAATTTATTATCGAGTGACATATTATGTTCAGTAAAATTTCATATACTGATTATGTTCTGTTTATTGCACCTATTCCATTATTGTCAAGACAACTTATTTACAGTTAGCTTAGCTTGAGGGTCCTTCACAGATTAAAGCCACTTTACTTTTATAAAATTCTAACAGACGGGATAATTATTCATCCACCTACTAATATAAAACCAAAATTTTTAAAATAGTAAATATACTTTAAAAAGTCCCGATATATCTTTGAACATAATTTCGGAATAATTTAGGTCACGTGCGATCATAAGAGAGGCGCATTTTTGCTCATTAACCAATATTTATTATTTTAGATGGTTATTGAATTTACCGCACATATGGAAATGGTGTATCACGTTAATATTTAGAGAATTCATGGATCGGAGTTAGTCATAAAAGTTCCGCGATTGAAATGACGAGAATTTGGTATAAGATAGGGACAGTATGGAGGATTTTGACTAATAGAAGGAATAGATTAAGAGACCACGTTTTGAGGCATGAGGGTATTATAAAGTTAGCATTAGAGGGAAGTGTGTGGGGTAAGAACAGTAGAGTGGCGAAGGATGGAATACGTAAGCTGATTAGGGATTATGTGGGATGTTGTAGTTATGTATAAATTTAAAGGCTTGCGCAAAATAGGTTAGCATGGAGAGTTGCAACAGACCTATCTAAAGACAGATTACTACAACAACAGAAACAAGTAAAAAAATTTAAGTGAATTTCTTGGTCTTCAACAGAATATGTATGAAAAAGGGAAGTTGAAAGTTAAAGTTGGTAAAGGAAGAGCTATCTTAAAATCGGTTTGAATTGAGTATTTGCAAGACGAGCCATGCAATTTAACACCGGTTTAAAACTGTTAACGCTTCTAGTAAATGGAAACTTCTGTAGCTTCGTCTGAATGCCGTTTCTGAAGCCACTACATCCTGTCCTAACTGCATGCTATAATTTAATAATTAGAATCCATCAGAGATATTTTCCAGATAATAACGAGAAACAGCAACTATATGGCAAGAGTATTTTTTTCATTATGAAGTTTCGCTTAATATTGAAACATAAAAGACGTTCCTAGAATTTTGTTCAATTTTTGTTACTATTTGAATGAAAACGGAGAGCTGTTCATTTTCCGAGAATATAATCTACATCTTTCCTGTGCAAAAAAAAATGCTTAGTATATGTTTACATTTCATGTTCCCGGGGATCCGAAACCGATCGAATCTCAATTTTGTCAGTTAGCCTGTCACGCTGATGCTAATCGCATTATACACGAAAACAGCCGATTCAACTTTATACAGTTCCTTTTTTCAGGACAGTTAGATTGCTCTCAGTGATATGAAACAGCCTTCCTCCATATTGTGACAAATTGTGGAAGGTTCGTCAGCTTTACTTTGAACGTTTTTCACTATTGCCGGTCGTTTGAATAGCTTTAACTTTACGTAGCTGTTATATTATACAATTACCTTTAGAATCGATTTACGCTGCCTTCCACAAATTTTAAACAAAGAAGCGCAACGCTCGAGAGAGATACCTAATCGTGCAGTGGTCCCATATCCAGTGATGTTAGTCGGGGTAGGACGGAGCTCAGTTTAACACAAAACTTTGTTTCGTATTGTTCTTCAAAAATGCATCCGAAAAAATTCAGGTACAATAAGTATTGGGTGTGGTTGAGAAACCTTGGCGTTGTCAGTATATTCCATTCTTATGAGTATATCCATTTTAGAAATGGTATTTGTTTAACTCCCTGTCGACAATATTCCCATACACCTTCTCGTTTCTCCACATCGTGCTATTTCTTGCTTTTTGCCCTCTGTTCGCAAGGAAACAGTTTAACCCGTTTAAAAGAAACATTAAATCGTTGTTATATAGTGATTTTAATCGTCAAACAAAATTAATACAAATGAATAATATTCCGATACCTGAATTTACTCGCTCTTGACACGAAATATGTTATTTGGTTTAGAGAAAAATGAGTGAACTTATTTTTCCTGACAAGTTAATCTGTATCACCTTGTCATCAAATCAAATCTTAAATTTCGATCTAGCTAACTTACTGTTAATTTTTCTGAGAATGTCATATGTTGCTTTGTTGTCAAAAATAGGAGAAGATAAAAATAAAGACGAAAATGTAAATAAAAGCTTAAAATAACTTCATTCACTTCAATTTATTACTATGCACGACCTCAAAATATTTTTCGTTAATAAAGATAGAATAATTTTAATTTAATGCAACAACATTAATGAACTAAACTTCAATGTCCATATATGGTGAAACTTTTACTAGCGTTGCATCTTCTTAATAAATTTTTACATTTATTCCAATGAAAATTTATATTATAAAAGGTTATGTTGTGTTCCATACATTTCGCTGAGGATTCATTTTGTATTAATATACTACGAGATTCCTTCCTATGTCGAATATCCTTTTTTATTTCAATGAATTGTAGATCATTATTTTAATCAGATTGAATGAAATTTATTCACACATTATTAACTGATATACCTATATGGTTGTGTGCCTGATTATAATTACATTAGACGAATGTTTTTTCTAAATTTTATATGAATGTAAAATATTTTTTAAAAAATCTTCTATCTTACGCTTGGGGAGGACCGTAGACAAATGTCTGAAAGAAATTAATTTTTGAAACTTTACAACGTCATATGTTTAGTTAATTTCAACACATTGAATGCACATGCAAATGACAGTCAACGCTTATCTACTTTTTATTTCTCGTAGATGTTAGTATTAAATAAATGAGTTGTTCTGTTATAATTTCCAAATATATTCGCGTAGATTTTTGCACTCATTTTAACTTTTATTGATTCTTCGACTTACTTACGGCATGGACAATATTCCTAAAGAAAATTGAACATTAACAATACTGTTTACTGTTAGCTACTTTTATATGCACAAAAAGTATTTGATAATAGATTGTCAAGAAATGCGGTATGGAATATAATTATCCAATTTCAGTGACACGATTATAAGACTTACCCAAATAACGAAATATAATTGTAAATGTCTAAATAAGTATTTGTTGAGGGTAGCGTTCTAGCTCGTGACTTAGCTGAAAGAATCTCTCTCGTCCAGACACCCCACTACTTCCTCTGAAGTCACATTAACCCAATAATGAAACGGAGAGTAATTTCTTAAATGATACGCATTTATGAGTTCTGTTAAAACAGAGTGGAAGGATCAGGACAATAAACATAAAAGCGCGCGTTATTCAGAAGCTGTTAACTGTTTACGGCCCTGCGCTCCGCAATACGAGCTCGGTCATAAATAAAATAATACTATTGGAAATGTCAGGAGGCAATCGCTCGGCAGATGAAGCGGCAACCAATCGCAGCTCCATTTTGCTCCCGGAAGGTCGGAATTTCCATTTGAAAGCCACTTCTTTGTATTTACAGTCATCCGACGTGAGGTCAGGACTCCTGCTCACACTTTGAATTTCCGTTCTACTGTTCGACTTCAACATATATTTATAAATTCATATGTATAAGTGTGCTCCATGCAAAGTTAGAAAATGTTTTTCCTTATGTATATACATTGGTTTTTTATCATTAAGGAATAAATAAGATTATTTTAACGAGGCGTTCAAAGCCAATATAAAAAAAATCTGCTGCATAAATTATGATATTTATTTCCATTTCTCTTATTAATTTAAAAGAAATTGATGAATTTAATATTTACTTACAATTAAAAGATGCCTTATATGGACCAGGTGAAACGTAAAACATACCATTCTTATGTTATTGTGATATGTAGTCCTAAAACTGGTCTTGCTAACCAACCTTGCGCAAACCTTTAAATTTCGCGTTACTAGCACACCCCACACCTTCCTAATCTTCTTAGCTCATTCCATCCTTGGTCTGCCTCTTCTTTTCTAACCCCACACACTTCCCTCTAATGCTAATTTTACGAGAACCTCATGTCTCAAAACGTGGTCTATCAATCTATCCCTTCTCTTGGCCAACGATCTCCATATTGTTCGCTCTTCCCCTATTCTGTTTATAATTTCCTCGTTAGTGATTCTATCTACCCATCTGATTTTCAACATTCTCCTATAGCACCACATTTAAAAGGCTTATATTCTTTTCTTTTCCGCAACTCCTATCGTCTACGTTTCGCGCGCATATAACGCCACGCTCCATATGAACATTTTTAGCAACGATTTCCTAATATTCACACTTATATTACCCCTAAGTAAATTTCTCTTATTCGAGAAAGCCTTCCATGCCTGTGCTATCCTACTCTTTATGATTACTATACTTTATACAATCCCTAGGTATTATGCTTCCCAAGTAGCAGTATTAATTAACTTGCGTCAAAATATCCCTTCCCAATCTAACACCATTTGTTATTCCACTGTTTCCCAAACTACACTCGATTAGCTTGGTTTTGCCTCTATTAATCCTCATATTTAACTCTTTCAGTAGACTCCGTTCATGCCATTTATTATGGTTTCCAAGTCTTCTTCTGATTCCCCTAATATCGTCTTAAAGCGTAATGTTTTTATTTATTCTCCTTGCAGTATGATTCGTTTTCCATATTCCGTTTTAAGATTCTTCATCGCCTGTTCTATATACAAGTTAAACAGCATGGGTGACAGACTGCATCCTTGTCTTACTCCTTTCTTGATTACGGCTATCTTTTCTTGATCTTCTATTCTAATTACTGCTGCCTGTCTTCTCTAATGGCTATCTATAAGCCTTATTTCTCTATATTTTATTTCATACAGCAAAGAAAATTATAATATTTGAAATAATACTTTGTGAATTGCTTACCACTTTTAATATACAGCCTTCTCTATGACCTAATAGGTAAATACTCTCACAACAACTTTACATATAATTATATACAATAAATCTATTCTGTGAGGTTGCGGTTTCTTGCCCATATTATTCTTTGCAACAGATAGTCTGTACCACATCCGACGTTTGGTACTAAGTTAAACATTGTTCCTGTCGTCTTTAAGTCCTTACACCGGTCTGCAATTTTATATGGTAACCTGTTGTGCAAACCTTGATAACGTTTTCGCTCCTTACGCTTTCTTGCGGAGCAAAGTTAAATCAGTGAAATAGACAAAATTTTTAAAAAAAGTTATAAAAATACATATCAATAAGAAATAGAGGTAAGTATCGTGAATAGATGCTGAAAAGTACCAAACGAGTTTTAATATTCCCTTCTCGTCCATTTAAATAAATTTTTGTAAGCCAAAAATTATGTGTAAACCTGATAAATGCACATATAAATTAATTAAATTGACGGTAATGGAAATTTATATTTGTATACAGTCACTAATTAACTAATCACATAATTATGGCTATTTTAAAATATATGGTATATTATCTATTTAAATAAAGGACAATTTTGCCTCATTGTTTTTGTGTGCTTCTTGCACATTTTCCGATTGCCCTATAATTTTTTTGGTTAGTGGTGATAACCCCGAGCATTTTTCTGTAAATCTTTTCAATATTTACATCGTTCCTTTTCATCTGTCAACCCTAATATGGTCAAACCCTAAAGACATGAAGAACTTGGAACAGGATAGATGATGACCTCACGTAGTCGGCCAAATGGAGATTAAATTGCTGTTAAATTATATTAAATTTGAAAAAATTCTTAAACTTAACTATCATTTTAAGTAATTTCACTTCTTATTAGTTAACAATAATGCGATAGTGAGTCTGCGACCCAAGTCGGATTGTTTTTTTAAAACTGAAATCGTTTATCCCGTGTGACGTTCACAAAAAGAAATAAAAAATTATTACTACTCAAATAAAATGCTACTTTACGCTTAAGAGCTATATATTCATAATTTTTAATTATTTTATAAATATTTTATACGTATGTAAAATATTTTATAAGCTGCAGTGCAGATTGATTACATAAAGAACCCGGCCGCAAACACTCAATTTAATTTTTCGCAGTAATCTATATGTATCTATTCACATTATTTCACGGTAATTAGATCGAAGAGATGGTTCAAGCAAACAAATTAAAACGCGTGGAGCAATTTGAACTATATTTAGTACACTTGTCCTTTGAAACCCAGAAACAAGAACTACAGGGTAAGTCACTACTCCAACCTCTGGAAGCCGATGTAGAGGGAGGAAAATTTAAGCAGCATAATGATTTTAAAACATTCCTACCTATATTTATTAAACATACGTGATATATATGAACAATCTTGTGGTGTTTTTGTGAATTACAAGATTTCCTAATACAAAATGTATGATGATAACGCAAATCTGTTTACTGATCTTTGTGCCCTCAAGTTTATCATTTTATTTTACAATAAAATTAGTGTGTCGTTTTGTGACCTCAGCGCATTTTGAAATTATCTTAATCTGTTAATCTATTGAATATCTGTGTAGCTCGTGGAGATATTTTAGATGAATGTTCAGGAGTGCCTCACATTAGCGGCTGCCACAGTCCTAGAGTTAGCACTGACGTGACTGTGAACTTGTTGCTGGCGCTTCTAACAGGATCGATGGCCTCTAATTTCACGTGAATAGACCTCGTTACGGAATACGCCCTTACAATTTAAGGATTTGTGTCACGAGAGAAAGGCTTAAGAAAAGAAACACATTGGGCTTCCGGCTTTTAAGTCAAGCATAGCATTGCAAACCTTATAAACATTGGAAAGTACCTCACTGTGATTATTATTTACGTATATTATGTAGCTAAAGTAATTAATGAACACTTAAGCCGACAAACAAACCAAAATATCGGTATAAAAAGCGTCATAATTACATGTGACTTCATGTTGAAGTTGGTGTCATAAACAACCTCGTTTAGTAAAAATCCAAAGTCCGCCATAAAATCAAAACTAATTGACTCTGAACCGTAAAAAATTAATATACAAATATTGAATACATATACGAGAAGCAACAATTTTTTCTAGCCTATAATTTTAAAACAAAAAATAAATTTTAATAATACTGGTCAGTAATTATTTCTTGACCATCCAGAAAAATAATCACATTTCATTGATTTCATTATTTTTTGGCAGTTTAAAACTAATACGTTTGAATTTTCATTGTGCGTAATTTCGTTGCAGAGTGCGTTTTTTTTGCGTTTGGAAGTTTCTACGATATTTTTCATTTACTCAGCAGTGTGTTGTCCTATTTTACAGTATACATATAAAATTGTAGTTATATTTTATAACCTACTAATGCTAACTAGCCTGTTCTTCATATGCTACAGATATTTAAAAATTAGGGTTTCAATATCTGTATTATAGGAGGGGATAAACATCTAAATATTGCACACGTGATAGGGCTATGTAATATACAACTTTGGCATAAATTTCAGCTTTGACATGTAGCTCAATGTTGGTATAAAACTTGTGAAACAGAATAAATAAATACACGACTCCTCGAGGCTGCAGTGGTGTAATACTTCCTATGCGAGTATCTGGCATCATTTGCTCTATTTCACAAATCTTTGACAGCTTTGAGTTATTTCTCAGTATTGAAATTTAAACTAAAATTTTGTATTCAGAGAGATTGGATATCAAACTTAAACAGAAATTCATTATTTCAGGTATTAAATGGGCGTTTAACCAACTTTGAGTAAAATTTAAAAATTTAATTTCATGTTTAATTTTTATACTACGACACATATCCCGAGTTCAATTTTTAGATTATTTATGAAGCTAACTACTATATTGTACGTAAAATCACAGAAAATATTGGTGCTCATGTACTGCACATTCTTGGAGGAAACAGCATTTTAAAAATGAATTCTCCTAATTTTATTCCATAATTTGTATTAAATATAGAAAAATATTTTGTAAGTAGATGAAGATTTAATTTTCAGGAAGTAATGTATTGAAACAATGCAGGTTTATTTCAAAATATTTGGGCAATCGTGTGTGGAGTAATTAAGAATATCATAGATATCTCAAAACGCAATAATAATCAAGCATTCTGTGAATGCATAATAGAATAGTGAAATCTTTCTCAGATGGTCAAACATCCAATTACTTATTTTCTGTACCTCTTGGCAGTTATCAGCAGCGATACAGGAATTTTTTTTCGAAGAGGACCAACTCGACACCATAATTCGTTTTCAATTTACGTTACTTGCTTGTGCTGTTTCCATAGAAGATATAGTTGATGAATTTTCTTGCAGATATGGGGCAAGCTTATGTCTGAAGTTAATAAAGTTGTTTAAAAGACAGTATTAAAATTCTATTTATCGGGTTCCAATGAGGCATTATATCCATTTAGAAATTACATTTACATCATTAAATATTCTACTTTCACAAATGAATGTTGTGTCTAAGGTCAAATATAATCTATTAAGCATGATAAATAAGTAGTACAAAAATCATTTTAACTCATAAAACGTAAAGAAAACCGTATATTTCACGTCGTCATACAATTTTCAAACGTTCGCTGTTTTTAGACGTAGTTAAATAAATGCAATATGATATTTATAGTATAAGGTTTTATGTGTATTCTTGTAAACGTAGTTCAAAATTTACGCTTGTTTTTTACAGGTTAGTGTTCTATTGGTTACTGAAAATAGAAGTGAAATATAAAGAGCTACAGGTATGTATTATTTACCGTAATTTATAACTTCATTACAATCTGTAAATCAACGGCGTTATCCCGTTCCGGAAATCACAAATTATTCAAGAATACCATAAATATATTCGAGGTAATATGCTTAATGATAGATAATGACACAATTCAGTTTGGAAATGCACCTGAATAAATTGAAAATTTCAGTTTTTTCTCGGCGGCGAGATTCTATCACAGACAAACTGTTACGAATCTATTAACTCTGCAAGGGCCGTATTTCCCAAAAGGTACAGAAGGAAACAAATAGTTGTATCTCGAATCAGGGCTGGTCATGTCTATCTTACACAGTCATTATTTCTCTCCAATTCTAGCCATCCAGCACTGCTTATCTTAACTTTCGACTATCTATACGGGAAGTTCTATAAAATTTTCTAAAAAGAAAATTCATTTCATAAAGGTAAACAGTAGTTTTATCTAATATTTATTTAACCTAATTAATATCAATATAAATGAAAACAACTAATTCAGATTTTTGGGGAAAGTTTTGTAATTACAATTTATACAATTAAACTGAATTCAAACTAATAAAAATCTTAACAAATTTTTATTTACTTTCTTAAACTTTTTTGCGTACAGTTGGTTTTATCTATTTTTCCTTTCGCAAATAAATTTTATTTCAACTGCACAATATTTGATAGCACTTTTCCCTTTCTTCCGGTCTTTTTCTTTATTTATTTTCGAATACAGAATACTCATTATTATAAGGTGAGTCTGTCAGTTTTTCCTATTTTTGTTATAAATTTTCTTATCCATTTGCCTTATATAGTATACCCCGTTCCGCCCCGCACACTAGTATTAGGTGTTTGATCGAGCCTTAATACAAGCAGACTTAACGTAATACGTAATTTATATACAGCCTAATATATATGCAGGGTTCGAATACACACCAATAAAGAGTTAAATGAAAGTTTTTTTGTACCTTACCTTCTGTCGATGTGCCAAAAAATTATAAATTTTTAGATGTAAGTCACTAAAACAAGAGTTCATTCGCATAATGCAGTCATAACTTGATCGAATTGACTGCCGTGATATTTTTTCTTGATCAGTAAATAAGTTGTACCCCCTATTTACTAAACTTCAGCACTATCCAGTCAAAAAATAGGGGTTTCCGTTCCACCCCGAGTTCCTCTATGTCTTTTAAATATCGTTCTAAGAACATCTCAGGTGAACATTGATTCTGGAAAGTCAATTTTCGGACATGGTTGTCTCTGAGCCGTTCATCTCTCAACTCATACAATTTTTAATTAATGTCAATTTATTTGAAACTTCATAATCAAGTTTTCCTTTATTATTTCTTTTGAATGCATCTCGACATGGTTGTCAACAACAATTTTTGTTAACCCTACCCCGTATAAATACAAACAAAAATTTTTAATATTTACCGTAATATTTTTTTTTGTAAAATTCTCACTTTTTATTAAAACAGTTATGTTAGACAACATTGATGAAAGCAAGTTTTATAGAGACATGGCTTTGTCTCTTCTTAAATTATCTCATGAATTGCGTTTTTCAAACATCTTTTTCCCTTTATAAATTACTTCAACACTATAATATTCTATAAATTTTCATTACTACTGTATTTTTCAAACATTTTACAAACATAAAAAATAGCGCGTTAAATATTATTTAACTAACCTTTGAATTATATATTTATGTAATATTAATTAATTTATCATTATTACATATATTTTATCAAAATTTTAAAAATAGCTGAATAGAGAACAGTTATTTTAGTGTATTAAAAGTATCCTATACTTGTGCTCTATTGAAAAAAGAAAAAAATATAGAAATACCTTTACTGAAATTGCATTTAAAAAAATTGTAGTTTTCTTCTCGGAAATATTTACTCCCCACTTTTCAGATCGTGTAATCAATTTACACTGAATGCAACACTCGGGCTTTTCGTTGTAAAGAGAGAGATTAATTCTTGATGAACATGCGGAACTAACGACCAACACGATTAGGTAACCGCGACCCTTAAAACACTTCGCCTTCCGAACTTTTGCAAGAAGCCGTTAAAACAATCCGGCGCTCACAAAAGTAACTTCATTAACATGGATCGTTTCAGCGGTACGTCGATTTGTCGGGAAATCTGTCGGAACAAATTCAATAAAGCTTCACATGCGACAACTGACTACTGTTCCCTGCTCCCGTTTAGATCAAAATCATCGGTATCATTAACCGCATATATATATTATGGTCAGTAATAGCACAAATAAATTCATATTTTTAATAATTTATTAATTCTGTAACAGTTTTGTTTAATTAATTTATTATCTGCAATAGTGATACATCTGATTCGAGGTAAATATCCAAGTGAGGCTTTTATTCGTAATTTTAATTATAACATGTTTTACTCTTTGACCTCAGCAGATGTCTGGTGAACGAGATGACTGACATTTAATTGAGAAAATTGAACCAGCTTGACGTGCAGGCGTACGACGCAATCCACAGTCACATTATCGGTTTTCGAGACTGTTCTTCGAAACCAATTTCTCAGTTCTGATTTGTGTCGGAAAGTAATCAGTTCCCCAACATACCCTACGAAGTCTCGTGTTCTTATTGTTAGTCAGGAAATTCCAGACTTCCTTTCCGTTTAGTTATGTAAAATTTTGGCAACTAAAGCTGTGGAAGTTACTCAAACTGTGAAGAAATTGTAAGCTAATATATTATTTTCGTTAATACTTTTATTTTGTTGATATTAGGGTTAAAAATATTTATTTACCCGCCATAATCTATAAGGTTTTCCAATAAGATGTGGGTCGTTGTTGAAATAAAAAAATGTATGTGCGGTATTAACTAAATTACTTTTATTTGAAAGGAAAGATAAGAATGGAAAAATAATAAATTGAAATAAACTAAGTATAAATATATGATTAATTTACAGCTTCTGATACTAAGCTTGTAATTTATTAGAAAGTGAGGAATTTTCCACAAATGTAACTTCAAAGTCGTAGGGAATTTCATTTAATTGTAATTGATTATTGAAAGCGGGAGATCCACGGTCCGGTAGACATTTTTCCTTTATTATCTTCTAAAATTACTTTAATGGCCTTTTGTTGCGTTTTAATTGAAGCAGTTCTTCATCCTTTGAATAAAAAATTATTTTTAATACCTCAGACATAGCTAGTTTAATTTTATTTCAACATCAAACCGCCCTTAATAAAAACCCCTATATAGGAAAGAATACGTACAGATTGCCTCAAAAATGGTCTTTAAATATATTATTAAGGTTATTCAATTTATATTTTAAGAATTGAACATAAAATAGGCGAATAATTAGACGAAAATTAGGAAACTTATTTTTTAAAATACAAAAATATGTAAAATGAAGTTGAAATTGGAGCTCCTGTAAAGGGATTAAATTTAGAAGAAAGACCAGAGTGAAAAAATGTTGATGGGACCCAGGACCTTCCGTTTTTAATAATCAATTACAATAATTTGTATTTTCCTAAGACCTTTAAGTTAAATTTGTAGAAAATTCCTCACTTTCTAATAAATGACAAACTTATTATCAGGATCTGTAAATTAAATTAATCAAAAATATTTATTCTTAATTTTTTCAATTGATTATGGAAGTGATTAACCTCATTATTTTAATTCAGGTTGAGTCTGACTTTGTTCTGGTATTTTTAAAAACTATGACTGAATGACCCGTTTACCGTGAGTCTTCTATTTTTATTTATTTATTGTTTAATGTCTCTGCCTAAATCTTCCCAATTCCCCTACCACTATTTAACGATTCTATACTCAGAAAAAAGTCTTAGTATTTTCCTGTCTTATTAAACTTATCCATGCGTCCTCTTTTGTTTGATAACACTCGAAACCTGAAATTAATTCTTTTATACTCCACCTTCCTAAATATTCGTGTGTCATTACGTATTAAATGAAAACATTTCTGACATGTTTTCTAACTTAATAATATATGTCTCACCTTTACACTTTCATTAGTAACTGCTATATAAAAAGATTTATTACAATCTTCATCAATGTTGTTCCAGTTTTTTAGAACACAAACGTGACTTACAACACTTCTGCAAATCGTTATTAATTACATTATTCTGAATTACTGCCAAGATATAGCTGACGTTTACAGTCTCTTTATATATTGGCGATAGTATATATATATACTATCGCCAAATGGTTACACTGAAGAAAATCGAAAATTATAACGACGGGATTGTAATTTTCTCTACGCCTAATTTTGCAGTAACAATCATTACCTCAGCAAAATATTCTCACACGTACTAGAACATACAATATTCCGGTTTAACAACTAATTTTGATGTACACGGGTTTCCTGTGATTTTAAATTCTGCTGGTCGGTCTACAGCATTACTGAATAAAATTAAGAAAATCTTTCACTTGAACGAATGTTCTTGGTTACATTCGACTTTCAAGAAGGTAAACCTAAGCCGAAAGCACGACAGTTCCATTTAATAAAACGTATACCAATGAATAAGAGAAAATGGGATGAGTACTAAGAGCAATCGCTTCAGCCTATTTCTACTTTAAAGAAACAAATGAACATTAGTACACCTATATTCTTACGACGAGAAAACACATCCAATTAAAATTAGCAATGTTACAAGTCAGATTACGTTCTGAAGAACGTAATGATAGACTTATATTCGAAAAGTCAGTAGGGAAAACTAATCTCCTATATTTAAATTTATACGAAAACAGCCAATAAGTCAGAAAACCACTATATTATTCAACACATTATGTAGACACATTACAACGTATTTTTTTGTTTGAATGAAACCAAAACTTGTGAACGAATCTTTGTAAGGCATCTATCTAAAAATGATTTATGATTATTTCGTTTCAAATTATGTAACAAATTGCTCAAATGTTATGTATTACTTAATGGAGCTATATTTAACTTTTATTAAGTTCGTTTATGTAATTATAAAAGCAAGTATTTCCGTCAATAATATTACGCATTAAGATTAGAAGTTTATGAAAACAAAATTTGTGATAGGCGAAAATTTATTTCCACTTGTAAAATAATAATTTTATTTTAATTTAATGAGGTTATGAATTTAACTTTCTGATATTTTGTTTTATTAATCAATGTTTTAGTCCTCGGTCGAGGAAATAGGATACGTTAAGTATAATATTACAAGTAATAAACAAAATTTTACAATTAAAAGTTCTCATGCCTGATTTTATTATCCTCTTCTAAAATTGTGATCCACTTTCTAACCAAAGGAGAAGATTATTCATTATATCCTTACATTTTCAATGATATACTCATCCGGTTTCCCTTCAATAAAATAAAATTAACGTTTGTATTTCATCTCTACTTGGAGAGCAGTCAAACCTTTGCCATCAAACGTGCGCTACAATTCCAGTAATTGAGCTAATTGGGCTAAAACGTGGCATATTCCACAATGAAATTCACTGAAAATAACATGTCTTGTTCAAGCTAAAATCTATTATGTGTAGCTTATTAAGGAAAATTAGTTGAAAATTGCCTTTCTCGTTTTCAAAATTCCAGGAATTCTGGTGGCAAGTGACACAGATGGTTATTGTAATTGCAGTTAGAATTCATTTTCTGTAATAAAGGAGAGCTACAAATATGTCTCTCATTACTCATATTATATATTTTAATTATCTTTCTATTATACAGCATCGAATAGAAACTGTGGTAGTATATTTACAATACATAATATCGTCTTAGACCATCAGGTCAAATATTAATTTGATTTAAGCATTTACCCTTTCCACGCTGTTTCTTAATGGAATAATAAAACAGTACCTGAATAAAAAAACAGGAAGTACATGAAATAAACAAGTTAATTTAAGAGAAAATACGCAAAATCTATATTTGTGACTTGTCGATGGAAGCATTTCGTCAAGTTATTAACATGGGAGAAATTTTGTTGTTCTGTCTTTATGTACAATGTTTTTAATTTTGCTGAGAGGAGTACGTAGCTAGGTTGTAGCCCGCGGGTTTCGAGGCACTCTTTGTAATTCAGCCACTGCTGAATGTGGAGTGTCGTTTGGCTGCTCACAGCTTCAAGCCCCGGGCAAAGTTTCCCAGAGTTGCCCAGCTAATACTCACTAAACACAAAATAAACAAAATATCTAACTGTGCTATTCATTCACGATTCGCTACTTATCATCTGTCATATGAAACAAAAATTGGAAACAAATTTTCAATATTTCTCTTCATCTGGAATACGATTGTAAGGAGAAATTATCAATAAATGTGCTGTAAATGTTAAATAGGAACATATTGGTTGAGAACCTAAATGAAATAAAATTTATAGAAATGGGAAGCAATAAGCGATATGACTAATTCGTAGACCTTTAGAATAATAAATTTAGTTTTTGTTCTGAATGTGTGAGACTTATAAAGCCTTAAGTGTATTAACCATTATAAATTCCATTCCTAGAGATATACTTAATTTGTAATATTTAATTTAATTCTTAACTTTCAGATAAACTTTGTTTCCTATTGAGTCTTTTTCAATATCTCTTGATTTTATTGATAATCATATTATTCACTTAAAATGATTTTTAAAAATGAATTCACCATTTTTTGAACCTTAAATAGATAAAATATTTTAATAGTAGCAGTCATTTACCTTCATAAATTTACCTTATATTTTTACTGCTATTTTTCATTTTCTTAGTTGAAGTTGTGTTTCTTCAATCATTTATATTTTCTGCCTATGTATCTATAATTCAATATATATTATATTAATATATTATATATTAGTATATCTATCCAGTTCCATTTAATCATTGAATTGGTTTCTCGTATCCCGCTTTTTTCAAGTACGCTGTTTTTTAATTATACACATTATTGGGGAATCGGCGATAATCAGTAACACGTGGCGATTTATCATTTGACGTATGTAACTCTTATATTCTTTGTCCTCCAAACTCTTATATAGACGAAGAGGGTAGATGGAAAGGATAATCAAAATTCTGAAAGGACGATCGCTTCCCCAAGCGATCGATCCCGTGTTTGTGAGAATAGGACAGCTCGGTAGTGTTTGATTTGCTGTCAGCCTTGATGACAGCCAAGGATTGGTGTCTTAGTGGATGCTCTAAAGAAATGCACAAAGTATAGAAGACTAATTTATTGTGTCTTAGGCAGTCTACACAATTTAAAGGATAGAAAGGAAAAGAAGACTAGCAATTAGATATTTGTTGGAGCGAGCCCGGACTGACGAGCTAAACTGACGTTTGGTGAAGGTGGACCAGGGGAGGTTTTCCCCCACTTTCACAGGTTGCTAACCAGTTACCTATGGGATAAGCAGTAATCCAAAGATGGCTGCCTTTTCCCTTAAAGTCTCGCCACTCAGAGGTCCTGCTGACACAGCTATTCCCACACTTACACTGGGAACTATCCTACGCGTGTAGGAGACAACTGTTACGCAGTGTCATCAAGTCCATATTCGCCGGAAGCATAGCGCTCTTAGACTTCAAGAAATTATTCTCAATGCAATATATATATGACAAAACGCATTACCATATCCCCATATTTTGTTCTATAATTTCCTTACTGTATTATATTGGATGAAATATTACAATCATTTTATTACATGTGATATTTTTAATTTAATTACAATTTATTTGTTTTCATTTATCATTTTCATTTTTAAGGCGGTATAATAATGAACCGTTAATTTTCTGATACCATCGGTATTTTGATTTTATGGGCCCTGAAAGTTTCGGAATGTATCTAAATCTATCTGTAAAAAGGCATTAGAGGAAGTGTGTGGGGTAAGAACAGAAGAGAGAGGCAAGGATCGAATACGCTAAGCAGATTAGGGAGGATGTGCGATCTGGCAGCTATGTAGAAATGAAAAGGGTTGGTGACCATGGAGGGTTGCATCAGACCAGTCTTAGGACTGATTACCACAACAGAACACTATTGACTAAGAGGAGTCTGAAATATCATTGTAATTGTCACCAATGCATATTCTCTGATTTGTTTAAGTGGCACTTGAGTTAAAAATATAAATAGATTTAAATATAGGTTATAGATGTCTAACCTATGCTCTCTCGCTAAAATTATTAAGATTATCAACGTGAACACCAAAAATTTGATAATTTCGCGGCATTTAAAATACTTCTTGTTAGCCTAGCATCTGTTCGTTCATCTTGTTCCACTTTCAATCAATATAAATGGAAATTCCAAAACTTGATGACGTAAATTTGAGTTAAGTATATACACAAACGTTTCGTATGGATTGACACAAATTGTTAATTTTAAAATTTCCTTTTTCCTTAAACATAAAAGCTGAACTTTGAAGTCTTTACGATGAAGTACTGTTTGTCATTTAGTAATCAACAGTTCGGCAATATTAGCGGAGCAAAGGATGATGCATTTGATCTGCGGCGCGTGGGAGCGTCTGTCAGAGATAAACGCGAATATTTGTACCGGCCACCTATCTCGCTTATCTTGCTTCATTCACAACACTGACAATCCGGGATTACAATGTTCCTATATTACTGCGTTTATCAAACTTCCCTGATTCAATTCACACGCCAGGGCGATTCAGCTTACATTCCCTGAATACGCACAAATTTCTAAATATAACATTCTACCTCTCCGAGATTAAGAGACGTATTTCTTTAGGTTTTCCAATTGTGCATGAATTATGTGTTATGAAACGTTTTGAAATTATTGTTCTGCATCGTCATGAATCAAAGATAAATGTTCCTTCGGTAAATAAGCGAACGTAAAAATAGCTACTTTTTGCGGATGAGGCAACGATTAGCGGAAGAAGAACACATCAAATTTATTTAAATCCATTTTGTATATAGGCTTGTACTGTTATGCCAAGATAAAATATTTGGGAAATAATGTACTTCCAGTTCATATTAATTTATGGGAACCTCTAAGGGAATAGTTTGAAGTAAACAGACGATTTTTGAAAACTAGATGCACACGACGAGTAAATAAAATCCTGAAAGTGAATTGTAAGAAAAACTTTTAGAATACAGTATATTCACTTTCCATACATCATGGTACGTTAAGTTCAATGACGTGGAAACAGTGATACATTTTACATTTTTTATATCGTTCAATAAAGAATTTCGTTTGGATAATAGTCATGCCTTAAAATATAACAGAAATTTTTATGTATTTTATTTACATCAAATGATTAAAATTCAATTCTTACAGTATAAAATCGATGTATTTTTACTATCACTATAAAAAATTTCAGTGATTAAGGTCACTGGCGTCATATACTTTCATGATAGCAAGAGTCAATTGTTCTTTGTTATCGTCTTTCGTTCACTGTTGCTCGGCTACGTTCAGCTGTCAGACTACAAATCGAGCTACTTGAGGTACTCTTAACAATTTGGGCATCGATAAAATAGTCCTTGAACTTCATTGTCTGTGTTTCATCTTGTAGGCTCCCCCTGTCACCGGCAGTGAATAGTTTCTGTTAAGTTACTCGTAGAAATAGACACTCTCCTCCTTTGAAACCAGTCGGCGAATGGCGGCTTCCTCTCTTAAGACGAAGGCTCTACTACAATTGTTAGTCTCGAGCGCGAACTAATAGTTCATTACAACTACGTAAACCTTTGGATTACTTGAGAATGGTGAATTTGACTGATAAAATGACGATAAGTATGGAATATAATTACCTTATCAGTCCCATATTTATTATCTATCCAATTTTTTAGAAAACGAGATGTTTCGAACTTTGAGTCATCGTCATTCTACAAAAACCTGAAAAGATCGAAGTTATAAAATATTTTTATTTGTAATTCCTGTTTCTTTAAAATATAAATTCTTGAGTCTTCCAGTATAAGGGATCGGGGCCATCTTATCGTACAAGTTTAATAAAGAATACAAATTATTTTTGAAAATTTTCTTTGCATATGAAGAATTTTTAATGACTACTTTTAAATTAAAGTAAAGTATTCCTTAATTCTTTAATATTATCCCTACGTTTACTAAAATTGGGATACTGGTATATTGTACCCCTACTTTCAAATGGCAAAGATAAAACTTTTCAGAAAATTAATTTAGTTTCTTGTGTTAAATCAATCCATATCGGGCTTCTGGATTTGAAAATTATTGTAATTATTTATCAAACACTTCATCAGTGAGTAAATAAATTGACCTAAGAGAGAAATTATACCATTATTTTTCTCTCCTCCAGTGTTATAAAAAAATTGACGTCGTCAAGTACCTATGATCATCACAGAGAATCGAAATTTTAGAAATGATGAATACCGAAAAGCAATGTTAAGGTGCATAGAGCTGCGTACATCAAAGTCAATGTGAAAGAAAGGAAATAATTATGTGTATTTATAAACACAAATTCCTTGGCCTACCGAGTCGACTGAGGGAGGACTTTCATTTAACATATCAAATTCCGAATTTGTAGTGACTCGTGGTCAGCGTATAGATTCTCCAGCAGTTTTAATCCCAGTCTCCATGACCATGACGACATAAACATCCAAGTCCATGCCAGGATTCGAACCCCGGAGTCTGTGTTGTGCTAGCAGGGACTCTAGACCACATAAGGTCGGCAAAACCAATTAATCAAATTTATCAAAAGAAATATAAACCATTAGTCACCAAAATCGCTTCTTCAACATTTGAATTCCAAATCTGGTAACTGGAGTGTGCATTATTTATTTATTTTATAGTAATAACACATGCAGTATACAACCTTCTGTACTTATAAAAACAGTGTTATTTTACAATCGTCATTCTGTTGAAGATAAACGACAATTGGTTTCGACTGGACGCAATAGGACCTCGTATTTGAGTGGTTTCTGTCTAGATACCTGCAGCGCTCACTTTAGAACTGAAAGGAATTCTGTTCCTCATAAAATATAGCAGCGCTCCGTGCTCTGCTTCCTCTCACTCTTTCCAGCTCTTAACCAGAATGTCGACCGTTTACAACTTCTTCAATTCCCAACCTCCTGTTCATAATCCATTGCTATTAAATACCATGCACTAGTTTTAAATTTCGATACTGTACAAAAATATCCAGATTGAATTGCTTTCCTGTAAATATTGTTAAAAAATTAAGAAAATCTCAGAGGTTCAGGTAAAAGTTTGTAGCTGTATTCTCATAAATACTGGACCAGATTAGTTCCAACGTGTTCAAACTTGAACATACTGTAGTAATAATCTAAATCTGTTAGACAGTGCCTAAGATTTGAGTTCCATGCGAAACATTTGAAATTAGTTTTTCATCATTGTTCCGTATTCTTAGACGAACTTTCTGTGAAACGTCGTGTCGTCGAGTTATCTGAGAAAGATTCTCCAAATTTATCGCCATTCATTCTGCATGTAATATTAAAATTCAGGATAACGTCGGTAATCGATTTCCAAAAATTGTAAAAAAAATTCGGGGTACATGTAAATAGAGGCAAAAAAATCAAAATGTAGTAGTTTTTTGGATTTTCGCATATTATAAATTTTATTTTTTTCTGAATAACATAAAACTTTGTCTTTGGGAAATCATTTAAATTACGAAATAAATAGCCAGCACGTTAGGAAACAAGCATTTAATTACGTCCTTTCAAACTTGAACACAAATCTCATTTCATGTCTTGTTTTGGGATTTTTTCGGTTGACACAGTTTAAAAACACAAATTGATCAGAGTTTGCTAAAATTAAAGTTATATTTCTTCTTTGATGAAAATTTTGTATCAATGAGATGCTGATGAGTGTCGAAACTAAAACTGTGTTTCAAAATTATGTTCAACTGAACTCGTATTGAAATACAAAATACTTAGAAGATTAAAATTAATAGTTTCGGCTCCGTTGACAATTAATAACAGCCCTGTTATTTAAAATAAAAATCATTTAAATATTTATATACAAGATATAGGTAACCTTGCTGAGTATATGTAATTGATGTGTATTTGTGCTTAAAATACAACCAATAAATGGTTATTATTTATAAATAAATATTCATAGTGGTACATCTAATCAAATGATTTTCAATTTCCGTTTCCGTAATTCAGCAATGAACGAAACATTCCGTAAAGTAATCGGTGTGGTTCACACACTTTCTCTTTTTGCGGGCTTGTTAGTCTGTGGAGCTTGTATGGTTATTACAGCGTGGCGCTGCAGGGCCATTTTTGTCACCTCAATTTGCACTAATGAAGTGCAAATGACTTGCAAACAATACAGTTAATCAATCAACTGCAAATTACCTACGCGGTCCAATAGTCCCAGCCGGTAGTCAAATAGCAGCGCATTTACTCGTACATTTATTATAAAGTCAATCCAATTTATCGCACTGCAACTCCGAGTACCGAAAAATATTACATATAGACCTAATAGTATGTTTAATATTTACATCGATTTTAATTCAGATGTTTGATATCGCCTTCTCATTCCCCGCATGAGTAGGCCTCTACATGAAATGTGCAACTTCATTTTGCACTGACGTGTGAAATCAAATTTTAATATTTAAATATTGCTCATTCCATGGGAAATTAAGAGCGTGGTACCAATGAATTTAATATAATTAATAATTTTATGTTTGGATCTCCATTTTCCGGCTACCCGGAACACACAATGTTACAACAGACTTATTAACTCTTACCTGGAACCCTTAACTTACAAATTATTCGGTCAGCAAAAATTTGACTTCGAAATATTTATTTGGCTATTTAATTCAAAACCTTTTTTCTTTTCTTTTTATTTAATTATAATATGCTACAAAAAAATAAGAATATATTTCTTCTTCTTTTCGCTCTGCAGCCCATTGAAGGCCTTGGCCTACCGGGGTGACAGTGGATTATCATCTCGCATTCCGAATTCGGTGTAACACGTGGTCATCAAATCAATACTCCAGCAGTCTTAATCCCGGTCTTCGCGACCATGAGAATATGCTTACTAAAGGAAATTAAATACAACACGGATTTACGATCCATCCCAGTTTCAGAAACTTACAAAAAGTCATAATTTTATAAATAAATTCCAAAGAACTCCTTGAATTTTAAAACGTTTCGCCCACAACTCACTGGGAAAAACCGAGTTAAAATTTACAATTCTTCTAAGTCTAACTTTTCGTCATTATTTACATTTTGTTTATAATACGAAGTATGATTAATTTTATTATTAATTATAATTTTATTGTAATAATCGTTGCTTACATTTTCTTGCCTGAAATAGTAAATGGATAACTTTCAGTTTAAACTATTTCACCGAACTCTTTGTTTGAATCAGGTAGAAAATTTGTGAAAGGTTGCTATTAATTTTACGTTAATAATTAAACTTTTGAGTACTTTAACGTTTTATCTGACGAACTATGTAAGATGAACGTTAATCAGTGTAACAAAAAGTTTAAAATTACTGGAAACGAAAGACGCCAGTTTAAAAATAATATTATTAAATTGATATGAATTAGTGAAGAAAAGAAATTAAGTGATGGAATAAATAAATCAAAATTGAGACATTTATTTCTAACTAAAATATATCATTAGAAGTTAATTCATAACATTTTAACAGACATATAGCCCAAGTAGAGATGCTTATAAGTCTAACATTATTTACAATATGCACAAAAATATATATAAATGTGTTTTCCACTAGTTAAACATCTTTTGTAAAATTCATTATACTTTTTCCGATTGTTTTAAAAAAATACGAAACATTTTTAAAACAATTCAAGTTCAAGTCAGATGATACGAACTAGATACTGCGCTTACCATGGCAACTGAACGATCTGTAAACTGACGTGGGTTAAGTGACACAAATTTACTGTGGTCAACAGAGCTTGTTTCTCCACGATCACCAGATGTGACGCCATGCGAATTTTAACTTTGGGGGTTTGTAAAATATCCGGTGTATGTGCCTCCGCTACCAGCTGATCAGTGCTGCTAAATCTCTAAAAATATACTAAAGTAAAATATATTTCCAGTTTTTTTGTTTTGTTTCTTTTTTTTCAGGTAAAAACAATACTATTCTTTTTTAAAAAAAATCATTTCTAATAATATGATTCCACACTTATTTATTTATATTGAATATAATTATACATTCAACTATTGGTAAATATGGTCCTTACGACCAGTTTATTAATTATTGTTTAAGTTCTATGTTCTTAGAATCTGCCACCGGGCATCTGCCCATTTGTAGATTTAATAAATACAAATACAATAAACGATAAATGTTTAACATCTAACGTTTTATTATTCATTTCTCCAAAGTGTATATTTTAGAAAAGAAATTAGTAAATGAACATTTACTGTATGTACACATACATATTATGTTATATTTGGCTTCAGCTATGACTCTCATGGTTATTTACGACCATGTAACAGGCAGAAATTATTCAGTTGTCATGTTGTTGAATCATTTTTCTGAATCTCCCTTGAAGATATTGATACCATAGAATAATTTTTCAAACATGAGTGGAGGAGTATAAATATTTTTCAGATTTTATCGGATTGTTAGGTACAAGATTAGCGACGAAAAATTCGTGCACAAAAGCATTTTATTTTCCTTTAGTGGCACCCCCATTAATATTCATACCCTAAAATAAGTAATGGCGGGGACCAGAGTTATGAATGGTTACCGCACAGCACGAATCATCTCCACTCGCCATCTTTTAGTGTTACGCAAAAGCAATTCCCATTCGTTACGTGTGACGTAGATATATGACAGGAGATCAACACCGTAAGGCTTAAGAACTTGCTCCACGCCTCGGATACGTCGTGGCGGTGCCTTTTATAGCCGCAGACTCTGTAATCCAGCGGCTCTGGTGATTTATGCAGCACGTGCCGTTTTACGCGAAAATGTCCGCCCAGCCACAATCAGCCGACTGTAACTAATGCTCTATTTGAGCACATTAAACAGCTGTAAACAGTATGGGGAAATAGATGGTGACCCGCTAGTAACGCATGCTTTCTGCGTGACCTTGCCTTCTCAAACTTTCACCCTAATCATTCTCTTTCTAAATCACACTAACTTTCTCGACAATGATAGACTGGTATATGTATGCGCGGCCTTATCCATAAAAACCTCTGAAATTTCGTAATAATTAAAAATATATTTTATGGCTTGTTGTTATTTTGTTTAAAACAGGAAAAGAAATGCTACCAAGTGTCCAATATTAATTTGTTTTCCTAAATAAACTTAACCTTCGTTAAATTTAATTAATGGTACCGTACCTCCACCAAGTTACTCCAGATATTTTATTTCATAACTTATCCGGCGAATTTCATTTATCGGAGGCACGAAGAAAGTCCAATATTCAATAATTAAATATCTGACATTTATAAAAAAATATCTCTGTAGTAAAATAAAAATATATGTCCACCAGTGGACGTAGCCCAAAAAACTATTTTTTTTAAAAAAAATTGTTTAATTTTATGTATTTTATCCATTCAAAATTAAACTTGAATTATATTTTATTACTTATTTTAACCTGAAAGTATCCACAAATCTAGACAAAACGTCGTAAAAGAACTTAAAATGAATAATGTTTACTTCATATTGATGATTTGTTAACTTTCTAGCACTTTATTATTTACTTTAATAAAGGAAAAACAAAGGAAAAAGTCCACTGTCGATTCATAGAAATATTTTTTTTGGCGAAAGAGTGTATTTCTTGGAAATATAATGTATTTTTAGTACATACTTTAAGTAATTGAACCAAACGACTTGAACATTTACAATGGTGTTATATACTGTTATTAACACACACACTAATAACAATCGTACAGTTCGTATTTTATAATTATCATCGTAAATTATAAAATTATGGCAAGGAATGTTACAGACAGCATCGCTGCCTCGCACTACAGAGGTTCCAGGTTCGAATCCTGGCACGGACTTTGAGTTACCATGCTATGATTCCCTTACTTAAATATAAATTCCCCGTAATTTTGTACAGTTGCTAGTGTGTTTTATTGTGTCAAAATAAACCACATGTTCCCATAATACAATCTAATGTGCTGATTATGAATCACAACAGCGAGTACACGTCTTCATGTGATGGGTTTTTGTTTTTTAAACGACTATATTCTCGATTCTCCCACCCCCAACTATCATTCACCCCCTCTCTCTATTATTGTGCAATGTATATATTCTCTTAATTTTCCTGCAATCTTACTTCTTATACAAAACGGTCACCAAATTACAGACATATTTGAGTGATAAAATAAACATGACCGAACGTTTACCCATTCCTGGTTTCGTCAGGTAATACTAAACTGCAAAAGCTGCACAATCGTCGCTCAGCATAAACCAAGTGACGAACACAAAACCAAATCATAAAAGCTGTTTTTATTTTTTTATCTCTTAATTTCGTCTACTTTCTTTAATTACTGAATTTCAGCATATGATTTAGATTTTATGTTTTATATGATTTAAATTATTTAAGTGATCGAAATCATATTGAATAATTGGCAGTTCATGGTGAAAGTTGCGATAAACACTTCTTTTTATTTAAAAGGAAGTGAAAATATAAACGTTTGTTTGAGACTACATGTTTGAGACAACATGTTTCTATAAACACAAATTTTCGAAACAGAAAAATAATAAGTATTAATAATAGCCTTATGAAAGAGGCCTCTAAGTAAAGTATTTACATTGCGATGGTTTGATATTTTAAATGAAAATAGGGAGGATTAATTATGTAAATATTACCTGATTTAAATTTTTTTAAATAATTTAAATATAAATTTAAACAAAAAGTCCTATTTGAGTCCTTCACTATTTATATTACCCATAAATGTGTGGTTTAAGGAAATATTATATATTGAAATAATGTGTTAACTCAGGGTATTCTTTATATATGAGATTTATCAATCTTAATTACTAGGGGACAACAAATGGTAGTAGAGATTTCGTTTATTATGACGAACCTGCTTTTATTCTTCTTTCGGTTATTTGGACTCTCCCTTCCGGGAATTTCTCGTGGATGTAGGTAAGCAGCAGGCTGTGGCGACCATTCCCCCACAGGGTGTTGTTCGAAAAACGGCATATTTCTCACCGTCGGATGACGAGAAGAAAGCAATCTTCAGTTTCGGTGGGGGCGTTTTCATCTCAGCAGAGTTTTGGCTAGGATATCATAATTTCATTATGCAGAGTTTTTGGTTGCTTTCTACAAATTATTTAAATTGTCTTCTTCTCCCTTCTTAAAAAATTCTTTCTTACAAATTCTCAGCAACACTTCTCATTCTTTCCTCTGATGATCTCTACAGTCCCTTCTCCTATTTGTGCTTCCTTTCAATTTCAAAGACACAATGACTATTTCATCAACTTATTACACCTCAAACAACATCTCCTTTCCCCTTCTCTATGGAGGATAACCGACACCCCCCGTGGCGTATCTTGGCCAATCGTCATTAGTTTTTGGCCAAGCGCGGGGTCCGCAATTACGATACGAATAAAATTAGAGGGGATCCTACTGCGCTGCAATATATGCATAACATTTAATTTATTTTATTCCCTTTCCCACAAAAATAATTAAACGGGGGTTAATTAAATTGATTCTGTAAACTGTGACGTTTCTATTTCAACTATTTTTCAAATAAAATAGACGTTCAAATGACACGTTATGTTTCTAGAGATTTATTTTAATCTGCATTAAAGACTTTTGGAGACACCGTTCGTTTTCTTGTTCTTAAATGTTATTAGAGAGTCTTTGTATTATTTTTGCATTGCGTATAGCATTTGAAATAAATATGACAATAGATCACGTGTATTGGTCAGATAATTTTACTCAACTGTACAGGTAAATTGAAGTTCAACTTATCCGTGCTTAGTCACACGCAAGTTTTCAACAGTTATGACATCTATAGAACATAGATCTGCCTAAAGACTTAACTGCTTTAGCAGAGAGATAACAGAGAATACGAGGGAGGCGAGAAGTTGTCTATTCGACGCCGTCTGTTGTTTCAGGTGGCTTAGTGGTACATCTGAAATTTACCTTTCATTTAAAATGTATTGAATAAAGCAAGGCGAGACACTGTGTTGTCGGCCAATGCAAATGTTGAGAATAGGGATTAGCGGATCATGGATAACACTGCGCTGTCGCATTATTCCGCTCGACGGTGCAGTTACATCTGCTGCTGGCGGCGAATAAATGACGCAGATGTTCTGCCAATCGGCCAAACCACGATCAAACCCGAAACAAACCTTCAGTACCGACCCGATTAGAGCTAGAGCAGCGAGTACTGGATTTGTGGACGTAAATTTATGGCGAACTCCACGGTTTTAACCACTATGACTAATCTAAGTGAAAAGTATTCCGTTAAGGTTTTATCCATTTCAGATCCTCTAATATTCCTTATATTTTCAATATGGCTGATTATTGTTTTTTCATCTAATTTGTTTTCCTCTTTTACTTCTAGTATATCAATAGAAGAATAAACACTAGTAATGACCTTCATACGAGTATTTATTCGAGTTACGTTACTCATGTTAAAACGGCTAAACTTCATAATCACCAGAATATAATGTTTATAACAGTATATCTAAAATTGAAGTACTATATACTGTTAAAATTACTTAACTTCATATCGAACATTTCATTATTTTTCCTAAGTTATTTAAAAATGTATTCAAGAATAAAATTCAACAGTCAGATATAAAATTAGCTAATTATACACCTTGAAATATTTTTAGATAGGATAATAAAATTATAGCCCTTTAATATTTTAAGATATGATTATTTTGCGGCTAACGAAGCATAATAATTATTTTTATACATGAGTGTGTCAGTCTACATGTATTTCAGGCTGAACTGTACGAATAGCTCGCCACATTGAGGCTTGAACTTTGAAATAATTATTTCATGTGCTCCTTGTTCTTCTAGTGATGGTCCTTAACATTCACCAATGGACCAGTTAATAATAATAATGCCATGTTGAATAGTTCATGTTATACAGTCACATTAATTAGTTTCTTAAGTAATAATGTGTCAGAACATAAACTTAAATAGATGGACATTTCATGCTGTTTAGAATTTAATTTGAATCTACATCTCAGATACTTTTTACTTTCTTTTACTGAGTATTGTCTAGGGAGAAAATCGTTAGCTAGTCTTTAAGTTCACTTTTATTACTTGATCCCTGTTTAATTATTTGTGGTAGTTTGTTTTCAATACAGTTTGACATCGTTTTGTGTTATTGACAATTATTTTTCTTTTTGTAAAATTTATGCCTGATTCTTCTTTTTAGGTCATAAATATCATATAGTGGCAATTTGCAATCATAAAAAAACAATTATTGCAGGTATCGTTCAGATAGCGTGAAAATACGTAGTTTTGTAATGGCACTTGACATGATAAAAGTTAGTTATAAACGGAAGTTATTTAGGTATATTAATATAAACCTTATAACGCACTTCTTTCTTCCACAAACTGTGGAATAAACTGAATCAATGTAACAAATATATACACATGAGGATATAGAAAAGTTTATTTAAGAATAGAGTCATAAACGTTACCGAAATAATCGTTATTGATTTATTGTTAACAGTTGAAAACTTGGATATAATATGTAACGTATCAGACACTGATCTTAAATAATAATGTGTTTCGGAATCAATTCCTAAGCCGCATTATGTGTTATCTTTAAATTTCAGTTACAACAATGTAAATAAGTACTTTTAAATATTTTTACTGTTGTACATACGTTTTAAAACAATCATTCTCATTAAAATAAATACAAACGGCCAAATAAAACAGCATTAAATATAAAAATATTTATTAACAACAGCGACGTTTCATCTCCATTTTGAGACTTCTTCTGGCTTAAAATTTAGCAATATATCCTTTTTACTCCTTGATTCCCCCAGTCGAATAGATTATTGAATTTACATGTGAAGAGTTCGGTGGCGCGTTGGACCTTCTCTAGCGACGTTTACGGCCGAAATTTGCTAAATTTTATGCCTGAAGAAGTCTCAAAATGATGATAACGTCGCTTTTGTTAATAAATAGTTATACTTAATGCTGACTTTCTTGGCCGTTTTTATTTATAATTCAATAATCTTTTCGACTGAGGACCCAAAAAGTAAATAGGATGTATTGCTCAATTTTATGCCCGAAGAAGTCTCAAAATGGAGATGAAACGTCGCTTTTTTTAAACAAATAGTTATATATTTAATGCTGACTTTTTTGGCCGTTTTTATTTATTGTATATATTCAAGTCAGAAAACTATGATTTCATTCTAATTAAAAATTCTGGCTGTAATAAAAAACCAAGGAAAAGATTGGTCAATGTGGATTAGTAGAAAGGCTACAATTATTTCATGAAATTGTGTCAATTTGGCGTCAAAGTTTGGATGGCTTGCGCCGCATGAAATTTTAAGGTTTCATGGCCCCCAGCTCTTTGGCAGGAAGCACGGGCGCGCGGCTTGCAAACAACCTGCACCACATCCAATTTCCCCCGCAGCGGGCCTTCGTAATTAACACCGGTCCTCCTCACACTTCCACACTTCCCACTTGCATGCTACAGACACGCGCTGCACCACTCATACCTGAGCTTCGGCACCATCTGGCTTGAAATTCTAATGGCACAGTTTTGTTGACTCTGGTGTCAGTTCAGCAAAATTGAGACACTAAAATTATTGGTAGGCAATAAACCAAATATAGGGGAAATACGTGAATGAAGCCTTAATTTTTTTTCAGCCTTAAGGAACACTCTTCGTCATAAAGTTGAAAGTTCATAGTGTATTCATGTGTTAAAAATTTAAAGACACGGAAATTCATATAACTAATTTATTATCATTTACAGTATTAATGGATGTGTTTCACTTTGTATAAATATAAAGTCAGAGACTTTGGCCGTCCCAGGCGATGCGTCAGGATTCCAAGTACAATGATCCATTTTCCAGTTGTCACAATTATGAGCCAGTGGTCTGTGACCATTTATAATCACTATTTCTATAAAATTAAAGCGATTTCGGGGTTAGTTTTATCATTTTAAGCGAAGCCGAAACAAAAAAATCTTTTATTTGAGTTCGTTGACTGGTTTATGCTACTTGTCAATCTTAAAGGTCTTAAGTTTAATTATACACCTAATGATATAAATAGTTTTGTAAAATCAGTGTGTAGTATTGTATCAAATTGTTTTTAACTATTTATTGGATACTAGCTTTATGCCCGTTGTTACCCAGCGTAACGGTCAAACACATCTTCTCGGGCTTTTGGGGTGCGGAATCAAAAGAACGGGAGACAGCATTTAAGCCAGGGGCAATAAATCCCAGACTCTACTTTCCCAATTTCGATGAGAATTGGCATCGGGTGGCGTATTTTCCACAAATGTAACCATGAATGTGATTGGTCAATATCCATTCCTGCCACCTGGGTAATATGAACCAAAGGACAGGGATATATATTTTAAAAGGGCTGGTAGAGAGAGATTTAGACATATTGTGCGAGAGAAGTGAGGTGAGATTAGAACAGATCGATTTTAGAAAGAGATTTACACAGATTTTCTTGGAGAGGAGATTTTGGACAGAATTTTGGAGTTGGTGAGAAATTCTGCTTGGAGCTAGCTTACGCTAATCTTCCCACGCATGACTGTGGTTCAAATTTTGGCAAGGAAGATTTTGATATTCTTCCTGAAACAGGAAGAATAGGAGGTCGGCTGCTGTGATCTGAAGGGAGGACAGCCCAATAAGGAAAAGGAGCTGGAACATGCACTAAGCCGACGCGGTAATTACCGTGAATCTTCGCTGATTTTCTGTTTCTGCCAGGTCTGAGTAGATTACGTTCAATGAGAAGGCCAATAAATACGACCTTGAGGTTAGAGTAATAATTGTTTAAGTAACTAATGTGTATCATGTTTGTAAATATATATGTAGTTGTAATTGACGAAAGAAATTCCGGCATAAAAATCAAAATTGTAATTATTATTTTAAAAAGGTTTTGAGATCAAGTAAATTATTGCTTTTCATTTATATTATAAAAACTCGTTATTAATATATCATTATTAGAGTAAGTAATATCCCCCTATATAAATTTTACCGGGTATTTATCCAAGTTTCAACGTCACGGTATTAGAATCTTGGTCAATGTGTTATTAAACCGGGATCGATTCCTGTTGGCAGCTGTTATACTGTGGATATAATTTTTTTATTACTATATGTTACAAATATTTATTATTCATGTTGTAGTTCCTCTGTTCTCTCTTTGAAGATGATACCATTTCGCGTAATGGCATTATTTTCGTATATAACAGATTATTTAAAAATTCCGTCACGCATACGCATTATGTAACTATTAAATGAATCAAAGAGCTTGTTTTTTTTGACTAGTGTTCGTACTAGTTTCTGTATTTAATATTATACTGTACAAAAGGGGATAATTTAATGAAGAAAAATTTTGAATTTAGAATAACATAAATATTGGAAAACTGGATGATACTTAGAGTATTTATTTGATTGAGACTCAAATTAATTATTAAACAAACTTGTAGCAGTGATCATGTTCTAAACTCGACGACTTAGATTCAAGGGGAGGTCTGATCTCAGTAAGCGTGATACAGTGGATTTGCACTGTCCGGTGTCGAGGATATTCAGTTAAGTTTCTTCACGATGAAGTTTAAAACTCGGCCGAAAATTTTTTGCTGAGATAGTATAATTTCTGGTGGGCTTGTGCTTTGCTTTCAATAAGTTAGTACAAGCCTCCTCTTCTCTGAGGATCACCTTCCACATCCAGAACGAATTTAATTTAATATTTTCATTCATCTTTCTTCTCTTCTCTGATACCTACTTTTTCTAAATATTGAGCCCAACTGCCCTTCCTAAAATCTTCCTTCTCCTCTCTTCCCTGACCTTTTCCTTTCGAGTCGTAATCCTCTTCTGGGACTCTTCTGGACCATCCCCCTGTCACCCCACTACGTATAAAACACCACCCCATCTGACAAGACTACGCCAATCATATTAAATTTTCTGAAATTTTGAAGGAAGGGGTGACCCTGGGGAAATTTCCACAGGTCATCGTCCCCAAGTGGCTGACTAGCATTAAACCTCAAGCTTTATCAGCAGTCAGGAACTTGGAATTTGCAATGTGACACTACGGCGCATGACCAAGGGGGGAAATTCCTCGGCCCCAGACTTTATCCCTTTACCTCATATGAATTTTAGAAATAGAATATTGGATTTTAAATGATGAATTAGTCGGTGAGTATTCCTCTTTGCTACAATATATGATATGAAAATTGGGGTTTTTTGTAGGTTCCTTTGAAGATTCACTTGTTCAATTATATACTAAAGCCTATTTTAATTATATGAATGATCCATCATATATCTTAACTAATATTTGAATAATTAATTTCAAAATCAGCTTGAATACTTATTTTAATAGAATTATATTTGAACTTTCAGAATGTCCATAAAGACGATGTTTATTAAAACTCCTTCATAACGTAGAAAGTTCTAATTTAGTGTAAGTGAATATTTTATTTTATAACAAATGACTAGCAGAGTATGTAGCGCCCTGTATTAAATTTAGTAGAAGATAGTTTCGTGGCTTCCCAGGGGGTTTGCGCCGTAAATTTGGCATGTACAGTTTTGCGACAGGTTATGAATATCCCTGCTCCCTCAAAAGCCATCATAAGAGTTGTACCGTGAGAAGAAAGGTCTGATAATGCCACCATAGACGGACGTCTTTAATGACCAAGAAATAATTAGAATATTTTAAAATATTGAGTAACGGTGGGTCACGTGAGGTTGCGGCGTCTGAGAGCGACGAATTTCGATACATTCTGATATCGGATGTTGATCCGAGAGTATTATCCTGGTCCGTTTACCGTCACCACTCAGGTCACTTCAAGTCTTCCAGTGTTCAGCAGCCATCACCGTTGGTAAGCAGCGAGTCAAAGTGCCTGGATAACGCGTCAGTTTGCAACCATAATTAACCAAACATAATCTTGGGAAATAACACATCACATGTCTTCTGAGTACACTGTAAAATATATCCACTTCATTCTTTTCATGTTTAATAAATTATTTTCTTTTAATTACTGTATATTATAAGTAGCATACAATAAGACGTTTAAAGCTGCTACAGGATACAACTAAATTAAATTTTATATTATTAACAAATTATAATTGTGGTTGGATTATTATTAAATCAATATTTTCTATATCTTATAATATGGAGTGCACATTTTGTAAATTCTCGACGAATGGTCGATTGAATACGATTATCATTTGAAATACTACATACCCTTTAATAAGCAATATTTTAAATTGTTTACTAAAGCCTTTTAGGCAAAACATTTGCCTTTCCGATTAGTAAACAGATTTATTAACGCATAATTTCCTTTTGTACATTTAACAGTGTTTACAGAATAATAAAATAATTATCCTAATATTAGGAAAAAGCAATACTCCGCGACATCTAAATCAATTGGAAATGAAATTGTTCACACCTGAGCATGGTATTCGCCTACGGTCACATTATTTGAGGTTTACCTCAATTTTATAGCCCTGAATGGGCTTTATTTGTTTGCGGGATCCAGTTCGCTCATGCGTGCGCTTGAAGGATGCGGGCGACGAGTCGAAATAATTAGTACGTTCCATTGGAGCAGCTCTGTAAAATGTTATTACGTGGCTGCCATTTAAATATTGACCTCGATGGGTTATAAGTTGCGCGCTAGAACAAAGCACGGGTAATTTGCACTGCATGCCTGGCTGAATATTGATTTGCAGCAGAACGATTAGCATTAAGCGCGTGGCCAGCCAAATTGCTGGAATGTCTAAACGGCCATGTCCTGGGTGCTTAAACTTCAAATTTTATGTGTTTAATGTACACATGAGATTGTCGTTGAATAAACATATTGCAGTAATAGATACATGACTGAGACCTTCGTGCATCATTATACGTCGACGTAGGTTTGCAAAACTTTTAAAGAAATATAGAAATGAATTTGCCATAATTTAGTACTGGGCTTCTAAAAGATTTATTTATTGATGATAATAGTAAATATGACGAACAAAATAGACATCCTTTGATTTTTTAACAAATAAAATCTTCCTCATAACGATAATGTAGCACTAGGAAAGGATTACTTCTGTGACCTCTGTCTATAATTTTTGAAGTCGGAATATTGCCAATTTCTGTTAACTTTAATGTTACCACAAGTCAGTAGATAACGACACTAAACCTGTTCTGCTTAAAAGTTGTGAGTAAAATACCGTTTGTCCACTGTAAAATCATTTTTCTTTGCTTCAGAAAAAAGAATTATCTCTGTAACCATAAATTTTAAAGGCATGCACAGACAAGAGTATTAAAACTTCCTGAAGAGAAAATTACTTTGAGAAATGTTTTATGCTAATATTGGCCTAAATTGCATGATTGTGTTTGTGAAAAGAAACTGTCCTCCACCTACGTCTGAATTTTTTTATATATAAATGATACCGCTGGTGAATGCCATTGTATAATCTGTTATTAATCACAGCTGCTTGTGATAAAAATGTATTAAAAATAGAGCCAATCGTAATACATATATGTGCTTGTAAATATCAAGTTATTTATAATATAGTATCCATAAAGTTCCAATAATAGTTTTTTCTTATATTGACACGTATTAACGTTTTTCACCACTTATGAAACTTTGCTTTCGTTTATTAGGAACTGAGTGTTTTAATCAAAGACAGAAATAATTATAAAAAAATCGGTTGAAACATAAGTCAAATAAACAGCAAAAATGTAAAATATTACATTTAAAATTTTTGGCAAATTTAAAAAAATATTTTAGAAAATTTAAGAAAATATAAATTCTTTAATTAATTAGTTTCAAAATCTGTTCTATATTAGCAATACAAGCATTCTTTCCACGTTTCATATTCCACGAAAAGCTTTCAAACACATTCTATTTTTTATCATTTAAATCTGTATGGTATTTACAACTGTTTTGAAAGTATTTATAATAATTTATTTTGTTTTGAGTTAGGGAAAATATTTTTTTTACAAATAATATACAGTGCTACACGTAATTTTATATATATTTTTAAACTTATCGCCTTTCTAGTATAATATTTATGAAGTTAACTCACTGCTTTCGTTGTAAATAAATTATAATTTT
This sequence comes from Eucriotettix oculatus, assembly GCA_034510155.1. NCBI lineage: Eukaryota > Metazoa > Arthropoda > Insecta > Orthoptera > Tetrigidae > Eucriotettix > Eucriotettix oculatus. The sequence continues at coordinate 65,532,266 of CM067379.1, read as the reverse complement.
AACATTAAAATTTTGGTGTTTATAGGATATTGGAATCTTATTTCACAATAGTTAGTAGTGACTTATTGTCCTCTGTAGTGAATGGGGAAATATTTTCAAATAATTGCATATGATTATAATTTATCTCTTCGAAATATTTTAATGAACACTGGAAATGGAACATGTCAATTAGATAGTATGTTTAAATGTTTTGTATGCCGGGGCTCTTGATTTAATAAAATAAATGAATAGTAAAAATTTCATTCGTTTTCTTCAATTTGTACAATATTGGTTGAGTTTAAATTTAAACTAATTGCTAATATGTAAAATTGTAATTATATAATATAAAATGGGGAAATTGATAGATTTATTGTGAACAAATATAAAAATGAAAAATAATTTCTTTTTAAAGTGTCTATATATTAATTTAAAAATCAATAAAATAAAGTGAAAACTTCTAAATTTTAACAAAAGTTGGTTGTACTATAGATAGATAAATTATATAATTATTTTCATTATTTAAAAGATATTATGTTCATATGTGTTTTTTAAATTACTCTGAGAATTTACAGTGCTGTACGTGATCTTTGGACGATAGTTTACAAAATGTTCAGCACTAAGACGTAAGACGTTTTATGATAACGATTTTTAAAGCTGCAACTTGAATTGTTTGATATTATTGATGTATAACAGATTTAAAAAGTTTGTAATAACTCTGGTCATTAACTTAATTTTCAAACTAGTCTTGTATGAATAATATTTGTACTATTATACAGATTGTTATGGTAGAGATTCGACCAAAAGCTACTGTTGTTTTATGATAGACTGATGCTTTTTGGCTTTGAAATAAGGTAATACAAGGTTAGATGGTTTTGTGACAAAATATTAAGTAAGACAGTTACTTCTAGTTTCTTTGAAGAACCACGATATTTGAATTCAGTAGTTTTCCCCAGTATGAAAATTTCTTCATTTAATAAAGATTTTCCGATGAAAACGTAAATTCATTAAATAAAATTGAATGCAATTTTTTTACGCGATAATATGTTAAAAAGTAATTTAGTTTAAGTGCAATGTATGCCATGGACATAAATGTCAATCTGGCGGCGAGGTGGACTTGCTGAGAATACATACCAGATGGACGTGGCGCGCTCGTAAAACAAGGAAGTGCGTTAATCCCGCAAAGCGAGGATTAATGCAAATGCAAGCAGCGCAACGCCGAGAACGGCACCCGCGGGAGACTCGAGTGGTCACTCTCAAAGCAGTCCCGTCAAATTAAATTCCCTGGCCCTAAAGACGTTCGCGTGACTGACAAATAGTATTGTGCTGTGAATCTATGGCCACGCCAGTAGAGACTACGATTTCCTCAGCACAAGAACAGGTGCTTTCTCTCATAACGGGGAAAATAACCATTTATGATGATTATAATTATTTAACACAAAAAATTCTTAATTAACCCTTATTTGTACTTGTCTAATTCAATAAATATTATACTTGACACTCTTCCGATAATACGATGATAAAGCCGCTTGGATAGTTAGATTAAGAAATAATCGATATGAGCTTGTCTAAGAAAATTAATGAATTTAGTACAATAAAACTAATAAGGCAGAATAATTAGTCAAATGTCTCGTGATCTAAAAGGAGAATTTTTCCCGCAACCTTAAGAGACTCAACAGTACTCCAGCGACCTTAAGAGTCAAATTTATTCCAGCGACCTATAGAGAGAGTCCAATTTATTCCCGTGACTTTAAGGCAGTCCAAATTATTCCCGTGACCTTAAAGGAGTCCAAATTATTCCCGTGATATTAAGGTTTATCCCTCTATTAATCCTCATATTGAACTCTTTCTCCAGGACTCCGTTCATTACATGAAATGTCAAAAATTCAGCTTAATTTAGTTTATATATTGTTTCACGGTTTCCGAAAATCTAAGTCTAAAACACTTGCAGCTTGCCAGTAAATTGTTGATTAAATATTTTACGTACTCTTGGTGCCGTCAGCATATTTTTTTTTGTTGGCTATGGAGTTTTAAAGTTGTTTGTACATTTATATGTATAAGCAAACACGACTTTTCGCTTCTCTGCACCCAACACTTCGTCGTTAATCTTTCACTTTGCAGGCTGCCTCGTTGCCTGCTTTTTTTAGTCGTACTGCTACTATGCGAATCTCATTTTACCATTTATTCTGAAAGCTGTCATGTCAGGGGAAGCAAGGCAATAATGGTGTTCATAACACTTTTCCTGACGAGTGTAGCCATAAATATTTTATGGTATTTACGATAGTATGGCATGTTAGATTTTCTTTAAAGTTACCAATTGTGGTTACGTATTAATATTTGTATTTAATAAGCAAATAGATATATGGTTTCGTGCAGCTGTACCTCTTTATTAGTTACAAGGTCAAAGACGTAGGCTTAAATTCGATCATTATCCAAACGTGGAGTTTTAATAGAACCTAAATTTCGTACAAAAGGGATTAAAATTAAGTCAAAAATAGTAGACTGGGCTATATTTTTACTCTCTGGTCATAATTCACGCCTTTAAAACATTCATTGATGAGATATAAATAATTGTCCCGCGCCAACGGTAGAACGTTGAAAAGAAGTTGGCGCAATTAATGCTTTCCTTGGCAAATAATACCACAAGAAAATTCAAAATGTATTGTGGTACTTAAGATGGTCTTACTTCTTTTACAACAATTAATATAATTTTAGTCATTCACTGCTGCAATCCTGGTTGCATAAGCAGGTCCTTCTAGATGGTTCTCACCGTAGGGAACCTTCCAGACCTCTCGTACTCTCTATTCAGGATATCGTATTTTTGGATTATTTGTGATTCTTTTTCCTCTTTGAAATACTATCACTTTTTTAATTTCTCAGCATTCCCCCGAGAGCCAGTGTAAGATAATATAGCAAACCGTCTTGGCGCAGATTAACTACAAAAGTTTAACTTCTTTTCACGAACAAGTTATTAATTTAATCAATTAAAAGAATCCTTCAGTGATTATTCTTTATTATAACTTTCAGTTTGTCGAGTGTTTTGGAAAAAGATTTATTTTATTTTTACAGTTATTGTCTGATTTGTAGATTTAAATGGAGTGAAATATGAAAGAATGAAAACTTTATTAATTAGTTTCATATATTTCAGTTTTCTACGAATGAATTTTTGAATAATATTCGAATCTTTAAATTTATGCTATTTTATCAACCGGGTGAAGAATACAATTTGAGAGGCCCTTGACTGTCAGGGAGGCAAAATTAGTTAAAATGTCAGTCGGAAGGAAGGCGTACTCATACGTCCTCTTCGAAATCTGGGTTAAGTAAAGTCAGAGAGGGATAAATGCACTTTGTCAAGCTGAGTGACGGGTGTCTCAAGTTCGGTAAATTCTAAAGTTAATTACCGGAGACTTCGGAAACACATGTCCAGACTCTACCACGACATCGAGACAGACTTTAATGTCCCCATGTCTCCATTAGTTGCACTTAAAACTGAAATCTATACCATATTTATATAAAACATACACGAGCGGTCATAGTTTCCTTCAGGAGCAGTAACTTTCAGCCATACACAGTTTGAGATCCATATTATATGAAAGTTTAATGTGCATAAAACTACAGTATTTTATTAGTACATTTCAGCAGTCTGTTAATATTTTTAAATAATGTACTGACAAACTAAAACACGTTTATTTATTGCTTATACAGAACTGATATTGAAACTCAATAATTGGAATTTATGTATTATAAAATTCTGGTACTGCAGACACCGAATTATTAAAGTGACTTCAGACGAAAGGATTCTTTTAAAAAAACTTTTACTTTATTACTGCTTTGTCATAAAATGCACAATGGACCCAGTGCGATTCCAAGGAAAATTGTTAGGGAGCGCAACATAAAACAATAGGCTATATTAATTAAATTTGCTATAACTTCAGCTACCTTTCGAGCATGTTACTGAGAATTAGTTTTACTTCGTCTAAAAGCTACCATTATAGTCAGCTATAAAAATATACCAGTTAAAATAATTAACAAGTATTAAAAGGTACATAGTGTAGAAAGCACTTCGTTACCTTGGTTTATCCCTCTATTCATCCTCATATTGAACTTTTTCTCCGGGACCCCGTTCATGCCACTTATTATGGTTTCCAAGTCTTTTTCTGATTCCCCTAATATTTTCGCAAAGCGTAAGGTGTTTATTTCTTCTCCTTGCAGTATGATTCTTTTTCCATATTCCGTTTTAACATTCTTCATCGCCTGTTCAATAAATAAGTTAAGCAGCATGGGCGACAGACGACATTCTTGTCTCACTCTTTTCTTGATTATGGCTTCCTTTTCTTGATCTTCTATTCTATTTACTGCTTCCTGTCTTCTTTAGAGGTTATTTATAAGCCTCCTTTTTCGATATTTTATTCCAGTGCTCATCATTAGCTTATCATTATGAGATATGATACTAAGATTGGTGACATAAAAACTTTAGGTAATTATTAGTTAACTGTAAAATAGGAGTTCTAAAAAATCATGTCTGTTTCATGTTTTTTTGCGTCAATGTAATATACGTTCTGATATTGAAAAATTCAAGAGTTTTGTTCCTGGCTAATGATTTATTAAAACAGAGTTGACACTGCGGTGAGACTGCGCAGGCATTTCTCCCTGGATTCACCTGACTCCGTCGGGAATGCCTCGTACTCACTGTTTTTTTCAATGTTCTCACATGCCGAGACACCTTCACCTATTTTAGGTATTGCATGTACTGGGTCAAAGACCTTGTGCATACGGTAAGAGTTGTTATCGATGGACGCGATCCCATTGGATCAGTCGGCTAACTGCGTCCTAAAACTGGGGGATACGGGGAGAAGAGAATGCTGCGTCCCTACATCAGACTCGTCTCCTGTCATTCAGAAGGGCGTGAGAATATTACCCAATAGCCCAAGCTACCTGATTGAAGTTCTCTGGAGTTTTCCCTTCATCTCTTTAGGTGATACCGGGTAGAATCCTTACACTATATCCCGGGGTCATAGTCAATCCTTGGCTATCTTGCTCTACCTTCGAAATGCCACTTTTCAATTTCCTTCTATTCTATTAAAATGGAGTTGTCTGTTTCAGAATCACACTCATGTAGCCTGTTAACCAAAAACGTATTTGTCATTTTCACTAATAATGTTTTATACAGTTGTGCTTTGTAAAATATATGCGTTTTGCTCGACTATGTCAATTCCTATGAAATGCTCTGTTTGCAGACATATATTTCTCTCTCTGAATATAGCCTGACGCGTTGATTAAAACGTTATTTACCACTGTAACTGAAGTAGACCACTGTTTCGCCAAAATTTCCGTACAACAAGAAACGATTAGGCGGAGTATCGAATGCCGCTGAACGTTTGTTTCCATTTGCAAACGGAGCAATTGCTGGCGTGTCCTATTTAATTACCGCGTAACGAAACGCTACGTTCAGCTTGGGCCAGCGTCACGAGCAAACATTACTCCTTATCAACTCTGTCACTGCTATACTGTACCTCACCCAGATTTCGATCTACAGATCGCGGTTCGCCGTTTACATTCATTCTGTGTGTAATTAAAATTCCCCGTTGCAACCCCTCAAGTACCCGCAGGCTCGTTTTAAATTACTTTAATTACGCTACAGGCCGCTAGCGCTCTAAACAGAAACCTGTCCATTACTCAAAAGTTTCGAGAGAGGAATTTCAATACACCGCGCTGCAACACGAGTTGTTATCGATGGACGCGATACTGCATTTTTTTAATGCGGAGAAAACCCAATGGAAAATACGTGTAGGGTTATCGCGCGTTTATTCAGTAAAATCACGAGCATGTTTACAGTAACTCGTGTATGATGAATAAAACTGAAATTATTTAGTATTCAAAGCTTAAAATCATTCGTAAATTAAATTTTAATCTAAATTACCAGATAATCGAAGATTCTAATGAATCCTTTTTTAGTTATTCCACGATATTCTGCCAGTGAATGTCTTTGTTTCGATGTAGCTATCTCGTTTAATCTAATATTCAAGCAACAAAACTCAACTTCCACTAATATATCTGCACAAACTCAAATTAGAAAACTATTCATCACGCCTATTACATTCTAAAATAAAATTAAAATTGTAGAAAAGCTTTCTAAAAACAGACACTAATCAGCGTAAACCAGAGTAAAATTAAGAGAGTAGAGGAATATTTTTAATACATTGTTAAAAATGTAAATGGCGAAAGAATTTTTTAATTGCATTGGAAACTACACGTGACAAAGTAGTGAAACGTATATACACTTAGCATAATGTTTGTTATTTAAATTCGCAAGGGCTTAGTAATAATTTTCCTTCTGATATTTCATTTTCAAGCTCATTTATCACCATAGTTACTGCATAAATTGTTCGTATTTACGAAGAGAGACTCGCTTCTTAAAGGTTTGTTTTACGTATTTAGTTTGGAGTAAAAGTCTAAACTTGATTCATAACTCATTCATTGCAATGACTGCTTTTATAATTTAGTATCGATAAGGTAATTTTATTATTTGAGCAAATATTCTCGCTAACATATGTGTCCATAACCTGATACTAATTTGAATACTGTTTTAAATAACTCAAATATAACACTCGACTTCTACAGTTGAGCTTATAATCATTTTGTTATAATTCCTGTGAAAAATTAATACATAAAAGTTTTAAGTGCAAACTTTTATATTTAAAGTGTACCCAAAACTTTGGCTAATTCTTTTCGTACTTATGTAATGTATGTTTAAATCTACATGTTGTTTACGTGGCGTCTTTTGATTGGTTCTATTAGCGATATACTAATAAGACAAAGTTTTCACTTTGTCTTTTATTGAATTGTATCTATGCTATCTAGACTCGAACTGGGAACCTTTATAGGTATCCTGAAACATCAGTAATTAGCTTTTTTTGGGGGGATACTGGTTACTTGATTGTGATCCTGAAACAGACATCTCCCTTTTAATAGCATAGAAATTTATCGAAAAGGGGAGATGTTGAAGGTAGAGAAAGGTAGCCAAGGGCAGACTAGGACCTCAGAAGTATAATTTAAGGATCCTACCCGGTGATGCATCTCAAAGATCTACAGGGAAACCTCTAGAAAATTTTCGTCGGGTAGGTTGGGCTTTTGGGTATGATTCTCAGTTCCTTCCGAATGACGAGAGTTAAGTTGTTGTAGGGACGCAGCATCATTTCTCCGTGTCTCCATCAGTTTTCGAAAGCAGTTGATTCAATAGAGACAGCGGATAACATTTACGGTATGCCCAATGTCTGCGAAACCAGTACATACACCTCCTAAAATTAGATGACGGTGTCTCGGAGTGTCAGAACCTTAAACACCAGAGAGAGAATGAGGCATCGCTAAACGTAAGCCTTTCCTCCCTCTGTGGAGAAATACCTAAGGGAAAGCTTCCACAGGTATCTTCTGACCCTCAACTCTACACCACAATACCGCAAAAGAAACTTTGTGGTTGGCACGTGGCAAAGGCAGATGTGTTTAGACGGTTTATTAAACTGGAGAAGAAAGTTTGTTATGTTCTGTGAATACCTGCGAGTGCTTTCTGCGTGAGTGAGCCAGGTGCGCATAATTTGGTTTTGGAGGGCGGAGGTTTCCTAATGAGGTTAGCGAAACTCCCTTATGAGAAGCATTAAGTCGCTGCGTCCCGACGTGACCTAAGCAGATAATCCAATACAGCCGAGATATTTCTACTGAAGGAATAATTTACAACCTCTTATGACGGTTTTCTTGGTCTTCCATTTTTATGGAAAAGATTTTAAAATTATTCTTCATCTTCATTACTTTTTGTACGTCAGTTTGACACTAAAAAGTTTTAAAAGTTACGATTTTATGTATATGTTACAAAGGGGGATCATAAGACGGTATAAGTAGTTCGGAAACTCATCTAAATGGTTTTTGACCGTAGAGAAACATTAAAACCACATGGATTTATTTTGTTTCACTTCAGTTAAGGAGATAAAAAAATGTTTATTTAATTCATTGGCACAAGGTTTTTTATATTTAATCTTCCAAATAAAAACGGATTCGATGCTTTCGAAGGAAATTAACGAAGCGAGTCGCTAATTGAAGGAATCAATAATTTACCTACTGGCTTATATCGTTCTCGTGGTAGGTTGCATGTAGTAAATATTCAGTTGCACTTCTGTCGTATATAATTCCTACAGGAACGGAAATAGTAACGTGAACATAATAAATAAAACAAATCAAGCTACTGTTATAGGTAGGTAATTAAATATTCTGAGGGGAACCCCGCGTCTTTATTAATTCAGAGCATCCTGACAGTAGAAGGTCCGAGCATTTATTCATGTGTCCTAGGGCAACGTTCCCTCGAGGGCCGCTTGCTTTCAATGTTTTATGAACTCTCATTTCAATGGATGCACCGGGGATCTCTTTTCCGACCAACAATTTTGTGGGTTTTTAAATCACATTAAATAGACAGAAGTGGTTTTAACGAATGAACACGGCTGGAGCACGAAACTGATGTTGAAATTGTGTGTGTTTTGCTTAATTGGCATTCAGTAACCGCAATTAAAAGAAGAGCGAGAACCAAACGGAGACGAGCTAATTTGTTTTCTTAAATCAAAAACACTTAAAATTAATGTAATATTTTTTTGTTTTTATGTACACAAATTTCACGTCCAATGCTTATTAGTGTTGTGTGTATTACGAGTATTTACAATATCTCCCGTCACGCAGTTTATCTTATAACGATTCCAAAATGATTTAAAATAGCAATGCGACTTGGGAAACAAAACTGTTCAATTGTAAACAAATTTATTTTCAGTTTACTTTTTAATTCTATGAAACTCGATAATTCCTTTAATAATTAATTATTTCAATAGTGCCACTTTCATTAGTTCGTTTGTATCTAAACCCGCTATTCACGATCAAAATATCTGCATTACTGTTTTGAAAACCGCAACTCCAAAAGGAATTGTCCGAACGAATCCAATCTCGAGGGATTTTTAGACGAGTAAACAACCTATAATTGATTAAGTTTGCAAAGAGATTGTGTACACATAGAGTCCAACAGTGTCACCACCAAGGTTTATTTAATCAGTAAAGAGGTTCCACTCAAAGTAGAAACGTGAAAGTATGCCTCGTCGCCGCCCAATATCAACACTCGAGTGAGTTAGAATCTGAAGTATGTTCGGTCTCCGGAAGGCAAGTTAGTTAAACCATGACATTGCAGCTACATGCTGCTACGACAGTGATGCGTGTATGGAACCAGTGGAGAGAAGAGGCTCTATCGCAGAGAGAATCCGGTTCTGGGTGAAGTAATGTGACCTCAGCTCGGGATGAGCGGCATCTTGTACGCATGGTAGTGACCGACCTTAAAAGTTAGTCTACGGCGATAAATCGACATTGCAGTAATTCACCAGGTCTGGAACTGTCACGGTTCGCCGCCTTTTTTCGAGGGCTGGGTTAGTGGCTCCTATGTTACTGATTCGGCTTCCATTGTCCAGAACTCACCAATTCTTCAGGGTGCAACGCCGTCCTTGGAGTACTGTAGTGTAGTGATTGAGGACGAGACCCGCTTCAATTTATCATACAATAACGATCTATGTGATGAACGCAATCTGTGAGCTTGCATTGCTGAGTGGTATAGCGGACAAGCGCCTATTGTGATGGTTTGGGGCACCATTGGACACAACGTCTGACCTTGACTCCTATGATTATGATTTCAGGGCAATCGTAACAGTAACCGATACATTAGGAAGGTTTTAGATCCTAAGGTACTGCCTCTTCTTCAGGCAGCTTCACATGCCATATTTCAGCAGAACGATGCCTGGCCAAGTGTAGCGAGAATTGTGCAAGGTCTAACGTCGAGAATCACAGCACGTTCACCATAAATATCGCCCACCAAATATATCTGGGATATGGATGGTTGGCAACGTGTTCGACATGGTCTTCCAGCAACCACTCGTGACACTTTGTGAGCTCGTGTACAAAATTATCGGAGGGAGTTCCCCATTATAATATCCAGACCCTCTTTGAATCCATGCCACGCCGTTTAGAGGCTCTGATTGCAGCATTTGGAGGCTTCACACTATACTGAAATTTCAGGTTTCCAGATCATGTATAGCTAATAATTTCTGTATTCTTATGTATCTAATATGTAGAATAAATTTTTAATCAGTCCATGTATCTTTATGGTGTTATATTTTGTTACTATGGCATTGTAATCTTACTTATTAATGTCCTTTCCAGTCTGGGGTCCTCGACGGGCGACCTCACCGTGGAGGCGGCGCAACTGGAGCGGGCGATACGAAACAATGACACTATCAGAGTGAAGCGCTTCCTTGACCTGCACCACGACAAATTTCAGGTAATCATATACGTGCTATAATATTCAAAACTCTGTAACAAATATTGACACTTCAGCTGAATTTTCTATTAGACAGACCAGCCTCAGACGTCTGCTCTAATGTCACAGCGCGTGGCACAAAGTTTAGATGCCTGCACTAATAAAGGCTTTTACAGGGACCTAAAGAGGCCATTGTGGTAGGCGAATTTACTAGCTTCTCTCTAGATAGTATATTAGCACGCGAGATGTCATGTACCGTTCTCAAGAGGAAGTAAACTCCGTTAGCAGGGAAACGTAAAACGTGAGGGTCACACCGGGGGAACTGTTTCATATACTCACATTTTTGTGAATAAAGTCCTTATTTGGGACTTTTGTTATCTATAACCTAGTCTAACCGTAAAAGGACGATAAATAATTAGTATAAATTATTTCCTGATTTAAAAATACTCACATTGTTTAATATATTTCTAACGTGGCGAAAGTCACTAAATTCATCATGAAACAGTTCCGAGAATAAAATATATTCATAGACGAATTACGAACTTTTTATTTTTATTAATTTAATTAATTAAATATTTAATTACAAAACATGCACATTGTTATATTGACATTTCAAACACGTACGTGGACTTCGTCAAGAGTAAACTAGTAGTCAACTTGTAATTTATTTAGATAATATATAACAATAGCGTATATTGTTACTTATTCCATCGAACCGTAGCATGAAGAGGGTACAACTAAATACAGAATCGAGGCACTCATAAAACCACTTTTAATTGTTCGGTAAATTTGAAAGAATCCGCAGTAAATTGTAGTAATTAAAATATTTCTTAGTTTTAAGCTAAACTTCCATCATATTATACTTATTTCTTTTAGGAGTTTTAATAAAATTGATTAACATTCAAACACCAAAAATATCTTTTTCATCCTTAATATTTAAGAACAAAAATTACCATAGGGTTGGCCGTTACACTGTGTTCTCGCGTGTGGTTCATTTTGTTGGGAGTTAGCAGGCTACATGAGGACAGCACTTACAGTTTTCCCACGGCACTACATACACCTCGTTAAGATGCCTGATCACGTGACAACCTAAAATCCCGAAGGTAACCCCATTATTACTCTGCGGAGAAATACTTGAGAGAAAACTCCAAATATTCCTTTATGGCGTGGGGTACAATTTTTTTTGTAACAGACTACATGAGGGTGATCCTGAAATAGGCAACTGCCCTTTAATAGCATAGGAATGAAGTTGAGAAAAGGGAGATGGATGTGTAAGATAGAGCATGGTAGTCTGGATTGACTAGAGTCCTCAAGCCAGAGTTTAAGGATCCTTCCAGTTGATTCTCTTGGAAGAGATGGAAGAAAAATCCTTGTGAACCTGTAATTCTGAATGACGGGAGAGGAGTTTTCTTTGTAGTCGCAGAATTCCCTTCTCCGTGTCTCCCCCAGTTTTAGGAGGTAAGTGGCCGACTGATCGAATGGGAGCAGCGGACAACTCTTACAGTATGTCCAAGATCAGCGACTCTAGTACAGACATTTCCTAAAAGAGAGTAGTAATGTAACATACATACAAATAAACATAAAATTATGTCAATATATAGGAAGAAATATTAAAAGAAGTGAAAAACTAATGATCATTTAACAGAAGTCATAACTCACAGATCAGTTTAAAAATTTAGCAAATCGTTTCGTCGTTTACTTTTTTGTGAAGAAGTTGGCTGTGTCTTCCTACAACAAAATCTTCATAGACAAATAATACTTGACATATTTCTTCACAATAGCTTACTGTTAATTAATTATTTTACGTGATTGGGAAATATTTGAATTAGAAACGTAATATGAACAGGTTAGAGTTTGATAGGCTGTTGTTCAAAGAGGGGAATTTTTTGCCAAATTCTCTGTGATAATTCAACAGATGACAGTCACTAAATAGTGTGAAAAATTTTGTACTAATTAAGTATATTGGCCGCAAATCGGGAAAAAATTAATTAACTCACACAACTTTGTGTGCTCAGTTAAGGATTTCCTCATGGATGCAATTAATTTCGAGTATTATACATAATTTTGTACAATGCCAATTTTTTCTGTTACTATCAGCCAAAAATTTATGATATATAAATTTCAAATACATTCTCTATATATCCGGCCTGTTATAACCTCATATCAATAGCAGAATTCATCAACTACAAAAATGATGTAAAATCAACTCTATACCTGAAAAACTCTTAAAAATTTGACTTCACAACTCTGTTTATGGAAAAGGTATAAGCAAAATAACCAAAGAATCACACGAGATATTTTGTAGGATAAGACACGCAGAAGAACTGTGAATAATACACAGAAAGGAAAGATTTTGGTAGGTGCAGTCCTGACGAGAAATGATAACCACGCAAATTTAAATGTATAATACAGTAAAGCTGGACGAGCGAAATTCTGCTTAACAATTACCCGACGGTTCTAAAAATTACTAATTGCTCCCAGTAGAATCGATGGCGTCAGCATAAAATTATTGTGCATTAACGCTTAGCTTTCAATATGCGCTGAATGCTAGGTGCAAATGCAACTGTTTCATTAAAATAATGTGTCTGGATCTGCACAACAATTACTAGATCAGTGTGTCGCTGGTATAGAAATTCAACCAACTTTGCATCCAACACTATGAACTTTGGCATGATACAGTCATTGCCGTGGATGATAAATAATCAGTTACACTTCTTCATAGTTAAGTAATTAAATTAAAATGACTTCAAATCAAATAATTATTTTCACATAGTCACACGAGATAATTGCCCAATCAACACTATTGTTTTACTTGCAAACTTATACCAGTAAGTAAGTCAAATGCAGATTATTCTTGTGAAATTAATTTAAATAATGCTATGATAAAAAATGGAAAACATTGAAAATATTCTATAATTATATTTTTAACGATATAATATATATATATACTTGATTATTTTGGCATATGTGAAAAATTTACGCACCCATAATAATCTGCACCATAAACTAGTTACTTTGTAAATGACAACCGTATTATCAGAAACAAACTAATTTGTATTAAAGTAGGTAAAAGTTTGAATGGAAAATATGGAGCACAATAAGAAAATTTTCTGTCTAAACAATTATATAAAGTCTTCTTTTTCGTTTCTATTTAAAACTGAGTTCTCTTGGATTAACTGACAGTATATAGTATACAGTATATTTTAATATTAATACTCTCATTTGATTACATTATTTTTTATTTTTGAATACTGAAAATGGGAACAATAACCACTAATCAGTAATATAAAAAATAAGTTATTGCAAATTAAAATATTAGTAAATTAAAAAACGTACAGAAAATAATTCTTTATATATAATTATTTGAAAAAAATTGTGTAAAATGTTGGTAATCTCTCTCTGTTAATAATAATTTACCATTTTTAATATAACGAGCGCCATGCCGGATGTATAAATAGTTATATTTCCATCAGCGACGAAACGACCGGAAATCGTTAGACAGAAAATTTACTTTAAAATTTAATTAGTTCGTAGCCGGGTTTGCATTCCGAGTCATTTATAAAGCTTTCTAGGTATCAATTATTTTATAGGTTTAATTTTCAACTTGTTGACTTGCGTTATTAACTGTTAATTTACAATTTAAAAATATTCGTCCCACTATTAAACTAATTTCCTTCAGCTTAAAATTTAAATTTAAACTTGCAATTAATCATAAAATTGTGGATTTTTTATGCCAATTATACCCCTTGCGTTTTTTTTTAAATTTAGTACTAGACCTAACAAGAAATGTTTTCAAATTAATAACAAAATCTAACTTAATATCAGATAGACTTATTTTTAAACTTTTAATTCTTCTTTAATTCAGTTTGCACATCTACATCGTATCTAACGACACTAGTAAAATTTAATACACCACGTATTTTCCGGGTAACCAGAAAAATTAATTTTAACAAATATTTATCTCAAAACTTAAATTTCTAATATCCATGCCTTCCTATCGATTTCGGTTCACTGTGTTCGATGTAGAAATATTCCAAAATGTAGTTGCATGATTTTTCTCTGTATAATTTATAATCGTAACTATCGGTAAACCAATGCAACTGTGATCTTAATCGGAAATTAATTATTACAAAGGCAAGGAAATTTTTATCTAAACTACAGATTCAGCTGGAGTGTTTTTTTAAAGAATAGCAGAAAATGAATTCATTTCTTGTTCAGAAAACGATCAAAAATATAAACAGGACTCGTACAATTATGAAGAGGATTGAAAATGGTTTGTATTGATAATTTTTAAGAAAATCTAATAAATTATGAATAGAACTCATTTAAATATGAATTGTTTAAGTATATTTTGTAATGTTAATGATCTTAATAAAAGTCAATTTTGATCAAATTAATTTACGTTCTGCATAATACGTTAATAGATTTTTCTTCATTAAAAATCAGACGATGCAAATACCATTTCAAAATTTTATATTGATCCTTCTTCTTTACAGGTCAATCTGCACAGTAGTTTTTTGGATAAATCTTCATGCGAATCACAAAGTCAAGACGTCGAAATTCTGCTCAGAAAATCCAAAACGCTAATAGACCGGTGAGTGCCTCTTAAATGTTCTAAGCTTATTTATTTCATTATAAAATAAGCATCTCTTCATTTAAAGTGACAATTTTTTTTCAAGTAATAGTAACATTTATATTGTTATAAGAAATAGCTTTCTAAAATTAATTTATTTTTAATTGAATATATTTGATTATTATATATAATGTATACAAACCAGAATGTTACTCTAAATAAAATATTGAAAGGTTTCATTTTTACGTCTGATTTTGAAATAATAAGTGGTCGGAAATTTTACTTACTAAATAAAATATATTTATAGTCCGTATATGGAGTACCCAAATTAAAATAGCTGTTTCTAATGCACATACGTCATCTCTTCACATCTCTACACATGTGATTTTCTCTTGTAATAATAATCAGAAGAAAGTCTCAGCAAGTAGGGGAACAGCCAAATTAACAGTTTCTTATGTCTTTAGCTCTGCTCTTCCTCTGCAACATTTATCCATCAATTCTGTATTACATGCAAATATACTTCCTCTCACCTTCCATCTATGCACAAACTACTTCTCACTGATTCCCTCAAGGACATTTTTTAAAATGTCGTCCAATTATTTTCACATCTAAACTCTTCTCTGCTTGTTCTTCAATCTTAAATTTTATTAAGAATAAAAATTTGCAAACTCGTTGTCTCAACATATTTGACCCATCTTTGTCGCAAATTTGTCTAATATATTTTCTTTTCCCGACGTCATTTGCACTTCGTTGCCCACGTCGTGACGACTGAGGGTATAAAATCACTTTCCCACCAACAAACGCGTAGATAACGTATCGTTTACGAGAAATGTAGGCCGATCTACTACCTTTGAGTCCATCTAACATCTAACTGTCAAATAGAGATTAACATATGCTGTTTAAATTTGCTGCTTAATAAAGGAAAAGTAATTTCATAGCGCATATATACACCGACTGGTGTAATTTTAGGCCACCTTTTTCTATTAATGCTGCTTGAATTCTTCAGAGCAAGCAGTCTATATGTTGGCATGTGGTAGGAGAAATTGGAGACCATATCTAATAAACTGCACTATCCAATTCCGTAAGATTGTTGGTACTATATCCAGCTACCTGATGACTCATTTTATTTCATCCAAGAATTCTCAATTGGATTAGTATCTGGTGATTTTTCAGGCCAAAGAAGCAAGTTAAAGTCTCCGTCAAGCTCTTGAGCCATCCGAGGTCAATTCCAGCTATATGGCTAGGAGCGTTGTCCTGTGGGCAGAGCACACCATTAAAATAACAGAATGTACTTCATCTGCGATAATACTTCAATACCCTTGAGCATTCTGGCGTTGTTTCGCAGCAATTAAATGGTCCATACCATACCAAGGAAACATCCCCCATTGCTGCCGCTAGCTTGAAGTGTTGACGGAATGCAGAATGGGGTCCATGATTTAGTATTGTTTTCTAAATATTAGAACGGTGCCATCTGCATCGTGAATTTTAAATCGCACATTATCAGATCAGATGAATCTTTTCCAGTCAAGTATTGTCCAATCCTTATGCTCCTTTGAAGTGCTCTTCTGTTGCACTGAACAACACTGGCAAGTCTGCTTTCAGCTCGATCATTGCGTAGCCTGTGACGAACACAATCCTGACATTTAGACCTGTTTTTCTGCGTGGCATTCCATACTCTGTAAACATTAATACACTTATATTTGCAGGCGTTTTCTGATACAGGTTCCGACGCTGCAAACGCTTCGATAATCCTGCGTTTAAAGTCAATTGAATCATGTCTTTTGCACATATTTTTACAAAACCACAGTACAACTGATGATTCACTTCTCCCGTATTCCCATTTTATAACTATCTCGCCCTATAGAGGTAACACTATTACGCTGTCAGTAATTTTAATTTGGCCACTCAGTATGTGTTTTAATCACTACAAGAGTTACCACTAATATCAGGCCACATTGAGAATCACTCATTCATATTGCTTAGTGTCGGTTTGTCTAAGTTTTTCCTCATCTGCGTAACACGCTTTCAGGATTCTGGGAATAGACAACCAAAATGGAGAAATATTATAGGCAAATATTACACAGGTAAAAATTTTGAGTTAGCTATTATATAAAGATTCTGAAGTTTCCTTATTAGTACACTAATACATGTATTTATGGGTTTGAATTCGCCATTAGGAAAGGAAATTATTAGATTAAATAAATGAAATATACATCAGAAAGTTAGTAT
This sequence comes from Eucriotettix oculatus, assembly GCA_034510155.1. NCBI lineage: Eukaryota > Metazoa > Arthropoda > Insecta > Orthoptera > Tetrigidae > Eucriotettix > Eucriotettix oculatus. The sequence continues at coordinate 65,515,158 of CM067379.1, read as the reverse complement.
AACCTAATTATATATTTTTTGTAACTTTATTTGATAAAGGATCTCCTAAAATAGACACAAAATTAAATTCTGTCCTAATATGTAAATAAAAATTAAACAAAGAATTCGCACGCACGTATATTGGGGTGGGGAAGCGATTTATGTAATAGAACAATGAAACACCTAAAAACAGCAACTTAAATTGTGAGATGCAAGGGGGCTCACATAAAAAAAGCATCGCAAGGGAACATAAAACTACTACATCCACTTCGTTGTTACTAAGTAACGCCAAACGTAGTTATTACTTATTAGTAAACGAATAAATGAACGTCTCCGTATTTCCAATTGCAGCGTAACCTGTGAAATAATTTACATGAATAACTAATTCCAATCAATATTATTTGACAGAAAACGAAGGTTTACTATAAAAAATTGGTTTCCGATTCCAAACTTTGACATAATTCGCTTCCCTAACCTGGGGAGTAGCATTTTTAAAAATATCGCACATATTTAATTTAATTTTGCTGATCTGCTGCCTGTTTCTTGAGATATGCCCATTTTTCAACGATTTTTACCCATTTTAATTTTTATCCCCCATGGGTTGGGGGTCGAGTTAAGTATCAATAGATGTCCACCTTCCAGACGAAAATTTTTTATTCACACTTTTTTGATCCAATCTCGAAATATTTTAATGTCTTCCGATAAACTGAAGTATTAAAGAATATTCAATCCAAAAATTACTGGGAAGTTTTTATTTAATAATTCGTAAATAAGAACAGTTTTTCACGAAGTCGAATATTTCAGTTAATCTGGCATTTTTAAAATTAACAATTATACGAAACAGCATCTCATATAGAGACACAGATCTATTTCCAACACACATCACGAAGTTTATTTACAACGTTTCGTCCAAATTTTGGGACTTGAAGTATAGACGTACGGAACCAAATTTCTTTCGAAGCTAAGAAATCGTGACTGGTCGCAGTACATGGAGTAAATTTTTCTCTCTTCGGACATCTATTGTTCACCCTTATATGTTTGAACCTTTATAAATTACTTGTCCACGTACGTGTGTATATCTGAAGTCAAAACCTGTTGACGATATGTTGGAAACAAACTTTTAAATATGTTGCATACATTGTGGTTTCCTAAGATATTATCTGGTTTTATTTTATTTGATAATTTTATACGGTGAATTATATAAATTTGAACTATTTTTACTTAATTACAGAAATTAAACTTTTAAACTGTGTCATAATATTTTATTTAATAGAGCATATAAATATTTTTTTTGTAATAAAAGTTGCAAATAAATTAGGAGAAAAATCAAGGATACTTAAATATTGTATTCGGAGAATAAAGACGTCTCGTAACACATTTTTTAATCAATGGCAATGATGTAGGTGTAATAAATGTTTTAATAATATCCTCTGCAAATATTATGTGACGAATTATAGCCGACATCAAAATATAAAATGAGAATAATTTATCACGACGTATTGAGTATTCTCCGTGTTAATTAGTCACTTTCTGCTCCGTTGCAGCCAGATGCTTCGTCAATTTCGATTGAATACGTGTACATTTTTATTGAACTAAATTTTCATTCCTGCATTGCTAGTAGCTCCAGGTTCATTTCGTATTGTCAAATTGATTATGATCAAGAACTATGTTTAATAATGGCTGTACTTGGCGGGCAATGAACTGTATTCTTTTTAAAACCACCCGCAATGCCTAATCTCTCGCAGCGTTTCCAGTTTGACCTTTCGCAAATGTCACAAATGTTGGTGTGTTTCGTGATGCGTGGTCGCTACTAGCTAAAATGCACAGTCGAGATATCAGCTTGTTTAACAGGTTTCAGAGATATTGTGAACTGTTTAATGCAGTCGCCTCGACGTTATGACGTGATTGCGATATATCTCAATCATATATTCATTATGTCGTCTGTTTTCATGTACACGATACGTACTACAGCGTTTTTTAAAAAAATAAAACTTGCTACTTTCTGTACCTGTATTAGATGAAGAACTATTCATAATATAAACGCTTGCTAAACAAAATGTTACACATGCTGCTACTAAAATATTAACAATTTGCTAACGTACGAGCGTGAGCATAATATTTAGTTTTATGGCTTTCCAGACGATTTCATTCATTTGAGAGTAATTGCGTCGTGTAGAGTCGATAAATCAGAAGTAATAAAACCATTCCTTGTAAATATAAGAAACATCGGCCACTATGATGATACAATTTACTTGTCAATGGCGCTTATTACTTTGTTCGAGATTTTTTAAAAATGAAACTGAGAACGAATATATTATCATTTATGATTTATTTGAAGTCAGATAAATAATACTTCAAATCTGTATTTTTGTATTTATATGCTTGTGACAAATTCTGTTTAACCTTTTGAAGACTAACAAATACATTATATTATTCTACTTTTTCGGTGTCAGGCTGCATAGCACGCCAACAGAATCGCGAGATCCCAGTCATAGGTTCACTGTCTGCGAATTTCGTATTCACTGCGTTTAGGATGACGTGAGACATCGTCTCGCCACCAGAAGGGTTTATTTTGTATGGCTTGCAGCGGAAGCAGAACTTATAATTAGATATTTTAGTCACTGCCTGGCCCTGGTTACAGCCAGAAGCTTCCACAATTTTGATTTACTTCTGGCTTCGACTTCAAAATGACATACGAAACCTCATTTCAAGTGAAATTTATAAATTAGTTCTTCATTACCATTCCAAGACCTACTCAGTGTTTGACATGGTTTATTGATCCCCAGCAACTATTCATTTTTTTCCTTGTTCAGGACAGTATTTTTAATGTACCATACAGTTATTTATTGTAGACTAATATTGAGGACTGACGTAAGCGTTTCTCACCAACCCGAACTTACCCGACACACGACCAGAATATTCCCGAATGCACGGTTTCTCCAAATCGCGTATTTCATTATAGAAGAGTTCTGATTCGGGAATAAAATATAGCAATCATCCCCTTATTAAAATGTTTGTTTATCTTCCATTCAATATTCTAAAATAACCAAAACATCCAACAAATTGTAATTTTCGAAATAAAAAATTAATCGTGAATATCGGTTCTACCAAGCTTATTTTGATGGTGATAATTTCTAAAATTAGGAGAAAATATCGTACTATATAATACTTTCATACATCGGGGTAACCCCGCAACAATTCTCCGATGTGGACTATTGATTACATTCGTCAAGTATATTAGCACGACAGGCATTTAATATTGCTCGCGAGCTAATTAAGATTTTAAAGTAAACAACAACACTGATTTTAAATGGTATGACACACATGCGCAAGTAACGTTCACAGAAGCTACGACGTGTGTCCATATATCAGGCATTCATTGGGCGCCCAATGTGGTTAATATTTGTCCCAACTAAACCTTGTCTTGTTTTACCCTGTTTTATTGTTTTAGAATTAGTTATCCTGGTTTCCGATACATTAAACCAGCGCCACACGATGCTACGAACACCGTCCAACATCGGACGCTTGATGCCGATGCTCCAATTACGAGTGAATAGTGACTTGCGTTCAACGTTGGCGTTTGGACACGTTCGGACTGTTGTCGGCTTTTTGATCCGCGTTAAAGGGTTTTCTCTTCTCTTGGAGACTCACTTGGAAGTCATTTTGCACAGTCACTCTATTCGTCCAACCCAGTCAAATGAGTTCCATAATTTTTTCTTAATACATTAGAATCTGTGATTCACAGGTTTCTTGATACTAATTTATAAATTATTTATATACTTAAATTAATATTTATTAAAGAAATAATATTTTTCTTCACTAGAGGTTTATAAAAGAACAAGTGTTATATCTTTACTAAAGAAATTTACTGTTTTGATTGAAATTGCACACTTAAATAGGTAATAAGGGAAAAGTTAATATACGACTATGACATTACTTAATATGAGGGTTTTTTAATTAACTTGAATAAAACATTCCCACGTAAGAAAAAATTGAACCACTCGAATGTATTGAATCCAGTCCACCGTAAGCAAGACAATCGTCGCTTTACGACTCAAAGGCCAACATTTGAGTAAACGTTTCACCGTATCAAGCTTTACAATGGTGCACGAGCCACATACATAACTGAACTAAGCAACTTCGGCCATGCTGGCTCTCTCTTCCCCTTTCGTGCCCCATCTACACTATGGCCCAAGCTAGACCAATGCAGTGCCATGACCGTGGTGTAGATGGAGGTTGGATTGCATTGACTGATTGATTTAGGGGGAGGCTGGAAATGGAATTGGTGAATGTGGCTTTGGGAGTTATCTCAACGGGTGCCAATATGCGAAAGCTAAGTGCACAGTGTTGGATAACGTGTCCATCTTGGCTGATCTACTGGCCCATTGTGTGCATGGAAGCCAAGTCACCAGCTGGTGATGGTAAACATTGGCGAACAATATATGACCCAGATTTAAGTGCATAGTGAAGAGGGTCTATCAAATTCTTGTTGGTTAAGATTGCTCACCGACCTATTTAACGGATTAATGGCTTATGGCAGCTTTAAAACTAAAATTCAGTTGTATATTTAAGGATTCAATCCAAATATTCTTCACCAACAATAACTTTACCGTGATTCGTCTCTTCCGAAAGTTGAAAATGACGAACACGAGAGTCAAATTCAAAGGAGCTGTTATACAGAACGGGGTGGCTAAAAGATACTAATTAATAATATGGGGTACTTAACATTATAAATAATATATTGGAACAATTATATTTAGCTTCGATTTAGTTAATTATTGCGAGGTTATTTCTTGTGGATGGGCCTTGACGTTGATGATGTGAGACGGGATATATTTGTGTGGTGTGCAGGTTGCAGCCGAACGTGGGTGGATCTTCGTGCGACTCGTCATCGTCGGCGCTGCACGAGCCACAAGTGCCGCTGATCTTCAGCAACGCGCTACACGTGGCAGTGGACCACGGCTCCGTGGACGTGGCGCGCCTCCTGCTCAAGTACGGCCTCGAGCCCAACCAAGGCGGCCGTCTGCCCGGACCTCCAGCATCCAGCTTCTTCCGGGCGCCCACGCCCTGCCCCAACGGTACCAATGCTTTCATATTAATTTTTAACAATTTTAATCAAGAAACTATGTTTCATATTGTAAAAAAATATTCAATATTTCTAGTCTGTAATCAAGGACATAGTCTTTGAATTTTTTCTGGTTTGCCTAATATCTGGAAACAATTACATTTCATTTTGAAACGTACAACGAAAACTTAACGAAACTGGAATGCAAATTGCACCCAGTCAATTTTCCACTTACAAACTAATAGAACAGCTGATTAAATTGTGATTAAAAATTATAACATCGTCTTACATCTATCGTGGTCATTGAAGGTTTTATTTTAAGGAACTAGTACTCTTCAGAGCTCTGGAGGGCCTTATTTGGTTTTAGCTCCACCTAAGACGGTGATTGAAGTATGAAGGTTATTTTTAAAGTAGTTACCGGTTTTATATTTTGTCGCTGCATAGCTGAAGTTTTGATTTTGAACATATGCGATCATATCCTACGTTTGTTACATAACCGGACGCAGTGTGAAATATCGTTACTTTGTCATTTCCTTTTCTTACCGGATTTATAAATGTTAAACACGACCCAAGTGTCATCAGTGATTCGTTTAATGAATGCAATGAATATAGGGCCAGAAAACGTTTAAGTTCAAATATTTGCGATGCATACGAAAGCATTAATGAGTGATGGAATGGTGATAATTTCGGTTAGACAAGTTGTGGGACACGGGGACTGAAATTTTTGCCAAAATCTGAAACAAATCGATTTTCTAATGTTTTCATATTGTCGCGTTTATGAGGGATCGTGAGATTCAATAACACACACACGTAGAGGTTATATGCGTTAATTTAACGGCGAAGTGCTGTACAAAGCTCGTACTGCGTAAGACTGACCCCGATTTGGAATCCAGTTCCATTTATACATACATGGAATATTCCAGAAGCAGAACACTCTCGAAACAGAAAATTACTAGAAAGTAAAGGCAAACAATGTAAATAAAGTAAACAAATAAAAATGATTGCGTCGGGTGGAACTCAAACCCGAGTCTTCGTTTCTGCAGTCCGGCTCTATACCCCTCTGCCATCACTGCAGGTCTTGAGATGTGACAATATTAATATGCCTATATATTCAGTAAACTGAAAAAAGAAGCTGCCAAAGAAAAGAAGGAAGGTGTAGCATATGCTGCGGGACAATTTTAATTAATATTTTTGATTATAAATTAATAAATTATTACTTTTTTCATAAAACTGTGTTGTTCTCAGCTTTATGATTTCTGGTACCAAAAACCTGAGCGTTACAAATATTAAGATATTGTCTTCATTCTTTTTGTACATAATCAAAATTTTAATACCTTCAAATAAAAGTATTAGTTTCTTAATTGTCCAATTGTCTAGTGCTGAAAGGTGCCAACTTTTAAATAACCGTATGAGCTCTCAGTAAAAAATTATTTTCTTCCCACAATTTTAATCAATTTCAAAAACAATACTGACAATTGATAACAATGGTCAGCCCTATATGTTAATATAAAAAATCTAAAACATATTCAAGTACGTAACGCAAGGAACATTTTAAAAACTACCAAAATTTAAAAATAGTTTTCATAATATCTCAACGAAGCAATTTTACAAAAACCTAAATTTTGTTCATTGCTACACGTGTGTTTTTAATACATATTTAAAATTTCAGCCCAGTAGCAATTCATTTACAGTAATTTCAAATTTAATTCTCTTTGTCCCTTAACTAAGATAGTCAAAATGTGGACAATGAACCGCGATGCGCCCGACCAACTTTGGTCATGTATGATTTGGTGAAAGACGTGGTAGAAAACATTTTCCTTGACATGATTACCCACATTCGTATTTTCTTTGCATTTATCACGGAATAAAAGCACGTTTAATCTTTTTGATTCATGAAAACGCCGGCTGCTCAATATCTGGTCGCATCATTTGGTTTGGAACTCTTAGATCACTTTTCCGTTAGCCTGGTCTGAACACCAAGCGATTTTCAACTGTTCCTTCATCTAATAAAATTCCTTGGTTAAAAAAAATTCAATCACAAAGTTAATGTGAAACAGGAAGTGCAGATTTGACTTCATCATAGGCGACATATTAATATGACAAAGAGATATAATTACGTGAAGTGCCTGAATAACGGCAGTGACTATACAAAGAAGTAACGTGGGGTGTAAGGCAATGATTGATAATAAAATATCTGTAAAATAATGTTTTGTTTCGTTTGCAAATAAATATAGTATCTTATTTTAAAATCCGGCATCATAAATGTACTACTTTCTTTCAATGTCCACACTCCCGATTTACACGTTTTTGCCACCGAATGAAATATACAATACTTGAAACTGCTAAACGAATGGTCTCTACTATCAATATAGAATCTTTTTTCATGCTATATATTTTATGCTGCTCGACAAAAACCATATATTTCAGAGGAGTAAAGAGAAGAATCACACTTTTCACATTACGATACCAATGCAACCCGCGTAGCTCGAGCAGAAACCCATAATTCAGAACGTGTAAGTGACCAAATGCTTCATACCAGCCGGCTATAAATCGTGCTGTCTGTTTCTCTTGACGGTTTACGTTGTTTAAATAACTATTTATAATTTAAATTATTAGTTCTAATATATGTTTATTTTTAAGTAATGGGAGAGATTAATGGACCACTTTTTATTGTTGTTGTATTTGTAGCATTCACGATTTATACAGGCATTCAAACATTGAAATGGTAATTAATTTGTAACTATTTTTATCAGGGCCATCTTCACCGCCAATGGTGGGTATCGCCTTGGACCCGCCGCCTCTGCAACGGCGCACGCCCTGGCTGTCGCCAGCGTCGCCCTCGCACCTTGTTCCCTCCATTACGACGAGCCCTGCCGACCCCACGTCGCCCCAGGCGTCGTCACGCATCACCCTAACCTCTCCAACGGGGGGCAGCGGCAAACGTCGTCGAGCCGCGACCCTGACCGCCCCGAGACAGCGGTCTTTCTCTCTGGAGAGCGACACGACCGACCTGTTGAGACCGGGAGCAGCGGGGTCGGGTTTGGGAGCGTCGTCGGGCGAGACGCGACGGAGCGTGTCACTAAAGTCTAGCCCGCTGATGTCTCCCAGGCCCGCGTCGCTGCTCCCCCTTCCACACGTCGCGGCGCCATGCGGGAAAACAGGGACCAACGCGCCCGAGCGCAGCATCTTCGCGGAGCTGCGGCGGAGTAGCGAAATCTTCAAAAGTATCCTGCTGAACTTATCCACTCGCGACGCCGACGGGCTGCAGGGTAAGAAGGGCGCCGACGACCAGGAGGGCGGCGGAGCGGGCGTCGGAGGCAGCGGCAGCGGACCTACGTCGCCCGACGCCGTGGACCTGGCGGGCTTGCTGGCTGCGCACGAGCAGCGACGGCGGACAACCTACGAACATGAAGACTCAAGCTCCACCAGCAGCCCCTCCTCCTCGTCGCCCACGTCCTCATCCTCCCAGTCGTCTCCGTGCCCGTCGTCGTGCTCTCTCGGTTCGACGTCGTCTTCCTCGTGCTCGGGTCCCGACGACGACCCGCTGCTGACCGTGAACCCGGCTTTGCCAGCGGACAAAGTGGAGGGCATTGCGCACCACTACACACGTCACTATCTGTTCACGCTTCCTGCGCTTTTCCTCGCCGTCGTCAGAGGCAACGCCACTCTCGTCTACCTACTTCTCAAGTACGGGGCTGCCGTCAACTTTCAGGTAAGTTGCTTTCTATAAACAAAGCTAAATTTTTTATTATCTTTAAAAATGGTTTACTGACATTTCAGAATTAGAAGAGTTGGAAAACACTAGTAATAAATTCATACTTTCAAGGAAAAATCTACTTCTAAGGCGGAAATATTAGCAGAAAACCAGTTCAGTTATAACGCGAATAAATGTTTACCTTACAATCAGATGAGAGTATTCATAGGCCAATGTCACCAAATGAAATCTTTCTGTGGGTTGAGTAGAACGTGTCTCGCGCTAACTGGCTGTTTTATATGTAATTATTTATTTACAAAAGCAAGCATGGGACAATATTTGTGTGTTTATACTTTCGTATTAAATTAACATTAATTTTTCAATACGATTAGAGAGTGGAGATATCTGTAGTCGCTTGAATGATTGTTTGCGTTCATTTTCATGCATAAGCTTCTCTTATTAATGAAGTTTGTGTTCAATTTAAAGGTATACAATTTTTTTATGAATCACCATGGAAAAACTAAAGTCAAATGGCAATCACGGAGTTAGGAAGAAAAATATTAACTTTATAACGAACATTAAAGTAATCAACTATGTAACACCTTTGTCTTATGTGCTCGGAACTAAGCAAAAGTTGATCAATTATAATTTCATTAAATCTGTTAATTTTTTCTGTTGGTTGAATCAGTAAACATTATTACAGTCAAAATAAACTACATTCATTAACATTCATCTGTTTTGACACTGTTTGGTGACTTTAAGTATCAGCGTGATTGCCACAATGCTCTTTAACATTTCTGATACTGAGCCTAGACCCAAAACGTAGATTATTACTCGTATTTCATCTTCCACAAAAATTACATAAATAACATTAATAATTCTTTCTGTTCAAATAGCTACGAGTCTGGAGAAGTGACCACAGATGTAACAAAAAATAAAAATTCATTCCTATCTGTGCATTATATATTAAAAATTAATTAATCGATGAAAGAACAAAGTATATCTGTTTCTGTTCATAAAACTTCATTTATACCGGGAAAAAGTAATCATGCTATTTAATTTAAGGTCATAAGGTTGTATATTACAAAACGTTATAGTTATTGCCATGGGGGATAGGCACGCAATATATCTTGGTTATGTTCTCAATTTGGGTAATTCCCATTTTAGAGTTCATTCTGAAGTGACGTTAGTGCATGCGCTTGAGTACCCCGTTAATCGCGATAATCTCGAAACTCTCCAAGTGCCGGCCCTAAGGTCAAGTGAGATCATTAGGAATTGATCCCTGACTGTTGAGTGGCGCTATAGGATAACAATTAACACACGGGTTCATTCATCCGATATCCATTCATTCTTCTTTTTGTTGGAGGAAAAATGTTATGACCCTTTTTGTTCGTTAGTATTTTATATAATCAAATTTAGTGACACATAAATTTTGAGATTGTCAAACAGAGCAGAAATTTTACATTAGTGTTTCAGAATGAGGAAAGATTGATAGACTGAGATGGACAGAATTGACGACGAAGCGTTGGTAAAGAAAGGAATAGAAACAATTCGAACAGTAAAAATTCGTGCATTTTCACGGAATAGTTCTATCAGTTCATAACACAAGTTCGTCAGTCCGCAGTCTTCACTGATATGGACCTACACTTTTCGACGCATCAACAGAGAACGGTATCAGAATTTATCTACCTATATCTTAAAATATATCTCTGAAAGGCGATGAGTATAACTGTCTGAAAATTTTTACTTTAATACATGGACCACAAATCATAAAATTTAATAAAGTAACTTTCATAATAACCTAACACAACTTTTTTGTCTTATTTTTAAGTATCTGATTCCAAATGTTACTCAGGTAGTGAAAGTCGGGTCGAAACGGGATAGTGGGGTGGACGAGATACCCTACTTTTTTTTACTGGATAGTTCTGGAGGTTAGTAAATAGGGCAGGAAAGTTGTAATTGGTGAAGGAGGTAGCTCTGGCAGTCAAGTTGACAAAGTTCTGACTCCACCTTGTGAATGAACTCTTGTTTTGGCGCCTTACATTTGTGACTTGATAATTTTTTCAGCATTTTAACTCGTTAATGGTACATCTTCGTAAACTAGGTGTCTTTATCTGCATATAAGTTACGTATAAGATTTAAATCTAATTATATTAAGGCTCGGAGAAAAACCTTAAAAATTAAACTAGCGTGCAGGGTGTAACAGGATACTACGACATAAGACAAAATGTTTTGTATTCCTCAAAATAAAATTAAAAACTGGCAGCCTCACTTTATAATAATGAGTTAGATGGTGCTGTATCCAAAAAGTATATAGTATAAAAGAAAAGGAACGGAAAAAGGGGAAAACGTTAGCAAAACTGTGCGGTTCCCAAAAAATATCTTTGCGAAAGGAAAAATTGATAAAGCGATCAACCCTACGCAAAATAAATATAAAAAAGCAAACAAAAGAGGTGTTTAGCTTTTTCTTTATTTTATTTAATTTTATTGTAATAATTGTAATTATTAAACATGCTATCCCGCTCTACCACAGTTAAATTTTAAAAAAATCTCAATTCTTTGTTTTAAGTTTTATTGATATCAGACTGAGTAATAGAATAAACTAATTTTTTTACTTTTTTATGAAGTTAATTTTCTTTATCGCATAAATCTACAAAAATATAAAACAATAATTGTCCCGTTCCGCCGCAACTTACCCTAATAATATATGTTACCCCAGTACAACATTAAATATGAATCTAATACCTTTCTCCGAATTCGACGTGTATTGAATTAAAATTTCTCCCGGTACACGAAACGAGTCAAGAATATACGTGCTAAGAAATCTGACCTGTACTTTAAGGAAGTTTAAGTTCTCCCTTTGTTAAATTACCTTAATCTTTCCACAGCAACCACGAAGCGTCCTATAAAAAGGCGTTTCTGAAGTAAACGATATTCAGCGCCGCGTTCTTTAGAGCGAAATTTTTAAATCTTGTGGGAGCAGAATATTTGAAGCTTAAAGGTAGAATTATAATGTTGTTGTTGTTGTTGTTGTGCTATAGAGTCCTACAACTGGTCTGACGCAATCCTCCATGCTAACCTATCTTGCGCCAGCCTTTTCATTTCCGCATTACTAGCATATCCCACATCCTCCCTAATTTGCTTAGCGTACCTCATCCTTCGACTCCCTCTTCTCTTATTACTCCACGCACTTCATTCTAATGCTAATTTTATAAGACCCTTATGTCTTAAAACTTGGCCGATTAATCTATCCCTTCTCTTGGTCAACGTTCTCCAAATTATCTCTTCTCCTATTCTGTAAGTGATTCTATCCACCCATCCGATTTTCAGCATTCTCCTATAGCACCACATTTCAAAGGCTTCTATTCTTTCCGTTTTTGTAACTCGCATGCGTATAACGCCACACACCATACGAATATTTTTAGCACCTATTTCCTAATCTTCAAACTTATATATAACTTATATTATCTTTATCTCGAAAGCATTCTTTGCCTGTTCTATCCTACTCTTTATTTCTACTATACTTCTACCATCCCTAGTTATTACGCTTCCCAAGTAGCAGGCTTCCTTAACTTCCGTCAAAATTTCCCTTCCTAATCTAACACAGTTCCTTATTCCACTGTTTCCCATACTACACTCCATTCCCTTGGCTTTCCTTCTATTAATCCTCATATTGATATCTTTCTCCAGGACCATATTCATGTCAGATATTATACATCAACTAATTATTAAAGGTATTAAATTATATTTATAGTAAAATATTTTCATATTTAACTTTTACTAAGCACACAAAATTCAGAAAGCCCATAACCTAAGATTCTAAAGAACTCTCAGTTGAAATTATTTCTGTTATCTTTGCATATTTAAATACATAAAATTTAAAATACACACACAATTGAAGACTATCAAGAATTTTTCCTTAAATGGTATCCGACAGCGTTTGCAATTTACAACAAATCTAAAAATATTAAATAATCTTACCTATCGCTTTCCTATCACGCTTTAATGTTCCTAAAAACAATGAAAGAAATCTTGTTAAAGTACGGATATAAACGAAACGGAAATACAAAAAGTTATTTATTTGGAAAACTCCTTCATGTTAATTTATCATGTTTCTGGTGTTTTTATTACAGAATATAATTGATCAAATGAGCTTAGGAGCGATATTACGCGTAATTAAATACGGTGGATTTTTCAATTTTAAGTCATATCTCAGTGCTAGATGACGTCACAAACTTAATCATGCTGACACATTATCACGTTTCTTTAAACTATAATTTCTTCAACTGCCAGGTAAGGTTCGATTCTCACGTCAGGTTGATATTTTTTCATTCTGATTTTCTAAATTTATTTTTAACGGCCTTTGTCTGCGCTTTAGTTGAAGCATCACTATTCCATTAGAATTGTTTAGGCCCCTACTTGCTGTTAGTAAATTCGGGGGATTTTGAATATGTGTACCAAGTTTTATTTAAATTTTCCATGCGTTTAAGTGTCTGAAAAGAATATAAAACATACAAACAGAAATAAATAGATCTTTTTTATTATTTTAGAATACTCAAAATACACTGTCCACCTCAATAACTTCTAAATTATGATAAAATGTTCGGTTGTTCAAGTGTTTTCGCGTAATGTTTTTATTTTACTGCAAGATTTTCTTCATCCTATATTTCTGTTTAAAATATACCACTTAATTAGTACTTAATAAGTGTAACTCGTGCAAATATGTATGTAAACAATATGTGAGACTTGCGTTAAATAATTATAAAACCAAATATTTCAAGTATTTGCGAGCTACAATGGCTGTTATATTGAATAATAATTACGTAAATCTGACTATTTGAAGCAAATTCTTTCTCAACATTCACGTTGGTGAGTATAGATGCAATAAATGTCTACACCAAATCTGGAGTGTATCATAGTTATAATAATTTTGAGCGGTATTTGGTTCCATATATTTAATATGAATGGAATATTTAATTTAATTTTATTACTATTATTTCCTTGTCCTTAATTATAAATTTGAATAACGCGTCCAATGACAAAGATCATTCAGTATTCTATATATTCTCATAGTTTCATTTTATGTATACATAAGCCTAATATAAAATGTAATCCATCCTTCAGTTGCATTAATTACTTTTTACCGTTTAATATATAGATGATAATTTTTTTCGTAACTCAGTAACGCAAGGAAAAACTTGCATTAAATAAATTTTAACGAGTTTAGAGATATAATTTCACGAGGCTTTTCACAAAAATGGAAGAGTATTTAGTCCAAAGTTTTATTAATTGATGAGAAATACTCTACCTTCGAGGTCTATTAATTTTCTGCCTCAATATTTCGATGCAGGAGCCGAGTAACGAGGACTTTTCAACTTATCTTTGCAGCGCGTAATTTAACGAGGACACAATGTCGATGTCAAAGGGGCTATTGAAATGAGCCACATTGGCTGCTTCACGGAAGGCCAGAGATTCATCCTCACGGTTGACTTGCCCCAGAGAGTTCTACTGGTTTACTCAGATCAATACCGGTGATTGGGCTCATTGTCATAGAGTCTTTTTCATTACTACAACTCGATTATTCCAGTTCGTACTGCCTGCTCCCCTGAGTACGAAAAATAAACGTCTCAAAATGCATTGCTAATAAAGGATTTGGTTTGTTCGGTAAAAACCAATATCGAAATATGAGGCTTATTTTGTAAATAATTCGGAAAAGACGAATTAAAACGTGGAAAAAAATAATACCTACAATACATATTCCCATTAAATAAAGACTCAATATTTCAAATAGTAATAATACTTAACTTTCAATAGCTTCAAGTAAAATATTGTTAGATAAAATTTTAAAATTCTTAAATATTTTCTGTTAAGCATTAATCAATTATTATTCCAAACATCTTAATGAGTTTCATATTCAACATTGCAATAAAAAATTTCAACTGGAAAGTAAATATCCAATCATTATTATATATTGTAATAAAATAGTATTATTTATATTTTATAAAGTAATATGTTTCAGCAAATTAAAACATTTTTATTATATGAAGTTTAATAATAGATTAATTAAAATACGGCCAAATAAGTCATAAAATTAATTTAAGCAGTATTTAATTAACTTAAATAAAACGTTTCATCAACTTTGTGGAGTTCTTCGGATAAATTTATAAATATATAACTAATTAAATTAAACAATTTCCCGAAAAAGCCCACCATTTTGAATGAAAAGTTGTATTTATCTTCTTTGAATACTAATTAAATTATTTACTGACGTAATTGACCGTATTTGTTTTTATTTATTATTTATGGAAATTGTTTAAAATACTTAATTTTTTCTTATATAATTACGGTTTCTTATTTACAAAAAATTATTTACTTTTTACGTGTGTTGCCAAAGAGAATTTAGTGTAATAACTCGATAGGTAAAATCAACTCAGTATAAAAACGTTATAAGTTATTATATTGACATTGTTCTATCTCTTTAAAATTTGATCGTTTTCGATTTTTACAAATTGATGGAATAGTAGAATATAAATTTGACACGAAACAACTGTAGTAGTTCAAATGTATAGATCGTAAACCGAGTGAAAGTGACAATTTCTTTAACATTAAACTCAGTTCTTCTATTTGGCAATTTATAAATTCAGATGCAAATACACGCAATGGTACTTACACTCTGGCTAATTACGTTTTGCTTATTACACAAATATGTTGAAGTAGTGATAAAATAAGTAACATATAACATTTTTTTAATCCATATTGAGTCACCTGACTAAAGAAACAAATGATACAGAAACGTGTCGTATTTATTTTATTACTTTTATATGTATCATTTGGCAAATTCTTTTTGTAATCAGTATGCGTTTAACACAGATTTTTATAATTTAGAATTCAGCATCATATAGTTATTATTTTACTATATATATTGACTACTAGAGTTTCATTATCCTGACGCGAAAGTCATTTTGCAGCTATAGACGTTAAAACTTTGATTGTGAATAAACGTTTTATGAATATTCGGCATTAATTTAGCATTTTCATGAAATGTGGTCATGTACAGGAGTATAATTTAATTGCATATTTGAAGAAGTATTTATAGTACTAGATCATTTTCAATAACTTTTATGGATGTAAGCATGCACGACTTTCTAGAATTTATTTCATGCATTGAATAGAGTAATTGGCAAATAAGTATCTACGTATAACCTGTAGGATTCAGATGTAATACATTTCCTATTTTTAAATGAGTTGTAATTAAGACTTGAAGAAGCAAGAGAATTGCTTACAATAATACTCCACCGTGAAGGCTACGAAATATGAATTTGAAAACCCTTATCTCCTAATTATAATTTATAATTCATAAATGCTTGATTACGAATTTTTGAAACATCATTAATTTATTAACAATTTTCCCATACTAAAAATACAATCAGATATTTATAAAAATAATTTCAAACTTATTAACGGTAGAATTTCCAGCATAACGTATTGCGTAAATCTAAATATTACCGACATCGACCAAAAATTCATGAATTTTTTTGGAATATTTGACAATTCTAATTTTAGAAGACAGGATAACAAAAAAATAGGCTTACGTTAATGACATTTCTAGATTTGGGGATAGCGTTTGATAATGTTAACTGGAACAAACTAATAAGGATTTTTTAAGATAAGAGGATTAATCGAGAAATAATAGTTATCCATAACCTCTACAGAAGGCAGTCAGCAGTAATTAAAGGACAAGAAAATAAAGCAGAAATTAATAAACAAGTGAGACAAGGATTCAGTCTGTCACCCAAGCTGTTTAACTTAGATGTAAAAAAGGCGATGAAGAAAGTAAAAAATGAATATGGAAAGAAAATTAACCTGCAAAGAAAATAAATAAAAACCCGAAGGTTTTATGGTGATATTGTGTTATTAGGGGAGTCAGAAGAAGACTTGGAAAACATAATAAATGATCCTGGAGAAAGAGTACAACATGAGAATTAAGAGAGAGAAAACCAAGAAAATGTAGTGTAGTACGTGAAAATGGTGAAATAACAAAGGTGATATGTTGGAAAGAGATACTTTTAAGGAAATTAAGGAATTCTGCTACTTGGGAACATAATAACTAGGGATGGTAGAAGTAGAGTAGACATAATGTATAGGATAGCACAGGCATGGAAGCCTTTCATAAAAAGGAAGAATTTACTTACGACTAATATAAGTAAGAATGTTACATCATTGTTAAAAAATTTCTTATGGGGTGTGGCGTTATATAAGTAGAAAACGTGGACCATAGAAATTGCAGACAGAAAAAGAATAGAAGCATTCTAAATGTGTTGATATAGGAGAATACTGAAAATCAGAAGGGTGAAAATGTAACTAACCAGGAAGTTCTAAGCAGAATAGAGGAAAACAGAACAATTTGGAGGACTTTGACCAGGAGAAGGGATAGATTAATTGGCCTCGTTTTTGAGACCTGAGGGAAATGTGTGGGGTACGAACAGAAGAGGGAAACAAAGAATGGGATACGATTAGCAGATTAGATAGAATGTGAGATGTGGTAGCCATGTATTATAGAAAAGGATTGTGCAGAGTACGTTAGTATGGAGGGTTGCATCAGATGAGTCGAAGTAGGACCGATTACGTGAACAACATATACCAGAAACAGAAGTTCACAGTAAAGCATCAAATAGATATAACGTAATGAATCTTTCGCAAAAGAAAATAATTGTAAAAGACGAGTTATAGTAGCACAATCTTGATTTGAATATTCTGTTTAGTGAATTGTGTCTGCTTCCGAGGAATTTCCGTTGACAGTTGACAGTTGATAGTGTTGGATACAGGGGATAAGGGCCCGGGTCAGCTGCAAATCCTAGCAGATAAACGCGCTCAGCTTAACCCTCGTGCCGTATTGTCGTTTCATCAGGCAAGTTTGCTTAAGGCTGTTCGGCGGGTCAGCATTTCAGCTATTTGATTATACGAGTTTCAGCCCACGTAATAACAGCGGGTATCATTTCGCTATGAACAGATTTTCATAATCTTCAATCCTTTCATTAATCATTTAAGGGTATGTAATTCTCAAAATATGCGTACTCAAGCCAATTAATATTGAGGATTTCTTATGTATGCAACACGCAACACAGTTCGCTTATCTGACTTTAATCCTGTAATATAAAATATCTTAGACAGGAATACTACTCTTCTCACAGAATTTCATTTTAAAAATTCTCTTATCCGTAGCTTATATAACCATCACAAATACTCGGAAAAAAGTTAAATTCAATTTCATATTACCCTAAAGAAAATATAATTCTTTTTTCTCGTTTACAACTCGACAACTTACAACCTTCAAACAAGTTAAAGGTAAAATATTTTATTTTGTTAGAGTTTCATACGTTATAAACCATGTTTTAAGTGAAACATATTTAATCAAAACTTTTATAATATTTAAAAGACAAGAGTTTTTATCTTGTATTTGCGATATTACACAAAACCAACACTTCTTTAGAAAATGAAAGAAATTGAATAAAAATTAATGTCTCCATAATTGTTAAATCTCTATATGTAAAGGCACTCTTAATTACATTGTTTGAAGCCCACGTACAACATTTTATATCATTAGCAAGGCATAACGACCAATTTAATATAATAATGTAATAATTGTAACTAGTTAAGGGATTATGGTTTCTGAGAGACATTCAAGTTTATTGAATTGTAAAAGTTGGCAAACTAATAATAAACATCCTTACATTATTTACAATAAACCAATGACGTTTCTGTCCGAAGTGGAGAAAAATCCTGAAACGTAATGTGAATTTCAAGTCATACTGATATATATATATATATATATATACATATATAAATATATATATATATATATATATATATATTTAAACACCATTGTGAAATATTCATGTATCATGACATTGAATACCATTGACCAAATTGAGCCTTTGTGTCGACAAATACGTGGAATTTCACTTTTTTTACTTTCGTGTGATTTTCCAGAGCCAATTACACTCCGTGGCTGTTACGTTGACAAATGAATTTTAGATATCTGGTGACCAGAGCTACATTGAATTCAGTTTCAAATATGTGCATAAAACAATAGACAAATAGAACAAAACCCTAAAAAATTTGAGTTTATTATCTCGACGTTTATTGAATCTTAGCGATATTTCTAACATTGAAGTAAAATATCAAAATAAACTATTTTCACATTTTTCAGACCTTTTATATGATCCTGTCATGTAACGAAATCTCTGCAAACCAACAAAGCATTCGTAAAGTTCAAAGGTACACTCTATCATACCCGCAATATCGGGCTTATTATTGCCTGTTATTTGTTCCCATTGATGAATAAAGAGACCGCTGTGACTATTATATTGTTAGCTTCGGTTGATATGTGTCAAAAGGTGCAATATTCCATTCTAATTTCTATCACCCAATATAACGAATATACTCGTAGAGGGTCCATTTGTTACCATTTAAAGTAATAAATTATATTCAATTAACACATTTTCATTATTTGTAGTTCCTATTATTTTTCATATACTAAAAAATATTCATGTAAAATTTTTATTAATTAAAATACAGATAAGTTGGACGAAATTGAAAATGAGTCGTTAGTTATATTTGGAAAACTGTTATTATTATAAGAAATTATAACCGGCAAACTAAATTGTCTAGTTATCAGTACATTTTTTTATTAAAATTAAGTGTAAATGTAAAATTTTGAAATACAATTTTATCACAATTTTCAATTTTTTAATAAAAATCTTCAACTATGAAATTAAATCATTACATTTATAAGATATTGTAGAATAAATTAAATTTTAGTTTATAATAATGCCTTCAGATTACATTAAGTTAGATAGATATTAGCAATGAACAATTGAATTAAATTTGAATTGAAGGGAAAACTGTCCAAAGCATTACTTAATTCATCTGCTAGTAATTATTTTTGTGGCGTGACTTGAAGAATATCTGTTTTAAATTAGTAATATTACGGTTGCAATAAGACACATCGCCTAGGCCATGGATCGGGAAGATTTGGCATAAGGCAAGAGTTGGTAATGTCCTACTCCAGGCATGGAGTCGGAAATGCTGCGTCCACGTATCCTAACAAGAGTCCAACCTACTAACTGATTTTACAAAGGTTAAGAATTTAAGTTGATTAGTGTATTAAGTGAAAAGAAGCCGCGCACTGTTTTTAAGTTATATATTTAAAGGAGATTCGGAAACCCCTATATTTCCAATGATAATATAGTTATATTAGGTATTTTTTCGGAAGCCGTTATAGATACAACATGCAGTATTGGGTTTTTCACAGACTATGTGAGTGGAACGTGAATAAATTAAATATTAATTGTTAGCTTATTTATCAAGATCAGTCCGAAAATTTTATATTTTTACCCACAACTAATAATTTAAATAATTTCTCGTAATAAACCCCTACACAACATCTACTTTTTACACAATTTAATTTCATTATGTATATCAGTCATAAATTTAACAGGAGCTTTCGGCCTAGGACTTGGCCATAATCTTCAGTGCTGTCACTCTATTAAACTATAAATTTTATTTTATAGTATGATTCGTTCATTGATTAAGCTATAGCACTAAACTACGCTTTGCATGATAAACAGGAACATCTTACTTTAAATCGAATCAAATGCATATGCTGTTTGTGATACGTCTAAAATAGAAACAGTAGAGGTTATAAATTAAACATTTTTTACTAAAAAGTTTTTAAATGTTAAAGTCGCTTGGAAAATGAGAAACAATTTTTCAAAAATAGCTTTTAAAGATATTTGGTAGTCCATCTTGTCACGCAGTAAGTAAAATGTTACTTAATGTTTAAATTAAGACATATTGGAGGAATATTAAAGGGAAACAGGAATTTAGATGTAAACCAAAATATTTAATTGTTTCAGCAAAGTATGATGTTGTGGTATTCAGTCCTGAGACTGGTCAGATGAAATCCTCCACGCTAACGTATCCTGCACAAGCCTTTTAATTTATAAATAACGAGTGTGTACTCCATCCCCTCTAATGCTAATTTTAAAAGACCCTCTTTTAAATTAGTAATATTAGTATATATAAAAGACCCTCGTTACTGAGATGTTTTCAATCTCCTTCTTCCTGGTGATTGAATTAGACTCTGTATTTCGATGACGTGTCCCACTTTCCGTCTTTTAGTGTCCTTCAATCTACTGACTGATGCTTTCCTATCAGACCTCTCTAATATTAAGAGGTTTAATATTGCCTTTGTGTTGAGAGGTCCAGTCTTGAGTGTGGTTTCAGTTCTGATCTTGCTTGGTTTGTTGCACTTGTTGATTCGTTAAAGGAGTATTTCCGTATGTGCCCGCTATTTGGGAGATTTTCAAAATAAGTGAGAGTGGGTAAGGTTAGTGTGTAGGGTTGTAATTCTACTTAGGAACACTTTCTGTCTTCTGATGTGGTGGGGAGAATGGCCTAAGTAGTCATAGTTGCAGGTTTCCTGTTGAAAGGCTCCGTTGTTTTGGTTTTAACGGTTGATGTGCCATATTTCTTCCAACGTTCGTTTCTTAAGTGTTTGCTAGTACACACGGGGATGGTGGTCATGTGTGCCTGTTGAAGCGCCACCTTCTTTGCCTCCCGATCATTTCCTTGGATTCCACGTCGTGCAGGTATCCACGCTATGTAAATATTTTTCTTGTAAATGAACACTTCAAGTTATAAATATTATCGCAAGAATTTTCTACTTTTTCCTCAGATCAAGCGTTGACGAACCTGAAACAGCTCATGGTCACGATGGGACGTAGTTACGTCCTTTGCCCACTGTTAATAGAACTCGGCATCTGTTAGAGAGGCCTCCTTTAAGAAAGACTGGCATCCATTCCTCTCACGCCGCACTTTATAAGCCCTCTCTCCCAGCGAGGCTTTAATGTTTCCTAATCTCGCAGGTGCCAAATGGGCTCTTCGCCCGTAATTATTGCACGATTTATTACCGGGCTGTGGACGTCCTGAGACGCGTGCTACAGGAAAGAGATGACTGTTGCAATTCTCACTCATTTGATTTACGGTATCCGGGCCTTGAATTTAACACCAGTACGTGCATTTTGCAGATACCTGGATCCTGTCTTCTTTGAATTATTTCCTTTTTACAGACAAACCTAATTACGTTTCTCTGCAGACGTTTACGTTATTCACTGAGTTTTTGTAGTGATAGACTTCGTATTCAAAGAATTTATAACAAATGTCTTAAAATGTTATTAAAACGTAATTATCATCTTTTTTTGAACGTAACTGCGCTAATAAATGCTTATTATTTATTTCAAATATATATGAAATTAACTCAACATTTTATAGTTATTGGTCTGAATTGAAATAATATGACGTGATCGAAAACATAATACATAGGTAAATAGAAAAAAACGTAGACTATCATTATAAGATTGTACTTCACTTAAACATTTAAATGATTTTAATTTAGCGTCAGGTCCAAATGTAGATTCGTTACTGAGATGTTTTCAATCTCCTTCTTCCTGGTAATTGAATTAGACTCTGTAGTTCGATGACGTATCCCGCTTTCCGTCTTTTAGTGTCCTTCAATCTACTGACTGATGCTTTCCTATCAGACCTCTCAACATTTTCATTTTAGCATCTAAGTTTCTCTGAAGGAACTCCGCTGCTGTGAATACAAACTGCCTACGAGACGATGCGATGTGATCAGATATGATGCGAAGCTTTCGGATTCCATTGGGTGTTCACACTGCAGAGGAATAGTAGCGAATTTTTAGCTATTAGCAGGCTGCTTTTTGAAATCGAATGACTGTTTTGCATCCGCTAGGCCAGTTGTTTTTAAAATGATCGATCAAATAGAAGTTCCTTTAAGAGAGCATAAAATATTAGGTAAGCATTTTCAATATACTTTAATAGAGATTGATGACACTAGCGTTCCGTTTTTCAGTTGTTTTCATTCTTAAAAGTATTATTTACATTGTGGCGAGAGGTAGTTTCCGGTCAGCTCAGCTCTTCGTCGATATACGATTTTAGTCCTCGTACTAGGAAAATTATAGGAAGCCAGGTATTTTTTACTCATAAAAACACAAATAGAATTATATAAAAGTTTAATTCAAATCGTAGCATGAAATTTGTAATCTAAAGGAGGGCGTGGACACTCACTCAATCCTTTCAATCACTTGACTTAACTCAATTATTCAAAAACGCCTACACGGTATTGAGTGGGATTAGACTCCAGGCCTAACACCAATTATTCCTGGCTTACTCGCTAGCCTTTATAAGTACGCCTCGTAGCTGATAAACTTTGCAGTCCACAAAACCCGTCTTACTTCTCCACTAACCCATCAACGACTGTCTAAATTCGTCGAAACAAATTAATCAACATACTTAACGCAGCCTTTATCACCACTTGAATCTGTGTTTGATTCAATAGCCGTTTATCCGCACGTGGCATTTAGGATTCGCGAGCCACCACATATACCTCTAAGAGCACATTCTGGCGTCGACTGCTTAGCAAGTGCTTTCCTGGCTTACACCATACTGCTCAAGTACGGTCGTCTGACCTAATCTGCCAATCACAGATCTTCAATATCCCGCGCAACATCGGCCATTTGCAGTTTATGAACACGTGATCACGCCGTGCTCAGCCTATATCTCCCGAGTTCGCTAACGTCAGCGTCGACGTCATACAGACTAGAATCAGTCTGCGTCTATATTGACGCGCAACTCGCGAAACAAGTCGTAGATTGCTTGATACATTACCTGGTTGCATTAAATTTTGGCTGGGGCTGTAACTGTACATGCTATATATATATATATATATATCACATTAAAAATAATATAGAACTTAACGCTAGTATTACATTATTTTGTAATACTCCTCCAAGACTCCCGTGTAGTGTCCCTGTTGTACTACAAGTTATTTCTTTATTCCCACAACTGCAGCCTTTTTCATGTTACATTCATTAACGATTATACGTGCATTATCGTTATAGTCCCCTGCAAAAAAAACTAAAGTTGCGACAGTATCAGGCTACACGTAATTATTCGTTCACAATCGTAATGTCTGTCAGTGTGTACTGCACGTATGGTTTCTCATTGTTGCTTATTATGGTTTGAAAATTAGGAACTTTCGCTTCTTCTTTCATTGCATCGGAGGAAGGGAGATTCACCCTAAGACCGGCAGCACACTTCAAGCGATAAAACTGTCTGAGATGAGTCCTTTTTTCAGACGACGGCTCATACACAGGTTCCTTACGGACAGTCAAGCGAAACAGGTACGTCAAACACTGTCCAACCGTCTGAGACTGTTTGAGACGGTCCGCGACCTTCGGTCTCAGAGGTCCGGTCAACTTGAGACATGTTTCTACGTTTCGGACGACGACAGATCTTGTCGCATTGTCTGATATGTCAAAGAGCAGCATGCATGATCCAAGATAATTCCAGGAATTAAACTCTATCAAAGTTTAGTGGCCTTATTTTTTTAATTTTTCAACAATCTAACATTAAAGACAGTGAAACTTTTTTAACTCGTCCTTATGAAATTGAAACTTGGTTTTCGTGCGCTCTTAATTGATTAATAGAAACGTTTGAATTTATGTTAACTTTCATTATATCCACAGAAAATTCTCGAGCATTTTTGTCTCCCAACAACATAAAGAAAAAAGTAACAACTGCTAATTTATCGACACGCGCTATCACGTTTGATGTAATCTGATTATGTTTGCTTCAGACAGCATCTGTCTGCTGGAAGAAAGTTGTCGGATCACACTTTGCTTCCCGACAATTTGTTTTAAACAGTATTTCTCTCGTCGGAGTATTTGACTGTAAATAAAGTGTTCCCGATAGTTTTGTCACTTTCAATGTGCGGCAAGCATTACTGTCTACGTTTTAGGAATGACAGCAGTTTATCTTATTTTTCCAAGTATATCATTTACAGCGTTTCTCCCAGATATTTGTCTTAAAACCAAATACCTGTAACGCCACATTTCTTTGGTAGCCAACACTTGACACGTAGTTAGCCTACGTACTTATTCTATATGCATTCCAGATGGCGCTGAAACACTTTCAGACTCAAAGTGATGTTGTAATAGTTATGAATCAACTAATCGTATTACAAACTTTAAGAATCTAATTCAAAACATTGTTTACAACCTTTTTCATCGATACGTGAACAGCCAATTATCAAATTCTAAGTTATTTTGGCCATGAATACGAATGGTCCTTAGAATGTCTGTCAATTAAACATTGTTCTCAGAAATGTCAATGCTACATTCTGTAAGTAATCAGGCTGTCTCTCCCGGAACTTACATTGCCTGTGCTGTCGAGGTTTCCATTCACAAGAGAGAATCGATCATGCCCGACCTGCCCAACACTCTGCCAAGTTAATGGCCCGATTTAAGTTCACAGAATGAAGAACGTGGTTCCTACGTAATTGGAGCTAGAGGTCAGAGAAACTTTAGCCGCAGCTATTGATTCGCACGCGAAGACTGATAAAGGTTTATCTCTGAAGGAATCTTTAGCATGTACACGGCATTTGCAAAGTATGCCGCGATTACTATATTTTTTAAGATAAGCTACATTGTGTTAGCAGAGACCAATATAAGAATAATTGGTTTAATCCTAAATTTTGACAAATTTAGTTAATACAAACATAAAGTCATAAATGAGAAAAATTAATTTAAAGTTTAAAACTTTCATTGACATTTAACATTACACATTTCGAATTTGGAGTGATTCATGGTCAGTGTATAGATTCTCCAGCAGTCTTAATCCCAATCTCCGTGACCATGACAACTTTTAAGATTGATGTTCTACTACCTGTGCTTTCCTTGTATTTAATAATCGTACGTTCCTGCTTTTTAATTGATATTATCTGCAACGGTTGAAATGACTGTCATTACGCCAACTTCATTTACATTTTCCGGGTAGTTTACTTCTTAAATAGGTTGCTTATAAATAAAATGTGTTCATAGAACAATTTTAAATCTTTTCCAAATTTAAATAATATTTCAAATTCAAATTTTTTGTTGTATTTATTTATATCTCTTATTAATTTAGAAATCGTTTCATCATGAAATACTATTGAATGTTTCAAATACTTGAAAGATGTCTATATATAAGAGAGAAAATAAAGAAATAATTTAACTGCAAAACACTTATTGCCTTGATGAAGCACGAAGAAATGGCTAGAAATATGAAAAATCTTTTTTATGGAAGGAAAAAAGGTGGGCTTCAAGGCGGACGCTCTACGGACTAAGCTATTCTGGTATTTAATAATCGGACTTTTCTGCTTTTGAATTGGTTCATCGATATTAATACCAGTATCTGAAAAATTTGAACTCAGCGTCTTGACGTCAACTTCATTTACACTTACATGGGCAGTTTACTTCTTAAATAGGTTTCTTGGTAAGAAAATGTGTACATAATTCAGATTTAAATATTTTTCCATCCATAAGCATTCACAATTATACATAACAGATGTTATTTGATGACAACGGGCAGTTTACTTCCTAAATAAGTTTCTTAGAAAGAAAATGTGTACATAATTCAGGTTTAAATATTTTTCCATCCATAAACATTAACGATTATATATAGTGGTAGGTATTTGATGACAACAGAATATTAATTTATTGTCCTTTATCACAAACTCTGTGCATGTTCACGCTCGCACGACTGCATACATGATATATAATTCGTAAGGTAAAATTTATTCACATCAACTGGCAGATGATGTATATTTGTAGTGAAGTCATCTGTTATGCCACGCAAAGTTCTCGTTTCAAGAGAATCCATTTTCAAGTAATGTTCTATTCAGTAATAGGAAGTATTTCGTTCTAGGAGGAAATGGAGACTATGTTTTCGAATTTTTTTCATATCGTTGGACATAGCACTTAACCAAAATAGGGGTTGTAAAAAGTGTACATCCCATATAGTCTGATTAATTTAAATTAGAATCTTTCTATCTAGTTAGTCTTTTTAATCCTCTATATAATCAGTTGTAATAATTATTAAACCTTATCATTTTAACAAATGCATGAAGACTACTCATTTAAAAACCACGTAACACGTTTGAGTGTGTGTGTGTGTGTGGTTTACAAAATAAATATTGATCTGAGAACAGTTTTTAATTAAATAAAAATTTAATTATACCTTTTTGCTCTGCTATAATCAATACGAAAATCAGGTCTTAAATATAAAATTATTTTCTTATTATAAGCTTATATTACAGGATTAAAATAAACATATTACATTGCCCTTATACCATTTTAGTCACAGTTATTATTGTTAAGGGCTTCTATAATATGTAAGTGAAATTATTCCCTGCATCTCTTTAGATGAAACACCGGGTAGGATCCTTAAACCACAGCCCGGGGGCCCTAGTCAACCCTTGGCTACCTTGCTCTACCTTCTGTATCCCCCCCTTTTCAATTCCCTTCCTATAATATTAAAGGGGAGTTGCCTGTTTCAGGATCACCCTCATGTAGCCTGTTAACCCCCCCCCCCAAAAAAAAAGTTCAATTTGTGTAAGTTATGGCAATACATTCACCATCAAAAGAAATGGGTAATGCGGGTAGGCATACGTCGACGGGGCATCAATGTAGATGGATATTCCGTTAGAGGTGTTTATAATGTATTCTCACCCAGTCTGCGTTCATCTCCAAATGGGGGAATGTAGAGGTTACAGGAAGGGAGCAAAGTTGATCGACTGATCCTTTATTGACACGAAAATTGATAGACGGTTTGAAATGTTGATAATATCATCTGAAGGTGGAAGTGGCAATTTCGTTTCATTCTCAGGACCTGAAAATACACACTGTTATTACTCTGAAACGGATCTTATTTTTGACGATGAGGACAAATTAAAAATGTCGAATACCCGTTATAAGACGATAATAGGAATTTCTATCACGAGATGAAAATGAATCATTTGTTAATGTTGAAATTTATTTTTCTCTTTGTTACCTAACGAGAAATTTCATTCAAATACCCAGTTCCAACCAGTTTGTCTTCTTTGGAGCCATTTAATGTTTTTAGATTAAAATTCATACCATTTGCTGTGTTCACTTTCACCTTTTCAGTAAAATAAATAGCTTCAAGACGTTTGTGAATTCGTCGTTGTTAATCTTTACAATCTTCTTTATTCATAAATTTGAAAACCTAGTTACGTAAGTCGCATTTAGATTCCTTTACAGATTAGGAATCTCTCAATAACGGTAAACACCTTGTATTTAGTATTCTCACAAGTCCGAGTTCACATTTAATTATAGTGTTTTTCCACTTATTGTAATATTATTACTATGATCTACACATGAACAGGTACATGTTCAGTGACATCTTCAAATAAATTCGGGAAACTAAGAATGATGAAATAGTTGAAGTGGGTATGTAATTTTTGGAGGTTTTATTATCCTTCTCGCAGACTGTGATTTACCAACACACACACAAATATATAAAAATAATTACACGAAACATTTAGTAAAGATATTTATATTTATCATTGCAGTCTTCCCACGATACTCTTTTTCAGAGCAAGGTTCAATAGCTGTGAAATATTTTTCAATGGCAAACTTGCGTTCTTCAATAAGAAGAAATTTATACCACGGAGCTAAATCTTACAATTAAAGGGCATTAAAAAGCAATTTTAGATTCATTGTTGTATCCATTAGTCCTCGGTGGAGGAAATTTGATACGTCATATATGGCATCAAATTACAAAATAAATATAAGACCAAAATAAAATAACGTAATTAATTACAACAATTAAATAAGCAAATAGAATAAACAATATATAGTATAAAGTCATTGAAAATCAACACGCACACTAGAAAGCACAACCACACACTGAGAAGCAGAAAGGCACGCATACACAATTAATACTTCGCTTCTTGGATCTATACGACAAAACTTTATTTTCTGCAAATGCAATCGTTTTTTCTTGATTTAATCACCCAGACGCTGTTGATTGTCACTGAAGTTATTCTACGTGTTTCCAAGAAAACAGAAGCCAAAATCTTGTCAGAAGTAGAAGCTGTATTTGCCTTCTTTGTATCGGTTTACCCATTTTCTCCCATTTTGGACTGTCTCATATATAAATTTATATGGACCCATTTTTCATCCAGCGTTATTAATCAAGTCAAATGCGTGGCTATAATACTGTGACACCGCCAATCAATCATTTTAAATATCCTCACTATTCTGTCCTTTTTTATGCGCAGATTTTTCCTGTTCAAATTTTGAGTCACTAAACGTTACATAGTAATTTCTTAACTTTTTTACTAGGTCAATCACCTTTATTCATTCAATACAATTTTGCGGAATTTCGTCATCATTTCTGGCGAGATCATCCATGGCGATACTCGTCTTAGCAGCTTGTACGGTCTCGTTAAACTCTGACACCAAATATTTTTTTTATGTATCCGAAGGATCAGGTATCATCCTCACTTTCAGGGGACAGTATTGTTTCACAACCAATTTTTAACGTTTTTTACGGAGATTGGAAACTCACAGACAGTTCATTATTGACGGCTTTCATCTCTGAACAATATAAAGTTTTAAAACTTCATCTTAATAAGGTTTGTACTTGTGACAATTTCTATTACTTTTACCTGTTATATAAGTCAAGTCATGTAATTCTGGAACTACTCTATTATTCTAATAAACTCCTAGTCCTATATCTATCTGATATATACATTTCCAAAATTAATTTCCCTTACTGTTGATATTTTCTGTTGAATGAATATGAGTCAGTGATGCATGTTTATACATTTATTTATATATAATGCCCAAATAACGATTACATATAATTTCCCCCACACGTCCTTCGCTAAGCCTATAAGTTTATTTAAATGCATTAGTCGCAGCATATTATTCTTTTGTAACATAGTACTGTTAACAAATGTGTATAACGTTTCTATAGAAACGAATTGCTTTCTTTTTAAATTATGAATTTTATTAAGTAAAAATTAGAAACAGATGAAATTATATCTTCGTTTTACAAAATGATATTTTTCAGTAAAATCCTATTTTCACAATTGTATTGTGAAAATACTTCCTGAATCACATTACTTTTTAACGTGAGTTGTTCAGTATGGGAATCGTAACTTTTCCAGCATTACTTCCTGACACTAAATATTTTATTCCTTATTTCCCCAAGAGAGAGAATAATTTCTTGGCCGTAGTAATTCCCTCGTCATAAATTTACAAAATTGCGCTTTTCAAAAGAATAACTGCTAAGCACCTTTTTTGTGCCTTAAATTTCTTTTAATACTAACATGCCTTAATCTTTCCAGGGTATTGAAGAACATTTAATCTTTTTTCTGAGCAGAAGTTCCGAATTTCACGGCTGTCTTCAGATTCATTTCTTATGCAGTAATGGGAAACAAACTACAGTTTTCCGATATTTACTGCCATATCCACCCCGTATTCTGTAGGATATCTCTGGCGCTCAGATGTTTTGTGCTTAAAATAACTTTAAAGATTATGTACAGTGAAAAAAAGTACCAAACATATTGTGTATAAAACGGAATCATTTTTTACTTCAGAAATTAACGATAAATAAAACATTCTTTGGGCTATAATTATTATTTTTTCAATTTTTAAATATTTTTACGGTTCATAACATATGATGAATGCGATGGGGAATATTTGATTCGTATATACATTGTAAATGCTTAAATATGGCCAGAAAGATTATATGTAACAATTTATTGGCAAATTGATTACAAATATTTTCAAAGGAGGTAGATATATTAATCTTGATTTAATATATTAAAGACGTAAATGTTATCAATGTTTTTGGTCTTGCTATTACAGGCAACGATACGGTTAAAATTATAAAAAGATCAAACGTTTCGAAGTCGGCAAATAGCGAAGTTTATCGAGATCGTTTCATAAAAAAATTAGTGACGAGTCCATTGGAGTTTCTAATCTGCTGATTCCAAATAAAACCGTGTAACTATATTGAAAAGTAAATGTTAAAAACTAGCGACATTAATTTTTCTCAACCATTAAACAATTTGTGCTCCTCTCCATGTTTATTTTCCGTTGATTTCAGGTTAACATGAAATGACCAGCATAAAGATTGAGGATTTAATCAATATGTAACCATAAGCATCGGTCAAGTTTGCTGACAAATGTTATAAAGAAAACCGTAAATATTTAATGACATTAGGAATACAGTTAATCCATACGCCCAAATAAATACATATACAATAGTACTATTTGTTTGATGTAAGATTCCGTCATTACATTTTTAATAATTCAACTGAAGCAGACATACATAGGTCCGGGTTCGAATCATGGCGTGGGCTTTGATCTCTGTGTTGTTTGAGAAACCTTACTAAGATACCCCTACACAGATAAAAGTTCGCCTAATCGTTAAGTAGCTAATGACCATGTAGTTAACGCGACTATAAACAAAACATTCTTTAAATAAAGTGGCTACTCGTAATAGTATCTATCCATCCTAAAAGTAATATCCAGGAAGTTAGGGTTGTTAGTAATGACTCTAAACGCATCTGATACTGGACGAAGTTTTTCATTGTTTGAAAATATTCAAATTAGAAATATGAATAAATAATTCTAGGTTTTATAATAATTACTGAATTATGAAATGTGTTCTATATGTAGAGCTAACTACAGAGTCTAAATAAAAATTAGATGTGTTTGAGTTTCTGTCAATGAGGTATCTAACATTACGCTTTTCATTCATGATTTTATTTTCGTTTATATAAGATATATTTATATGTATATTATATAAGACGAGTGTTAACGTTATCAAGTCTATATCACACTATTTTATGTTGATCGTACTCTGTTGTATCCAATTTTAGTGTAACCAAACATACACTGTATTTGGATGACCTGGAAAACATAAAAAATGGCAAGAACGTGGTCCTCAAGAAAGATAACCACGTAAGGGTTAATATAAGGAAAACTATGGAAATGGATTGTAGTACAAGATATTCTTGCTACTTGGGCAGCGTAATAACTAAGGATGGAAGAAGTATAGTAGATATAAATAGTAGCATAGCACAGGCAATAATCAAAAATATGAACTTAATTACGGTTAATATAAGTCTGAATCATTACTAAAAACTTTGTATGGAATGTGGCGTTATATGGGTGCAAAACGTGGATGGTAGGAGTTGCAGAAAGGAAAAGACTAGACGCTTTTTAAATCCTGTGCTATAGAAAAATGCTGGAAAATCAGATGGGTGGATGGAGTAACTTACCAAGAAGTTATAAGCAGAATAAGTGAAGAGACAACAATATGAAAGACTTTGACCAAGGAAAGAGATATATTAATTGGTCACGTTTTGAGAGACAAGGGTCTTGTGAAATCAGTATTAAAGGGAAGTGTTTGGGATAAGAACAGAAGAGGAAGGCGAAAGATGGAATAATCTTAGCAGATTAGGGATAGTGTGGTAGTAATTTAGAAATGAAAAGGCTTGCGCAAAAATGGTAGCATGGAGGGTAGCATCAGACTAGTCTAAGGACTGATTACGTCAACATGGTTTGGAAGTTGAGACCAATTGTAATCGTTATTATGATTATCTATTGTAAATTAAAATCACAATAGTTTTTCTTTAATTTGTGAAAAAGTAATTATCATAAATGTTTTATGGTAAATCTTGCTGGAATTTAGTAATAACCATTAATTTTTTCATACAATTTGTAACCGTCTCATTTTATTAACTTTGAGTTTACGTGTGATATGAAATAATTGTATATTATTTACAAAAACTCACGAGACACTATATAACTCAGAATATAATGTTACCGTTATGCTAACGCTGTTTGCTGTGGTCTGTGTACAAATCTAGAGTTTCAAGGATGAAATTAGTTACAGCTTTACCCGTCAGTGGTGACATCAGACGAGCTTGTTACTAATACTAAGTCATACTAACTGTACATATTCCAAATTTTTATATGAAGTAAATTTGGCTTAATATCAGATATTTAGTTTTGGTTGCTTGAATATTAATATTTATGCCACAAACAGAGTAATAATAAGCACCAATCTCGTTCCTTGTTTTGTCAGGTTAACATGCCAAGCCTGATAATTATAATGCAGCAATTTATCATCCAGAGCTTTACGATTCTTAAACTTCTCTGCATCAATCTATCATTTATGATATTCCCACTTTAACTTAATAGATCTACTCAAATATTTCAACTTTAAAACTATACAACGCTTATATCGAAACTATAAACTCACGGTTGCTGCCTTTTGCAAAATAAATTTATTTTCACCATTTGGAAACTTTTTTACGCGGTTCCCTCATGTTAGTTATTCGTTGAACTCCAGATTTATATATCTGCTATTTTTCAACTGAGCGAGTAATTATCCGCCCAGACCGTACTACAGAGGTTTCGTTCTCGGCGCTCATATAAAACTATTCATTTTACTTTTTTGAGAATGTAGCATCATTTTTATTTCTCTTCCCTCTCGTTCTTTTGGACTCATAACAACCACCGATCAGCGGTCATAAAGGAGCAGAATAAACATTAATACCTGTCGCGTAAAAGCTACAGCCATATACGGAAGTTATCTAGAACAACCACGATCATTATTGCTTCTAGGAAATATTTGCTTCTGGTCTATTCCTTATACAAATATTCTGACAATTACTTGAGCACCTTTTATTTGCTTCACGATTCCTTTTTTTCACGAGGAATTGTAATAATTATAATATGTTCATTGTAGCCTACAGTCATCTCCAATCTCTTAATGTTTGCAATCTGCTTAATTCATAAATTAAAAACATATTTGGCATCTACTACTATGAACAGGAAGTTATAATGTGATGATAATTTAAAAGAAACAATTACATTTGGAAGTCTATTGACGTTAAGAATTTAGGATTCTTGCTCATAGGTAAAAGAGATCCATAAAGTAATAATTTTTTTACATCCGAAGAAAAACTTGATATATAGTACAAATAACAAGAGGTGAAAAAACAAGAAAATATTTGAGTTGGCGTTAGAGAAGAACTGTAACTATAAAAGGAACAGCTATCTTAAAGACAAGTTCTAAGAATATTTAAATGAGAAAGAAATTATCTTAACTACAGTTTTAAACAGAAAGACATACTGGATCGGGCATATCTTAAGGAGAAAAATTTTACTTCACATCATGGATGGAATTCAAGATCATGAAAGAAGAAAGTAGTAGCTTAATACTTTGAAGGAAGAAATGAGATAATCAACGAACAAGTTAAGGGCAGGGTAAAGTAGAGAAAAAAATTTATAAACTAATACCAAACATTTTCCAGTAAGCAGAATTATGAGGAGGTAAGGAAGACGAATTGCCCTTTGAACTGCTGCACACATTGGGACACCGATGCCAAATACGTTCTAATGTACTTCTGAAGGAAACCTAAAGTTCCACCAAGAAACCTAAAATTCTCTCAAGAAGCACCGTTTTTCATACACGGAGCATTAATGACAGTCACTGAAACATAACATTATTGATACCACCAAATAACTATAGCAGGAGCGCATTAAAAAGAAAACTTTGCAGCAGGCTTCATTATATGTAAATAAGAAATGTCAACCAAACGACCACCTTCCTGAATCTGAAAATAATCGATTATGAATGTACTTTTTAATACAATATGAAAACCATGCCAAAAGCGCTTTTACAATTATTTCTGCTTTAGCGATAAATTTGCTCACTTAACGAGCTCCGGTTCAGAAATCTCTGAATGTGTGTTATTGTCTCGCTGGTGCGACAGCTGATTCGTCCATTCCAATGATTCTAAATTATGAAATTATTAAAACCATGTTTAGAAATAATCTGCACTTAGACTCAATAGACGTTGTTGCCAGAATACTCGGTTCCTACTTAATACTAATGTAAGGTAATCTAGTATATTCGGTTTAAGGTTGACTTCGCTTGTTATTCCAATATTTCATTATAAAAGGCAGCAAGTTATGAGACGCTTTAAGCCTTATACAAAAGCCAATAATTGTTCGTATTTTCCTTCTACGCTTTGAAAGTAGTTTAAGGGATAAACCTCGACGAAGTGGACTGTAATGACAGGGGCAAGTGTGTTTGCGTTGCAGGACGGGCAGGGGAACACGCCACTGCACTTGGCCGTGAGCCAGCAGGCCGTGCCCTGGGAGTGCGTGCTGGACCTGGTGGAGCGTGGCGCCCAGGTGGCGGTGCGCAACCGCGCGGGGGTGCGGCCCGTGGACCTGGCGCCCTCGGGGCTGCTCACGCGGCTGCAGGACCAGATGCTGGCGGACTGCTGGGCCGCGCTCGCCCCCGCCACCGCCGCGCCGCAGCCGTCGCAGTCCCAGGGAGCGGCGCCCGCCCCCGCGTCGGCAACGCCTGCCACGCCCGCGGGCGCAGAGTCCCCCGGCTCTCGCAACCCCACGCGCATCCTGCGGAAGCTGCGCACCGCCAGCGGCGGGGGCGGCGGCGCCGGAGCCGGGGCGGGCCGCACCGAGTCCACGGAGGAGGCGAGCTCGGCGTCCGTCGAGATGCTGGCGCCCTCGTCCACGGGATCGGTGCGCAGCCGCAACAGCTGTCGCAGTCTCGACGCCGCTGCGACGACTGCGGCGCCTCCTGCGGCAGGAGGGAGCACCACCAGCAAGGTACGACGCCCACGTTTACCGTTATGTCTTTATATAAACACATCCGTCTATTACAAAGTACGTATACTTGTTTAAAAGAATACTACATAGCTTTCATTAAAAAGTTTTTCTTCGCAATTTTTCTCGATTTATAAATATTTTTATCTTATATTTGTATTGGCTTTAATTATTTCAATTACTCCATCTATAAGTGTTCTTATGAAATACTTTAACTTTCATCGTCTCCCCATCAATTTTAAATCATTCACTTTATTAACTATAGACAGGTGTACTTAGGCACGCCTAATCTAACACAGCTCAATCTGTTTATTTTTACTGATTTAAAAAATGCCATTTATTAAAACTGGGGTCGTATCTTTCGTTCACCCAATTTGTCAAATAACTTTTAGAGAAATATATTTTTGTGTGCGTCACTTCTTCAACTTTTCTATTTTTCAAAGTTCCATTGTATATAATATTTCCCCGGCTTTTATTATCTCTGGCTTTCTATCGTCGCAATTCTACGCTACAGAACGTATCCTTAAACCTCAACTACTGAATACATTCACCGTTGGTAATTTTTTATATCTTTAACTAAATATTCTACGAATGTTCAATTTCATTCTAAAAGGTTTTTTGTTTTTCACATAATGTTATCCATTTGAATTTGGCTCCATATTTTGAAAATTGACTTGCATTCACTTTCCGAAGTATCCAATAGTTTTATTTAACGTGTAAATTCTATTAGATACATTTACACTGCGTAGGTGGATATAGTTAAAACAATTTGGTACAAATCTAAAATGGACTAGTTATTGGAAATATTTTGAAGACTGCTTCAGGTAGTTCATGTAATGATTTGGCTTAAAATGAGCATTTCCCAATGTCTGTCCGCTTCTACCTTCGTTTAATTTTCTTACTGCGGTCCCCCTTTACTAAAAAATGTAGGTTTCCCCAGGATATCCCAGACTTCTGTTAATGCTTTGTAACGGTTGTATACTTTAGTCAGTCTACAAAGTCGAGCTGATTATCTCCCTTTGTCTAGTGAGTATTACCCTGATTGAGCGACTTTATTTCCCTGGACCAAATTTGACGTACTTTTCTGCTCGCATTTGAACTCTTCCCAGTGTTTCAAAACGAAATTTCCCGAACGGGTTCCAACATTTAGATCCATACTCCATAAAGGGCACACCAGACACGTATTGCCAAGTTAATAAGTTCTTTGACTCATTTTCTTCAATAGCCTCTTGACGTAGTATAATA
This sequence comes from Eucriotettix oculatus, assembly GCA_034510155.1. Lineage (NCBI taxonomy): Eukaryota > Metazoa > Arthropoda > Insecta > Orthoptera > Tetrigidae > Eucriotettix > Eucriotettix oculatus. The sequence continues at coordinate 65,478,584 of CM067379.1, read as the reverse complement.
GATGGGTCCCACAATTTACATGAGTTTCCCACTCAAAGTTTTTATTTAAATACAACCGTAGACATTTAGAAATTTACTAGTAATGTCATCCGTTTAATGTCGAATTTGTTGCTTTCACCCATTATTTTCTTGATCCCTAACTAAATTCTTCACCTTCTTCCATAATATTGTTTCATTTTGACATTACCCCCCACTTTAATTACTGCAATTTTTATTCATAATCCGAGCGTCATCTAAAGTTCTTAATTAATTCTGATTACACATTTAAATATTTTACGATAGAAATTTCTTTAGCCTGGCGTTGATCGGGGAAACCCGCCCGGAATACGTAATTAATTTGGCCCGGGATGCGGTATTTGTAAAGAAATTTGTACTTCGATTGCGCTGAAGCGGTCACTATCAAATTGTACCTGTGGATTATAATCAATTATATCAGTTTATAACTACAAACAACTTGGAAAATGAGGCTAAAAATATATTTATGAGCGTTACTGAACTTTTTATCTCCTCCGACAGAATAACTACGACGTCTTCATTTCGTTCTCATTGAAAAACTCATATGAATTGACAGTTTGGTTCAACTGTTTTCAATGCAGGAAACGTGAAATCATGAACTTATACTATGTGTTATTTTTTAAATGCCAAATATGAAACTCGTTTGGGGTCGTTCAAAAACTAAATTTTTTTTATTAATTCTAATATCATACTTTCTATATAATACAATTAAATGATTTTTGTAGAGAGTACTCAATGAATTGGCATGTCTATTGTTCAAAACGAAATGCATTGCAATGGGTTTGAAGAGAAAGGTAATCTTACAAATTTAATCAAAGAAAATGGACGTGTATATGTATGTGTTTCGCATGCAATCTTAAATGTACTGAGCAATTTCATTCAAACTTGAAACGGATATGTCTTATCTATGAATGAATTGTATGGGAATAAGACGCCCTTAGAACTTTTGAGGAAGGTGTTCTTTAAACAATCGTGGACTTCATGTAAAGACCATAGTTTTTAATGTGGTCAAATTGAACATTCTATTTTCTCGCTCTAAATTTCACTCTATAATTTACATACCAAAATTTTATTTCAAACTCTTATGGTCCGTCGTTCATTGACAAAAATATCTATAAGAGGATTAGAATGCTTAAATTTTCTAACACTACAATTTCATGTCTTAATAGTGTAGCAATTATTATTTTACCATCTAAACCTCACTGTCACTCTTAATTCCATTGGTTATGCAAAGATTTTAATATTATTTAAGCTACATCAATTATACATTAATTGTAAAGATTATCTTCAAATTTTTGATGAAGATTTTAATTATGTTTATACTGGTCAAGCTAAAAGCACCTTAAAACATCATTCTAAATAAAATCACATTAACATTAGATGATGATAAACACTTTAATCACCAAAGATTGTCCGTGCATTGACCACAACATGAGAATTATTGACAATGAGCATGGGCATTTGAAGATGGACAACAACGCAATATATATATATATATATAATATAGATATATAGATCGACACAAACTATTTTGTTTGTATCTATTACTGTATCCTAAGTTCTTCACTTTCTTGCTATATGGTTGACCGTTAAAACAATAATATTAACATAACTATAATTTTTCAGACATATATCTATTACAGTCTTATTTGAGACCTTATGTCTACTTAAAAACCGTTTATGGAATTGTGGGGTAACCCGGGTTCTCTGTTGATATTGGCCGTGCCCGTTAAGTTGAAGTTCAGCAGGTATGGACGAGATGATGACGATGGTAATTGTAAAGTGGTTCAAAATGACCATATTGGTGTCGTATGCGTAACTTTTTCTGTCGTTGAAAAGAACACTAATGATGGCAGTTAAGCCACGAGTCTAACTGAAACCAATCTGTATGTCACGGCGGGATAACGGATTAATTTCCCAATATTGTATATCCTCAACAGATATGTGTAGAATTATTTTTCTAATATATATATATATATAATATATGCCTTGGAAACGTAGGAAAATTGGTGATGGTAAAAATAATAGTTAAAACATATTTTTTGGAAAATGAAATTGGTAGAACGTAGAAATATTTTGAAGCTAGTACTACAATTATACTTCATTGTTGTAACGACTAGTATTAGGTTTCCCCTTGAGGTCAGTCAGACAGTTAAAAAAGTTCATCAAATTTATAGATGTGTGTTCTTGTGTTTATTCGTTAAAAGTATGAATGCATAATTGGTTTCCACAATGAATACAATTTGTTCATGTCTGTTTAACACGTTAGCGCTCTGCTTCCTCAATTAATGTAATCGTGCCCTCTGAACAGCGTAAACCAATTTTAAGGGACAATCAAACACTGTACCTTTCCGGTCCACACAGACAGGAAACAAAGCATTCGCCACTATTGGAGGACCTAGGGCCATTTGCCAGATTGTCGACTGTGGGGAAAACATCGTTCCCTTAGCGTCCCAAATAGTCTCCCTAGAACAAGGATTGAAAACTGAAAGAATGTTTCTATATAACACAAAGTCAAAAGTTAGCATCATGAATTCTGAACGAATTTTTCGCGGAAATTATAAAATGGAAAATTACGCTAATTAAGACCATAATGGCTGGCTGAAACAAATAATATCTAGTTCCTTTCCAATTATCGTTTCGTTCTGGAATATTTTTATTTGAATTCTTTTAAATGTCTTCTTAATGCGGAAAGTTTGTGAACTTTTCCTACTGTTTACGTCTGATAGGAAAGGTGTAGACACGTCTTGTTTCCTTTTTATTCATTTTCATTTATTTACGTAAATATTAATTTTCTTAAATTATTAAGTTTTACGCAGTTACAGAGTGATTACAAAATTTGTTGCCTTCGAAGAAATTCTAACAATGGCCCAACATATATTTCCGAGACTTTACAAATATAAAGAATTTATAAAAACATATTGACGATTAGATTAATATTTCGTATTTCAATGACTTACAATCAGTAACAGTATTTAGTAATAACCCACCCGACTACTTCAATGTATTTTACTTTTACGATTTATTATATTCCAATACATTGAATTTAATTATATAGAATTCTAATATAATTTATATTTACTAGAAGAGTTACATCTCAATTCCATTCAGCTCCCAATATTTTAGACCTCTTGGGAATTTACCTAGTCCTATATTTCGATCTATAATTTTATAAATTAAGCTGCATATTTAGTTTTGTAATGTTTCATAATTAAGTTCCGTATTTTGTTCTGGAATGTTTTAAGATTTAGTGAGGAATACCGTTCGTAACCTTGATAACCATTACAATTTGATATTAACTCCCAGCTTTCATATTAATATTATTCTTAGAGCCGACCAGAAGATTGTTATTGTATATCGTGGAAAATAACCCACATTTTAAAAGTGTTATGTTTCCTTAATTTGTAAATTTTATAAAAACTAAGCTCATTAAAGTCAGACGAAATAATGTTTTTTTTAATTTATTTTCTCGCCAAATTAATTCCCTGCCCAGTAGTCATCAACCATCATTGGTTCGATATTCTTTTAAAATGATAAAATCGATTCAGTGGGAGTCCTTATGAAATTTCCTTTATTATAATAGGTTACAAGGTATCATTAATAATTTTACGGCTAAAACAGCGTTTCAAGTTTTCCAAACCAAAAAAATCTATTGTTGTTTTTAAATTTGACTACATTATTCAAAACCTTTTTAAATCATTAAAACGGAAACAAAAACGTGGTATAATTTATCACTTCAAAGAAATTGCTGACAAGTGTGTTACTCAAATAGAATTACAGTTATATGGTAATGTTTGTAATATCATTTTTGTTAAAATTTCTGGTTTAAGTCGCACCAGCGGCTAAGATCATTAGCGACTGTATGCAATTACGGGGAACTAATATCTAAGTAAGGGCATCAGAGTATGGTTATTCAAACAACACGACATCGGAGCTCGTGCCAATATTTGAACCCGGAACATCGGTGAAGCGAGGCAGTGACGCTAACCACTACACCACAGACAAGTTAATATTACGTAGTATTTTTAATTATTTTAGTGTAATTCTTTTAATATAATGAAATAATCAAAACGACAAGCGTTATTAAATTTTAATGAAAATGATTAATAAGCAATATTTTCCTACCATATTCCTTCCTAACATTGTCCTGAACATAAACAATAAAACAACAATCCGTGATTAAAATTTTGATTGTCTTTCAGTCCATCGGCTAATTATTTTGGAGAATCAGTATACTATCTACGATTTCACATGCAGGACTTAGTTTTCTTAGTTCTGATAATTCACAAATCCTATTTATTGAAATGAGGATAGATTGCTTCAGTATGGTTATTATACTGGAAGTTCGTCTGGAAACCGAAACAAACTTGGAAAAGTATGGATGAAGATGATGCAAACTCTTTCCTAATTCCATACTTTCCTTGTTTCTTTATGTTGGCGGTACCTGATTCGCAGCTTTCGTTTTGCGCACACGGAATCGCGACTGTTAGGTTTCCAACAGAACTCTCAGAATGTCTCATATTTAGACACTACCCCCACTTTTGCATAAAAATTGTGCCTATACTGCTGTATGAATTATCTAATACGACGTGTTTAGATTTATTGTTGTTTCCATTAGTCCTCGATTGAGGAAATAGGATACGTCATACATTACAAATAAACAAAATAAGGTACATAATTAAAGACAAATATTCTTAAAATAAATTAATAAAAGAAAATGCATATAGACAAATGTCAATATAAACACAACACCGACACACAATGTCACACACACAGTAGTAAACACAAACAAGCACACACTGAGAAACACGTAATGGAGTTTTGAACTACTTGGAGCTCTGAGACCAGGAAACTGTCCTTCCGTCGTAGCTCCAGGCAATACATGAAACAAACAAACTAAAGAGCAGAAAAAACTGAATAGAAAATTTAAAGATATGTGGTGTGATATTTTACAAGGCAGCTCTTTGAACACTTTTGCAGGAACCTTGATTTTAAATACTAGAAGGAAGATTAAGAAAAACCTGTACCGAGTAAAACGCGCCATTTAAAAGAATAGTTTTACTCTGCTTCACAAAACTTTTGTAGGTACTGTTTTTAACCTCTGGAGGAAGGCTGTTGTATAGAATTATCCCTGTATTGTGAATACTTTTCTGGTGTAGAGCAAGGCGATGCTTGTCCGACCTTAGAGCTGAACGATTTCTGGTCGCGTATTCATGAAACTCGCCATCTGTTTGAAACAAATTAGTGTTGCGCTCTACAAACTTTAATATTTCATAAATATATATGCTTGGTAAAGTATTTGCAAACTTTTGAAGAAAGTTTTGCAACTCGATCTAAAATTTGTACTAGAAAGTTTTCTAATTGCACGCTTTTGCAACTTAAATATTTCATTACTCCTGGAACAGTTTCCCCAATTAGAGATGCAATAGCTCATAATTGAATGACAATAAAAATAGAAAGCTAACAAAACCGTTCATAAATTTCAGAACAAAGTTTCGAAAACTTAGTGAAGGATTAGGATATTTATATAAATTATTTGCATCCTTAATCATGTAATTCACTCTGAATAATTTTTTTAACTTTTGTATTTCAAAATAATATGTTTTTGTCTAAGTAAAGCAGAATATTATTTGTTGTACTCCATAACAGATATTCTAAAAAACAAGTAAAATACTTCTTGCTTTTGGGAAATTCATTTCTGTATGTTTATAAAGTTAATTGTGTTAAAAATGAAATTTTAATACCTATGCTTTCTTGTTATACGCTGATGCCCCGAAGTAATTTCCTACCGCACCTTATTATATTTGTGGCGCGTTGGTGTCTGCTGTTCATTATTGCGAAGTGATGAAGTGATAATGGGTTGGTGACGATGCGAAAGGACGTTTAAGCATCCAATCACTCCCAGTAGGGAGAAGACGGCGCAAGTGTTGCAGGAAGTTCTCCGGAATTGGCAATAGACTTTGGTGTTTCATCGTCGCATTAACTTTTAGACGGTCTATAAATAAATTAATTAATATTATAGTAGCATGTTACCACTAATAGTAATCGCCAACAGTCAAAAGCAACAAATCGGATTCCATATATAAATATCTGAGATGTATTTTTGTCGTATCCGTTATCTAACGTAGTAAAAAAATGTAATTGGTTATGGAAATAACAGTGATATACGTAGTATAAAATTGGACATGATTAAAAGTTCTGTTAGAAATTAATAAATGTATTTATCGCTACGTATTCAGTTACACTCAATGTCTGATACGCTAACACTCAATTAATTTATTATTGTCAGGTCGAAGATTATCTTGATGTAGAGTTCAATTACGAGAAAAGGTTGAAATTGAAACTGGTACTTGTTTAATTTTATTCACAGTAGCATTGAACGTTTCCTTTTAATGACACTTGCTTACACGTCTATTCAACATTTTTACCTGTCTCATTGAATGTCCTAAAGTTTTGTCACGAACAATTCATTTAAATACAGGTTTAGAATATAAAGTGTTCTGTTTCTTTCAATCTCTGAAATAGATTTACGTCACGATCACTGATTTTGTATTACTTATAATCTTTTTAAGTATATTAACCAATCAAATACAGGGGTTAACAAGCAGTTCACACAATAACACTGACTATTTCTTTCGATGCACAATGTGTTACATTGACACTGAATTTGATTGTTTAATCTCCTTTTTCTAATTGAAAATAGAAATGTTAACCTTGAAGAAGGTACAAAGAGGTTCTGAAACGTCGGTTTATATAATAAACATTTGCCCGCTAAAGGTCGTTTCATTAATTCCTTTAAAACAAAATAAACTCAAAAAAATGAGTCCGCTCTAGTAATTATAACACACATTTTTTATTTTACTGAAAATTATTTTAATGTCATATTAAATAATTTTTGGAACTTTGTAATTGTAATTGTAAAACTAACAGATACAAATCTCAAACATCATTGAAAAAGTTTTATCGAAAATATTAACATTTCATATAAGTTACTATTCTTATGTTCACATGATGAAGTCCAAATTAAGGACACAATGTAACGCCTTTATTTTTATATTTGTATTAATTTTCATTGAAGTAAATATTACATATTAAAACTTTCTAACTTATCATTATATTTATTTATACACAATCAGCTTACTAGTGACTTTCTTGTAGTAGTGCTTAATCAGTGGATTTATAATACTGAATATTTATGTTTTCACAATTTATATTTAAGTGCCAAATTAGGCATTTAATCCAATTCATTGAAAATAAATGTTTAGCGTTTATTTCTACTTTCTTACCTACCAAGCAGTCGTCAACGAAAATACACTTCTGGAAATTTACTATAGTTGTAAACCAGTAAGATAAGTTAATTACGAGTCTGTTAATTATCTTTATAAAGCATAAGCTATCGTATAATTCATAAAAATTACGTAGAGGTGCTCCCCAGCTGACCTGAAACATTGACGAATCATTTTCCATTTTTTATATAAAACTGTTTAGTGAAAAAAGTGTTAAGTTAGTCATGCAAACATACATTCTAGAATTACGCATTTTTCCTTTTATAACCCAAGTTAACCTTACCGCTAAAGCTAATGGACGAATTAACCCTAACCGCGTATCACTCGATCATTTAGGTACCGAAAAATGTGTAAAAGACGATTAATGGAACAACACTGTAACTCCGATATCAATCAAAGACAGGAAATTATTGAAAGACTGATTATTTTTGTTCCCCGAACTATATCCAATGTGGAATACCAATGAAGTAATACTAAGAAATTTATCTGTTTTGTTATGGACCAATTTGTAAAAACTGAGTTTAACGATGGTGGATAAAATTTTAGCTGACAGAAACACTTTATAAATGACTACATACAAACGGTACTTATGCTCAGTACATTACAATGCAATTATTCGTCCAGAATTTGTGACTTCATCAGTGGTCAATAATTCAATAAAAGTGAAGGAAAGAAGAGTCCGTAATAATTTAAAATCCTTAAAAATTATTATAATATGCAATATCATTCAAGAAAATGAAGATCATAATATTTGAGTATAGTTTCCGATTATTTAACATAACATGAAATAATTTAGATCAAATTTTAAAGTTCCTGTAACAGCTTCCAGGACTGTTGTAACAAAACTTTTTTTACTGTTTGGTAATTATATTTATTTAACTTTTGACAGATATCAATACATAACTTAAGTTCTACTGTTTTAATCAATTTGGTACCGCATAATCTCTTGCATATTCAGGTTTTCTGTATTACTTCTTCAAAAATAAATGTCATTTTATGAAGAAATGAAAAATATTACGTTGATTTTTAGACGAATTTATAATGTTCTGATAAAATTCGATTTTCCACTATCATTAATAAGTAACGTGTAAGGCAATGAAGTGGCAGGAAAGAGAAAATGAAACCATTACGCTTCGGCCCATGAACGCCGCGGATACAACAAAACGAATAAAAGCTACCGAAACAAAATTTGGATGCGTCTTTTGTTATTGGTATCGCTGTGATATGTTACCGCGGCGCGTTTGTCTGACAGTACAATACAACCTTTGTAAAGGGCAAACTGTTCGTGCTCGGCAGATTGTGGGGCATATCGAGGCAAAGCAATCACGAGCCGTGCTAGTGGAATTGCTACCAAGTTCCGATAACGCTGCGAAAATTAGCTCCGATTTTCAATGGAACTTATCCCGCCATTGTAGCAAGCGGCGAGCAATAAACCAGCAACACTTGTACTGGTCCCGTAGGGGAATTCATTAGTCCGGTATTACTCGCCCCCAAAATGGATTAAAAGTAGCTCGCACTACGTCAAATACGTCCTTCCTACACGTATAAAGCAATATTAAAACCGGTAGCAAACAGTAATTAATCGTACAGCTCAAACTAACACCACCGTAAATTTAAAAGCAAGATGAAATTCAATTAAAATTTACTGAATGTATGAATCATATCTAAGTCACTGGTAAATTTCAATAACTCAACAGAGAAAGAAACGAACAATCTGAAAAATATGGAAAGTCAAAGACACTGACTTTCTGATACGTTTTGGCTTGTACCATTGCTTTTTATTTCTTTGACTTAAGTTTATCCTCAACATGAAGTACAAGGTGCTTAAAAAATAATCATTAGATTTTAAAAATCCACAACTATTCATTTTTAGCATGATGTAATTGAACAATTTACTGTTGTTAAAATGATTATAGAGTTTCACGTAGTTTCTACTTTTGAGAGATTTCGCAGAGGAAAGTGCATGGCTCTTTTCTTTACGGAAGTTATATATATATGGAAAGGACAGAGAGACAGAAAGTAGGTGACTTACCTGATGTAGACACCTTGTGAGGTTTTGAGTACTTGAATTTTCGGAGGCACCTCCCCCTTCATCAGAAAGTTAGGAAAAAATTTCCAGTGATTGGCTAGCCGACGACTGAGTCTTCCTAACTTTCTGATGAAAGGGGAAAATTCACCGGAAGAAACTGTTGAGATTTATAATGGACCCCGTTTATGTTTCTCAAATTCCAAAAACGATGAACGAATTGTGGAACCACATATAAACACCGTGAAAGCAGGAACTCAAGAATTGCTCGCAATTGTGTGAAAATAATTTAACATCACATAGACATATTCCGTGCATCTCAAGGTGAAAAGTTCAATATATTTCAAAACGAAACATCAATTTGATGTTGACTATTTTTCGAAATTTATGGCGCTCTATTAAATGCTCTATCGAATCATTCATATCTGGATGAACACCGACAGGAAGATCGAAAAGTTACAAGTATTACAATTTTTCAATAGTATATGTTTATGATCCGCCTTATTTGTCATTTTATTATTAACTTAGATCTGATGTTAAATATTTTAATAACAAAACCGTTATTTAATGAACTGATAAATTTAAAAAAATAAAATATCATTCGTGCCATATCAGTTTGATGAAATTAATATGTAAATTTCTTTCAAATAACGTGAAAATTGTTTGAAAAATCGTCAATTATACCAACCAATTAATAACAATGTAGCTTCATTTTCTGCACACCATTCATCTGTTGAAACTTAAAATAGCAGTCGACTTCGGCCTAGATTGAAGAAAATTGATTCATATATGAAAAAGTGACGTTTATCTGTCTTTAAATGGCATTTTAAATAATTTTTCCGAAAGAAAATACTGGCGTCGCCTTACAAATCCTATAAATTTTTGAATTTAGTGTCTTGTACTTCACGAAAATTAACTGTGTAAAATGTATGTTAAGCCATAAGGTTCTGTAAGTTTATAAGAATGAAATGATTTGTTTACAAAAACGAAATAATAAATACCCGGACCAACCCAATATAGCGTGTGATAAAATACTTGAAACCGTTGTCCTCTGGTATAGAAGCTTAATTAGTAGGAGCTTCACGGTAAACCACAGAGGATTTCCTAATTTTACTTTCACTCCGGATGTAAGCTACAATTATTCCTGAAATGTAATACGGTATTTATTTTTCCCGCCTCCGCTTAGACATCCTGGGACTTCTTTACCATTTGATCTTAAATTTTAAATAAACACAAACGTACGAGATCTGTTTTAGATTAAATATTACCTTACACCTCACATTACGTCTCCACAAAGTCACCGCTGTAACTCAGGCACTTGTCATAAAGGGACGCCTTCCTCAAATAAAGACACTACCCGTTATAAAGCTAAGTCAGAATTTCCTGTTTCACATCATAATCGTCTTTTAACATTTCCCACCGAGGAATTTTTTCAAGTGAATAAACCGCTTGGCGCCAAATGCGGAGTTTATAGAGGGTAATCGAATTACCCCCAACCAAATGTTTCAATCAGGTCCAGGGTTTGTCTACCGGTGTGTGAACGCGTTCATTTTTCGTTAATCGATCTAGTTCACTTCCTCGACATTCCATCACATCACTCTTTAATGCTTTCTTGTACACCTCATATAATTGCAGATGCATGTCTTTTTGGCTCAACATTCCTTGCATTCAAGAAACTAATCACGGATCTCACTACACAGTCGACGGGTCGTTCAATTGTTTTGAACATTTTGAAACGCTCCAACAAAATGAAAACACAAAGTGACAATGCTTCACAGCTCAGACTTGCTTCCCAATGAAAGTAAAATACGTTCGTGTATGCTTCAAATCGCAAATGAAGAATAAAAATATTAAAACAAAAATTGTTTCTGAAATAACGACTAAAAGACTAACGGATATGCCAGAATCATACAAACACTTTCTCTAGACCCATTCATTAAAACATAAATTTTTTACCCAACCAAAGCCATATTCATGGATTATGTCCTCTTAATATTTCAAATGAACTGTTCGTCTTATACTTTATTAACTTTAATTAAGGTGACAAAAATACTCTCGAAATTGTAAAACACATTTAATTATATCTAACTTTCCGGTTTATCAATAACCTTATAATTTATCATTTAAACAGAAGTCTAATAACATATTCCGAATTTTTTGACGATCGATTCTTAATTGACAAAACGAAATTCTAGGTATCACGATGAAAGAAATATAAGTGTTGGGCGTCAGCTCTTCTTGTGTACGTGTTACGGATTTCAACATACGACACCTTCCAACGATTTGTTCTTTAAAACAGACAGGCCGTTAGTACAAGGTATTTAAATCTACAATGCATAATTACTTTGTTATCAATTTTTCCATTAAAAATCGGTAAGAATAATTTGGCGAACTACCAAGGTCATAAATATTAATATTAATTTTTTTGGTTTTAATGAAAACAATTTGAAACCTTTGTTTCCCTTCTCTATGTTCTGTTCATAATAAGTTCAATATTCACAAGGATAAATGCGTGTACCATACATTTTTAGTTAAATAAGTATTGAAATGTTTATTAATTGTTTTATCAGTGTAAAATTTTCTTTTTGAATAAAATCCCTGAACAGTTATGTTACAGGAAAATACATTTTGCTGCGTGCATTGCAATATATTATTGCTGACCAATAATATATAATAGGCATAGATGCTATGATAAGAGAAAAGGCGTATACAGAGATCAAACAACATTCAGTTATGACTAGAAACAAAACAAACCTCCAGTTAAACAACAAATCAATTTACCGATGCTCATTAAACAGAATCAGTTGTTTGTATTTGTAGCGTTCTACATACATGAAACAGTTGAATTGTATAGCCAGATGGTGGTGAATTCATTGCGTCTGATTTTTAATGCATTTAGGGATATTAGCATCACGTTTAATCCAACTCATAATCGAATTGAACTACGCATATTTATCAGACACGATTATATGAGAGCAATGGAGCACACTACCCAAATATGATAAAATCGTTTATTTAAAATTATTATTGGTGTGTTGAATGAAATGACTAGCTTAAAGAAATATACACTAATTTATTTAAAAATATTCGAATATGAAACCCGAATTATATTGTAAATAAGACTGAACAAAAGTCTCTATTACTTCCTACACTGATATGTCCGCCAATAATTTCTCAAATAATTTGTATGTTGCTTAAATGTACGCATATAGCGCTTAAACTCTGAATACATAAACAGTTTCATAACTCATTAAACTGACGTTCTGATAAATGCTGTCAATCCGAACGGCGTGTTCGAGAAAATGAACACAAATCAAAGTTTGCCTGATACCATTCTCATTTAATACAAACTCAATCTATAAAATTATTTTACTAATGTTCTTTCAATAATTGTGATTGACTATTATCAGAAACATTGGCAATCAAGTGGCTAATTCGATTGCGATTATTATTCACCTTAAACCCGAGATTTTCCGTCAATCAAGGTTTGTGAAAGACTTGATATTTGCCTACACTAAATCGTATGTGAAAACACTGCAGATTGATCACTTATCAGTTAAATGTTAAACAATTTTACTCCAACATCTGACTTTCTTCTAATTTTCTTCTTAATCCTTTCTCTTTTCGGGCTCCTCTCTGACTTATAATACTTAATATCAGACTGTTAATTTTGATTGGTTTATTATTATATCTTTCACTCTATCCATCTTTCCTTCTGCCCCGCGACCATTCTCCAAAATTTTATATTGACAGAATGTATTCGTCTTATCATTTGCCGTAAAAGTTGCCTGTAATATTCATACTTATTTTGGTCCAGTGAGATTTAGTAGCACAAACGTAAATTGGATACCATCTGTGAGTACAACCTTACGTCGCAAAGCAACTCGTTACACTCTTATTTTTCCTTAGTCGTAAAACCGTGGCGATCATTGAAAAAAATATTGAAACAGGAATATACGTTTTAAAAGAAAATTAATTACTCCAATCCTTTTCTTTACTAATCTGTATTATTATTATTATTCATTTTTAATGACAAATCGCCAATGAAATTCCTATACTAATGACAAAGTTTGGAAAATTATCCGTGTCGTGTAAACTTTATTCGACATTTAGTTGTGTTCGAGCTTGAGATGTATTCACCCTTGAGCTTGGTTCGACCATCAGCCATGTTCGACTTGAGCTGTGTTCGACCTTTAGCTGTGTTCGATCTTTGGCTGTGTTTGACCCTTAGCTGTGTTCGACCTTGAGTTGTGTTCGACCTTTAGTTGTGTTAGACCTTTATCTGGTGTTCGGCTTTAGGTTTATAAACTCACTTGCAATGTGTTTTCAAATAACAGTAATCGTATCTGATATTCAATACTCATTAGCATCAGGTTGCTTAAAAGTTTGCAACACAGATCATATTATATTGGTTATTGTAGCAACGTAGACGTCAAATTCTCCAAAAGAATTTTTTGTTGTTGAAAGAATCTCAATTTACAGTAGCAGAATAATTATGAGTGATAGCGGCGGAGTTTTTACGAAGTGTACGAAAATAACGTAAAGAGTGTATTGAAATTTATGTATGGTCACTAATGACCTAACTGTCAAAGCAACTTTAAACTTTAAACGAATAAAAATAATGTATTGAGTAGTAACAGGAACATGTAAAGAAGTTTTTTGACTCAATAGGGTCCTACTTTAAAGGAGACACACAAAGTTATTGTAAATGCCAGTGAATTAACAATGCTATAGAATATCAGCCTCGTTATTTTATCAGACAATCTATATACTAAAGCGAGTTTTTTTTTCTCTGTATCATTCATAAAACGAAATGCATTAATTTTCTTGTTTTACCATTTTCCTAGTAATATGCGAGTGCATTCCAGATTCTTTCACCTTTCTCGTTTTAGCGAATGTTCAATTTTAAGCATTTGTGAACTGAACATAAAATAATTACGAACTCTCCTCTCCTCTAATCCCAATAAGTAGTCATTACTACCCATTAAGTTCCCTTCTCTTTTCCTATGAAACAATTATAAACTCCAAGGCACCTAAAGGAAGTTTAAATTGAGTTTTGTCTGAATGTCAACATAAAATTTTCCGACTACTTCGAGGATTGGTTTATTCTAATCGAGTAGAGTTGAGTTAGTATCACGACACGGCGTATGCAATCAGTGAAATTACACGATTTAGGAGAGTGTAGAAGAAGAGAACAGTACCCTTACCGCCTTTGACATTCTTCGTTTTTTGGGGTATTTTTCGTGTAAAATTAGTGGTAATGACATGAATGATGGTGTATCTTAAATTAACTCTTCAAGGCGAAAAAATTTCATGGGGGTGAAAAATGACATTCCATTTTTTAAAAATGTACTCTGTGCTTGCAGTTTGCAAGCATGATTTTAAAAGCTCAAAATATTGCACGCGTCGAATGTCCCCCTCGAAACCCTACACCTTCTGTCTGGAACGTTTTTTCGTTACCTGCCACCCTTCAGAGATATTTGGCCGTACTGTTTCAGATAGGACACCCTGTATATCCCCCAATATTGTATATCTTTCAATATATATTTTAAAATTGAAATTATTGAGTGAATGTCTTACTAATTCACCACATCACTTTTCCATGTTATTTTAAAAAATAATATCCGCTTAGATAATTTGAACCCTACGTGCCTCAATACTTTATACCAATATGTATATATTGGTTGTTGTTTTATAATTTGACAAGTATTACTACATTCAACACTAATATCAGAATATATTTTGTTCTTAAGGACAACGCAGATGCCCTCAGCAAGCAGGACTCACGGAGGAGAGCGCGGAGGAAAGCATGGCGAGAAGCAAGACAAGTTCACGTGTCACAGACAACAGGTATCACGACTCATTCCTTAGACACATTCTGACGCTTCTAATACAACTGCCCAGTCATATTATTTTATAGACCTACCAAACTTTATATACACACATCAGTTTTAATCGCCAAACTTAATATCATTATATCATATCATTATTACAAGATACCAAATTCCTTTATTTGAATCAGTTGCTTATTTTCAGCTGAAATAAAATAGGAGAAATTTTACTTGTGAATTTAAAGCTAAAGTGCCTTTTTAAATATTATTTTATAAAATATTTTGAAGCGTAAAAAACACTATCCATATTATCAGTTACATTGGATATTAGTTACCCACTGTCTGAGAAACCGTCGACATTACAATCAACTATTTCCTTCCACTTTACGAAAAGTTCAACATTTACTTTTGAATCTGCGACCTTTAAGCATATTCACATTGAAAATTATTTGCTTGGTGAATCTGAAGCTGCAAATCTCGTGATTGAATTTTCGATAATTTTTGGATTAGTAGACGTTCCGAGATATACTTTACAATTCCTTATATATTCCTAATTATTATTATTATGCTCACGTAAGCTGGGATTAAATTTAATCCGAGTATTTCAATATTTCTCTGAATCAACTGTTGCTATTCTTGTAATATTTTATACTTGTCATTGAGTAATGGGATATTATCTTTTGTGATTCATTCATTATGCTTTGTATATTGTCACCTTGACTGGCACAGATCTCACTGTTCGTTATATTACTACAAGTACTACTAGTACAATGGTTATTTGACAACACATTTTAAAATCCATCCGTTATAATTTTTCTGTTCAAATACGGTGTCGTATTCTTACCGTAGTGATGAATCATCTATACTCATATCGTAGAACAACTTAAATTCTAAATTTATTAAAATTTATCGGCTGGCTAAAGTATTAATAATAAATAAATAAGCCTAATATCGATAACCAACTGAAATGGCACGCATACGTTTTAAGTAATTAAGTTGATAATTAATTAAAAATTAAATAAATTCTTCATGATGACACAATTTTAACTCTAAAGCAATTCTTATTTGTGTGGTGTGAAAATCGGAGTCTCATAGAAACTTTTATGCTCTTATTTTCCGCAAGGTTTGTGAATCCACCAATCAGAAAAATTTTAATGAGGGCTGAGACAAGTAGCTTCGCTGAACAATCGTTGGGTACTCTTCGTTGTTCAAAGCTATACATGACGTATTTTGTGACTAACGCTGAAACTCTATGCTTTACACTGATAGGTCGCCTAGTTAAAGTGGTTATGAAATTTTTTAAACCACTAGCTGCATCTGTTGGCCTATGGAACACTTAATTATTCTTATCGATAAATATTTTGTTATTTAAAACAAACACAAAAAACGTATAATTAGCTTTTGAGAATCGAAATTAATCTTATGAATTCTAATTCAACTCAGCGAGATGGAACGCGTACTCCATTAAAAGGCCTGGCCGATACAAAATTCTGGTTCGTGACAGTAACCGCAAAATATATAACGTATCACAAAGAACACATAACAAAACTCTGCACTTCCCTAGCCTTGTCTTTTCCCAAACTATATCAAAAGAGCTGTATTTGTGAAAAGAGGACTTTTTTAATTCGTGTTAATAAGTACTGCATTTCTGATTCTGTTGGTTAGAGAAGAGCCGGTCGCTGGAGGCGGAACGCAGCTTCCAGGTTCTGCTGCACATGGCCAGCAACCCTGAGTGCCTTGGTTCTGTGCTCAGGGGACTCTTGGCTAATATTCCGTGCCTGCTGCGCCTTCTGCAGCACTTGAACCACTCGGCCCTTCATCGCAGCATGGCGGCCCTCTTGCACACCGTACTTAAGGTATGTTATTATTTAATATATACAAAACATCTATAAGTGTCAAATAGGAAATCTCTACGCTACGTTCCAAATGCAATTCTCGGGCTGAGATTTCACAGCGAAACAACTTACCTTATATCCAGAACATTCAGGCAGTGAACGAACAAACTATCACCCATATTTTATTTTTATATTACATTATCTACTAAATTATCTTTATCCTACACCTTTATTTGTTTTTTCAAGGTTTTCTTTCCCATTTAATTTTACGATTTGAAGTAGTCCCATTAACATAAAAAAGTAAAAATAAAATAATCGTTACAGATAACATAGCAGAATTACAAGACATTGTATCAATTTTTATATTTCTTATATATTGTACATTACCACATCACTATCAGAATAGTGACGTAATATTTTCTGTTTCGTGACAAGTATTGGGTTCTCATTTATTATTTTGTAAAATATAGCTTTATTTTCAATTCCCAATTGTTTTTAGAGTCGACCTCTTGTGGTTTAGTGGCTATCGTTGCTGTCTCACAACTCAGGGGTCCCGGGGTTCGAATCCTGGCATGGGCTTGGGTGTTTGTGTCGTCATGGTCGCGAGGACCGGGATTAAGGCTGCTGGGGAATTGATACACTGACCACGTATCACCCCAAATTCGGAATGTGTCACGCCAGATGACAGTCCGCAGCCGCCTCGGTAGGCCTAGGCCCTCAAGAGGGCTGTTGAGCCATTGGAAGAAGAAGAACAGTTGTTTTTAGAAATTCGACCCATATCGTTACAATATTATTCGACTGGCTTGTAAATATGCCTAGTTTCACCGTAAACGAGTTCACTTTGATATTCGTCTTGTGTAAAATCAATTTCATCAATGATAAATGACTAAAATCTTTCTGTCATAAAGCGAATAATTTTTTGCGATTTTAATGACTTTTTATAAATATATCATATGCTTTTATAAATATAAGACTTACTGTTTATAATATTACAAACGACGGAATATTATATATATATATATATGGTTTTCTACCATTTATCTTTATGTCAGGGTAATGGTGAAATGCAGACTACCATTAAATAAGTCCCTCGGCAAGCGAAATGTATTTTGTGCATGTATTTGCAGTTTACAACCATCCACCATTAACTGCGCTGGAACATATAATAAAAACAAAAAAATTGAGGCAGTTTCCAATACGGGTGAGAATGTGGGAATGTAATTAAGACAATGTGTGTTAGCTTTAAAGTGTAGATATTGATGAAGGCAATCAAGCCGTAGTCAGTAAAAAGTGTTGTTTTTCAGACGGCCGTGGAGACGTACGGCGGCCGTCCACAGACGCCGCAGTCTGCCGGGACTGACTGCGCGGTGTCTGAGAGCGGACGTCAGCTTAGCGCCGCTCTGTGCCTGCTGCTGCGAGTGTGCCTCAGCCTCATCCACGGGGTACACGACCTTCAGTACACGGCGATGGTCACCATCAACAAGGCCATCGACGTCTGCGTCGTGCATCGCCTCGCCCACGTGCGCGTACGACCCGCGCAAGCGCTGCATCATCCCTGTCGCCCTGCAAACATCATCAGGTAACAATGACAAATTTGCTTTACTTTTGTGGGATATTAAATTTAGATTACAAGGTTGTACCGCGATTAATGATCATAATACATGATATTCCATTTGGGTTTTGAGTGGACTTAATTTGAACTAATCCGGTACAATTTTCTCCCCTCCAAACCGCTGCACACTTGAAGGTACAGATTGACAAGCTCTTTTGTGTGTCCGAAATTTCTCGATGATAATGAAACTTGGGTGAATGAGGTCAAACGGCGCCATTGAAGAGAATGTCATGCTTTAGAATTCATTTCTTCTTCAGCCAAGGGTCTCCACTATCGTCCCAGTTTGGTTATAATTTCCTTTGGAATTGTAAGCTGTCTAGCGTTACACATGTTACTATCCGTATATTTCGGTTATTGATAAATTTGATATGTATTGTATGACCTTGTAACGTTTCCTTATCTAAGCAATTGGCTTTATTTCTGTGTCCCAGAACATTCACATTTATTTAAAGTTGAGTATGTAAATTGGTACAGCGTGAACTGGATTAAACTGTATTTATTGAAAACGTTACATAAATGCGTCACTTCTTTTCACTCCCTCCAAAGTACGGGGAACAGTGAAAAATGAACGAAATTTTATGATCCTTAAATCGGGGTTTATCTTTTGTCAGTTTGAAATATTCTGGAAGTCTCTATCAATAACATTTTCAAATCATGTGTTTTTATATTTAGAATGATTGATGAAACAAATTACAGTAAAGAAGGACAAACGATAGTGAAATATCACCTCAAAATAGCAGATACGGACCCACCAGAGGGAACTGGGAACTATGGTAAAACAAGGGTCCCACAGAATATAGGATAATAGTACGTAAAAATATGAAAACAATTTTTTCATTTACATACGCAATTTCAGCCTATTATATTACTGTTTCAAATTTCAATGCAATGACTCTCTTTTCGGACGAAACGTTCCTGTGTCAAATTGGTGTGCATTCAATCAGTATCTCTTGAAAAGAACGTTCATATGTTAATGCAAATCTTCTTCTCGCTTTAATTATATTTTATCTTCGATTTCCATCAGTCTTGCAAATATATTTTCCTAAATGTATGTAGCATATTTCCAAAATTCAGCCCCCTATTATGACTAAAAGTATTTAATGGGTAACCAATGTGTATTCGTTTGTTAGACATTGGTCCCACGTTTCGTTCAATGACCCCTATCCAAAATAAAACTGTCTTTTATATGAATCGGAATAGCGTAGTGTGCAGTTCTCGGGTGCCTTGGTGTCGGGCTGTTCGTGAGGACTGGTAGAACAGGTTCGGTTTCTGTGGCTACGTGACTGGTGGTACAGTTATCCTATATTATCACGGTAGTTGCATTATAAAGGCACTGAAATTGACGCGTCAATTGTTAGTAACCGTGGTCAACTCAATGCAATTGGCTTGTCTTCGGACAAAAGTGTCTACGTTGGAGATGATCGGTCAGCATCGAAACTGCCGGGTTAAATAGATAGATACTAGCTTACATGAATACTGAGCGCCATCGTAAATGGGCGATTCGTTTGTTTTTCGTTGAAGTGAAAGCTTCAATGATAGGTTATTAGAGTTGTAATCTTTCCAACGATTTTCACAAAGGATTGGCAGCCTCAAAGGTCTGGTAGGACGTCTCTGCTAACTCTGCGAATAAGGCGCTTCCAAAGGTTACACTGAGTCGTATGGGTCCATATATATCTCTAATAATGTGGTACGAGGTTATACTAGTGGGCAGGGACGATCTTCGCCCGAGCTGCTATTCTACTGGTCATGCTCACACAAAGCTTGTAATCTGTTGCCTTCACTGTTTCATCGAGGTGGTGCTACCATTCTGGTGCCTGGGTACGTGTAACCAAAGAGCAATTGGTGAACCTTTTGCGGTACTGAAACCTCAACTCTTGGATAAGGCAGCGACTCTGATAGCACTTCATTGCTTCGGTTGCAAAGAATATCCATTGAAACGGCCAATAACTCTGGTGGGACATTGGAGTCTGATGATGATGATGATGGAAACATAGTCTGGGTTGGTCTCACGGAAGGGCACAAACACTTAAGATGAGGTGTCCTCGGATCTTATACGTCAAATGAAAGACGTATGTCCCGTAAAGTCAAGTGTTATACGCAGTTATACAGATAAATCTCCTTAATAAACGTCATATTGAAATATGTTTTCAGACCATATCGTGGAACTAGTTATGTATAACTTTTACTATATTCTGCGAGGACGCTGAAAGACACTAAATATGAAAAACGTTGCAGACACATATTTAGTTTTGAAGTTTAAAAAGGTTCAGTACATTATAAATGTTTGAAATTACTCGCTCAAAATAAAATGATCAAAGTCCAAATTGATGTCCAGATTTTCTGTACTATTTCCCTTAGAGCCTGGTTTGTTCCTTAATACTTGACGAGAAAAGAGGCTACATAGTATTCCAATTTTGGATATCAGGACCGAGGTTCACGTATCCAACGTGAAAA
The DNA here is from genome assembly GCA_034510155.1 of Eucriotettix oculatus. NCBI lineage: Eukaryota > Metazoa > Arthropoda > Insecta > Orthoptera > Tetrigidae > Eucriotettix > Eucriotettix oculatus. Next base: position 65,457,525 of record CM067379.1, on the reverse strand, counting down.
ATTACATTCGCATTACAACAACCTGCGGGCAAAATGAAAAATGATGATAAATTCTCATTACAATGTTTTCCTTGTTGCATCGTTGGTAATCTTATTATAACTATAAAATTATCACATCAAATTAAAAGATACAGAATATGTTTGTCGGAAGATAGTTTTGCAAATCAGCACCGAAGATATTAGGAAGTGAAAACAGTACGAAAGAAATTCAGTTTTTTTTTAAGTACGAGGATGCATTGAGACATATTGTGCTTCTGCGACTATGAGCAGGACGCTAACTCTACTTCAATCTGTAAAGAAAGTCGTTTCACTTAGTTAACTAGCTGGGAAGAAATGTTGCGCACATTTACGTTTCCTCAATATTATAGTAGATATAGTTTTTACTGACATGGTTGAACATTATATACATACAAACCAACGGAAACAATACTCAGACCCGGGGTGTTGATTTTCTTCCGATATCTTTATATTTTACCGTTAATTAAATGTATCTAATCTATAAGTGGCAATTAAAGACTATGATTAAGATTTCTCAACTATAGGCTTAATTTTATAATTCATTTTAAGCTGGTGGAAAAGTTCGTCGAGTTAACCCCTCCTAAAACATTAATTTTCTCTCGAGCCCTCTTAAATTAAATATTCTTCATTTAGGTAGTAAAGCACCTTTAATATATTAATGGAAGGCCTCTTGTTTTTTATGAAAATGCACTGTACATTCTGGAATATATTTTGTGTTGGAAGCTTCTGTTTTTATTTAATGAGACGACGCCCTGTTTCGCGAGTAATTAATAAATTAGAGGGGAGTGTTAGTCGAATACATTTCCAGCTATTCAGTTTATTTTTCGTTTTTAAATTTCTACTGCTAATCTTGTGCCCTATGAATCGTATTAATACAATACACGCAATTGATTCAATATAACAGCAAATACTGCATTCAGTTGTTCCCCTTTCACATAAGTATTTATAACAATTAAAGATATGAATATATGTAATTATTAGATTATTCAAGATTTACGGATGTACTGAGTAATGAGGAGATTTTGAAGCGAAGCTCTGCAGCTTATTCACTGTTATATTTTGAAAGGCTACCAAAGCTTTGAAGAATGAAAAGTTAAATTTAGAATAGTTAAGTTGGAATCTTGATTTGGACTTCTACTTTCTAAACCAAATTATTTTTATGCTCCAAAATATAATACTGTTTTCTTCAACGTTGCCTACAAAAAATTTCGTCAATAACATAATGTATCATACCGTTTTTTGGCATAAACTGCTGCCCACTATTATCAATGACTGCGCTAAATAAAAATGATATAATTGTAACTAAAAATACTCAATAATATTAAAAGTCTAATCATAATATTTAACAGATTTCAGAAACAGCTCAAAATTAATTACTGTTACATTTCATTAGATTAAAATATTAATTTCATAAATATAATTATGAATTAATAACGTGCGAACAACGGTTGGCATAATTTCAAAAAATTATTCGTGATGCAATAACATTTGGTTTCCGGGAATTCTTTATACATTCTCCGAAACAGTCAATACCACATTGACCTATGAGGATTAATTGTTGATTAATCTGTTCTAATATGTTCAGTTAGTACCAAAAATGTTTACCCACAATATCTCAAACCGTAAACCTACTTAAATTACTGCTAACTATAAATAACATTTCCTATTAAAAATGTTTTGTTTATTCCTTATTATTTTATTAAGTATCCTTGAAAATACTAGCAATATTACATTTTTAGTAAATACGTATATGTCAAGTAAAGTAAATTTTTATCAGAAAATGTTTCCACGCTTATGATAACGTCGTGGAGACTGAATGTCATTATAAGGCATATATAATATCTGATTATATATATTTATAAATGCGGGACGACGGGGATGAAGGTAAATTCCGCCCGGTTAATAATTTATAAAAATCATTTTACTCCTTATTACCTTATTTTATTCCCACTGGAAGCTTTAACACAAGCAAGATTGATCGTATTTGTTTTTTGCCGTATTTAAGTTCCATGTAACTTCACTATTTCGGCACACATAGCGATATTATATCGATAATTATTATTACGAGTAAACGAAGAGATGCTGTGGGATCTAGCTAGAAGGAATGTAAAGAGAAAAGAATTATTTCAATTGAGATCAGCTAAAGGCCACGAAACTAAATAACAGTAAAGAAATGTGGCATCGGAACTGGCAGTTGACCCGAACAAGCTTAGATGTGTTATAACAGCCCGGTAAGCGGTAGGTCCTAGTATTATTCGCTAGTAGGGTCAATATTTTTCATTATTTTCTTCTACAATTGCAATGTGTAAATTCAAAACTTATTTTAAACCACAATTATTATATAAATCATAATTTAATACCAAATACTACCAATATTTAGAATGACGGCTTACGAATATATTTCCAGATACCGAAATCTGGCCACTGGTATTTCAAATGAAAAAAACCATTGATGCACAAACAATAATAATGAAAATTTATAGTTCATTACAAAGTAATAAAATAAAAGAGAATAAATACGAGAGCATTAAACATATATTAGTTAAAGAACGAATTTTTTATTAGGAAATAATTGGAACTTAAAATAAGAAATGTCAAAATGAGAAGCATAGAAATTATAACAGGAATTGAATACAATGAAACGATTTATAAGTCTGGGATCTGAAAGAGAAGAATATCCTTCTTTCTCATTCTTATGCAGGCAAATTACTTTTCCTATAATTGAGAGCGCTGCAATTGGTTAACAGTGAAGACGTAACTCTAATTGCATATCACGACGAGCGAGAGTCAACTGTTAGCTTCCAGACGGCGACTGCGTGTCAGCGAGTAATACTTGTCACAACAATTACCTCGCTGGAATGCGTAATAAACTGGTTTGTTCGCCATTTCACCCGAATTCCGCGGTTAGACTGACGGAACTCGAACAATGTAGATGAATCTGATAATTATTCTGGATAATCACCACGATTGATTACAGAATTGCTTGCAAAAAAGGAAATTGTAAGCATTTACACATTAAATTAATTAATCATATAAATTTATTCCCATAAAATAGCTTAAAAACGAACATGAACTATACACCTCTTCACAGATATAATTTAACTACTATATTCCCACATTTCCGAAATTGTTTGTTGTTATTTATTAAAACAACATATATAGGAGAATTCCGGGTAGAACGTGACACGACACACATTGTTTAACAATATTAGTAAAATTATGGAAGAAGAAAAATCACTTCATAAAACTGTAAAACTTTGTTTTACTTTATTATTTACTTAATCTAATGTCAATATAACTTAAAACAATGAGTTTAGATTTTTAGAAAGAAAATTTCCCGCCAACCAGGGCAGGACAAGATATGGTGTTTTGTATTGCAGATAATACAATAAAATTAAATTAAATGCAAGAAAATATTTAACACCTGTTCCTTTTCTTTATTATATTTATTTTGCGTATGGTTGATTGCTTTATCAATTTTTCCTTTCCTAACATTTTTCCATTTTTTCTGTTCGTTTTCTTTCTTAACCTATTCCTTTTGGGTACAGTATCCTGTAACTCATTCTTATAACGTGAGTCTACCAGTTTTTTCCACATAACATTGGGCCTTATGCAGTAGTATCCCGTTTTGCCCCACACGCAATTCTCAGTTTAAGGTTTTTTACAGAACCTTAATACAAGCAGATTTAAACCTTAAACCTATATTCTGATAAAGAGACACAGTTTTCTAACATATACCACGAAAGTGTTAAAGACGAATGTTTATAGATTGCATCCTGTCGCAATGCTGCAAAAATTATAAATTCGCTGATGTAAGATGCCAAAACAAGAGTTTGTAACGGTAAAACACATATATTCGGACTTCGGCGGTGCCAAGCCAAAGGCGAAAGACATTATATTACAGATGTGAATATTAAAAATCAGACATTTAGGCACGTCCGGAATAGTTGGTGGAGAGGGTCAAACGATACCTGCCAGAGAGGAGAGAGAATAAATTTTATTGGTGAATATCCAGCCCCGCCACTGGCGGAATATGATCTAAGGAAGTGGATTTCGGGGCAGATGATTACATGATATTAGAGACAGATTGAGGATACTAGGAGCGGAGGTTATGACCAGAGGTTAAAACTGGAAGTTGTCCTGACGACGGACAAATAACAAGGACAGGAATTCATGATCGAGACCGACCCAGAGGGGAAGAAGGGGCAACAGAAAGTTGCTGGAAGGTCCAAATAAGACCTCTGTAACTTTTTCTGAATTCCTGGTAGTGTCAGGTTCGAGTAGATTTTGTGTTAAATATTTCCGCTCTATGAGAAGGCCCGTATAATACGACCCTTAGTGTAGAGATCTTGAATTTAGTTGTAAGAAAATTAACATAATCATTTCTTGTAAAGATATATGCCGTTTAAATAAAACTAAATGCCGGCTGGTAATGTTAAAATGGGCAAATTGTATAATTTATGTTAAGTTATTAAATATAAAATAATTTTTGTTTGGTGATTACAAGTGGAATTTTGTTGTTAATATATTAATATTTCATAATTAAAATAAATCATATTTCCCCTTTTCATCTCAAATTCATTCACAAGATGCAGTCAGAACTTGGTCAAGTTGATTTCCAAGACTTCTTCCTTGACAAGTTACAATCTTCTACCCCTATTTACTAAAATCTAACAATATCCAGCAAAAAATAGGGTATCTCGCTCTACCGTGCTATCCCCTACTTGTTTCACCTACTTGTAAATATAATAGAAGTACGAAAACAACATTTAAATGTAGTATGAAAATTGATAACCGTTATCTCTCATATGTTGACAGCGATACTTATCAATTAGAAATTAATTCACATACATTATTATATTAAAATACAAACGAAACAAAACAATCAATATTGTGAACCATCACCACATAATCCGAGAGTTAGAAACACAACTGATAAACTGAACAAAATCTGGTTTTAATTAAAATACTTCGTTGCTAAGAACTATCATTGAATTTATCCATTAATTTAAGAGATAAGTAGGAACGAACTATGCATTCGGAAATTGGATTGATTGGGTTTGCGTGCAAACAATTTTAGAAGTACAAGCAGCGATTTACATGTCAGTCTATATGCAAAGTGGGGATCGGATGACGGGTGCTGCCACCTGCTTCCCTCATTATATTGCATCTCTCTGCTCCCTTTATTCACTTTATTAAAGGCTAGTCAAAGCCACAACTGAGAACATATTTCCGGGCGTTTTAAGTTTAATATTAAACTCGATTCGTCAGTTTGAGATAAAGCTTTAATTCCGTGTTCAATTTCTTAGCTAGCATATATTCAAATAACAGATAGTAAAAATATATAATTTATATAGAATTCTATGACTTCACAATAATAATTTTAATTAAATTATCTTAAGTGCTATATATACTTTTGAACAACTCAAACGAATAATTTACACATTTCATATTTTTCTCAAATCAGTAACTCCGATCCTCTCAAAATCCAATTAATCAAAATAGTTAAATCTTAAATATACTGGGATCATTCCATAATTCAACATGATACGAATAGTGAACGACAGATATTACAATATAATTCCAAAAAACAATGAATAAACCTTCTTTTGTTTGATTTAAACGTTAACTTGCAGAGATATATAGAGTATAGAAATATCGTGTCACCTGTTCCACTTTCTCAATGAACATGTGTTTCACAAGTAGCTGATTGAAAACATTAAGTCACATTAAACGAAAATTTTAAGGAACAAAAATTTAACTATTTGTTACCCTTCAAAATGCACAGTTAATGTTTAATAGCTTTTTTTGCAATTTTTACGAAAAATGTAATGATGTTTGCTTCAATCTTATGTTTCCATGTAGAATAACAAGTTCTGTGATTATTATTTCTCATGACTTTATTCATGGAAACGTCATTAAAATCAAGTTGTTGTGGTTATGTTAATTGTTCAGTTTGTTGCGTTAATGTTTTGTGGCTTATGATTTTTGAATGGGCTAGCCCTGCACAATTGGACGTTCCTGCAAGGCAACGCTGCTGCGGGGGCGTAAATTGTGGCACAAAATATGTCTGCACCCGACTGCTAATCTGCGCTGTCAGAAATTCTCATTATCCGCGAAGACCAATTAAGGAATAGACGTCTGACAACTTAACCTTTTACAAAATTATAGCCTCTGAGCAATGACAATTATAATTATTATGTAAAAGTTACTTCATAATATTTGTTGGTACCGGTTTGAACATATATGTGGGAAATTCATATTATTTAGTAATGAATGATAGAAAGTAAAAGGAAACCTTAATACAACGCCTATATGTTTATTAACATCCACATATTTCATATCTAATGGCAATAAAAGTAGTTAACAGTTCTTGCTCTCAGCTTCGGGTTACTGCCTACGACGCCAATATTCGTTATACGCGTTTAAGCTTTGTTACTTAATGGCTAATCTACACATCAAAATAACCTGTCTTTTCGTATCTATGTCACATCTATAGGCGTCCAAACTACTGGTACCAATTTGACCAAATTTGGCACACGTGTTCCTCAGTGCCCGAGGCTGCTCATAATTATTAAATTCTTTAAATATACTGAAATTGTCAAAATAATGAAAAACACGTAACATAAATGTTTTCGTGGCATACGCACATCAAGATGCGGATTATTTATATACATCTATAATGACAGAACAGAAGAGGATGGAAAACGCTAAACAGGATGTGGATTGTTCTAGTTATAAGGAAATGAAAAGGGTTGCGCAAGATAGGTTAACATGGAGGGTTACATCAGGCCAGTCTTAGGACTGAATACCATCTATAATACTATATATCATTAAAATTATAAACATATCGAGTCGTAATTCACCTATCGTTTGCAGAGAGTTAACTCCCTGAGAAATAATAAACTTCTTTGGATCGTCGATACGATATGTAAGTAAAATAGTTTTATTTTTCGCGTCAGGTAAATTTTGAATAATTAGTAATTTCTCATTTGTAAAAGCAAATAAAATGTTATGCATTGGTTAGTGACATTTATCACAAGTAAAAGTATTGAATTAAATACAGTATACTAAATATAATACTGTGGATTTGTGAAAAAAGTGAAACACTCAAGAAATCTTCGTTTTTCCATGAGCTTTTTCGGTGCTTTTCCACCTCTAGTAAAGTCCGTTTTTAATTTGAAGAGATGAGCAAGGTTTACTCTCTTTGTCACACCGAGATCTGTCATTTGATATCTTTATTTCCACAGTAGTCCCACCCCCTCGCCGCCTCGGAGATGTAGCACAATAAAAAACTCAATTTTGGAGCCCCTCCAACTTTTCACCCCTGTAGTTAGAAAAAAACTGAGGGTTTTAGAAAACTTCTGTGGACACATCGCCGACTGGAAATTAGATTCTCTACAGTTTTGGTCATATGACCGTTTTTTTTCTCATACCACCGGAAATTCGTCAAAATTACAACTCCGCAATTGGCTACAATTTTGATGACTTTTCTACATTTACAGAATTGTGAATAGATTGGATTTGAAAACAGAAATAAGTTGTATTGTACCCTTAGGTACTGTAACAAATCTTTAATTACCTTCCCGCTTTAGTACTTACGTGAACCCGAGTACCTGTCGTAGTAACTATCTAATAGTATTATGGCATTTTACTGAAGTTAGTCATAATGCAAATATTCTTTTTTCCATCGTCAATTAATTTGATTACAATAACTGATTTTATGCGTGTGATGAACTCCTTCACCCTTCGTTTACAGAGGTAACTCTTCTTAAAAAATTAACAAAATGTAAAGAGCTTCACAATTTCAAGACAAGGTCAAATTTTCATATGTAAAGCTAAGCATTATAATTATAAATCGTCAAAAAAAATTTTCGCCCTTTAAAATAAAACTTTTTTCATTGATAAGGAAGACTCAATTTGTAAATGTTACAGCAGCTGTCAGGTGTAACAAAGACTTGGGACGAAAGGCAACGAACGGTGATACCGATAGGAAAAGCGTCACCCAGATCAGTCGCAGTCGATTTAATTGGAAGACAGAGCTAATAAATGAAAAGTGCGACACGAAGCATCGGCCCCATGCTAATTAGAGCCGATAGAGCTTTGTGCCCTGTCCCCTGTCCACTGTCCCTCATTGCAAACACTGCGTCGCTACAGCACACTCTGTGTCTGCTCCCTTAACTACACATCCGGCTACCTGTTCCAATATGACACGTTTGCAATATTTTACTAACCATAAATTACATGCAATTTAATTACTTTTTACATAAATGAATTTAATTACTAGGCTTTTGCAGAATTTGTAGAATCTATAACTTTAAAAACGCAATTAATTGGATCATACTAATATGTAATATATCTCGCAGCTGTTTGTCAATAGTTGATATCACACTGACCTGCTGCTTGCAGCCACAAAGAACTGGTTCTAAAATAACCAAAGAATAGGTTATTTATATTAAGAATGTACCAGTATTGTAAGTTCTCGTAATTCATTTATTAGAAACAAGTACATGATTTATTGTTGGGTTTTCAGTCCTAAAACTGGTCTGATGCAACCTATCTCGCTCAAGCCTTTTCATTTCCACGAAAGTAGCACAACCACGTCATCCCTAATATGCTTAGCGTATTTCATCCATGTCTTTACCCCACATACTTCCCTCTAATGCCAATTAAAACATGGCCTATTAATCTATCCTCCATATTGTTCACTCTTCCCCTATTCTGTTTAGAACTTCCTCGTACATTTTCAGCATTTTCCTATAGCAACACATTTCAAACGAAAATTTATCATCATATAAAATAAAAATCAGTCTTTTAACAAAATGTAATAAATTCCTTGAAGGTTTCAATTCTTTTCATTTCTGCAGCTCCTACCGTTCACATTTTGCACCTTATAACGCCACAGTCCAAACTAACATTTTTAGCAACGATTTCCTCATATTAACACTTATATTACCCGTAAGTAAATTCCTCTTTTTTTGCAAAAGCCTTACTTGCCTGTGCTATCCTACTCTTTATGTCTACTATACTTCTACCATCCCCAGTTATTACGCTTCCCAAAATATCCCTTCTTAATTTAACACCCTTTGTTATTCTACTGTTTCCCTGCCTACACTCCATTATTTTGGTTTTCCCTCTCCAGGACCCCATTCACGCCTTTTATTATGGTTTATAAATCTTCTACTGACTCCCCTAATACTACAATATCATATGAAAAGCGTAGGGTATTACTTTTTCTGCTTGCAGTATAATTCCGTTTTATCTTTCTTCATCGCTTCTTCTATATATGTCAAACATTGTGGGCGACAGACTGCAACCTTTCCTTACTCCTTTCTTGATTCGGCTTTCTTTTCTTGATGTTCTATTCTAATTACTTCTGACTGCCTTCTGTAGAGGTTATGATGAGCGTCCTTTCTCGATACTTTATTCCAGTGCTCTTCAAAATACTTAATAGTGTGTTCCAGTTCCCATTATCAAAAGCTTTTTCTGAATCTAAAAAGGCCATAAACGAAGGCCGGTTTTATTCATATCCTGTCTTCCAAAATTAGTCGCAAAGTCAATATCGATTATCTTGTCCCTACATTCTTCCTAAAACCAACTCGCATTCTATTTGACGTACATGCGTTATAAAACGCTCAAGTTTTTTTCAAAGTTCTCACATAACCGAGACACCTTCACATATTTTGGGAGATTTATATACTGAGGTCGAAGACCTTGGGCATAAAGCAAGAGCTGTTCGTAGATCCCATTGGATAAGTATGCCAATTGCCTCCTAAAACTGAGGGGGACACGGAGAAGGGAATGCGGTGACCCCACAGCGGACTCGTCTTCCGTCATTCGGAAGGGCGTGAGAATAGTGCCCAATGTCCGACCTACCTGATGCAAGTTTCCTGCATATATTTAGGTGACACATCGGGTAGGATCCTTAAATTATAGCTCGGGTAGGGGGGCTATTCAACCCTTGACTACCTTGCTCTACCTTCCGCATCCCCCCTTCAATTTCCTTCCTATGATATTAAAGGGGATTTGCCTATTTCAGGATCACCTTTATGTAGCTTGTTTACCCAAAAAAAAGTTACGAACCTTGACGAAGTTATAAATTCTAACGTGCAGAGGTGAAGCCCGGAATAAATTTATATTATTTAATTTGTGTCAATAAGTGAATAAACCATCAACGAAACCGTCACATTTTAGAAAATTTACCTTTTCACGGTACCTACTTTATTAGAGCTCAATTCAATCAAGTGACACAGTATCTATGTCGAGACAAGAAAGTTTTTGCACAGTAACTTAAAAATTGTTTGATAATATGTACAATACAGAGAAAGGCAATAAAAATCTCACTAACCGTGAAAAATATTTATTCACCTTTAAATATCTGAATTTTATGTACGTTTTAAATTTCTGTACCCATCACCCATGTCCCACAGAGGCGGTAGTAATGTCTTACACGTACAGTCCTTGCTTTACGCCGAGTATCAATGAGTAGCGTACAAAATTTGGTCGAAAATGTTTCACGAGTTTAGATTTGCCTGCGGCACATTCACACACAAAAATACATTGAAACAGTCAATTACATATTTATAAGGTAAATATACTAGTACTATCTCTTCCGTCTGATTACCCTGAAGTAATATGTACCGCTGCACCTCGGACATTCGCACGCACAGATTCAAACCATGATAAAATACAAACATATGTCTATAAAAACAAATAAATGCTTTTATATAATCAATGTGCACTAAGACTTATAAAATATTTTTCATGTTAAAAAATAATAATAAAGTTTCATTACTCATTATCACATATCGTAAAATAACATTTGCTTTAAGTTAAAAAACCTTCTTGAGTGCCAGATTTATATTTTTTCTGTTACTTGCATTGGAACTTATAATACATTTTGCATTATTATTAACTAATTTTAAATTATCATTACTTAAAACAATGATAGTTAAAATCATCATTATTTCACGCAATTTGTCTCGTTTGACAAGCTTCGTTATTAAAGTTCGATATATCTTTAGGGTATAACCTTTTTAGGCCTTTCAGAAGAGAAGTATGGAGCATAAACCTTAAAAAAAGGACTTAAACCTTCTCTGGGCAGAGAATTACAATACACTAAAATTTCTTTGCAATCGGATGAATGTTACAGGATATCATAAGTCGCAGGGCAGATGATTGACGTGGGACGTTTTCTGGCCTAAAATGTGGGAAGGAAGAAACTTTAATCTTAAAAGGATCGACAAAAGAATGTCTTTGGGTGTATTTTGTATTTTTGGAAAGTATATGTATTTGCCATAAATCCGTTCTATCATATGCAGCCTCGCTTACATAATTTTAATTACAGTTAGCGCTTGTATTCAATAATGATGTAATTACATCTCTGCTGCATGTATAAGGATAATGTCACTCTTACACACACAAAATCTTTTCCATTTCGTTTCCTTTAAGTAGGGCACGTTTTTTCTTATTATCTTGGTGCCTTTCACCCCTTCAATTCCTAAGAATTCTTTTCAATTTGAAAAGGTTTTATTTAAATTTCAAAACCATTATAATTCAATATCTTGCCAATCAATTCATACAAAACTGTATTTCATTTTTCTATTTATTGTCATTAAATTTTCTATCAGGATCTCTCAATTCCATCATAATATTAGAATTAGAAATGAATCTCATTTAGACTTAATTATTCTGTAGGCGTTTGATGAAATAATTTTCAAGAATAGTCCACAAATTAATTGAAGAATTTATTAACTAATCAAGTTAATTTTCGGAGGAACTCAATAAGATTTACTCGTGAAATATGATTAAAATACCCCAGCCTTGAAATATATTCTTCATCGACCTATGCAAAATTCTAATGAAGTGCAACGACCTTGTAATGACCAAATCCCGATTTTCAATCTCGTGTTAGTCGACAGGTGCTTTGTCATAATCACTTACTAAATTTGAGTAAATCCAGTTTTGCCTAGAAGACATTTTGTTATTCGCGAGTTCTTGAAGAGGAGATTTGCAGTGCTTATTAGTAATGTCCTTAGAATGGCCGTGGTAACGCCTAGGATTTTTGGCACAGTTCAGCATCGACGCTAATCTGTGTGTGCGAGAGACTTCCCACCCTCCACACACACACACACGCCGCTCCGACTACATTAAACAACGCTGCAGAGGCGCTATTTTTGCTCGTCGCTTTGAGTCGCTCATATTTGGCACGATCTCAAAGTTCGCCCCGTGCTACAGAGCGGTTTCGTTCCACAGTTTCAACTGCATACTATTCCACTCGCTCCACGGTGGAACGTAATTTTGTACCCATAACCCATAACAGAAGTTGGCCACAACGGTAGAACACCTTGCTCCAAAAATTTTCAGAAGTTTTAATCCTCATACCAATACGGCCGTACTTGTGATTTGCAGGATTATAAATATTTTCTGCAAATCAGTAACTACTTTCGTCACTAAAACCTTATCATACTTAAGAGTTTATTATATTATTAAAAACCATTGATGAAAAGTATAAATTAGACAAATAAGTTGGATATGAAAAAACAAAATAATGTGATAAAATAAATACCATGCCTTCTTTTCCATTCCTGTTGCTTTTGTCATTTTTTTCAAAAACCTAAGACCGGCACACCGCCTTAATAATATGATGAACTCATATAACATAACAAAACAAAGAAGTGCTAATTTATAGAACCCACAAAAATTTAAATGCCATGTGCTTTTGTACATAAAATTATTCCGAAACAGTGAAAGTGTTGATAAAATTTCGTACTGGACTGAGCTAATTCAACTCGAAGTAACTTTTAGCCTTCCATAAAAAATAATCTAAATATAAATTTAACAATTTATTAGATTTTGTTATATTGTCGCGGCAGTTGCTTCTGATAAATAAGGTTCCTTAAAGTAACCGTGTAACTTGCCTAAGATCTTGTCTGAAAATTTATTCATGATGTACAAAAATAGCTGACTAATATTATAACATTTTTCACGAAATTCAGAAGGGAAAAAAAGATGAATGACTAAGATCCATAATTTGAGATTTATTCAATAATCAGGTAGTGGAATTTCACGATGAGGCTAATTTTTATCTTAAAAATCTCATTATTTTTATATTTTTAACATTTTATAATTACAAATTATTTAATCTTCATGCATAGTTTCATATTTTAAAAGTATAAAACTATTTTAAAGAATTATTACAGGTTGTTTTACCAAGTCGATTATAATAATGTGTAGTAGAGTAATTCCTCGGCAGTCCAATTATGAATTAAATTTGAACCAATAATTTCTAAATTTAAATTAAATTATTTTTAACATACCTACGCAGTTTTCATGTTACAGTATTCATAAATAAGTCATACTGATTCAAAAATTTACTGTTTCACGTTAAGGTAATACTTTTAAATTTCTGTAATAATGTGAATACTTTTCAATTCTATAATTCCAAGGACAGTGACATAATTTAATATGTTCAAAAATTTCCTTTGCAGCTTCCTTCTAAGTTAAATGTTTCTTATAAATTTACACAGTATACTCAAGAACATATTCAGTATTACTCATCTGTAATATAACTTCACAATTATTGAATATTTACAGTTAACTAACCAAAAAATTGATTGTCAAGTCCCATATTTCACTTATATATCAAATCATAACACTAATGTAAATTCCAATTTCTGAAACATTAATAAATATGAGGTATTTTAAACAAACTCGTAACGGTAGGTTCGTCATATCCACTGTCAGGTTATTTCAATTAGAAATTTCATAGACAGTTATTAAAGTGGATGAGACAGTTTCGAGTCACCTTAGCGTGAGCAGTGACATTTCAGGCTGCCTACCTTTCAGTGTCGTGCAGAAGTTAAAATTCGACATCGCCAGTAATGAAAGGTCGAGGGCAAGAATAGATGAAATGACGACAAACTATTTTTCACTTTACTTTTCCTTATACCCTCTGGCCTGTCATATTCCAAAGAAGTATGAAATGGTTCCGTTTGTTTATCACACAGTATCAAAACATACACGGGTTTTAGTATTCTGCATTGTTTTTATGTAAGTTACTTGTAAAATAATTCCTAAATATTTTATGATTTACAATTAAATCATATATTAATGACTTAAAACAATTATATATTATGAATACACAAATAACTTTTAAGTGATTTTCAAGCACTAATCTCAGTGTTTAATAATACTCTTCAATAAAAATCGTATCTTGGTCAAAATTTCTACGGAGAAAAAGAGATTTACCTATTCTGAACAACGATTAATTTAGGTTTGAAATTATGTTTAAGGAGGTTTATACTTGTCTTTATAATAATACCATAGGAGCAATCAATCGGAGGTGCAATGAAACGGAAGAGCTTGGAGCTGATGAAAGTACTCTCTTGAATATCCGTCATAAAACCTCAACAGTAAATCTCTATTTTAATCAACTCATTATATCATACTAATCTTATGTTTTAAATAATGATACTAAATTCATAGTTTTTCATTATGGATTCTCAGAGTTGTTACAGACGCAACGTTACTTTTACTTATTTAAGAGGAAATCTCGAACTATTTGTAGTCTCGTCTGAAGAAATATGTTCGTAGTCTAATCTTATTTAATAATATGTTGTTTTGATGTAGCTTGGAACCTACGACAACAATTGCACCGAGTGGAGATCCAGCGCCGCGGCCGACGACTACGGAGCCATCTGGCGGCAGTCGGCGACGGTTGGGCGCAAAACGCCTCGGTTCCGTGTGGCGCCACTCGTCCACCTCGGAACCCACAGAGAGACACCACGACGACGCCAGCGCCACCGACAGGGAGGAGAGCGTCATAGGCAAGCACCTCACTCTATCAAACTATATTCTGAGAGAGAATTTGTAAAAGATTACACGAATTACTAACATACAAATATACAAAATATGAGAACATATTACTATTAAATCATGCTTCAAAAATATATTAATTACGCGTTAATGTAATGAGCATATTTAAGAACCGTAACTACATGAATGGGATTTTTACGCGCCTTCCGTGAGTTGAACACAACCATTTTTTTCTTTTCCCTGCCTATCGTATGATTTCTGAGTAAAAAAGAAAACCTATGAGGTCAGAAACAAAACTCCAAATGATAAATTATTAAACTGGTAACACGTGTGTTCGAATGTTCGAGTAAAACATATAGGATTCGATCTATCCATATAATATATAAATTTCATCATATATACGTAGTTAGGAATAAATATTCATATATTTAGTAATCAATTTTAATTAATCAAATGAATTTATGATACCAAATAGGGGATTACAAATAGTGCCAGAATTTCTATTTTTCTTATACCAAAGAATATTTCTATATTCTTAACCAGTAACGACAATATATTCTTTCAGGAATGAAGAGTAAATATACTCGTGGCATGCAATCAATTATCAACATTTTTCAGTTGACTTCCTATCTCAGTTTACCCTGAGCATTGCGGGCAAAACTACGAATCAGGAGGTAATGACTCAATTTAATATTTTGCAAATTTGCTTGTTCTTTACTGTTACCTGAGGCTATTCGTAGACATGAAAACTGAAAAAAGTTGATTCTTTATAAGTAGCTGTCTCATTTCTCGTTGATATTATCTAGTTGCTAACGAGAAATTTAGAATTTATCACAAAATAAGGATTTTATCAGTACATATATTATGAAAAAAATTTCATCATTCCGTTCCTAAACGTTACAATTATTTTCTCGCCTACTTTCAATACCAAACAGTGCCTTGCAGTTCTACTGAGTTCCACACCACTGTAGCAGTAGGTTATAATAAAATAATATGGGAATGAATATAGATGAATCAGAATTTTATATTACTTTCAACGGTACTGCGGTTTTAGAAATACTTCACCAAAAATTTTATAATTTAGGTATTTCAGGGGAAACAAATTTTTTATAAATGGCATAGAAGATCTAGAATACATGTACACCTAACATGAAGGAGGTCCTAATTAATTTATATATTTCAGGTTCAAAACTGGGAACATAAGCCATGATAAAGGTTTTGTAAATGTTGGAATGCATATTAATAAGGCATAAATTTATGTAATTACACTGCAATGGTTTTAAGCCACCATTTTCAATATTTCGTCACCTCCTTCAATCTAAAATGTTGATCAGAGTTTTATTTTACATTAAAAGTATACTAAGATAACTAAAGTTTAATTTAAATGAGCAGTTTTCACAAATAAAATACTGAAAAACAAGATTTAAATCTTTGCCCAGTATATCAACTTAAGAGAAATTTCAAAATTCTGGTTTCCCGTCGTGATTTATTCAACTCCCCATTTCCGTTTAGAAAGCGATTTCGTTGTAAGTGACAGTCTTGGGCTAATGGCGCTGTCACGTGAAGTTAAATTAGTGATAAGAAAATCAATTTATTCCAGTAGAGGGGAAAACGGTAAGTAATTTTGCTCAACAACGTAATTAAAGTTGAAGATAAATATTTTCTCTACTTCAAATAATCGCGTAAATATTTTGATATTAATACATATTTTATAAAATAATACAATAAAGTTTGCGAATATTGAAGTGTAATTTTAACATTTTCAAGTTCTTAAGTACTCACGGACCTATTGCTTGTAGAAGAAGAAACGATTCTACATATCAATATCAGACTTTTATTTTTATCATGAATTTTATGATATTTGAAAAAATAATTTTTTTAAGTTTTATGAAGAAACGGACATTAACTAAAAGTGATAAGTGAGTTATCATTGAAAGAAAAAATTCAAATCAACGTGCGCTCTATTTTCAACGGATTTCAATATACCAATTACAATCCAATATACTTTATATCGAAGTCCTGCGACACATTTTGGAAAAGGAATGGATAAACGTCAATCAATGTAAATAAAGGCTTACAGTAAACATAAACATCTAATGGTACAAAAAATAATTTTTAAGGTTAGCAAAATGAAATTAGAGCTCCATATATTTTTTTAGTATTGTCCATTTAAAGTATCTTATCTTTAAAATCATTGAAAATATAGCAGCCATATATTTAAAGATTTCCTGGTAGAATGACGTTAACGCTTCGTGTTTAACCTCTGCAGTTTCCGAAAATCAGAAACGCTGGAGAAACCCATCACTGAAATTGGATAAGAGTGCAGAATTTATATTGTGTTGAAGGTTGTCGTACGTTGACAGAACATGGGTTTAGAAACGCATCCTTTCTGAGATCCCTACACTTATCCTTAATTACTGAAGACGTTTGGTTATGAATTTGTCTTAAAGACACAGGATCTCTCTCCCACAAGGTGAACAGTGGAAGGCTTGTGACCGTTCACACATTTTAGATGGAAGAGCATATGCTACACTTATTGGACGAAAGACCTGGATCCAGTGTGTGGCAATTGGCAGCTTCAGAAGGCGTGAGGTATCCTCTTGTCTGAATGGAACTAAATGAACAATTGCTGTTTCCATAACATCTTCAGGGCGTTCAGGCAATAAAGTCAGAAAGAAGACCACTACAAAGCTGCTGTTCTGTGAATGGATCTTGCAGAAATGTACTTCATATTCACTGTTTCCGTTGAAAATTTTATTTCCCAGACAGACAGTGTTCACATGAGATGACGTTGTGAACTTTCATAACCAGCATGTGTGGACAAATAAAAATCCCTATGCAGTTGCCAAAAGAATAAATCAGCATCATTGTTCTATAGCAAATATCATGATTGGACGTCAGGTTGAAACTGTCCCATGGAAATGTACGTATCTTATAAATTATTCGTTTCCGGGCCCATGTTTACTGGATATTTTTTCTTATTTCGATGATTACTATCATTTGTCAAAATATTCGACACTTAATAATCGAATTATTGGCACCAGATGACGAAGTAAACCATAAATAACAATAACTTATCAAGAAACATTTCATTCTGTCACAATTGAGTATAAATGAAATTTTGAACTTTGTTTCGTATCATTATAATACGTACAGTTCGTGAGACTCTGCATGGAATATTTACATTCGCAGTAGAGACAATAGAAGTGGAAGGGACGTATTGTCGTTTGAGGAGGAACTTCTTCTTTAACGGACTGCATGAACGCATTTGTATTCATACAAACGGGATATGAAAACTGCGACAACGTCTTTTAAACACATCCTATTCTTACTATCTATTACATTTTACGGATGTGTTTCTTGACGTACAACTTATACTGAACTGACAGAAATATATTTTATAGCGCCAATGTTTTCAAAATTGCTTTTATACTACGAAGTTGCGTTTACAAAGTGGGATTTGAGGTGAGCTGCTGTCTACCCCCACATGCCTACCTAAACCTCCTGAAAAATACAGACACTGATTTCAGTATCGTGCATTTTCAAAATGACAATGTCCGGTAGTCTATCTTCAGAATTTTATGTGCTTTATGCATGGAAACACGATTTCAAATTGTATTAAAGTGCAACATTCTTTTTAATAAATGTGAATTTTTATGCAACTATATAAGATGATCACGAACTGAGTTCCGACAATGTTTCTCTGAGGCTTTTTAATCCTTTAAGACCGAAAGTACATTTTTGTTTCAAATAAAGCACTAATTCTCCGGCCACGAGACACGCCGACGTTGATTTACCACCCGCCACGCAGGCAACATAATGTACGTGTCAAACTTGCGGCGGCCTACTTCGTGACAAAAAAGAATGTTGTGTTTTTTCCGCAGAATTCTCTCGCATCGCAGTAAATTACATTCAGCCCGATGAATTGCTTGGAATGCGTGTTGCTGACAACGCTCGCATCACAACCCTCCTTACTTGGCACTCATTTTGAACGTACGAATAAGGCGAAGAGTGACGTGTAACGTTAAATTGAGGTGTCTAAATTTTTACCCTAGGGTCAGGCGACATTCAGGGTTATTTAGCCAAACAGATTAACATTAATATTAATTTACGAATTAAACTATAATTTTTATACATATATACCGTACGGTTACATATATTTTCATGTTATTATTCCTCATTGTTAGAAATTCATCAATAAAATATCTCCTAGTCATTTTGATCCGACAGAGTGTAATCCGTGTACCATAAATTTTGCCTCTTAATTTTAAGAAGCTGTAAAGCCTAAATGTCTCCTGTAAGTAACGTATAGACGTATATGGCTGATACTTTACCTTTGGTCACGTGATAATACGGGAAGTACTACGAGACACACCGATAATACAAAGCGTCGATTTTACTTTGTATTTTAGTGTTAAATTTATAATCTGAATAAAATTTCTGGAAGTTGAGTGATATTCACCTTATTAGTCACTTATTAGTAATTACGAGACAACACAGTTGTGTAAGTTTAAATTGTGCCTCATTCGCGCATCTAAAATATCATAGTCATTTATTATGATTTTATTTACAATTTTGAAGGAATGACGACAAATATCTACAAATAATTTTTCTTTTGAACCAATGGTATAATGACTACGCCTGACAACATTAACCGGTCATAGCTCCGTTACGTAACCTTAACGTTGATGAGACTGTTTTCTAGCTAACTACCGAACTAAGGTATCTTAATCAAATAAAATGTAATTAACCGATTTACACATACGCTCATGAATTCAAAAATCAAACAATATGGTGTAAGGTAAGAATAGAATAAATTTACTTTCATATATTAATTCTGGAATATCCAAACCGTGGACAAAGGATGAGAGTAACATTATACACAATCACGTTAGGAATAGTGATTAAACATATATTTAAATATCGCAAGAAATAACACGGTTTACACCAAAGTATATACTAAATACATATAATATATATTTTAATTATTTCATAAAATACAAAACTGAAATAATATATACCCAAAAATCGAATTTGCATTAGACATTGTATCATTAAATAAAATTAATTATATATATAATAAAATAATAATAATATAATATAAAAACATCATTGCAGTATGTGATATTATCTTAAATTTCCATTCTAATCGTCCCTTACATTATACAACAAACGCAGGTAAAAAATTTATTAATAGGCTCTAAACTGATATACAACATTTATAATTATTAAAATAAACGTTATATCAAATATTATATAGTAATTTTCAATAAAATGTTAAAATGCTGAAATGGAATAAAACGAGCTGTTTTTGAGGTATTAACCAAATTATTTTTCATTTGAAAGGTCCATGAATGCCCTTTTAAAAGAAAGAAGAATTTTGTTAATACCTCACACTTAGCTTGAATTATTCCATTTCAACATCGCCGAGCCCCTATGGAATAATACAGACCTCATAAAATAATTAACTAGTTATAATATATGTATGTCAATCAAATATAAGAAATGGAACAACACTGAAAAATAAAACAACTGATAATAAAGATATTAAGAAATCAATCAAAGTGAACAACAGAAATAAGAAAAATCTATTAAGATACTTTAAAAATGAAAATATTTCTTATAGCAATAAAAAAACAAAGGTAATCTTCATAAAAAATAATATTGAAACTTTCAGCGGAAATTATTAAGTAATACATTACGTAAATATATTGTCACCAAAAGCAATAAAAAATTAAAAAGACGAAATAAATTAATATAAGTTCTTTTCAAAACAAACCAACAATTTTTAAATTATTCTAACTAAAACCATAGAAAAGTTAGCATTTTGCCGATGAAAAAGTCGCCATTTCCAAATAAATTGTGAAAACATACGTAGATCATGCCTACACAAACACTGTAACTAAAACTCTGATACTGCTTTATCCATACGTCATCTACGAACAAAGAAACAGGTAACCTCAACAAATATACTATTTTATATGAATAAGACCCATAGAGGATTAAACACTACTAGAATAAAAACTAAAAAAATTAATGCAATTAATTAAAATACTCCAATAGATTTATTATTAATAATATTCTACAATGAATTTAAAATGTATTTAACTGATTATGTCTGCATTATAATTTAATATGGTACCAATAAAGTCATTAATATATAATACGCTACTTTTTTTCGTCAAATGAACTTTCGGTAATAATGCAATATTTATATAAAATGACCAAACGACATAGAAAGATTTTCAAAATAAGCATCTGTTAACGTATTAAACCAGAAATTTTCATAAAACATGTTTTTTTCTTTTATATTAAAAAAATACATTATATAGCTAAATATACTATAACTTACCTTCAATTTTGTCTATAAAACTAGGGTACGTGGAATATAATTCTGGAAGTGTAACCTAGTTCATAGAGACGTTATCGTATAATATATTTTCTATGACTGTCACTTTAAAAGGATCATGACTTCACGTATATTCGTATTTAAAATAGATTTATGGGTCATTCTCTTTTTAATATCTATTAAAATAAAGCATAGTAAATAAAGTAAACAAATAAAAATGATTGCGTCGGGTGGGACTCGAACCCGAGTCTGCTGTCTAGCTATCACTGCAGGTCCTGAGATGTGGCAATATCCTGATATTTAAATAATTTATAATGCAATTTGAAAATTTTGTAGTGACATTACCTGAGGAAGTCACAAATGTGGTGACGAAAAGTCGCTTAAACTAAATAAAAACTGTGTCCTTTAAGGTTTCCTTTATTTCTTTTTTTTTATTTTTACCCAGTTTTAAATACTCAGTTTCAAAACTGATATGGTGTTCATCACACGTTGCAGTAACACGTGATGAATACAAAATAAAGTTATTTTATTTGATTATTGGAAAAACAGACATTTATTGGTTTACTATTTAAATTATTTTATTTTAGTATTTTATGTTTGAAGTTAACAAAAAGAAAACGAATAACTCAGAGTACATCGGGGTATGCATATTGTATTTGTATTGTATTTGCTAATAATCTACAATTGGGCGCAAGCCCGGTGGCAGATACATAATTAAATATACATAATTATAAACTAAAGAAAGATAAACATGTTCCGTGGATGCCCTGAAAGAGAAAAGAGAAACACTTCACTTCACTTTTTTATATTCGGAAACACATTTATATTAAATAAATATCCACTTCACTTCACACGTTTTTTCAGATTTGACCTAAATTTATTTTCTTGAAGAGGATTTCCTCCAAACACCCCCACAGGTAAATTATTCCAGTCGTTGATAGTCCTATTTAGGAATGAGAATTTGCCAACATCTGTTTTTTGTTTTCTATATTTCACTTTGAATTGGTGATCCCATCTACCTATATAACTGGGCTTTTGCATTTTGTAGCTAATTCCAATCCATGGTTTTTGCCCCGTATAAGCTTTGAATAGCAAATGCAGTCTTGCTTTCTCCCTCCTTTCTGACAAGACCTCCCAACCTAGCTGTTTTACTTTTTCCTTCCTATGACCTGGCCCTACTTGCACAAAATTAGCAGCCCTTTTCTGAACTTTCTCTAATGATTCTATTTGATTAATTCTATAAGGATCCCAACAAGCCGCCCCATATTCCAAAATTGGTCTAACTAGAGATAAGTATGCCACCTCCTTTGTTTTTGAACTTCCCTTTTTTAAGTTCCTCATAATGAAATGTAAGGAATTCCACGCTTTTCGGGCCGTGAAATTCACTTGTTCCTCCCACCCAAGTCTATTGTTGAAAAATATCCCCAGATATTTGCAGCTCGTTACCCTTGGAATTTGTTCCCCACCTATTCTATATTCTGTCTCATTTAACAAGGTGCGTTTAGTAAACGAGATTGAGCTGCTTTTCTTTCCATTAATTTTCATTTTATTTTCCAGAGCCCAGCTATTAACTTTATCTAGATCTTCTTGTAATAATAAATTGTCTTCCTCGTTTGTTACCTTTCTGTATATGATACAGTCGTCAGCGAAAAGCCTTACCCCTGACTTCAAGTTATTCGGTAAGTGTTTAACTAGAGTTAATCACATGTGGATTAATAAGTCTCAGACCAATAACCACGCATAAACATCCTTATGACCATGTAAATGTACTTTAAATATTACCTCTTGGTCTTATAAACCATTGTAGTGATGGCGATGAAACGTTTGAGGAAGAAGGCTATTTCATGACGACAACTCGGATTATTGTCATCGATACTACCATTATGTCCGTTCATTTTTCATTTTTTTAAATTTGTATTTTACGTACGTGGCAATCAATAGCAAATATGAACTGCATGATTATTGCAAGCAGGGAATGAAATGTATATGTTCATTACTTAATGTTCTGTTCGCGTCCAACTTCTTTGCAGATGTCCTGTCGAGCGTCCACGCGCTGTCGGTGCTGAACATCCTCCACAACGCGCTGACGCTGTACAAGAGGGTGGTGGGCAGCAAGCAGCAGTGCTCTCCCAGCCAGAGGTGAGCAGGTGAGGCACGAGAGACTAGGCGAAGCTCAGTGGACAGACGGCGTCGCCACGGACAGGTAAGGCGTCTCGGAGGACGACGACGACGACGAGATGAGGTAACGTATGCGGCTCTCGCTCACCAGCTTTTCTAGGAGCAGCGGTGATACCACAAGATGCGTCTTTCTACCACGGTACGAATTTAAAACTGACAGTATATGATGGTGTAAACAATATTATTTATTAATTCATTTATTTTTACATATCTGGTCCAAAATATACATTTCCTACCCCAAACACCCATAACAATGTTGATGACCTATCAGGTCTTCTTAGTGATATCCATTTTATTTCTTGCCAAGTCAGATAAAATATACAATTAACACATTCAACTGTTATGAATAATACAAAGATGTAGTATGTAAGGGATTTTAATTTAAACTTCTTTTTAACTTTCTGGATTTCACATTCATTATATTTTATTGTCATTAACACTTCATGTAAGAATGTGAGTATTAATTCTTCAATGCTCTACATAATTAAATATCTAAATTTGAAACATTTCTCGTATATAAGTAATAATACTTTACAAAAAAAAGAACGTTGCTCTAGTCTTTTAATTGTATTCTACGCGTACTCGTAAATAATCAACATTCATTAAGCAATTGAAATGGGACTTTCTTGGCTTCTTATAAACTCATATGGTTCTGTTGGGCACATTTTAACCAATTTTTCTCGTGACTTCTCTGGCACCATTCAAGCCAAGACCGTCTTATATACTCTCTTCTACTCTCCCTTAAAGTTCCTTGTGTGCACCATCTTCCATGGTATCGCAAGGTCTTCTTAATGATTTCCGTCCAGCTTGAGTAGTGATAGATTTCTGAATGATATACTTTCTCCAGGGCAACCTGGAGGACTACCCTTTGGCCTGTCTGCCTTGGGTGGCCCTACCAGGAACTTAAACTCCAGTCAGCATAGCTCTCGGGGTCATTGGGTAGCGCAAACCTCCCCGCGTTGTCCTCGGGGAGGTTTCCTAGTTACGGTCATACTAATTCATTAACATTTGTTAATTATTTCTTCATTCAGGCATTTGGCATATATTGTTGCAGCAATTTCCTCGAAAATATGATTTATAAATTCAATTTTACTTGTAGTTTACATTCCAGAAAGCTGGAATATAGTTTTCTGTTCCAACAAAAATCTTTAAAGTGACTCTGTAATAAATTGGCAATATTAGAAGTTACTATGAAGTAAAGAATATGATCCTATTTTCTCAATTCTGATGTTTCCCGACCTTTTTTCCAGGTTTAAGTGAGTTTCCATTATTTAACGGAACTTATCGAAAGAAAATACTCTCATCGTCGTTACATCAAATTAAAAAGTTTGAATGTAAGCAAAAGAAACGCAACAATCTCAATAAATGTCTTCACAGAAAACAGCTTATCCTACGTGTAGTTGCTGTATTTTCTTTAGCTTCTATTTCAACTATTGGCTATTAACAGAATATAACGTTGTGTCCATCATACTTTATTGACTCAACTTGTTGAGTTAATTATCCCTTTATTGCTTTTTACATGAATACGGGCAGATAATGTAACTTTTAACAGTTCACGGTTTAATTTTCTGCTGTGTGAAATAAATTAAAAAATATTCTAGATTTACCATAGACGATTTGCTATAAATATTTCTATTCAGTTCCACATAACGTACATCATAAAATATTACAATTGTAAAGAAAGTTGTATCACTACAGCAGATTTTCCTTATCGAGAACTTAAATTCCATAAAATAAAGGAAGAATTTTATATTCAGTATAATGAAACGAAATTCTCTCACTGCTGGGAAAGGAATTTCGGTTATTTCTGAGATGATAACAACTGTAAGATGATTAAAATATAAAACAACTTTATTTGGACAGAGGGTATGTTCCTAAAGTGACATTAAGTCATACGGTGAAAATTATCAGGCGTAGAAGTTGGGAATTTATATTGTCCCACGAAATATGTTGCGTAGTGTTCTGGTTATTGGAAGAGTTTCTTACGTTGCTGTGCGTTGTGCCTGCAGATGGCGCCACTGTAGCTACCACTGCCTGCAGATCCTGGCGGCGAGGGCGCTGCTGTTCATGGTGGAAGGCCCCGCCGTGCAGGCGCAACTGGCGCAGGAGCCTCAGCTTCGAATCCTCGCCGCTGCTCTCGACTCTACACATGATCCCGTAAGCTTTCCATTCTAAATTCCCTTTGTACTTTCCTATCATAATTGCTTCACTGAAGGTACTACCAAATTCTTCAACTAATTATAATTTTATGGAACTTCAGTTTGCGTAAAAAAACATCGGGCACCTAGAAATCTCCAGAAATACAGTCCGGTTATATCAGAAAAACGCGTGTTGATGTTTTTGTTTAATGTTTGCGAGTAATCCGGCACCTTTCAAGTCTACAACTAGGAAACCCCTATTTTAGATTACAGATACAGTTTGTAATAAATTTATTTTTATTCGCGACAGATTATTCTGTAGTCGTAACAACAAAACATTAACAGAAACGTTAGATATATAACGTATAATATTTAAATAGAAATCTGAAATAGAATCTCCTAATAGGAAAGCGTAATAACTAGGGTTGGTAGAAGTATAGTAGGAAACATAAAGAGTAGGACAGCACAGGTAAGGAAGGTTTTCGCGAAAAAGAATAATTTACTTACGGGTAATATAAGTCTGAATATTAGGAAATCGTTTCTAAAAATGTTCGTATGGAGTGTGGCGTATGTGGGTGCGAAACGTCTACGATAGGAGTTGCAGAAAGGAAAAGAATAGAACTCTTTAAAAAATGTGGTGCTACAGGAGAATGCTGAAAATCAGATGGATGGATAGAGTCTCTAACAAGAAAGTTCTAAATAGAATAGGGGAAGAGCGAACAATATGGAAGATGTTGACCAAGAGAAGGGACAGATTAATATGCCACGCTTTAAGACATGAGATTCTTGTAAAATTAACATTAGAGGGAAGTGTGTGGGGTAAGAACAGATGAGGGAGGCCAAGGATGGAATTTTCTAAATAAATTAGGGAGGATGTAGAATGTAATAGCTATACGGAAATTAAAAGGCTTGCGCAAGATAGGTTACATCAGTCCAGTCTTAGAACTGAGGGAAAATTAGAAGCACTTAGTGTAATTGGGAGAGAAGGTGAAATGAAACTACCCATTCTTAATGTAACTCAAAATGATGGGAAACAATAAACAAATATGAACATATTTAGTTATCTACAATTTATGTCTACTAAATACATATTATTTGGTTTTATTTGATTTATGTTTTCTTCTGTTTCCATCGTAATAGCGTGTCATAAATTCATATATATTTATAATCTTTATTACCATTCAATTTTCAAACCTCTGTAATATTCTGACTGGGAATAAACGAAACAATAAGCAGCAAGGGCGTCACATTTTAAGATGATGGTAAAAGTTTAAGAAACCTTTGGATTTCAATAAGCCGTGACACCTCAAACGTCGGTCAACTGCCTCCGAAGATGGATGAAGTATGGAGTTAGGAATGCTGCATCACACAAGTAAAACATACAGAAGGTGGTGGGAACAGTTTCGAAAACTTATATACGGGATGCAAGATTTCTCTGCATCACAATCATTCAAATACGTGATATCTTCTTTAAGCACTAATCTTTAATCCCTATTTAACGATTTTTCCTTTTCCCGCACTTTCTATTCTTTCAAATGATGTACACAAATTTTCTTTCGATTTTATGTAAAACTATTGGAATTTTGTCGTCTGATAAATGTTATATCAAAACATATTACTTAATTCTCGGTAAGGTATACGGAATGAAGAAAGGGTTTTCCAAACCTGTATGAAGAGCGTTTACAGAATACCACTCGTGTTGTTCCCTTGTGAATAGGTCATATTTCTGCCATGCGCTCCTGGGAGAAACCTCCAGCTCACTGGCAATAATCCGTAATTTTAAACGAATATAACTTCTAGTCGTAGGCATAACAAAATTTAATCGGGATATATGACACCCAAAAGGAAATCAAGCAAACAGTGTATCTTAAAATCCTCTACATTCAAATCAGATGAAAAATAAGAATTTATGAGCCGGAAAAATGAAAATAATTTTTGAAGTGTTATTCATGGAAGCATATAAAAAGAACGTAATAAAGTTTGAAAATATACTGCTACCAGAGAAAAATAATAAAATAAATAATATAAGAAAATGGTAGGAGTAATTTAAATGAAACATAATTTGATGTTATATTAGAGACTAAACAGTTAACGGTCCAAAACTTGAATATTGTAAAGGGGAATCTATCTTCCTATGAATTTGTAACTGGAATTGCCATCCATCATTTCAGATAGATTAAACACGATTCAATTTGCGTACTTCCATTTAAAAAAAATTATATTCATACGTGGTTAACAAAATAATTACATAAAGAGGAGGCGAGTATAGTATTATGCACACAATAAATAAACTTGTTATAAAATAATAAATGTAAAACTTTTAGTTATTTGTGATGCGTTAAAGAAAATGTACACGGAAAACAAATTAATGCACCCACATTTTCACAAACGCTAATGACCAAAATATGGCTTCAGTAGGTTTAAGAGTAGAAGCATAGGGCTTTTTGTTATTATTAAAATGTAAGTGAATATATTAACTGGCTTAAAAGAACATAAAACACGAGATACTGAAAATAAGTGTATTTTATATTAGCAAGTTTTCAAATAACTGTTCCTACAATTTTATTGAATTAGGCTATTGCCAAACACTGTTGATTTGCAAATTTCGTGACGTTAAATTTAACAAAACTTTAGTGTTAGAGATACAAAACAAAAACATCACAAAAAGGTTTACTGTTCCTCACGGTGTCGGTGATAAATTTAGTTCTTTATCGAAAATTAAATAAAACGCTGTAATGTACAGGCTTCTGAATATTCTTACCAATAACAAGTAAATAAATATTATGCATCTATTTAAAATGTAATAAATAAGTTTAATAAAATGTAAATAATGTAATAAAATTATACTCAGCTTTCAATGAAATTATAAGGACTTTTTCAATACTGAATTAAGATAGTACTCACATGCCTTAGATGGGAATTAAATTACCATCACATCTAGCAACTATATTTAACAGAAAACGTCAGCAGATGGACTCAGTGTAACTGTTATTTCAAACGTTTACAGGAATTAATTAAACCTTCAGAAGAACAAAGAGTGACAACATATTTTGAGCTTATAAAGTGTTAATATGATATAAATCATAAACTTGTGACCTTTGTAACATTTATATTGTTGATTCCACTTAACATAATTAATTATTTAATATATAAGTTTACTAAATATGCCTGGTCACGTAGGTTCCGACCGAGTCAGAAAACAGAGCGTTGTTTACTTAAACTGTTTCACCGCAGAAACTTCCTTTCCCTAATAATACGATTTACCATTCCGCTAAGCTAAACCATCATAACAATTTTTTTTTATATTTACTGAAAAGAAAATAAATTGTTTCAATCCGTGTGCTATGATTTTGCAGTCTTGTTCAAATTCATAGACGTTAGATAAATATGAGTAAGAGCATAACTGTGGAAAATCGACTGAACGGAAAAGGGGCCTAAACGAAGTTATCCACAGATAGGGATGTCCATGTACACATTTTTTCAGCGTAACACTGGATAAAATAAAAAAAATCGAAGTGCTTTAACGTTAAATAAGGAAACTTTATGAATTCATTAATTTTAATTGTTTTGTACAGCCCTCCTACCTTATTTAACGTCTTTCCAATGTTGTAGCTGTTTTATGTTATGCAACTTCGGCAGAGAATTACCCACATTTTCCACTAGCGCCTGACCGTTGATGTCCGTTTTATATTTTACTTAAGGCAATTTAAATAATTTGAAAATAACGTAGAGGTAAATTCATACTTTTCAAATGCAAAATGATATGTATTACTAGCAAATTTTTATGTAACGTCGATTTTCTCAATAATCGTAATACTTTTAGACCATATCCTAGAGAATAGGTGGCTCTGAAATATTTCAACGATTTTTTTGGCTGATGTCTACATGAAACTGCATGCATGAGGGTGATCTAGGAACTGACAAATCTCCTTTAATAGCATAAAAAGGGAGTGAAAACAGGGGGTGTGGAAGGGCTATACTTTAAGGATCTGACTCGGTATGCACCTGAAAGAGATGCAGAGTAAACCCTATGGAAGCTGCATCAGGTAGGTCGGGCTATTGGGTACATGTCTCACGCCCTTCCGACCGACGGGATCGAAGCATTCCCCTCTCCGTACCTCGACCAATTTAGGAGACACTTGGCTGACTGCTCCCAATAGAATTAGCGGACGACTCTTACTGTAAGCCCAAGGTCTGCGACTTCATAATATACGCCCCCTAAATGAGATCTAGGTGCCTCGGCGAATGAGAACCTTGAAAACCCAGAGAGTGAACGAGTTAATGAGCATAGCCCGATTCTTTCCCAGATCTACCTGCGAGCCGTAATCATCACCGGATTCCTTCCCGGCCGCTGAGGTGTAAACAAATGGAAACGATCTGATTCTTTCCCGACCAAATAGTGCAGAAAAATGAAGTGGAATCTATTTTCATCACTAAGTGCAGAGATTTAAAAACACGATATAATTCCATGGATGCGAAAGTTACAGCAAAAAAGCAAAATAATCTTGAAAAAATCACACAAACAAAAATATTAAAATTATGTTCAAAAACCAATAGAAAAGTCACGAAATTGTATTTTTATATCCAAGCTTTCGGATTTATTTTTTATTTCCATCTGAAATGTAGATCAGTAGATAAATAATATTAATATAGATGGCCTTTATCAATTTAATTAAAACCCCAAAGAAGGTATAAATACGGACTAAAAAGTTACTTTTTAATTAATTAAGTTAACTGTCTTAAACTGGTCATGAACTGTTTCATGAATAATTCGGATAGTTTTAATTGTATACTCTTAAAAAATGGAACATGAGTAAGAATATTTCCAGTTGTTGTCCTGGTAGTTTTGATGTTGTTAAGTGTAGACTGAAAAATGAATTAGCTTTTTAAAACTTTAATGTTATATTTAGAGCGTTGGGAATATTACTAATTTTTTTATTCTTTGTGCTAAATTTATGGTAGCGTGCAGCTCTGACCAATACAACGGGTCGGTGTCTGGACTCACTGAGATTTCAAGTAGGAAGGAATCGGGCTGTCATTTATACCGATACCGGAATAAACACGGAAATCGGGTCTCACCCGTCTAAATACATTCTTCCTAAATTCTAGCAACCTGCTCTAAATTGATATTTGGATTTCTCTGATTTCCTCTACTATATCGTAGGTATTATTACGTTTGTATTCGTTTCCAAAATTATATTTTTCATGTACCACAACATGGCGCGAAATAAATGTACTGTTTATACGATTATTTCCCGTTTTCTGTTGACCAAAATACGTGAACATAATTTAAAGTAACAAACAAAGCCAGTGGCTTGAAACGTCAGAGCAATTCAGTCACCGACACTGCGTGTAGTTTCCGATAAGAGCTTCATGGCAGTGTTACGAGTTTTCTGGTCATGAATAATACGAGTACTAAAACGGCTCATTGTAGAAGGATTGGCGGGGCAGTTAATCTGCCAGGCGAGCGATCGGCAAATACCTGTCTGTCCAGCAATGCGCCTGAATAGGGCGAGGACTTGATTTATATGGCGGAGTATTATTACCTACCTGTCCGCGGTCAACTAGCATGATGGACGACTCGGTTCCGGCTTAGAATATATCCCTTTCGTCAAACACGTTTCCTGCTTCTGATTATAGTGTCTAACATTCTCGTCAATTCGTCATCAATTGTACGTAGATGTTAAAGTTCGTGTTTGCAGCGAAAATTCAGTAATTTCGGGATGGATGGATGGATATCGTGTATCAGTTACGTAATGCACTCAGCTCCAGGTGTGACTGTATGCAGCAGCTATCAATTACACTACAAACTGATACTGTCTGAACTTAATGGCTATTAATATCCAATTTAAAAAATTTAACTTAAAACAATTTTAAATGTGAAAAATTTCCAAATATTAGTTAAACGATAAAATTTGGTCAGCTGAACAATTTAAATTTATTACCAAATATTCCCGTAGAACTCAAGATTTACCTTATTTCATCGAATTAATAGAAACTGCACTTTGACTCGTGCAAACAATGTCGGCCACAATTCTGTGAAGTCTATTTCCTCTTATGACATTCACTATTCCTTCTCTTCTATTTCCAGTGGGGGTCATGCAGTGACGAACACAGTTGGCTTGAAATGCAGACACCGTACACTATAGGTCTTGTAATCTTGATCTCCCTCAGAGCTACTGAAAACTGCCATCATATTATCAGATCGTCTTCCACGATTTAGAAGTAACTGACCCAATAAAGTGAAAAAAAACTTGTGGAAAAATATCTTTATTTCAATGCAATCTATTTTTAACTCGATACTTTTTCCAGCGATCCACAGAAGTTTCGATCCGTCGAGCACATCAAAATAGTCATCACCCGCGGACTCCACTTCATCGTTGCTTGGAAAAATGTTTTCCACCTAGCCTTTGTTTCAAGTTTACAGTTTCCAACTTACTGATTTTGGCATCTGATCAAGGGCGTATGAGCTGGCTCATTGTGATGAAAAAAACTTTATTTTTCACACAATGTTATCTTTATCAATTGCTGCAATCAGTCTGCATAATACTTGCAGTTGATTAATTTTCTATTTTGAGGATAATTGCTGAATATTATTCCAGACACATTCCAAAATTAATGAAACTATTACTTGATAAAAATGTCTTATCCTTCTTTTGCGCCGATTTTTCCCCTTCAGTCCACTGTTTTGATAATTCCTTTGTCTCAGGTGTGAAGTTATCGGCCCATGTTTCGTTCATCTTGTCTGATACCTCGCTCACTTTTAATCTTTGAACCTTGAACTTTTTGTAAATCTACAACATTTTACGCTCTACCATATGAAGAGAAAAATTATCCAGCTGTTCAAACATTTGAGTAATTTTTTGACGAAAGGTTTTGTAAATATTAAATGACGGATTTCTTATGTATCTTGTTGTCTTTACTTTTATGATAATGGCTATCTTGCCGAAAGCGAAGTACACAAATATGTAATAGATATTATTTTCAATATAAAGGAAATATATACCAAAATATTGATAAAATCATAATATTAAGATAAATATATTATCTAAGAGTCAGAAAAAATAAAAATTACAATAATAAAGTATGATTACAAAATATTAATACCAGTTTTCTTCCTGACGTTGGGATTTCAAAATATGTTATGCGTGTGTTAAAGAATTCGAATTAATAAATATAAAATATCTTCTTTATAACGTTGAAAATTAATTTGGATTCAAATGAGTGAAAAACATCGTAGTCGGATATCCGTATAAGAATATTTGTGCTGCACTAATTACGTTTATGTTTAAGATAATAACTAAATCTTAAAATTTTTCAGTTAGGTTTGGATAATAATTAATGTTTCACTGGTAATGGAAAATGATATTTTATCTCTGGAAACGTGTACAAATTCATCATAGCATATGTTGTGCCCAATGCAATATATTTTCTTCTTATCTTACATTCTTGGAAGGTATAATTGTTTCATTACTCATATTTTCCAGAGGTTTTGGTTTGGTTATTGATACAAAGAATGTGAAAGAATGCCACAAAGCTTAAGTCTATTCACTATTAGATTGCAACCGCGTGAGTAATGGTTAATACAAATGCAAAGCAATACGTTACCATAATTGTTTAGCATTAAATTATTACATAAGTATAACTAATTTAAATGTATGCAAATTTTTTTCATTAATTCAAGTGCAACGTGTTACCAAATGTTTCTGCAATGCATCAATAAAATAAAATTATACCATAACCAGATCCCATTCACTCTCAATTAGTTCCCATGCTGTTAAAACCCTGAATAATACAATAAATAAACGGCCAATAAGTCAGCATATAATTTTATTACTATTTAACTTCTTGGAGTTCCCTACAAACTCCACTAGAAGCTGTTTCTTCTCGTTACTGAGAAGTAATTAGTGAACATGAAGACAAATATATTCAAACAGAAACAAATGTGACCATAAGTAGATACAACAATCAGGGACATTATAATACCTTAGCATGCATTTCGACACGAGCCTTAGTTTGGGAACCAACATGTGGAATATAGGCAAACTACTTAATTATGAACTGAGAATATACCATTGCCTTTTTAGGGATAAACTCAACCTTTCCAAAACAAATTTCTAGTTTATAAAGTAGCCATAAAACGGACCTGGTGTAGTTATATCCCCCACGTATACGCCCCTAACTTATTGATGCACACCTAGTGACGTCTCAATATATTAACGTGTGTAGAATTAAGGGAAACTGTGGCGTATTACGTTTGAGGAATAGTATTCCCCTTTAGTTTACGGACGGACGGCATTAAACTTAGAGTTACTTCAAGTACGTACTATACTGAAACACTGGCTATGTTTCGATCAAAAATTCTCCAACTTATCACTAAAACTCCATGGTAAATCCGTAATTCCGTTATCTGAAGGGACTTCAAAATCGACCCTGTCAAATCATCTAAATCCTCTAGTCATTAGCCTACTGGATAACAGCAATAATATAGATACAAAGGCTGCGAAAAATCTATCCGACAGGCCCACCAAATAATCCTTCAAAATCAACTCAAAGTACCTTAAGAAACTTGAGAATCATCCAAATCCTCTAGTCATTAGCCTACTGGATAACAGCAATAATATAGATACACAGGCTGCCAAGGACATACCCAATAGATCCATCCGACAGGCCCGCCAAATAATCCTAGCTAGTTCTACATAACTGAGAAGTAGCAAAACATACTTTACAGTACTACGACTCAAATTCAGTTCGTCGATGTCCATCTTCTTGTACGTACAATACAATAACTCCAAACTATTACAGATGCAGTGCATCGTATTCCTACGAAGACTAGTATACACTTGAAAGTGGCATTTTTAGGTTTAATGTCTCTTGTCATCCACCTTGTCATCAATTGAGGTGTTTTTACCTATAAAAGACGTTTAGTCCAGAACTACCCACGTATATTTCTGAACTAAGAGTCTCCAAATGCTTGTTTCAATATCCGATGAGTTCCAGCAGCTCTTTTCAGGAGTTTGAAAGAAAACTAAGAACTCAAGTTTCAGATATATTGTAATCCTTTATGTGTGGAAATTTTGACAAAGAGATTTATAAACACAAATCAGCCGAAATGTAAGATACCAAGAATATGACTAATTTATATGTTGGTTTGAGACAGATGATCACTCAATTCCACATGAGACGTCCATTCAACAAATATGACGTGTATTAAAAATGTATTATCTTCGACTCATTCGCTTTTCGACATAATCCCCGAAGCGACTGACAGTCATTGTTTCCGTTTGTCCGCAGCAACTACTGGTGCTGGTGCTGCAGATCGTGGCGACTCTGGCACTGGAGCCTGCGCATCACCGCGCCCTCCTGGACCAGGGGCTGCCCGACGTGCTAAGTCAATTACTGTTACCCTCTGACGAGTGGTACTACACCAACCACAGTACTCGGTACGCGCGATACGTGAAACACCATGCAGCCAGAGCGCTCGTCTACCTCGGACTGCAGCACCGAGTCAACCTTCGGTTCAGCGTCTACGACATCCTCCAAGGTGGGTATTAACTTTTTTGCAATTCAATTAAGTAATATAGCTACTGCGAAAAAAAGTTAAAAGGTAAGCATCTGACCAATAACCTAACGCTAGAAAACATGTATGTGGTTGAAATCACATATTCATCTTCCGTCCATTTGATTCGTTCGTCCTGTACCATGCCTACCGCGTTAATTTGTTTGTTATTTTAAGAGATTAATTCTGAAAGTGATCACCATGGGAAAGATAAAAATTATTTATACTAAATTTAATTACTATTCTTACAGTTACACATATTCCATTGCTTTCCTACTTCTTCGTACCTTCAGTACAAAATCATTTTCCCAAACGACGCCAAATTAATGTTAATCTCACCTCTTTATCTCATTCAAAGGAAATCTTTATGGGCAATCAATTCCAATGGTTTCCGGAAGCGGAAGTTGAACATAGTGCTTTTAGAAGTAATTCGTGGAGGTAAGTTGCTACAACTGAGGACGTGTGAGCAGGAGCATTATTGAAACGCGAAATATTCTCTTCGAAAATGAGGAAGTTTCGCTTTAAATTACTAAAATAATGCTGTTCTTCTCGGAATAGTCTCAAGGAACCACCATGAGGCCGTGACTTCCACTGATGGAACACTTACGCCTTAATCGAAGCACTTCCACAAAGTTGGACTGCTACTTCGTATCTGGAGTATGTTAAAGAATCCCCGTTTCATGAATGATAATAAAACGACTCAAAAAAGTATTTTATTTTCGTCTAAGTAATATTAACGCTGATATGAAAAATGTATTCAATTACTTTCTGGTCAGTTGGACAGCATCAACATACCTAAATGTTTTAGTGCAATTCTGTGAGAAATGTGTACCGACATCTTTACAGTTTCCACTATCGGTAACTTTTAAATACTGAATTGCGGATCTTAAATATTCTTTCCCACGGTCGTAGTGGTTAGTGGATGGTCCAAACGCTCATAATTAAAGTTTCGGACACGTTGAAAACAGACGCCCTACTTCTTTACCCTTAAAAATCTATTTTGTATAAAAGTCTTTTCTGTACCTGTCGTAGATTAACGACTTCTAGCATATAAATTTTTTTCAATTTATCATTCAACACCTACACTTTTCCTCTATTTATAATACAAAAATCGTGAAGTGGAATGAAACTTTACTATATATGACATTGTAAAAGATTATAGGGTTTTTATTTAAATTATTTAATTGAATTACTTACGCTTTTGGATATATAAAAATATTTAATATATTAATACTTAATTGGGGTCAATTCAAGAGAACGATTTTTAAATATCAGGGTTAATTACTTATTGGGGTAACCACGTGCAGCAGAGATTACGTTCACTTGACGAAGCGACCGAAACTTTCTTTTTCCTTCGGGTTGAATTGAAGATTTTCCCTCTGCCGGCGGAAAGTGAGATGAACCTGGCACTGCCGGTGATTGAGTAAAACCCCGTATTCCTCCTTTTTCCCTCTGGCCTTCGTTTTTCTCCATACCTTCTCACTAAAAATCAACAATTCACTCTTCACTTTCAACTCTTGTTGCACTCTTCATCTTCTTCCTCCTTTTCACATCCTGATCAACACTCCTCCCCTCCATCTCGCCTTCTCAACGTCTTAAACAACTCTACCTTCTCGCCCTCTCAATGTCTAGAACCATTCTGCCTATTTTTCAGCTTGTTGACTCCTAGCTAAACTCGTATATTCCTTCTACAAGGGAAAACGCTTTACCGTCATGTTTGCACCGCCGATCCTCATGAGTCCTTCGTTTAGCGCGAGAAAATTTCCATGACACAGCTAACAAAGTCCTTCAGAAATTTTGAAGGGTGAATGTTCCTTCAGTAATACCAGATTATTATTATAAATCCACAGACAGGCATTTCCACCGTCCGGCAGCCTGGCACCGGGAAAACCCACTTCTTACCTGCCTGTCGCCGATCCATCTATAATGTTCTTACTGTACCTTTAGATCATTCAAAAATTCGAATAATGTTAGGGAAGGGTCCTACTGCGCTACACCATCAAACAGGCAATAATATAGAATTGGAAATGTCCAACTTGCTCCATCACTGAAAGAGCCAAGAACCATCCTTTTAAATTCTGAATATAATATAAATTCGCTTACCAGTGTTGAATCAGCATCATAATTTCAATTTTGTTGGACAGTGTTATCGTGGTGGACATTAATTCTTAAAGCTTGTATATTACCCCATTGCAATTGGCTCCGATGATTTTATGACCTAATTTTTTAATATTGTGATTTAATATTTCGAAATGAATTCTGACGTATTAATTTGTCTTGCATTTACTGAGTTGAAGCCGTGGACACTAAGCGCTGTCTGGGTCTGAGCTGTGTCTAATATTTCTTGCAGAGGATTTGCCACCACCAACGCCTCTGACTGAATCTGTGGAGGACACATACATCAGCATGACATCTGCACCGCCGCCTATTGTCCATTGTCCGCAAACCAACAACGTCCTGGGACTCTCCGTAGAAGGGGCTGTCATGCACGTGCTCAAGACATTAGAGGTAAGCAATGCAACCACCAATTATATTAATAACGTTTTAATAAATATTTCTGGTTTTATTAACCAAGTCTAATTTTTATCGTCTGTCTAGCTGTATTGATGATTATCGACAAAACGTTGCGATCAGATTGAAATTTGTAGTTTCATACACCGACAATCATTTATTAAGTTTTTCAACTGAAACTGACGCTAATATTAATAACGATTACTAATTTATATTTAAGGTAACAGTTTCAATTTATTATTACGTATAATATTGCGAAGGATAATGTAATGCAGAATCTGTTGCATTTCCGTATATTAACTATAACGTAAGAATTTTATCATATGATTTTCAATGTATTATTAGTTTTGCGTAGTACTAAGCAGAATAAATTGTCACCGTAATAAACTGAAACTAACATAGACATAAATATTTGTCTACATATTCACAGTTATAAAATTTGTCGAAACAATACATTTATTTCCATTGAAGAAAACATAATTTTAAAGACTTCTCAATGTAGATCTCATAAATTGTTATTCTCAAAATAAATTTCCTATAAATGTTTCCAGATCTTTTATTTAATACAATTATAGAAACTATTTTCTCTAACCATTAATTCGTTTCGTTGATTCTCCCTCCCAACATTTTTCACTCTGATTGGATTAAAAATAACACATTGTAAGATTCATTTTACCTTCATTCTGTGTTCTCCTACACATTATTTGTACATGTACCGGGTGTTGAGTGTATTTTCATATTTATGTTGTTTATACATTTTATTAACAAACTTTTTCCATATTTAATCAATTGATTCACTGAATGGTCGTAGGAATAAAATTTACAATTCATAATAGTAATAAACCTATTTTTCAGAAAGTTTTGTTTCATTTCTCATTTTCATTACTCACGCTGTACCCAAAAAATTATTTTGTAAATTCACAATACACATTACCCAAGGAGCAGAAACACACGCGCAGACAATGGAAATATCACTTCATGGAGCTGCACGAGAAGTGATCTGACTTTCCCTAGTGCCTCCAGACGTTAAATTAAACAAGTAAACACAAACTGTTAAAGTTATATATTGTATTTTTTTACGATACTTCTGCAGAAAGTTTAACCTTAACTATTAAGGGAACGGGAAAGAAATTTCTGTACAAACTAAAACGCCCTATTTAAAAGAATATTTTTACACTGATTCACGAAACTTTGGTAATTATTATTTCTATTGGTCTTTGGAGGAAAAATATCCTGATATTGTGGATACACGAAAACATATGCATGTTAAACTCATTAAGTTGTGACAAGTGAAAATTTCTGTTACACATGTTTTAGGATGACTCTTCAGAAAGGGAGAAAAAATAGAGAATTATTTGAATTGAGTTTTCCAATTTATCATAATTCTTATTACTAATGCTCCGCCATACAAATTTAAACACAACCAACTGTAATTATAAAACCTAAAAGATCGTCTAACGAATTTTAAAAAAATGCCAGTTCACGACTGAGAAAAATCATATCACAAAATAGGTGTTTGTAGATAAAAATTATAAGATTTTTATAGATTCAGATTAGTGTTAAAAATAACTCATTCCCGTCTAGAGTTTTAAACATAACCGTTTCCATTTATAATTTATTACTCATACTCTCCGATACCAACGCCCTTAAAAAAGTTTACGTTCTGCCCTTCTCAAAATTCTCTCCATACAGGCAGTTCTTTACGCAGCTGTAAATGGTTCATCGACGCCGTAATTGAAAATTGAAATTGCTGTTTTTTAACGTCCGCAGAGTAGTCCATCCAGCAAACAGAGGGACTCTGCGCGTAGCGTATTTCCACTTACAGGCGCTTGTCACTCCCTTTATGAACAGACTCGCTTAATTTTTAACAGTGACAGGTAATTAAGCATATCAAACGCACTGACTAATGAGATTCGACGCGTTATATAACTTTTAATTATTTCCAAAGCAACCGGAAAAATCGTAAAACTCAATTTTCAAATATGATTGCCGCAAATATTTACTCTTTAAATAATATGGAGAGGCCTCAAATTTTATAAGTTAATTTTTAAAGTAACAAAATGTGTTTATTATAATCTTTAAATTACAAATATGGTTAGTTGATATGTACAGTATTTCCTTTATAAAGGATATTAATTTAAAGGGTTTATAAACGCTAAATATATTGACCTCAATGAAATTAATAGCATAGTCAACGAAGTCGATATTAATTTATAATTACAATAAAATGTTTTAAAACATAACACACACTGTACAACTTGTGTTTTCATATTTTAAAATATTTTCAATTATGCTGTTAATTAAAATTTATTTTTGACTAAATGAATTATTTTTTTCGTGTATTTAAAATAGCCAAGCTAAATATTATCTTTTCAATACCACTACTAGTAAATAAATTCCCAAATAATCGACATATTAAAATTTAGTAATATTTTTCTGATACCACGTTTTATTCGTTCAAAAATACATTTTTTATACACAAATTTTCAAAGTTAAATTGGGCGATTCAAGTTTTACTGTTGTGAAATAACGTACTAGACAAATACTCTTTGAAGTAATCTAAAGAATCGAGAAACACGTTAATACAATTGGTATGTGCCTGATATATTTTATTATTGTTAACATCTTGCACTTTATGGATGATTTAAAATTTAATAGTTTCTAATAAATTGATAAGTAATTTTATTATTTTTATTACGACTAAAAGAAGAAAATATTATTTACATGCTTTTAAACATCTATGTAATGATATATTAAATCGAAACACATTATTTGCAATCTAATACAACCCACTTAGGATTTAAGTCCATTATTGTCAGAGTATGAGCCATTGAAAAAAAATTAATAAGATATAATAATTAACGTAGAAAGCTTGTATGACTGAACTTATATAAATAAGATACTCATAACTTATTTTATATTTTGGATTTTTAATCCTCTCACTTATTATTAAACATTTACCCATCTAAATTGTGTCAATTTTGATTCTTCGATAGACTCTTTCAGTTATAATGAAGTAACTTTCCTTTAATGATAGCGTTATGATAGGAACTTTACAAAATCTAAAATAAAAATATGTATTAAATTGAGAAGCAACTTTTGACTATAGTCATTAAACCAACTTTTGAAATATACTTAGATTTCGTAATATATATATTTTTTTTAACTGGAAGTTTCTCTCGGAACACAAAGTGGCAATTTTATAAGATTACATTCACTGACTGCCAAAAAAATACAGCATCCATCTGTTTATATTCTCAATATCAGAAATAACGCTATTGTGGAATATAAAATAGCACTGAAGTATAATAGCCAAGGTAAAATATTTATTAAATATTTAATTTTATAATAAATGTAACTTTTCATCCCTACGTTGTAGGTAGTAATAAATAATTAAATAGACGATAGTTTACAACGCAAATAAATAGTATAATCTGGTTACTTATAATTAACAAATTGTGATCTTAAAACCGTTTAATGTTATGGTTTAATTCGCTAATGGCTGTATTGTTTATTTGACTTAAAATAAAATTATGAAAAAGAAGAAACGAAAACTTTTGACTGCTTTCACAACTTCCAGAGCTTACATGAGGGAAAACAATGTCATTCAAACAGATTACAAAACTTATATTGTTATAACTGACTGTTTTTAAACTAAAAATTAAACTTTCAATGTTTCTAGTATAAAACTTTTATCTGTGTTAACGTTTACAGAATTTGTATGGGACCTAATATGCAGTATTCCGCTCATCAAACCAGTAATACATACATTCTACATCTTAAATTATTTTGTTACCCCAATCAACCCTGTTATTATTCATATATAAATGTTTTGTTATAACCGCTTTTTATCCTGTTGTTGCTTTAAATTTGCCAAAAGTTATTTAATTTTGGCTTTAAGATTACGTTAGAGCAGAACACTATTTTTATTTATATTACAATAATTAATGCATTTAAATGGCGTGTTCCCTAAGTATTTTAAACACAGATTTATTTATATTTGTAGGTGTGGGTGATTAACTTTACATTAATCTATGAGTTCAATCTATGAATTCATGTTCCATAAATCGGGGATAAGAATTTTTTATGCTGTGAAATTTGTTGTGTTTCCAACCATAGTTATTTTATGCTGGGAGGGGTGATTCGAATAAAACTTTAAGTTTCTACCTAAGTACGTAGGTTTTTTTAAATCAATTTTAGTAAAAATGAATTTTTATTTATATAAGTATATGAATACGATGTTTAGTGTCACGACTTCTTATACGACTAGAATGACTTCTTTATATACAATTGGCTGAGATGTGCGATAGCGAAGGAGATTTTTTCGGTTTTCCATAATTCAGAGCAGCACTCTGGCTGCACCGTGCTTTATTACGTATGCATCTACACCTCAACCTGAAATCCCAAATATTTAATTTATTACGGAGCAACGGAGAACTGCGTTGCGGCACTAAAGTCTATAAACTAGATATCAGTTAACGTCACAAAACTTAACAAGCAAATTACCATTCCAGATGTCTTGGAGAATTAACATCTTTACTGTTCTTGGGCTATATCGTTCTATCGTGAATTTTGAAAGGTTCAGTTAAGCGCTTTAATGACTCTGTTAATCGCTTTAGAACACTACGATAAAGTTCGAACCGACAAACTTTGTAATCAAATAAAAATTTTATTCATTAGGTAGTTATATGGGTTTTTTAGAATAACACGTTTAAATGTGTGTGTGTATTTGTCTCGAATAGGCTCCGAAACGCCTCAATGGATTTAAATTAAATTTTTATGGTTTAAAAACAGGAGATTTGACTGAAATATTCGTGCATATTTCATTAATATATAATGCAGGAAATATTAATATATATATATACATCCAAAGTGAATTTTATATGTTTATGCTGCGAAGCAGATCATCCATTGTTGAAGTAGGATTCGCGCCGTTATTAACCTATTGTTGGAAGCGTGCTAACTCCCTCAGAATTAATAAAGTTCTTTGGATCTAGATACGATGTACACGTAAATTGGTTTTATTTTTCGCGTCAGGTAAATTGTAATATTTAGTAATTTATGAGGGGTGGTAAAACGCTATATGAGGGTGATCCAGAATTTTTTTTCGGGGTTAACAGGCTACAATAGGGTGATCCTGAAAATAGGCAACTCCCCTTTAATAGCAGCGGAAGGGAATTGAAAAGGGGGATGCGGAAGCTAGAGAAAGATAGCCAAGGTTTAACTAGGGCCCCGGGCTATATTTTAAGGATCCTACCCGGTGTTTCAGCTGAAAGAGATGCAGGGAAATCCCTAGAAAACCTGCATCAGGTAGATCGGGCATTGGGCTCTATTCTGACGCCCTTCCATATGTGGGAGACGAGATTGCTGTTGGGTTGCATCATTCCCTTCTCCGTGTCAGTTATAGGAGGCAGTTAGCCGACTGATCAGCGGAAAACTCTTGCCTTATGCTCAAGTACATAAACCTCCCAAAATAGGTGAAGGTGTCTCGGCATGTAAGAACTTTGAAAAAGAAAACCAGAGAGAGTACGAGGCATTCATGACATAGTCAGGTGAGTCCGCAGTCACTCTGGGGGGAAACGCCTGCGATAGAACACTCCCACAGGCACCTGTTATTCATCCAGAAAAGGCATGATAGCGGAACCTGTTCAAAACCAACTGCGAGTTATAAGGTTTGCCCTGAAGCGATCATAAATGGATGATACTGTACTTTTTATATATTCAATGAATTCAACTTTATTAAAATTCAGTACTTGTTGTTTCGTTTTAGGGCAAAATAAAAAGAAATATTTAAGCGCAAACGAAGTCGAGGGGTTAGCTAGTTTAAAAATATTTTTCACCTGTTTATAATCATTCTGAATCATCGTTATCAATAAACATTGATTTATTGTATATGATAAAATAATTTCTTGTGTTTTAATTTCTGTACTGAGGCATGCATTTTTGAAGTGAAAAGTCGGCATTTTGAAAGAAAAAAAGAATACCAAAATACATCTTGTCATTGACCTTATCTTCTTCTTACAGCCAGAATACCGTCACAATCATGAGTTTTCCTAACTATTGTTCATAATCTTCTTCAATATTAGAGATTTTAGACAATATTTTATTGAAATATAAAATATATTTTTAATATTGACGTAGAGGAGAAATATGAAGTATACAAGTGTGTATCAATTTTATAATTTACGTGACTAAAATTTAAATAGTGCAGGTGGTTTGGGAACAATTGTTCCGAAAGCTCCTGAATCTGGCACTTCTCCGTAAGACAAACAGACTGCAAGAGAATATCCATATTTTATACTTATGTTGTGTTTCAGACGTCCCTGAGCCAGGGCACAGCATCCGCGGCGGATTGGGCGACGCCTCACTGGGCGCTGAGCGGCGCTTCCTACACTCACGCCACGCAGCCTCGCGGTGAGAACCTGACTCTCTTACACGATAGTCTTGCGGTAGTCTAGTCTAGTCAAGTTTTGTGAGAGACAAGGTAATCCCGTGTGAACAGCGCCTTTAGTCAGCAATAGTCACTTCGCCTCCCACCCCTTCTTCCAACATGGACCATTTCTCTACCTTCCAGCGGCCGCGATGGTTCCTAAACGCGTTTCAACGTATTAGTAATCTTGGCAAAAACCCCAACATTTCAATTTTCATAAGTTGAAAAATATTTGACATGATGATGTTGTACTGCTAAGTGTTAGCACGTTGGTTACTTCTTCAGAATTTTTTTAATTGATTTCATTGAGTAGCATTTTGTTACAGTTGTAATGTATCCAACTATATTACAGCGTAACACTGTAATATGACCTCAGGAGCTTTAAGTAAACTTCTTTTAACTAAAAGATTTCGTTTGGGATGGCATCGTCATATTGGGAAAATGGGAAGAGTTTGAAG
The DNA here is from genome assembly GCA_034510155.1 of Eucriotettix oculatus. Classification (NCBI taxonomy): domain Eukaryota; kingdom Metazoa; phylum Arthropoda; class Insecta; order Orthoptera; family Tetrigidae; genus Eucriotettix; species Eucriotettix oculatus. Next base: position 65,413,067 of record CM067379.1, on the reverse strand, counting down.
TAGCGTAATGTAGGTCCACCATCAGAATTTTTTTACAATATGAATTATAATGCTTATAACTTTAATAATTCTTAAGATATATACGGGTTTAGTAGTATAACCTCCAATAGTTGATATAGTACCCATAAAGTTGTTAAATAACTACAAAAGAAAAAAAGTATATGACAGAAATCGACGGCGATTACCGACTACTTTTGTTTCGGTTACAGAGAACAAGGAACTTTGATGTCATGTTCCAAAATAAGTTTAAAACAGTGGTGCTGTTTACCAGTTATCACACATGAACTCCTCTGTTTCAGAAGTAACCAAAAAGAAGCCCAAATTAACGAAACTAAATAATATGTGGATGTTGTTGATATATTATATGCCACTTATAATACAGTGCTACCCGCAACAAGTGGCCAATGGTAAATTTTTATCATTCATTGAACATGGCTGGAATAATTTGAAGACTAATAATAAATTTTTAAAATAGCGGAGAATAGTCTAGCAGATGATAGATTGTATAACTCACAAAATGCTAAGATGATTTTTACACACAGGCTTTTCAAATAACTTTCTAAATTCTCTTGATAAAAATGTAGACCGACAAGACCAGTGGACTACGAAGATGCAACAGAAAGTGAATTACCAAGAAGTAAACGAAAAAATGTAAACAATATATAAGTCAATATTATTGTGAAACGTGTAATAATTAATTTTCTTTTTCGTATACATACAAAAATAATCTTTCAAAAAATGCTTTCACTAAGTCTTAAAATGAGTTGATAAAGACACATTGATTACATTGAAATAATTATTTACCTTATAATATTATGTATACACGTTACGATATGAGGCGCGGCTCTTTTCTCCACAGCAAAAATTAATTTTTCGGCGTCGAAGAACCATATTCCGCAAAAATAAAATTGAAAAAGCGGTCGAGCGTGGAGTGACTATCGGAGATTTTGACTATGAGGGTACTGTGTGGCTCTATGCAAACCAGATGGGAGCGGGCGATCTGCTGGCATATAGTTTCCAGATAATCTAGATGCCTCAAAGACAGGATCAGTCAAGTCAAGTCTGTCTTTACCTTGTCTGAACGACTACCATAGTCACGATGCAGTTAGCAGGTACCTTCTGTTCCCAGCTGACTGAATAGTCTGTGACTAAGAGTCTATCTTGTGAACGTGCCCTATATGTTCTCCATTTAATAAATACATAAATAATATATAAATCAACATGGTAATACTAGTGACAGTTACAGTCAATGCATGAATATTTCAATGGTTTTCTTAAAATAAGAAAATATAATTACGCAGGAAGAGCTTTCCCGATGTAATAGTTGAATAAATGTTTAGTTATTTCAACAGGAACGTTAAAGCTTAGGCTACAGTTTCTATCGCGTACATTAATATTTTCTCTGGTAAAATGATTTATTCATTCAATTAACCATATATTTTGCTAATATAAACAAAAAATTAGGCCTTAGGCAATTAATGTGGGAATAAGGAAGCGTTGGTTAGAGAATTATTACAATTCATCTGTTCAACGTAACAGCATAATAAATATAGGACGTAGGATTTTCCGACGTAGATGAAGGACGAAGAGTTCTCAGGATTCCAGTAAGGTGAAGAAGACAGCGGTGTCAGCCATTGAAACGTCGTGGACAACGAACTTCTTCACCCGACTGGAATCCCGAGAACTCTTCGTCCAGTAATTATATTTATCTCTATCATCTATAATAAAATTACGTATATGTGTAAATCTGTGTGTGTGTGTGTGTTTGTACGTTCCTCATACAAATCTGAACGAGTGGTCCGACTTCAATCAAATTTCGTAAATCTTTTCATTGCGAAGCCGAAAATCAGTACTGTTGGGGAAGACTCGTCTACCTTCCTAGGGGCAAGGGGGTGGTAATATTTTAATAAACAAAAAACGACAAGTATTACCATAATATAAATATATTTTTGGGTCACTTAATTTTATAGCGTGTTTAAAGATACTGCCAGCATATAATTTGAACCCCAACCATAATGGAAGAGGAGTATTTTTAGGGGTGGCGGTGGAGGAGTATCACATAAAAGTAACCAAAAAAACAATCGATATTTGTCTCTAAACCAGTGTAAGGTGAGCCGCTGAATTTAATTCTGACATTACAATACTATTCAAGTTATAGTTCATCACCTAAGAGGGAATAGAAGTATCTTTAACGGATGGAACAATACCGACTAACTTTTTATGACGTATTTTTGGCAACCCGAAAATAAAACACTGTTGTAGTACGACACGGCTACCACCACTAGGGATTGGTGTGGAGCGACGGAAAATTTAAAATTTCCATAAACAACAGTTATTTCATTCTAATGTATATTCTTCTGGGTCAATTAATTTGATGAATGTTTTTGCTGAATTTGTTTGCTTATAAATTAAATCCCATTCAGCGTCAAAGAGGAGTATTCATACGGATGGGGGAAAATAGAAAATAATGGTATCGAAATCGGTGCTATGCGAGTCATTGAGTTTGATTCTGACTTTTAACTTACGATTCAAACCGAAGTTCATTTCCTAACTGCGGTATGTTAGGGTACTGAAAATATTTTTAGCCTTACTATTGTACCAGGAGTATTTTTTCCCTCGTTGTCCTTTTAATCATGTGTTGACGAAGAAATAATTAAAGTGCCGGACTAATATTAAATTAATACGCAGAAAGAGCTGGGTACCCAGCTAGTTATAAATAAAACACAAAGAATGACCAAAATTCTTTTTGCTTAGGTTTCCTGCTCCAACTTTCGGGACCTCCTCAGCTCTTCAATTAAAATATAAAAAAATACATGTTTCTACTACGTCTGGGGTGTAATAAAAGAACTGAGGGCTATCGAAAATTGGGGGTTGAAACTTTTTCATATTAAATTATTCCTTTTCTGAATTTTGGATTTTATTCATTATGAATGTATTTTAATCAGTGACATTTACGACCACTTACTGAAAAATTTATTATTAAGTTTGCTGACTTTTCTTCAATATATTTGGGACATTTTCCGGAAATGATAAATTTTAAAAAACTAAGCCAAATGTAAAAGAGTTTCAATATTACTGCCAGATTTATACAAAATGTGATGCATCAAAATTTAATATTTCCTGATGAAGTCTGAAATATTATGACGTAATGTAAACTAAATAAAAAAAATTACTGTATTTGTTCGTAAATTTATTCTATTTCATTGTTATGTAAGTCAGTAGTCAATTAATTTACTATTTATAAATGTATTTATTCCACTTAAAATGTCGGTAAAAGGCAACAGTTAACGTTCAAGTAATACCGCATATTTGGCACCACGTGGAGCCTTTATTATCAGTAATAATAAATAATAAGCTTCTGCACTGGGATTGAAATTTAATTCACAATTGCATAACAATTGAATGGTTTTTGATCAATTTTTTCTCTTTTTATGCCCAACAAATGAAAGAGTTCTTCAAAGAATGCTTTAACTCTCTCTCCCCCCCCTCTCTCTCTCTCTCTCACTCCCTCCCCCCAAACTATTATTCGCCTCCTCACGCAATTGTTTTCAATTCGCAATTTTCGAACTTATGCTGACGACAGTTATCAGTCTTTGGAAGTTTAAGATCAGGTGCACACCAAGGGGTAATTAATTCTCTTTTAATTTTTACACTGATGACTTGACGAAAAATATTATTTGAAAGTCAGCATAGTCGCTGTCGATTGTAATATAAATGATTTAGAAAATTTAATGAGCGTTGTAAAATTTAACTTGACGTTGAGAGTTGTATTAATTTTCTCAGGGTACTATTTCCTCTGGACGTTATATTTATAAATGTTTATCAGACGCTAATGCGGAATTTAATCATCCAATCCGTAGATCATTAGTGTTGTCAGTCACCATCTTTTCCGGTTATGATCTCTAATTACAATTTCAGGTCAGTATGAGTGATCCGTATTGATTTCGTGCTTTATTTAAATGAAATTTACTTCTCGGTTGATACTTAACGAGTCGCTTGGACGAAACTCGACAACGCGCGCAGTGTTTCATAAAAATATTATTTCCACGTACTACAGATTTCATTTTCTACATCATCATTATCAGTATCTCAGACAACTCTCCAGTGTTTTATTACTCGTCATGGGCTATATTCCATAAATTGTTTCCAAAAATAACATAATTGCAACATATCGTGACAATATTTTTTGTTTACTTTTTGCAGTATATTAAAAACCTTCATTGTTATTTTTAAACACATAGCAATGGTCTAAATGTTTCCTTTTCGTTCTTAATCTTCATTCCAGTTTTCCCGTGACTTATAAGCCGTATTTCCGTCATCATATGCATTTCGGAAACTACATAATTTTCTTAGAGTCAAGGTGTTTTATCCATAAAATTAAATTTATTTTGACTTTTAAGACAATTTGTTGAATTGTTAAATCGCTGTAAGGCTTCAATTTTGTCACAAATAATTAAAGTGAGTATGAGAAGAACAAACGTTTACTCTAAGTCAAGCAATAAATGATAGTTAGTGGAAGATAGTCGAAACTTTAGTTTGCGAAAGTAATTGATTGTAATTTTCGATTTTATATAAAAATTACAGTGATATTTTTTCATTGTGTTTATAGTCGTACGAAAATCGAGATCATTAGCGACTTGATACTTAGGTAACTTATTTCCTTTTATTTTCGGGAATACTCAGAGAACTTGAATACACACACAAACACCCAGGTCCTTATCTGGATTCGAACCCGGGACCTCTATGGTGTCAGGCTGTGAGCTAAGCACTAGATCACGAGCCAGCAAACAGCCAATTTGTCAGTAAACAATATTAATATTTATTTAATATTTGTGGAATTCATAGGGTAAATTTTAAATGAATAAGCCGATATGCACATGCGGATACAGTCCACGTCGCAAAATTATCCTCATGTGAATATAGGTTAATCTATTTCAAATTTACCGGATTAAATCCGCAAATATGGTTGATACGTCGTAGAGGTCAAATAAATATCAACATTGCTGAAACAGTTCTCAGGTTTCCACCCGGGTCAGAAGGCGATTAATACGACTGCAAGCTCCTTCGTCATCTTCCGAAACCCGAGAACTGTTTCTGCAACAACTGCACCGGGAAAGCCTTCGATCTTTAAATATCAATATTGTTTGCTGAAAAATTGACAGGATTATTATAATTGAGGATTTTATATGATGATTTATTTATTGAATGAGTAATTTTAGTAACATCAGGATATTCTCATAATATTCTTGAAACAAGAATTCATCCATTCATGGGGTTACATAATTCAGTCTGACTACAAAAATATGCTATTCTTACAATATGGCGGACTTCCTAAAAATGACGAACAGAAATAGGATGGATCATTTCTCTTAAAACTTTAACGATTTCTTGTTTAAAAGGAAATAAGAAGGTATCTTTATCAGTACGTCCACACAGCTACAAATTTGAATTGATTATCACACACATTATTGTCTGTATAATGTTTGAAAAGAGAAAAAAGAAAGATGTGGGTCGATGTCAGTCTCCTTCGTCGTGTTGTGAGGGGTTGGTGTGTTGCAGGGCAGGCGAGCTCGCTGCTTCACGGGCTGCTGGCGTGTCTGCCGTGCGTGTTGTCCCCCGTGGTGCTGCTGCGACTGCTGCTCCACCGGCTGCTCACGACGGCCGCGCCGCACCTGGCGAGATGGCGCAGCTGTGCGTCCAGGTCTTCTTTCGCGTCTGCGCATGAGGGACCCCGCACTCCACGCAGTCGCGCCTCCTCCACGGACACCGAACCAAGTTCACTCCGGAAACGTAGAAAGGTAGTGCTTAAAGGCTCATAACAATTAAGTCTTATGTTCTTCCTCACAACTTCCATTACGTGATGTACACTGAAAGGCCTAGTGGCATTATAAACACGTTATATGGCAAGGAAAGTGTGTAAGCGAAACAAACGAATCAAAAATCTTTCAAGGAACGTCGTCCCACAGACGCCCACGGCAGTAGTACGGGAGCAACCGACCAGATTCGTCACTTTAGAGATGTTCTTTCCCAGACGCCGGACGAAAATAATCTGTCCTTAATCAGCGGGTTTCCGCATTTTCGTCAAGTATCGTCCCAAGTCTTCCAGAGCATACACCTCAGCGTATTTGTTTCAAAATTCTTGATTCCTTCCCCAACGGCAATGGTATCTTTCTCTTGGATAACTGCCCGTGTCACAAGGGCAGAGGAGCATGAAAGTGACATCACGTTCATATCTTGACGACTCTCCTGATGGATCATATGTCAATACCTCGCTAATAAAACACCTGCTCGTAATTTAAGCGAATTACCTGAACTGTTCGTATATACCTCCAGAAACGTACAATCCGTACCGTGCCGAATCGCTGTTCGACTGCACCCTAAGGTGCTCAATGTGCGCCTATTTCTATGGTAATAATTTTAAACTCATTTGTTTACTTGATATTGTTGTTCTCCTCCTCTGCTAATCATACCGTACCTTCTGTTCCTGGGTGTTCAATGTACTTCAATATACTCCACCATTTCATCAGCATTTTTCAATCCTGTACATTCTTCCACAACCACCGTTTAACAGAGAGTCTATACCATTCCGTATTCCCTAACAGTAATTCTTCTTCGAATACTACTAAACCATTATCCATTGACATAACTTAAGAAGTTTATATATTTATAGTTACATAAGGCACTGAAACTCAAATAATCGTACATTTGCTTATTGAAAATTCCAAAGCATTATTGCCGTACCAACTAAACAAAGCTTACCCAACCACCAACCATAGTATACCGCTAAGCACAAATTCATAGGAACAATTTTTTCTATATTACTTTAAGACTTTCTTTTGTTTACTACCGACTTTTGACGTCATTTTCAGAGAACCTAACAGTACCAATGAATTTATTACATAATAACAATAATAATTTATGAGCACTGTAACGTTTAATGCAGTAATTTCTGTTTCCAATTAACGCTGAAAAATGCATTTTACTTGAAGCCATGCTTATGTTTTGAATAATTAAAGGTTTTCTGGGAAAGGAATAATGTCGTCCTCCGATCTCCAAATATAGTTGGACATTTTCTGCATTTTCATAAAAAGTCATTCAATTTATAGTTAAGTACACAGTTTGATTGTAACTAATTATTTTATCAATAATTAAAATTCATTATGAAAACAGGGTCTGAATAGTATTTACTGGCTTTGCGTTACCGTTCAACTTTTCATCAGATGAATAGAATGACAAGAAAGGAACAAGATTGGTATTAACATTTTTAGAAGTAATAGTGGAAGTGATTGTATCATACGTTGATTTTTGAGAAAACTGCGACATAGATTTATATTTCAAGTAAACATGAGCAGAATATAAGGATTATAGATTCAATAAAGGTTTTTGAATAATGTTCAATAAAATATGTTCTCTCTTATATTAGACATTCAAATGATGTACTAGTTCATAATTCAAAATGGTAGTTGACTTTCAATTAGTACGTTCCTTTCTGTCCGCGAATACAGGTGAACCTGACCGTGGACTGCACGTCGGCCCTTGACATGGAAGAAGGCCAACCCCACAACAACACCAGCACCCGTGCACGGACGTTGCACCGACCGTCGTTCCAGCAGGTGAGCGTCGCACACTTGCCGCTGGAGCGCGCGTGTTCGTTGGTGCCCGCGACTCGCGATTCCCTGGGTCTGGAGCCCGCAGTCCAGGCCACGCTGTTCGCCTTTTCTCACCTTCTGCGCCAAGCCCCCAGCAGGGACTCGCTCCAGAGCAGCAGCGACGGTCGCTCTGCGCCGGGATCGCCGTCGCTGGTCGTGCTCCCCGTTCCGGCGCAGCACCTCAAGCCACGACGTTCGTCCTTCCGCTTTTCCAGCCTGCACAAGCGACGGTCCAAGTCACAGGCAAACATTGCCGCGGTGGCCGTCACCGCAGCTGCGACCAAGGGTGTCGTCGTTCATCGGCGCGGGGACACTCCCGAACAAGACATCTTGGCCTTCCAGAAGCAACTGCAGAACCTGCCGGATTTCGACTCTCCAGAACACCAAGACCCGGTGGCTGCGGCTGAATTCATGGCCAGCCGCCCGTACTTACGACCCAGGTCTCGCTCCATGCCCCGGGTCTCTTACGAAACATCATCACGATTCCTCACGTTACCCGACGCGTGGGCCCCGTGGCCAGGAGGGGGCGGCAGACTTCATCGCGGACGATCAGCCGGCGCTTTACCTCCTCCTGGGGAACACAGTCCAGCCACGACGCCCGTGGGTGACAAAGGGCCGCCCCAGGGTGGCGATGGCTCCAACAGTCGACGAAGTAGCTTGAGCCCGTCGGACCGGTCGGGGAGACGCAGGGACAGCCCCGCCTGCATCCTTGTCGAAGTTCCACCATGGCACCGCGCCATCCTCAATTTTTTGGAGGTAATAAATGTCATTTCATTCCTTCTTTGCCATTTATTAAATACAAATTGCTGGATACATATACTTAACTGCGACGGAAGTGAGGAGGGCTTGAAATAACGATGCATTGGACTGGCTCCTACGTCTAAGTCTACTACGCAAATTGTAGTCTAAAATCAGAAATCATGTCAAAAATGGTCCAAAGTTTACGAACCTTTAAGATGCTACATTAAATAAACGAAATAAATTAATCATCCAATATATTTAGCATGAATTTAATGTAATTCTAGTGAAATAAATAATTACAGTTCATGAAATTTGGGTAAAGTTTTAGTCCCTGTCCGTTGGACCAGCCATCAGTATCATCAATGGATGACTGGTGTCTGCCAGGGGACGGATAGTTGTTTTTGCTGTTTAGTAGTTTTCCTTTTAGATAACACCTACTGAACCAATGAGGCACATCCTCAAGATTCAGATAGTTGTTAGGGAGGATGCAAGCGTTTTAGATCCTCTGACCCTGTAAGGTCAAGGGAAATCTACTCGTGGCGTCCGTGTTAATTCGCCCTACGGTGGTGAAAAAATTTTCCTGTTTCGTAGATACAGGTCGTGTGGAGTTAGTCTGCGAAGTGGCTTTCCGTTCCTGCCGGTTATAATAGCTGAGACTGATTCAAGGTAGTCATAGAGTCGTCTCAAACGACTAAGGTGTCACTGGGGGAGTCTAGGCATGATGAATGCAAACTCCATCATCGGGCTTCGGGACCTCCGGTAGGGTGCCGCTTGGCAATAATCAACCGCAGGCATTGCCCATGCAGTGAGAAGAATTTATACCCAGCTTGGGAACCGACTGGCAAGTTCCAAGGGTCAGCTTAGGGTAAATGCAATTCCTCCCTGTGGGACCCTGAGTGCGTTAGTGACGAAAGGAGCAATGGGTAAATTGGTACATTCAGGTACGTAGAGCCTCTGGTCTATCCTCCAGAGGCCCTGAAGCTTTAGTGATGGCTTGTCCAAGTCCCAAGCCAACTCAGATTGGAGGTAAACTCGAGTAGGCAATTGGTTCCCGGACACAATTTTGTCCCTTTCCTTCCAAGGGTGCAGTACCCTTCCCGTACGGATTTAGGCATCCAGATATTCCCGTTGCCTCTCTTATAAGGGATTTATAAAAAAAAGCATGGTGGAAACCAACCTACATACAATTCAAGATAATCCATTGAGAAACTACAACGTTTCGATCTAACTTTGAACCCATATAAGGTACTATATTAATCAAATATTAAATGTTAATCTAAATTTATATTTATTTAATGCACCAAAAACTCTTACTGCGGCAAAAAGTTGTTCAAATGTAAAGATTCTAGTTTTGAACTTGCACGTGGCAATAAAGCATCAAATTTCTTAATGTTTGGTACCTGCTAATACTTTTCACTCATTGTCGTATCTGAAAGGTATACAACTCCAGTATAAAGGAGTGCTAGGATACAGTTTTCAATAAAGTTGATGATATAGACAGAAACATTAAGAACTGTGGAAAAAATTATGCTCCTTGAGAGAGAAAATATTTCCATAGATAGCATCTAATTATTGTAGTTTCCTCCATACTTAAAACAGCCATTGTCAAGTCAAAAGTTGCTTGTCAGCCATAGACTAAATAAGTTTTATTAAATTTATGGGAGTAATTTATATATTTTGTGTAACACAAGTGCTGTTCTCAGCACTAAAAATCATTAGATAAAAACTTGTATTGGGGGCAAAGAATAATTTTACAAACAAAAATCTGAGTACCTGAATGCAAAGTGTTCACCTTATTGTGAACTCAAAAACTGAGTGGTTAAGGTGAAAATTGATATAGAAGTGCCATTAAATTTGGAGCGATAAATATATTTTTATAGATGCTTCTTATAATGATAATAATTAAGATGAACTGAAATCATTCCATAAACAGTACATTAATAATCATTTTTAAATTCACCAATGATGTGAATTTAATTAAATGGAAGCTATTTTTGTATAATAATTTATTAATTACAAAACAAATTGTTTCTAATTTAGTCTAATTTTAAGTGTTAATATTTCCAACAGACATTAAGAACAATAAGATGTTTCCAAAGGTGCGGGACATTAATATTGGTTGTTTATAAAGTAAGAGTTATGATTTTGCTTATTGTTTGCGTAGGAGTGGCTGCGAGTGTCACGAGTGGAGTTGGACAGGAATCCTCCCCTCTGCCGGGAGCTGAGAGACTTCCTGGGCAAAGTTTCTGGGTGTGGGCCGCCTTACCAGCAGTGGAGTGCAGAGATGCGTCAGGAATACCCAGCTCTGGTCAGTATCATTACCTTACACTGGCATCAAGGAAATTTTCTGCATAATTATCCTATTTCGTCCTATCTTCAGTTTCCTCGTAAAATCCTATATTTTCTTCATTACTTAACATCATTGGACTTACTAGGCTGAATTCGTGACTCCGGAGCATTGACCTCTATATGAGTTTCGATTTAATCTTCTCTCTTGTGCTCTACTTTTCCATCAACAGATATACAAATATTTAATTTATGATTTTTTATTCCACCCGACAAAGGTACCACTTTAAATTTTTGAAGGAACTGAAAGATTATTTTGCTTGTTATTAGTATTATTTTTTCTTAAAAACATCACTGTCCGTGGCTTTCGATTTTCTTATTGCATTACTTAGTAAAATTCATTACACTTTCTGATATTATTGTAATTCATTTATCCGTAGATTTTGTCATATTCATGCTCAGTCAATCAAACACCTAGGACTCTGACCGTTATTATTTTTAGTCGTGAATTTATTACTTTTCACGTTTACATCCCCTTTTCAATGTTAGTGTATTGCATTAATATAATATTTTCTGACGACCATTCCTCAATTACATTATACTCAATTTCAAAAATGTTGAAATAATAAATATTATTAATTTATTTTAATTTAAAATTAATATATTAATCAAAAATATTTTTTTAATTGAATTACAATTTCATAAAATATAGAAATCAATTAAATAACTTTTGGAACGACTAAATTTTAATACTTATTTTTTTCTCACTCTTCATTTTAATAGTTATACTTCCTACCCAACTTATTAAATAATTCTCACTGCATAACTTTTCAGAATGTTTTCTGTGTTCAATCTCCAATCACTTTCTCTATAACTCTTCCAATAATGAACTTTTACTCATCCTGTATAATGTAGTTTAAAATCCTCGTCCTCCTCTATCAACTTTAAAGTCATTGTTTTGGAAGTCCAAAAAGTTTAATTTCTTAACAATTGCTCTCACTCCCAAAAATCAATCCTACACGTCCGCCGTGTACCTTCTAGACAAGAAACGCCCATAACTCAATTTTTCTGTAAGGTCGTATATTTTGCGTCAAAGAGTAAAAGCGGTATTTCCCCTCAAGAACACCTGCTACCAAGTTTTCTTACGTTTATATGATATATTGCTCTTAATTGTACCCCTACGACTTCATTTTAATTTGTGCAAAACTTTTATCACGTCGTTTGTCCGTTAATGGAACTTCATGGTTCCCATTGTTAACTAATATCGCATTGATGACCTCTCCATTTGATATTCTGCCGATGTTAGTCTTTCGTCAACACTGGCTATTTATCCACAATATCTTTGTGTAGTAGTTATTCATAGCGAAGTTAAAACGTGTAAAATATATTTTCTTATATGAGTTGAGTACGTAGCCAGTGATCACAATTCCGTATATGATATTTTTCTCTTTTTTGCAGACCCGAGACCCTGACCTCGACAGCGGAGATGACCTTGAGGAAACTGACCGCGAATATTGTCAGGTAAGAGTTTTCCACCATCAGAGCGGCGTGAATATACAAGTAGGACTTTAAAAACACGAACACAGTTCCTTTTTATCTCAATTATCTTTAATATGTAGTCATTTTTCTTCAATGCTGGGCTGAGCTACATTTTAACCACCCTGACTACTATTTTCAACAACAGGTGGAATTGTTTCTGTTGACGAATTGAAAATAATAGGATGATTTAGGTTTTATTCGTCCTATTTCCAGTCTAAAAATGTTGCGTTAAAATTCGTTTCAGTTCCATTAAGAATTTCCATGATGAGATAGAATTACGTACCTATCATCGTCTACAGTTATTTAAAGGCATTAATATAATATTATGTTTCCAAACAGCAGAAATTTTCCATAATATTACACTTTTCTGAAAGTAATGTTCTGCTAAGTAATATAAAAACAATTCGATGAATACTTCCAATAATTTATATTATGATAAAATGTATTTTACAAGATTCAGAACATTTTATTGTGTGTATGGTGTTTAATTTGTGTGCATTTAAACTGGAGCTGTATTTGCGACATCAGCTTTTCAATCATTTCCGAATTGTAACATATTAAAAATTATTAAAAACAATTGCAAAATAAAATCTTTTGCTACGAAATTGTCGCGAATTTTGTATATTTAGTTCTTAACCGTGATCACCATTTCTACGAGTTTCACAGACTTAAGACAAACTTTGGTGTATAACAGAGTGTATTTCAAAGTGAATTAAATTCTGTTTAATTTCTTTCAATTTAGATGTAATCATTTAGAATTGAGAATTGAATTGAGTTTATCACGTCAGACGTGAATTAGTCTTTTTTAAATGCTAAATAGTAGTGCAAAATGCTGTCAAGAGCTTGTAAAAAAATGCAATACGATACTTTTATTTACAAAAAGTTAATAATTCAAAGTTTAGACTGTTTAAAGACTACCTTCATGATTAAAACGTGTACCTTTAAAAATTATTTTCAAACGGGAGCCGATCTAACCATGAAGCTCTTCATTCTACAGACCCGTCAAATTTTTGTGACGTTGTCAAATATTATTGTCTACACAGCTGAAGTAAAGGGACGATGTTGCAAAAATTGCTCTGCATGAATTCTCTAAACGCCAGAACGACTCCCATTTGAAAAGTATTATACTTTGTTTTCTCTCTGATACGACAGATAGCTTAAGTTGCTACGACATGTAAATGACAATTATACAATACATTTAAGTCTTCGGTCTGCGTTTATTTTTTCCAAGAATTTGTAAATGATCCTACATTATTGCCTGTAGTTGTTCTAGTTTACATTTAACCCTGTCTCATCTGCGTGAATAAAATACGACTAAGTTATATGTCAATAAACTGATTTTCAGGTTGACATAAGTTCTAAATTGCAATCCCTAGGTTGGTTTCCAAATATATTAGCACATTTAAATATATTTATATATTTAACACTTCAATCAAATCCCCATTACGCCTTCGGCAACCCTCATCACACTCTGTTCGCTCGCTCCTGTCCCGCTCAATAAGATACGTAAACGTATTTAAAATATCACGATTCCTCCGAAACATGCCTAAGAATAATTTTATCCGTTGGCAGACAGCACGGACATATGATAAAAATGGAGGCTCTCTGAACATCTCAGTATTTTGTTTTGATAGTTTTATTAATATTTTGTTTTTTCCTGTGCTTAGTCAGCGTATCCCGTTTGAAAAAAGGGGAACCATTCTTAAAATAATTTATTGTTACATAATTTCTCTATTTTTTATAACAGTGACGGGAAATAAATGTTATAATTATTCAAAATCATTTATTTGCTCAAAGAAGCTTCCCGTAATTTTTCGTCAAATTCATTTTCCAAAACCACATTTTAAAATTCCTTGCAAATTGATTTGTTTTGATCCAATCATTTCAATTAAATATACTTGAAAAGTAGTTTAATGGTTTATATCTCATTAAAATGAACAAAAAAATTGATAATAAAAATCCTAATTTTATTAATGGAAGCATAATGCAAAACTCTACTGAAATGACATTAAAATTTGAGCATTACCCATAATAAGATACCAAGAACATAAATGGAGGTTTCTTAATAATAATATAGTATAGCGGAATAAGATGAAATTATTATAATAGATTCACTAAACCTATCATTGCTTTATTTTCTTAATTTATATTACAATTCGATACAGTCAAGGTTGAGACATTACAGGGGAATTTATTTTGCTCTTTCAGTTTCTCTTCCAAGATACAGTCGACACGTTTGACTTAATATCTACAATTATTTCTTATCTTTCATCGTAATGTAATCAAAACACACCACAAACTATTACTATTACTATTGATTCGCTAAAGTTCATAATCATCCATTCCCTAAAGAGAGAAATGACGAATTAGTGGAATAGAGGATAAAATGGTCGCTGCAAGAAATTGAGTTGCTGAGGATCGAAGGAGGTGACAAGCTGCACGTGTTCTCATGTTATCTACGTATGATAAGTGGCTGTTCTCAGAAGCTCAGCTGTCTGTCCGTGTCCGTTTACGGAGGGCCTGGGCAGGTTTCTTCAGCCGATCTCGAAGCGATTTAGCGGTAATGCTTGTTACACATCCAGTCAAGTCAGCCAACTACCAACCGGAACTTTAACCTCGTTCTTAGACGGTGCTCGCCTTCTACAAAACAATCGATTGAACGTAATACATTTCCCAAGTTTTATTACGGCTAGACATTCGCATTATACTGTGGAAACTCTGCCATTTTGTTGAATAATCGAAACGACTACGTTATAAACCTTTATTTTGTGTGATTATAATTACAAGGAAGATTCACCTTATATCTGTGTTATTAATAAATTCACTCTGTTTTTTAAGGTTTTTCTGTTAAATGAGGTCATATCTCATATTTAAATTCAGCTTTGGAGACAGTTTCAGATACCGTAGTAAATGAAACGTAAATATTCTCATTATTAATCCTGTGAAGAAAAACTATTATTTTATTTAAGTATACATATTTGATAATAATGATAAAACAGAAAATTTATTGTTCGTCAGATGCAAAGAAAGGACTTTCGTTCCGTAGTTAAATATAACACGTTTGTGGTATACTGACGACGTTCTTTTATCACCTGTAATTTGTTCCTCTTACGTGTATACAGGAGTCCGTGAAACGTGAATAATGCTGTATTGTTTCCGAGAATTTCCTTTCACACTGAAAACTGTCGTTTGGTAGAACATCGGTATTGATGTTGCGAGCTGCGGTGGACTTGTTGTATCTGCAGAGACAGCTGCAGGTTCCCCACGTGTAATATTCAGTAGTCTCGTCTCCAACTTTCAAGTGGACGTATATAAATCAGTCTCGGCTTCCAAAATCGACATGTATGAAAAGTTAGGAAAACCGAACGTTAAGATTACGGAGGCACGTCAGTTAGAGGACAGACAAACCGCTGTAAGGGAAACAGGGAACGCGGAAAGTTCCGACGGACGGATCCTGGAATGAAAGGCTTGTGTCAGTGGGTCTGGCGAAGATCTGATAGTTCACATGACACACCGCCGCCTGTCGGCAGTTCCTACTGGTCCTGTTTATGAGCAGCATCAAGCACACGTTCCGTGAGTGAAAACCATTATCACCACTAAAAATTATTTATTTTTATAAATAGCAAAATTTGCGTACCGTCTTGTAGATTAAACCGCAATTACTCATATGAAATATAAAAATCATATTTTCTTAATGTTATGTGCATTTGCAGTAACATGTGTTGGTTGAAACTTCATCCTCCGAGAAACGCGTCACTAATACGAAGCAAAGCAGTTATTTGTTACCAACGGAAATGCGCGTTTCCCAACCATACATTTTCATTGCTTGTCTCCCTCAGCTGCAAGTGATACGCAGTTATAAACTACTCTCCGCATCACAAATCCTGATAAGATCCCTGAAAATTAGTTGACTTTGTATAGCTACTATAGAAGATAAGAGGAGAATACACAACGAACTGTGATATTCTAATTGAAATACCTGTTGACTATATCATATTCTATTCAAGAAATACTAAAATAATGCTTGTATGTGAGAAAAAAGTGCTTTCAATATAAGCCACTTATTAAGCGAGGTGAAGTTATAGATAAGACGAATATTAAGATATTGTGCGTTTCTCAAAGTCCATTGAATTTTACAACAATCAATAACATGGCATATTAATATGTCGTATAGGATTTAATATTTGTATTTAATTCTAAATAACAGCAGTCTTATTTAATTTTATTAGCAGGATTTTTGACGCCTGGGATTTATTATTAATCGGTTATGCTTGTAAATAACAACAATTAAATGTAATTTTAATAACAGGGTTCTTTTATATTTAAACTTAACGATTTTTATAATTTCTTGAATCTGATATTTATAATTAACCTTTATATTCAATGTAGCAAATAAAAGGCACTGAAATTAATTTGTCGGTACAGGTAAAGGAATGATATCTCAATTAGGACGTGATGGCAATATCACATAGAAAGTGTTATACATACATTGCTGTCTCCGTTAAATATTGGCGACTGTAACCCTCGGAAAAATTTTCTGTTGACTGCTTGGCGTGGTGCGTCCTCTTGTGTCCTTGAATTGAAATCGTTGATCGACTTTCTTGTCGATAGATGAATTTCCTTATTGATCAGTAACGCATCATCCTCATAGTAGGATTTTGGAACTCTTACAGTCCCCTAACATAGTATATAGTGTCTACAGTTTACTTCACTTTTTATAGAGGCAGTGTATTAGTTGAACTGCTTCCACTAATAAACTGGTAAACTGAATAATTGTTGGAACTAACTCTTCTTGAATAGCAAGTCTAACTGAAGAATTCCGTACAAATTCATACTTAAGAATCCAGTGTAATGTCATACTTACGAATTCCGTGAAAATTCTAACTTAATTATGTTCTCTTGCTCTAGCTCTAGCCCAGAGGAAAACTTTTTTCAGCCCATACTCATTTCCAATATTGCCAGGTTTCCAGATCTATCTGCCAATCATCTCGCGGCTTTCCCTTCCCAGCCCACAAAGTGTCACTCCTGGGGAAAGTTGCGTGTGGACTTCCCGGAATTTCTCTCCTCCCTGCTCAACACATTAAATTTAGTTTCCTGTTGTGCCGATATTGTTCCATTGTTTTAAACCCAGCTCCTATCTCCTTATAGCTAGAGGATTCATCCATGATCCCCTTTGTCCGTCTTCTATCCTTTATGAAATGTCTGCATTGTTACAACTTTTAAAGCAATTCACGATACTTTATATGATTTAACATGTAATAGCCCGCGCGCGTATCACATTAACTAATTGATTTGGGCTGAACGGAATAATGTATGATTAAGTAAAATTTAATTTAAAATCCGGTATTTTCTTTAAGACTTATAAATTTAATATGGCTTATATATTATTACGAATGTTGAATATATTTGTACTATAATTTTTTATCAATATCAATTTAAATAATAAAACTATTTAACACTGATATATTTTTGAAAAATAATTTTCATTTTTATATAGAAACAATTAACTAGTTAGGTTAATTTTTGAATTACTATTTGTAGACTAAAATGGAAAATGACAGGTATTTTATAACAAATATAAATGAAGAAGAACAACACGTTTATGTGGTGTACGAACTAAGAGAATATATTTCAAAATGAATACAATATGCGTATTTAAATTTCATTTTTCCGGCCATATATTGGTGTAAGTAGAAATATAAATATTTGTAGAGAAATAAATTAATTTTTCTAATATTATAGGCAACATAAAGCTACCGAAAGTTTAATTGCCATATTTATGTCTAAATAATGTACAAATGTTTGGGTTTTTAGGTCAAAAACGCAAACTTAAAACCAAACAATTGGTACATAATATTAATATTATGGAAGGCCTTCCGCAATGTCAACTATGGTAAAATCGTAGATGCTGGTTGGATACTCTTAATTATATTGGTAACTAACTGACTATAATAAATTTAGGTCATAGCAGCAAGACCATGCTTCTCAACGTTTATTTAAATATGATTATAAATAAAGTAATGAATTATCCTATTTTTTTCGTTTTGGTCATTCTTTGTGTTTTATTTTAAATTTACATTAAATTCTAAATTACTGTTTCTCATCACAAGTAATTATGAATAGGTTCTAGCATTGAATTTTGTAAAGTTTAACAACCAAATTATGTTAGTTTATCCTTATATGCCTTGTGAAATATGAAATTGAATTCATTTACCTATTTTCTTTCCCGCCATGTTTTGTAATATCTGCTTGTTTATTCCCGTTGATCTAATTCTTCGTTTTTATGGTCTCAAAGTTGTAAATCAACTTTAGGTGCTCTTTGCCTAATATCGTGACAACTTTTTCTCCCTCAAGAGAGCCTTTGTTCTCTTACAAATTATTATTTGGGAAAATGATTTGTTGTTACCGTATTTACTGGCGCATTTATTTTCTGGCGTCTCCCAAATGAGGTCTATTGATCCGTTGTTCTGTAACAATAAGCCCCCGCCTTAGGAACCACCATTATACCGCAAGCCGTAAGATACACATCGTAACCGAGGATTACGAGGGCGCTGCCCGAAAGGTTCATAACCCCCTCACGAGCAGTCAGATAAACACACGACCACTCATTATTATTTCGAATAATTTTTCATCGGTGTGTAACTTGCCATTTATTCGTCAATTATAACTTCTTTTCCGAAACGATCGATAATTCACTCCAAAGCTGAAGCAAATTTTATTCATGATTCTCAAAAACGAAGGAAGTGAAACATTTCCCCGACAATCAGTGACAGCTCTACTTACACAACTCTCCTATATTCATCTGCGTAGCACACGAACCCCGACCGCATCACTCATTAAGACGAGGGACGTGGAGCGGGGACAAAATCGGTGGCCGCTCTACTTATATAACTTTCCTTTATGCTTTGGCGTAATGGTTAGTGTACACGCAAGAGTTGTTAGAGCTCTATCAACGGGCTCTGGTATACCCTTTTACACGTAAGAGAAAACTCTGGCACAAACTTCTCTGCTAGAGATCTCTGGATGGTTTCTCTAGCATATTCCCTCGTAGCTTTTTACAGCTGATATTTTTCTCAAGAGAGTTTAGTTGTTGCAGATCAAGTTATAACGACAATAGCAGTAGTTGCTTTATTGGAAGAATATTAAATTCACTGACTCCCGATAATTGGCTCCTGTAGCTTGTCCACTTCTTCCTTAAATCGCCGATTAGTTGACGTTTTCAAATATCTTGCGGTTCTTTTACAAGTTCCGAAGCAATTTAATTACATTATTTTTTATGGATATGTCTATGATCTGTGTCAGATTTCTCTCGTAGGTAATTGCTCATTGATTGATTGCGGGACTCATCTTTGGGGAAGCCTCGTACTTTCTCTATTTTTTCCAAGGTTCTCAGATGTCTAGGCAACTTCATCTATTTAAAGAGATGAATGTACTGGGGTCGCTGACCTTCGTCATATGGTAAGAAATGTCCACTGATTCCATTGGATCAGTCTGTCAACTGCCTCCTAAATCTTGTTCAGACACCGAGAAGGTAATTCTGCGACCGCACAGCATTCTCATCAACCGTTGTTCGGAAGGGCGTGAGAATAGTACCTACCTGATGCAGGTTTTCTAGGGTTTTCTCTGCGTCTCTTTCAAGGGAAACACCAAGTAGGGCCTTTCAGCTATAGCCCAGGGACCTAGTCAACCATCGGCAACCTCGCCCTCCTCCCACATCCCTCTTTTCAATTCCATTCCTATGCTACTAAAGGGGCGGTTGCCTGTTTCAGGATCATCCTCATGTAGCCTCCAAAAGTAAATACGGTCGTGTCTATACTTCTGCAAAGTAATGTCCCTTAAATTGTATTTCCCTCAAACACAGTTACTAACTTTGTGGGCGGAATTCTGATTCAGCACCTGTTTTAATTCCTCACAGTTTCGTTTCGTTCCGTTCCGTGAAGTGACTTCTCCGTAGTGAGGAGCGTGTGTTATTTATTCTCGTGTGTAATATAATTTCATAATCTGTAATTTATAATATTTAATTGACTAAATAATTATTAAACCTAGAGCGTGTTTAATTTTTACTGTCTCGGTCGAGGAATAATGGAATGAATAAATTAAAATTGTCCGTTTCTCCTGCAATTTTTTGAAAAATATTATTTATTTGCGTAATAATTTATTTAATTCCAGACAACTAGGTGCCTCATCCAACGTTGTTGCCGCTTATATTCTTTCGTATATATCATTTACGTCTTCTTTTTAAAATATGGCTTTGTTTGGATTTATATTTGCTATAATTTACTGTCAATGAAACACCGTTGTCATATTTGTAAATTTTTCTCATTGAATTAAATTTTATTCCCGACTAATTGACACCTCACTTTTAATCACGATATTTGTTTGTTTGTGTTATAAACAGGGTGGTAATGAATTCACAACATTAAATTTATTAACGCCGTCATATATTTCCTCTATTAAGGAAACGAATAAGGATACAATTTCTTCCGAAAGTTTCTTTTCCATTTCTTAGGCCGTAAAGCATAGGGCTTATACCTACACGTTGTGCATTCGACCAATATTTTACATTCCTATAATATAAACTTCTAGGCATTTAAAATTATAATTGTTTATTTTGACTATAAATTTCGTTATAATTCATTTAAAGTTCCAGGTGCCCTAATGAAGTAATTAAAACATGCAGTTTATTATATTTTGGACATTCTAGAGGCCTATGAAAGATATCATTCATATCTCTCAAGTGATATAAATATCATATTTAACTCGGAACTCTTAACTGAAGTAAAAAAACTTCTGCTTTAACTGCTGAATGAAATATTATCCTTGATAATTTTATTTCATTTTTTTAAATTTATGAGAAACTTACGTACAAAAATAAGTTGATAAATTTTAAGTAATTTGTAAATGTATTATAAATTTTATCAAAATATATTAATTCTCTTTTCCTCACTTCTTATATACTTTAATTCATATTTAATGTATCTCACGATAATCCCGTGAAAATTATAGCCAATGGTGTCCGCAGTCCAATTCCTATACTCAGCACATTCGCTTAATAACTCACCCTATAAATACTAGTAGACTAAGTAAATAAGTCAGTCACTCACGATGGCTAATGGAAAAGGTGAGTTAATATCGATCCGATCTAAACTACGTAAATATCACTTAAATATTATATTATTTTAATCTGTAATGTAAATATAGAGTGAAATAGTAATAATATCGCCATTATAAAACACACCGTTCTTAGCTATTTATCACTAATCATGCAACATAAATATTAATATATAATAAATTTAAACCATTACTTAAATTAGAACATTTTAAATATAAAGCTACACGTTCACATTCCCAAACACAAGCTTCTACTTATAAGTCCCAATAATCTGCTATTTTCAGGGAAATTATTCCGTATTTACTATAATGTTTTCACATCGTCATAATCCAGTTAAATCTTAATTTCATTTGCGTATTGAATCATTTTGAATATTTGGTTAATAACGTTTAGAATGCACGGAATATTATAATGGCAATATTATTACTATGTTACAATATATTTATATTACAGATTAGAATAAAATATTGTCTTTCATTTCAGGAATTCAACAATTTTTTAAAGGATAAGAAGACGCGTCATTCAAGGTAGGTTCTATAAATAATAATACAAAAGTCTTATTTTAGTTTCTGGGTGAAGGCGGGAGCGATACAAAATTAATAATTTGGAAATGTAGGAAAAATAATTTTTGCTACTACACAACTTTAAATATTTTTATTAATTAAAGCATTTTATTAATTTTATCGTTTCTATAAATTGAGCTGATAGAATTCACGTACGAAAATATACAGTAAAGAAATCCATCGCATGCCAACATTGTATATGTTTTTTTTACATTTATTTACATCGCATGCCAACATTGTATATGCATTTATTTACATCGGTGTTCCATTAAATAAAAAAAACTATTGGAGTGAAATAGTTTAATTTATAAGGGCAGTATTAAAGTAGAATTTATAATAAAGAGTGAATCAGTGTTTAATAAAATGTAAAACTTACATACTGAAAATACGTTGACAAGGTTTATGAAAAAGAATTTACTCCACACAAAAATATATTCCATAAATCAATTATTACAACAATTAAGTCTTGAAATCAATCGTGAAACTCTCTTTCTTGAAGATATTGATGTACGTGAATGTAGGTGTTGTTCTGAAACTTTGCTATCTAGATCCCATGTCACCATAGAACTCATTTGGCATTATTCTTCACAACTCCTTCTCTGCTGTTGTCATTATTTTATATTATCTTTTCTCGTCCTCCTCTCTTTTCTTTTCGTTTATCGAGGTTTGTTAAAAATTTCCTCCCCCTTATATACATTTTTCTTTGACAATGATTTCTTCTACATCATGTACTTCCTGGCACCTAAAATACCAGAGATTTTCATTACATTCCAACGTATAATAGCTATGTTGGATAGTCGAGGGCGGCCGAAAGTTAGAATATTCTACCCAATTACAATGTCTAAACTAAAAAAACTTCAAAAATTAAATTCGTTGAAATCACGCGTTATAATAAGTTAATTCAGACAATAAAGACCAAAATATTGTTTACAGTGTTGAAACATTCTAAAACATTCGTAGTCCACTAACAAAATAAAAATTATAATATTTTCGACTAAAACTATAGAAGTAAAGTATCGTAATTTGATAATCGTACTACGAGTTATAAATGGATGTACTGTTGTAACATGACGACGCCAGTTATACGTGTCTCTGCTATGCTCTGACGTCGATAATTGGATTACTTAGATTGATTGGGCGACAGGTAATTTTTATTTGAAAATACCAAAATATATTTGAATAATACAAATGTATTTCGAGCAATGAAAAAAATCCACTGGTCATGGTCATACATATAATTCAACCTCCGCTCTACGTCGCGCCTCACAAATTACAGCTCATATAATTCATGTGGCGTCTGACTTCCACTATTCCAGTAGCGAAACGAGACCCAACACCTACACTTACGGTCGTGACTTCTCGGAAACCCAACGTCCTTATTCCGTCACGGCTCGTCATCGACTCGTCGATTCTCCGAGCTTTGCAACGTTTTGTGTTCTTCGTGGCATATCAACAATGTACCCTTCTGTCTACGTGTCGCAAAAGAAGCCGCCAACAAAGCAGTTTCGAGCGGTTTGAATGTTGTTAGATCATGTACTGCAACTCTCTTATGCTTTCGTTTTCATTTTTATACAGATAAAGTTAATGCTATTTGTGAATAAGAAACGGACTAAGTTTTTAACACGTGAAATATTCACATCAGCATAACATAATTACAATATGTCTTTGAAAAAGACTTTCTCTAGATTTTCCATTACAATTGTTCTTAAAAAAATTCAGGTTCATCTATTATTCAAGCAAAAAATAATTACGATTTATACATTCGATCGTTTTCTTTCAATTTAATTATAAAAGCAATGGTTGTAATTATTCGTAATGTTTTAATTGCCACTCTATACTAATATCTGTATTAATAAAAGAGAGAAATGGTAAAGTTTGTCTTTGTATTTTCACTTACCGATATTATTTTATCATCTTCCAATTTTATAAAACATATTTCATTGGATCTTTCTGTTGAACTGTATATGTGTAGGGAACATTTTCTTGTGTTATCATTCCGTGCCCTTCAGTAATGAAACGCTGTACGCAACAAATCCCTCCGTACTTATTTGACCACTGTTTGATGAGCTGCTTTATACATACTAATATTTCTCCCCCACTATTTAGTATCTTATGCAGCATATGAGTAACGTGAGCCATATACAAACTTATACACAATTTATACAACTTTCCCGGACAGGATTACTAACTTTCAACTAATTTAAATTTCAAAAAAAAATTGCTGGGTATTTTATGTTCATTCAAAATTTCCCTTACTAAATATTTCTTCTTACGGTACTAATGTGAAAACTGCAGATCATTTTTTACAGGATAAGTTCTGTCCAGGCATTTAAAAATTTCTATCAGGTGTATAAATTTTCATTTGTGTGATCTTACTATTAGATTTTAGAAACATTAAATGATACGTAAATTAATTACTTTATCTTTTTCTCTGTTTTCCTTACTTAATTCCTTGTATGGTATGTTTCTATTTTTTGTTAAGTACCCTTCCTTTATTTCTGTAATTCTTTGATCCATAGTTTATGTACATCAAACAAGGCTTATTCAAGCCGTCTCTAAAATCATTCTTCCTTCGCCCTCCAAGGTCGAGAAGGTTCAAAATAAAAAGGACGCCAAGAGGGAGTAATTAGGTAGCATATACCGGTCAAGCCATATAATTTTACGTTTTTCTCCGCGTATCTACTACGAACGTAAGAAATGCAAGGCATGTTTTACAGAATACGTTTTGTTCAGGTAGTAAAACCTTGGTTAATTTTATAAAGTAAATTTTCATTGTCATGATTGAACTCAGTCCTAGTCTTTGTGTTTCTCTTCGGTAAACTCTTTCCTTAAAAGAAAGTATTTACATGTCCTATATATTCACAAATGGCGTGTACATTAATGCAACAAACGATTCCTTGATCTACAATTAAAATATAATCTAGCGTAGGGTATAGCCAGAATATTTACGTAAGTAGTTTTTGGCTGATGAGAAATACCTAGTCGTTTCTAAATACGATGCGCAGTCATCCACTGCCCTATAATAGAAGGCAGATGCTCACTTTAACACGAACTTTCATTACGGCAACTTCATAGAGTTAGAACATCTGAAAATACTGACGCAATTGTACACATTGTGATCTATTGAGGATAATTTAACGTCAAAGAAATCACCATTAAAAGCTAAGGGATAATATTATCAGGTTATGATAACCTATATATCTCGTTTGTAAAAATATTATCAAATTTTGAAAAATAGTGCTAGCTTTTCTCCAATGACAGTTACCTTACAACAGTACTTGCTCCACCTTCTTCCCTGTTTACTTTGCATCTCGTACGCCATACTATGCAACGACCTATGCATAGATTTTCATTATTATTGGCTTAACACTATAAGTTGAAAACTAAAAATTATCCAGTAATTATATAATAAATTATTGAAGCAAATTTAAACGCCATAGGTTCAGCAGTAAATACATTAAAAATAACCATAATTGAGGAAAGTACGTGCCTTTTGTTTTGTTCATTTGATGTGGTCTGCTGGGACAGAGGGCAAAGAGACCCTAGATAAATTTTGTTCGTGGGCGAAGACAAGGTGCCTCATTGAGTCTTGGCTATCATCTTATCTCCACAAGTGGGTTTTACGTTTCTGGAGAACTTGGCCTTGCTATGTCTCCCCCATCCACCGGTGTCACGGGACCATCATTGAATCCGACGCGTATTATGGTACAAGCCGCATGAAATTCAATTCTCGATTTCATTTTGAAATCGCAAGAAATGTTGCTTCCATAAATATTAAAATTAATTGCCATTCTGGTGAACAGAGTGGCATTTGTTTGACCAGTCGCCCGGTATACTGTGGTCGCTTCCAGTTCGTCTTGCTAAATACTCGTATTCCCGCAGGAAGATGTGTGAATCCCAGGCGAGAGCTACGCCTGGAATGGTTTCCCACGACCAGGCTGTGCCAATCTAAAGCAATCGCAGCTAACAGGCAGCCTATTGACAGCGCCCTCATTAGAATACAAGCGCCACTGATTCACCTGCGCCGAGCCGAGCCCGGACATCTACAACTCATTCGATTTTCTGCTCTGACGCTTCGGCGGGTTGCCATTCCTTCCATATTTAAAAATAAAAATTGCAACGTCGATGACAATTGAGTGTAATATGCATAGATAATTTCTCAGAAGCTCTTTTTGTGAACAATGAACCACACTTTTTCAGTGCGTTACGTAGCGTAATCATTTTTTTCTACTTTGACGTTTGTGAAACATTCTGTCTCACATTTAGTCACATTTGTGAATATAACTGATGTTGACAGTTTAATAGTGTGAAATCCGTGATAGTCTCAATAATACTTCGGCAATTATGAGCGTTAGTAAGAAAACTGATTCAATTTTCCGCCGCAACGTCTCAATTTGTTACCAGTCTGCTGATAGTTTCTTTCCGTAGATGGTCAGTGTAAAATAAAAGAGGGATGAAAAAAAGTTAAGTCTTATACAACATTGCAGGAAATGGAATATGGCGTCTTTCATTGTTAGGCAGGTTTCACGTTACAGCAACGCGGTATATAACCCTGGAATAGTCAGGAATGTTTGTTGATTTCGTGTTCTTGCCAATCTCTTTCTCCTCCGCCATCCGCCGTATTAGTGACACGTATCGTTTGCTTTCATGTTATTGATTTAACAGTTTCCACCCCACGCCTCACTAAGAAAAGAATTTAGAACGCGGAATTAGGTTTACACCTTCCCATACATCTCTTAGGGTTTGAATTGCAAGTTTGCCGGCCTTTTTAATGCCAGAATCAGATTCAGCGGTGCAAATAACACCCGTTTCGACACCAAACTCAATAGTTTTCTTATTGTTTTCGATTAACACCTGTCCACCCCGACCCCTATGAATTCTCCTTTCCCATGCTGAAAGTGGTTGAGATTATACACAAATAGTTTCGAGGGAAACACTGTCAAGGTAATTGTCATCGAAAAGTATTTATTTGACGTAAATATCGGCCGATTTTGCATATTTAATAATTTCAGCCCTCTCGACCCTCGCTGATAGGGGTGATACCCGTGTCTTACACCAACAATGCTGATTTTGGATCGCAAAGATTAAGTGCATAATTTGGTCATATTTTCTACAGAAATTTATATTTTCATGCTGAACATATGTACACATACATACGAATTAGAGTTTTGTTTTTCTCCAGGGGAAATCAATATCCCACGTGACGGAGATTCGCCAACCCTAATGTGCCCTTGGTCCAGCGCGGAAATTTTTGCATGACACAGAGAACAGTACCCTTGAGAAATTTTGAAGGGTGAACGTTCCTTCATTAAAAAGGAGCCTAATCTTCTAAGTCTGTGGACATGGACTTTTTCAGGCCGGAAAAAACCACTTCTTACCTGCCTGTTGCCAAGTTAGAATGTTCTTGCTGGATTTAGATCATTTAAAAATCTAAAAATATGAATAAAATTAGGGAGGGGTCCTACTGCACTACTATATATATAATTAAAAAATTACTGTCATTATTCGTTTAAAATTAATCCTATTAATTAATATATTAAAGGTTATGGTTTCAATTTCCTACACCAAGTTAACCACAGGGCTAACCACGACAGATTATTTAAAATTTTCATAAAACTACGTACATAAGCTTTGGTTACCATTAATTATTGGAAGTTGGAGTGTTTCTGCCTCTCTCGAAATCTATTGTTATCTCAAATTTGGAACGATGCTGACGTGTTGCGCTCCAAGTCGTAAAAGAATCTCATCTCCACCACATCTGAGAGTCCTTGGAAGATTCTGTTTCCTCTAAGTATTAGAATAGTTTCCACAGGTTCATATTTTGCCTTTTCTTAGGGTATGAAGGCCAATAACTAATCCGGAACTATTTGCAAAAGCAAATCTGCGTGTACAATCATATGCGACAACATTGTATTAATTGTATTCCGGTGCACAAAGAAGGGTTTCAAAGTCAAATCGGCTTCCATTTGAAAAGGATAATAGGTCATGATCCTCAACGTACATATAATGTTATATTGAAAAATTGACCAAGACGTAACATCTAAATATGATGTAAAATTCCTTGAACTATCGAGATAGTAATTGTAAGCGCCTATTATCTAATAGTAGGATTTTCTCTCTTCCATGATGTTCCCGCGCTTCTCTAGCAAAGACGTCGGAATGAATATTAATGACAGAATGGCTGTGCGAGCTTTTCTCGCTTGCATATGCATGGATCGACGATTAGTCGGCAAACACCAGCTGTGTTTGACAATTCGCGGAGAAGAGTGCATCATCATCTACTCTTTGACGTCTTGTTCTTTTCAAGAATGTTTCCTTACCGTCATTACCATAAAATAATCGATGCCGCAATTCTTCCTTCGGTAAATGAAATGTCACTCGCAAAATACTCCAGTGAAGTGATTGAAATGCGGATTTAGTGACTCAATACTGTTTTAATCTGGTGGATTTGGCAACTTAAAGCCTTGTTCGCACGTGGCAAGTAATTTACTCGACTGGCGAGTAGTTCAGTAAATGAGTTAGTTGCAACTCACCGAAAACCGTTCGCACCTACAGTTGACTAAAATGTACCGTACATTAGTAGCTAGTGTCTTTGAAAAATGAACAACGGGAAACGCATCAAAGTAAATAAGCTAATAAAATTTATTTCAATGTCTATTTTAGTTTAAATATAATAATAAATTCATTATGTGGCAAAAGATAAAAACCTATGGGTACGAAATTGGATTAAGGACTGAGCTAGGAGGTACTACTTCTCTTCTCAAAGAAATAGCCCTAGAAGATCCTAAAGAATTGATCTCATTTTTTCAGTCACAAATTCTGCGTAAGGATACCTATTTGAGAAGTGTGATACCCGCAAAAACAAAATTACAGGCAGTTCACTACTTTATTGGTACTGGATGCAGTTGAAGAACGCTTACATAAATTTCGAATCGGAAAATAAACTATTTTAGAATTCAATCAACATACGCAGATTACTTGATTTGTTAATTTTTATAAAGCAGAGATTTAACGTTCCATAGGCACTCATGTTGCAATTAATTAGCAACAAAAATGTTCCGTATTATTAGATCTATCAGCCCCCAGAGTTTGTCGCAAGAGGTGTGAGTAACCCTGTACTTTACATAAAAATGACCTTTCAAAAGAAAACAACATTTAATAATAAAACAAATTGAAGAAATACTAATTCATAATTTTGAAAACTGGAGTTTTCAACAATGTTCCCACAATCATTTTTACAAAACAGTAACTTTTATAAACACATTTTCAATTCAACTGTAATCAAATAAATATAAATATTTGCAACATTAATATTTTTTATCATAATTACCCATTGCATACTATAATTTTAGTAATTTAGTATTCTTTCCCCAAAAAACCGAAAATATCTTCCAAAGTACGTAAACGAATGCAAATGATTTTGTTGCTGTATATGGTTTACTAACTTCAACAGTCATCTTTTCATTTAATGTTTGTTTATTAGCATAACTTTCGTGGCCACCAACTGTGGTTGAAATACACTGATGTACACTGTTGTCATTCCAACATAGATGTATAACGAGGGGAAGTTGACATATCAGTGATTTTCGACAATAATATTGGTCGTTGTGGTATTATTCTTTAATTCCATCTCCTATGGGCGCTGGTGCTGCATGAGCGCTCAGACGAAGTGTGTCTTATGATGCAATATTTTTGTAAATTGTAAGGTCACATATGTCAAATTTAGTTTAAATGCTCGTTGCTTTTAAGATTGTATGTGGGAAATGGATAAATACTTCAATTTTTACTTATTTCCCGACTAGGAGACACAATTATGTATGGTTTATCCTACTGGGAAATCCCAGCATGAATAAATTTAGTAACATTGATTTATATGTGTTTTTTAACCAAACCGACTTAAATCATTTTGGACTTCCATTCTCGACTTTGCTGATCATTAAATAGTCTTCGACGAAACACATCTACTGTAAATTGCAGACCCATAGTTTTGGCCTTCGCTACTGATACTTGGCAACTCTCGAAAACCACAGGCTGGAAACTGGAAGCAGTATATCTTCCAGTGCAAAGCACTAATGCGTCGAGGATAATCGGTAATGCTCCTGGCTATTTCGTTGCGTATTTTCCCATTATGTCAGTTTAACAACGAAGCAGGCAATATTTTTCCCGTGTCTGTTGGAGAAGCCCCGTTCACCGACGCGACGGCAGCCTTCCATAACGGGCCCTGTGTTTCCCATGCCCATTTTTAGCGGAGCGGCAGCTTAACAGCACAAATGAAGCAAAAACCTATCACAAGCTCCACAACCTCAACTCTCTTTCAATAACGGCACTATATTTAATCAACGATTGATTTGATTGGCAATTTTCTATAAATATGTTTCTATAATTTTGAATCATCTCTACGTTAACTATGGTGAAACACTTATTTGTAGTCTTCCCAGATTCTGCTACATAAAGACATACAGGTATTTAATGTGAAACACTGAAATATTTATGCGTTTTGACTCCACTGAAAACTCACTATGGTAAAAGCAAACGTCACTGGATGTAAATTTCATGCCTGGGAACTATGATTATACGTGTTCAAAAACTTACCAAAGATAACAAATATAGGGTATCAGGTCAGGAATATTACCATATTAACATAACTTTATATTTGTGACAAATCGATCGGATTTTTGTGAGGTTTGCTTTCTTAAACTTGGTTCGTCGGTACAAACGGTGTTCCATAACAATTAACCATCTAGGTTTCATTTCAGTAAAATTTTATATTACCGGCTTACGCTTAAATGTAAGTATCTGATCCATCCGTAAATAAAAACCTAGAGGCAAACATCAGGATTCAATTGTCTCTCATTCCGCACTGTTTCGTGAAAAACTGCATTGTTGTATATTTATCATGTTTTAAATATTTTGAATTTATTTTATTAGTTTTCATAGGTTGTTATTCGAAATCAATTGTTTTCCAACAAAATAATGCATAAGATTGGTCAGTAAAAACTTTTTTATATTTTCTATTTATTAATAAATAAATTATTTAAGGAATTTAAAAAAAAATTGCACTCACCCTCCATAAATCCGACAACAGCAGTTCTGTTCTATATATTCTTTGCTCTTTTGGGACCACCAATATATAATGACATCGTATGAAATAATTAATTAAAGAAGTAATAAGGACAAGTTAATTTATTTGCTTCATTTTTCTCGCCTCACAACACGGGCATCTATACCAATAAATAAAATTGAAGTGTATGTGTGTCTCGAATAGGCTCTGAAACGGCTTAACGGATTTCAATGAAAATTTCAGGGATTGACATAGGAATTTTAACTCAAATTTTTGTGTATGTTTTATTTCGATATCTTGCATAGCTCAGAAGATATTAATATAAATACTTATAAATCATTTGACTAGCGAAAGACGGGGTGAAAACCAGCTACGAGTTATAAGTCCTGTTAGGCGATCCTATACCATTCATTCCATCATCATAAGCATAATTTTTCAGCATGAGAGACCGAGAATGAGGGCGAGTATTCTCACTCCATCAATTATTGCAACAGGATTCGCGCAAATAATAAACTTCTTTGGATTGTTGATACGATGTATACGTAAATTGATTTTATTTGTCATGACAAGTAAATTTTAATATTTAGTAATTTGTCGTTTATAAAAGCAAGTAAAATAAATATAATTTATCCCAATAAATATAATTGAAGTTTCTGTCTCTCTAGAAGCTTGGATCGAATTGGTTCCGAAACGTGTTTAAGACAAATGATATCGTACTTTTTATATATTCAATTAATATCAAATTTCTGTATGTGTCGTTTCGTTTTATGGCAAAATAAAAAGAGCTATTTCTGCGCGAACGAAGTTGCGGTCATAGCTAGTCTAGAATAAAATTATAAGCATGCAATACGAAAGTAAAAAATCCATTGATATATATCTGTGCATGTTAAGTTTCCCATTGGGTGTATATGGAACCCAGTATTTATTATTCCATATCTTAAAGAATATAACAATTAATCGGCTTACATATTTAAAGTAATTATCTCCTGACCATGTAATAACAAAACATTTTTAAATCACCGATATTCTGCAATTTACATCGTTATTCTTGTATCAAATATGAGAAGAATCACGCGAGAATCGGCACAGCACATTCAACTACAAACAAAACATTGCAAGCTTCGCAGTGTTAAACGGTTAAAATAGTATTTTATATAAGCACTGTTTTCTGCGAGCGTAATGGGTCCTGATGGAACCTCGGGGCGTCTGTAAATGTTTCAGAAATTGATGACTTTATCGATTGGTCCATGTGAACTCACAAAGCCCGAAAGAGTTAAAAATAATATATTGCTATATTAGCATGATCAACTCAAAGGTGCACAATTAAATGCAAAATACAAAAACTAATTTTCACAAACAAGGAAACTCACTATCAATTTCACAGAAAGGAGACCACTATAATGTTATTACCATATTTAACAACTTTCCACATAACATTCAAATAAGAAATAACAAAGTTTTTGCTTAAGCACTCCTTCCTTTCAATTTATGTAATGATAAATTACTTTAATAGTAAAATATATCCAATTGCAAATAAATATTGTATATTATTAAGATACTATTGAAATTATGTGCAACTTTGACTTGTTCCACATCCCTGAAGCTTCTCTACAAGATCTACAAAAACTGATGTATTACTTTATTAGACTATACTCTATAAATTGACAAATATCATTTACATGCATATATCATATAGTAGGTATAATATTACAATTTTAATTTAATTTATATAATTAGTCGCGTACGTACTGGCGTTTCCCATGTACTCAATAAAGAACTAATAAGGAAAATAAAATTAAAAAATAATTAAACATACATATTTATCAGACTTAAAATAGTTTGATGTTATTATTTTTAAGAGGGTTTTCGGTTTTCCTGATATTATCATTCTTCTTGCGCTTGTTAATATTACAATGGCCAGAGATCTGCAAAACAATTTTAAATGGTAGATGTTGGGCACTAAAAGTATTTTAAACAGTATAAAATCAATCATTTAAATATTTTTGCAGACCATTGGCCATTGTAATATTAAAGAGGAAAAGAAGAATGATTATGGCAAATATAGACGAAAGCCTCTAAATAAATAAATAATAATACGTCGATGGAAACGTGACTGTTAAATAAGAGTTACTATTTTGTATAAAAAATAAAAAAGTATTACATAATATTAAAAATTAAATATGTTTAAATAACTTTATAGTTCCAATGTTTGACCTGAGATAATGTTTTTTTGATTTGATTCTTAAACTTATGTCTGTTTTACTTTAAATATAGAACTGACACTTAAATACGTAATAATTTCTTTTTAAAGATGTTTCTTTTTATTGAAGATACTAATTTAAATCTTGAAAAAATTTATTCACAATTTTAATTAAAGTGGTAAGCTACCTTTTCGAAAGATAATATGGGGAAATTGGGTAATATTGATATTTTGGCAAAATGTGAATGAAGATTAGTAGGAAAAACTTCATAAAATTATTTTTTCTTATCTCATTATCCAGGATAGATTTCCTCCATTATCTTCACTTCCCTTAAAAATAATTGTACTTTCTTAAAATAATCACTTCATTTTTTGCATAAGACGTGTCGAGTATATTCCTCTAAAAATTGTATCCTTCGGCAACCGCTTAGCTAGTGCTTGAAAATTTTTCATTCACAAAATACTCCGCAGAAGATCTGTCAAAATATTATGCCACACTTCTCCGCCCCCTTAGACACCCCTCTTTACCGGGTCAGGACCCTCAAGACGTTACAAAATGTTCCGCTCTATGCAGTCTTTAAATTCCAAAAAAAAATTCAGAGCCATCACAATTAATGCACCATTTATGTTATATACATACGAAAAATTGACTACTTTCTAAATTAATATAATTGCAAAATAGCTTTTCTCTTGTAATGAAATAATTGTATTAAGTAGTAATTAAACACTGATCTGTATTACTGAATTACTTGAAAATAGTATACTTCCCTATTCATTGTATATATATATAGAATATGCATAGTCATTGATAATTAAATTACACAGCATTAACAGTATATTAACAAATAAACGGGTGACAGATGAGAATTATTCAGTGAGACTGTTATTACACATTTACGAATTTGTGGCTAACGAGTTGTGTTGGCTATTTGCAGGAACAGGGCGTCACTTGTTTGCTTCTGACAATGATTGTCTGTCACCGACTCCAAACACTTGGTTGGTAAGAGTGACGCAGCATTCCATACAAGGCAGGGTCGCCAACCCTCGCCCACTAATTATAGAGCAAGCACGCGGCTGTGCGAGAAACAGTCGTAAAATCATCCTCGTTTGGCTCTCGCCTCCCGTGAGCTAATAAACATGAAACCACGTGACTGTCTTTATTTGTAATTACGTCGATGTACGTTTTGAATTACGTTGGTCACTACACGAGTCAGCCGACATGTGCAATCTGGCGCTCAATAAATACAGAATTAAATTCAGTATTTAGCAATGCCCCGAAAATCAGCCTGTTTATTTTTTAAAAGAGATTATAAAGATTAATTTTTTGTATCTTTGAAATGACTGCAAAATTGGTTAATTAACTAATTTTGTTGCAAATTAGTCTTTTATATTTCAAAATTTGGAATAATTTAAAGGACTGTGAGCATGAGAAGGGATTGATTAATAGGCCACGGTTTGAGAAATTAGCATTAGAGGGAAGTGTGTTTGGTAAATACAGAAAAGGGAGACGAAGGATGGAATACGCTAAGCAAAATAGGGAGGATTTGGGATGTAGTAGTTATGTATACATGAAAAGTTTTGCGTAGAATCGGTTAGCATGGAGGGTTGCATCATATCAGTCTTAGGACTGAATACCACAACAACAACAATGAAACTATAATCATTTCCATTTAAAACTCGAACATAACGGGGGATCTTAAAAGATTCCTTTACAGCAACAAGACCAATTTCTTCAGTATTATTAATACCAGAGTAGATTAAATTATCACGCAGTGCAAGCCATTTTTATACAGAATATTGGATTATATTGCGTTTCAATTTATGTAATAGTCAACTTTTTTATTTATCATCCTTTCGTACTTATAAAATTATTTTTCATACATAGAAATGCATAAATATATTAATCTGATTATTTTGCATTCGATGCATGCTGGTTTGTCTATCGTAGGATTTGTGGCAAGATGGAATTCTATGTGCAATCTGAAGTTAAGTAAAAACATTTATGGGTTTTATTACAAAATGAAAACTTATTTATCATTATCTGTACTAAGAGAATTATCACGAGGAGGCGAAACAAGCTTATCTATTAAATTATATAGCTCATTCTTCCCTCATATTTTTCAGGTTTATTCGTGGACGTAAATATCTCCTTGAGCTTGTCATGGATGGAAAAAATTATCTGTTTGCCTTTCTTGCGTCTATTGTCATTGTTTTGCTGCATCTTTGAATCTTCACTGTCGTGTCTGCAGGTCCTCTCCATATCACTAATCGAGGAGTAATGCCTGTCAGCGACGACTACTCGATAAAGGATGTTGGTCTTTTTATCAACACGGTTGGGAGGAAAGTCACTATTTTATAGACCTTTGAGATACAAATCATCAATGGGCAATCAATTATCCTACAAATTTTTTAACTTATGTGTTCATCTCATCCCCGCTACGCAGACACTGATCCGCACCTTGGTTATACTCAGATCATCCACGTCCGAGTTTGTCCAGTTCTCAGCGCCTCCTAAGATTTGTAATAAAGTTAAATGAAAATAATTAATTTGTATTAGTCCGCTGCAGTATTTAATTCGATAGTAATCTCTTTGTCAACACGTGAATAAACCACCAGCGAGAGCTTCACATATTTTAAAATTCATCGTTCTTTGCCCCCTATCATCGAAATTGCACAAATGAACGCTGAAAATAAAATGATTTATTTATGAGTTTAGCCGCTGAAGGATACGTGTATAAATGGTAATACAAACATGTTTTACATTTGCAAAAAATGTTCCTTCAAATGCCCCACATTAGTTCAGTGTCGATTAAATCTACACTCACTATGCACACAACTACTATACGCGGAATATATCTGAACTCAAAAATTTGAAATAGAAATGTCAAAATAATGCCAAGCTACCGCGAAATGAACTTGTGCATGCGTAGGTCAAATGCCATAGATTTTTCAAACGGTCAGGCTGAAAACTTGTGATTACGTTCTCTTATGAGAAAATTACAAATAAAATATTTTTAAATAGTTTTGGATTTTAACAACAGCGTCAACTTACATCCAGGTGATCCTATAAGTACAGCAAAACAAGTCATCAAAATCGTTCAAACCATTTAGAAGGCGAATAATTACGAACACGCGCACGCCGGAATTTTATATACAAAGATTACTAAACTTCCGCGCCAAAAATTATCTTATTGTTTGTTGTTGTGTAAAATTTAGTCTGCAGACTGTTTGAAGCAAGTCTCCATGCTAATCTATCCTGCTTTAATTGTTTCAACTCCGCATAACTACTGCAGCCCACACGTGCCGCCAAAATACCAATTGAATAGCATGATTCACGAGACTGTTTGATCATCCAAAATCAAATTGGATTACGATATTCGAATTGGGGGTAGTGTGAGAAAGTTAAATAATTGCATGACGTCCAGACCACTGGAACTCCTAGCACGGCTTATCTGTGCGCCCAAATCGACGACGC
Organism: Eucriotettix oculatus; assembly: GCA_034510155.1. Classification (NCBI taxonomy): domain Eukaryota; kingdom Metazoa; phylum Arthropoda; class Insecta; order Orthoptera; family Tetrigidae; genus Eucriotettix; species Eucriotettix oculatus. Next base: position 65,376,441 of record CM067379.1, on the reverse strand, counting down.
CTTACAACAGTGCGAAGTTACGGTCATTCTAAGTCATATTTTTCAAACGCAGAATAACAAACGTCATGACGTCGATGGACACATCGACAATAATAATACGCTTTCCTCATTGTGTCTCAGGATTATTCAACATAATTGAGTAGTACAAATATTTTTAAAAAAATTAGCCTAATGATCTGATTATCATCAAAGTAATATTAACAGATTGCAGCTGATTATCCTTATTAGGCAACCAACAGCCTCGGCGTATATATTGAATACTTTACCACGTGTTGATCCTCTATGAATTAATCATAGGTCAATTCGAACAGGGAATTGTAAGTCTCAAATAAACCGCCTGTCTGCACCCAGAGAAAATAATTAAACCAAAATTAAAGTAGCAATTAACGTATTATTTTCCTGGACGTAGTGTTTATCAGTTATTTTTTTAAAAGAATGTGTATCAAAAGAAATGGTTTTTCTATTTATTTTTCAGTGTGAAAATGTATTCAAGGATATAAGACTTTCCCGGTGCATTGTAAAAAATGTTAAAGCGAGACTTTTCGACGACAATCAGCTTTGTCGTCATGTTCTAGACGAAGAATCGGGACCTTCCCAAAAGTTAATACGTCGGGAAGGTCCGACAGTTCACCTAGAATACGACGGTAAAGCTGATAGTCGTCGAAACGTCGTGTTTTAATCAATATTATACGAGTGCGGAAACCAGAGAACTTTTTCTCCTGTAAAAATTTATTCTTTTCTGCGTCAAATATTACAGATTATCGCAAACTTTGAAGTTATATCAAATTTTCTGTAAGGAAAAGTTTCTTTCCTCTGACTTAACAACGACTTTACTATGTAAATCTTCTCCGGCCGAGACATTTAAAGAAAATGGCGAAATCTATTAGAATACGAAATTTAGCCGTGAAATAATGTGAGAATACAACATAATTAGACAATCTATTTAAATGTTCCGGTTTAATTCAGTTTTGGTATTTGAATAGTAAGTCACGACATACATAAGTTTTGAGAATTAGAATGACGAATAGAATTGAGCATAAATTTTATTAAGTCAACGAAGTAATACACTGTTAAGGATACAATATGTATATCTAATGCTTAATTATAAGATTACTAGGCCACGTTGTGACATGAGGGTGTTGTAAAATTATAATTAGAGGGACGTGCGTGTGATAATAACCGAATATCAAGGCCAAGGATTGAATACGCTAAGAAAATTAGGGAGGATGTGGGATGTGGTAGAAATGTAGAAGTGAAAAGGTTTGCGCAGGATAAATTAACCTGGAGGGTTGCATCAGACAAGTTTTAGGACTGAATACCACAACAACATCAAATTTCAGGCGGTTCTTTTTTGGTCTCACAGAAACCATTATATCTAAAAACGTATAAAAAATTCAAATTAAGATAATTTATTTATTTAATAATTCTATTGTGATTCTTGTTTTATTTGAAGTATAATTCATTTGCCTGAATAACTGAAAAATTGACAGGTTAATGATCCAAAAATTAGTATTACAAGAACTATAAATACATTTTAATTATTTTACTGTCCATATTTCTCACGTGTAAATTTAGAACTCCGTTTGATTAAGGTGTCTGTAGGCCTCTAAATGAGTAACAAAACGCAATGTAGTGTTTCTAATCACGTATATTTGAATGAGCACTGGTTCTGGATCTCGTCTCTTATGGTAGAGCGTTGTCGCCCGACCAGACACCCACGTTAAAGAAAATCTCTTCGTTCACCTCCAGAACTCTAGTTCCAGACCAACTTACTTCACCACTAAATTTTGAGTTTAAGACCGCCCACAATAAATCACCTCTCAACCATTTTCCGTCACCAAACCAAGAGGATTCTAGGCTTTTGTCTAACGACTTCAAGTGTATTGTTAAACGTTAATTCACATCTTAGGATTGGTGTGCTCAATATAATTAATTTTCTACAACTAATGCTTCACAAATTCTCAAGGAAAACTGATATTTTAAAAGAATTCCCTCGACAAATTAATTTTTTCACAAAAAAAACTTTAAACTATATCTATATTCTTCAATACCTCATTGGTAAAATACCAAAATGTTTAAAATTCAGTTGCTATATTCACAGACATCAGAGAACTTGTAAAATACATACATTAATAATCATTTTAAATAATGTTTTGTTCCGTATATGCCTTATTACCAAAACATATAAGAATTACTATTCTCGAAAAGAAGAAACTATCGTGCCTGACTTAAGTATATAGTATATATTCTTTATAACAAAAAAATTATACGTTTCCTCGTGAGGTAGCCTCCGTGAACTTTGAAACTATCCTTCCTGTATTCGTTTCACTGTCCTGTTCTGTATAAACCATAAATGCCAGTTACATAACATATTTTATATGTCTTTATCTTGCCCTGGCATCGACTCTAGTCGTCAGCTTTTCTTCTGAAGGTGCATGTAAATCAATCGGGTCAAGTGCGGAGTCTGAAGGAACAACTCAAAAGAGGAATCGACTTTCATGACAAGATGTCACGAAACCTATTCATTTTTATAATAAAGTTCATGAGATCACAGTGACGCATTGAACTTTTAAGTTCGGTTTCAACAAATACCAATTGTATTTCCTCAACTTTTAACCTTGACATTAATAAATTATAATGTGATGCACCTCTAAACAATAAAATAGAAAATAATTTTAAGGCTGAACAAAAAGGGACTACGAGGAACTAAATTTAAAGTTATTTGTTTCTGTTAGGAGTGCATATCAATCATCTGTTTGGAATGGGTCGAACAATCGTTTATTGTGTTTACGTAGAGAACTGATTAAGGGGTTGGAGGTGGGATTTAATGAATTAGTATGCGTCGCGGTGCGGCGGCTCTCTAGGGGACGAGCTGATGAATGGCGACGCCGTCATCGCGCCTTCGCCGCGGGGAAAGCCCCGCATTTCAATCATCCTCCGCCATTGTGCACGTGTCACAGGTCCTAACCTGCTCGCCCGTGATTTTCAAACGCCACCATCGGAAATCGTTACGATTCGGAACCGACAAATACGATATTCCCGGTTTGTAATTTCCTTTCATTCTTAAGCGAATCCGTATCTGAAACAAATTACAAGAGTGCTACGTGAAATACTAGCTACATAATTTTATGTATCAAGAAATATTATGAAGTGAGACCTTCACGGAGTCCGTGATAATTTGAGAATAAGAAAAGAAAATGGATTTATTCAAATAATTTATTCAATTTCATGTTTAATTCAGTTCGATAATCAGTATTGTCACTGAAGTTTTAATTTTCCTGTATCTAATTGACGTGAAGTGGTAGATTATTTTCAAGAATTAAATAGGAAATTGAAATTGTTGTCACTCACCGGTGATTTTAGGCCTTCCGGTAAAAAAAAAGAAAATTATGCACAACTGCGTCATGATTAATGTAAAAAATTATTGTTTAATAAGGATATTTCACTTTCAAAATCATAAACTTTAGATTTTAATTGTATTCAACGGTCTTCAGGTTAAAGCAGAATAAATAGGTGGCAGACGTGCATATGACCCGACTTGGAAAATTCCTATAGAAAACATTGGTGTGGAAACGCTAGAAAGCTCTATATTTTGAATGTTATTTTTCCCAATTTCTAAATTTTTATCAAGTTAAACGAGAAGTTTCCATACCTAGGTTACTACCTGCATTATTCGGAATTTCCAGGTATGTTTCTATTAGCACAGAAATGTAATTAATTCAAAAGCTCTTCTCTTCAAATTTTCTAATTTGTATCACAGTATTAAAGCTTGATTATAGTCGTTATATTGAGTATAGTGTAAGCGTATAATTAAATACGTTTTCCCTACGGTCTTTCAAATCTGCCGGACCACAACACTCCCTTGGATGGAGTTCATTAATTTAATAATTTCTTTTCGCAATTAATAATTATTACACGTGTGAATGTTACTGTGGCTATGGCCCTAAATCAGTCAGTAATAGTATACAATCTTCATTTACTTGCAATTTAGTATAATTTACAATTCAGTTATTCTCATGTTTTGCATACTTCACCTGGAAACCCACTTCTTCTCCATGATTTAATAATAACAAACTTCTAAGGAGAAGAAGAGTACCTTATAGAATTCCGTCTGACATACTATTTGGAATTCTGTGTTACGAGTTCGCTTCTCCGGACTGCTAGCTATACGCCTTGATCCCACATTTATTTCAGCTCATCCTTCAGGATGCCGTAACGTCCGTGAAAAATGTATCAGAGGTAATCCTTTGGAAGAAACACATCAAAATGTTGGAAAGGACAGAAATGTAAGATCATATTGTCCTCTTTGTGTTGATTTCTTCTCATATTTTGAACGGAGAAGCAAAGAATTTTAAGACAAAGGATAATACAGAAAATAATTTAATAATAAAATAATTTTTTAATTATTTAAATGCATATCCAATATTTAAGCTAAATATTGGAACGAACTTTCTTCAGGATGAAGGTTGCGGTCGCGATCGCCTAAATTGTAAGTTATATTATGAAAATGATAAGCAATTAAGTTTTGAACGAAGTTAATTAATAACTCAATTATCGAAACTTATAAAGGATTTTAAACATATTTTTAGAAGTTTATGGAAAAAAATGTCGATTGGAGGACTTTCGACAACTTTATGCTCTTTATCTGACCTTCAATAAAAGAATTTCTTCTCTTTTTGACTTTAATTCCGTGCACCTTTGATCAATTTACACAATATACCTTCTTGAATGAATTCCTAGAAAGTAGGTAGTAAAGAATGTCATTATTTTATTGTAGGTGAGCCTAGCTTAGGTTTACAAGAGTAGACGGTATGTTGAATCGGTCCTCGGGGATTAGCTTAGTGGTAGAGTATCCGACCGGAAAGCGGGAGGTTCTGCGTTCAAGTATTGAGTCTGGTTGACATTTTTTCATTCTTCTCATATAAATTTTATTTTACGCTCTTAATCCGAAACTTCAATAGAAGTATTTCTTGCCCCTTTGACTTGGATATTAAACATTAACAATCGCACCAGTAACAACAAGGAGCTATCAAACTTTCTGTGACACAACACGTTTTAACAAAATAAAAAGTTATAGTATCAAACTAGTGGCCACAAATGATTATTGTGCTACAATATTTATAAAAAGTGGACCGTTTGTCATATTATGGTTTTTACTTCCAAAATGTGCGTCGCTACTTTGTAACAACGATGGTTTCACCCGCGTCCATAAACTGTTCAGAAATGTGACCTCCTTCATGACCTACAAACTAGTATTTTCATTCATACTTAATGAAGAAAATATTTCTCACTGTTAGTGCACCTCAACGGCTCTAACGTTGAGCGATCACAACTGCCACGTCAGGATCCCTGTTTACTTATTCATACGCCAGTCATCTCTAGAAGACGATAAATAACACGTAACGCTCATAAATAGAATGGCTTAGAAGCATTAAAATTAAACTTACTGAAATAATGATTTGACGTCTTGTTTGCTATTGTTATAAATTAATAGGTGTTTGACCGCATTTCTGTATTGCGTAACAACAATCAAAAATTGATTCAATATTTTACAGATTAAGTAAACCATTTTCCCGCGGAATAAGATAAACCTTAGCAGAAGCAAACGCAAAAAGAGGAATTGAAGCAAAGATAATAAATAGTGAAGAAGGAATGGAATCACCGTACAATAAGGAAATAAGAGAAACGAATTGAAAATTAAACAAGTATGAATCAACCTTCCTAATACCGACCTCTACAAGGAAACTCGATGTGTACCCTCATGTAGTCTACGTTCTTGAATCAATCTCAAGTACGGAGACAGCTGTCAGACTAATTGCAGTAATTTGTACAAGAAGAACGCGAAGTGTATATACAATATACTGTACCAAACTGACATTCTTCGGCTTACTTATTTTTATTCAAACATAACAGCAATATTAAAACAGTAATCATAAAATTTCTGTTGCAATTTAAATTGAAACCTCTCTTGGACAAGAAATATTATGGGCTCAATATCGGGGTCGTTATTAAGTAGTAGGTCTATGATTGTTTACTATATATTATTGAATCTAAAGTTAATCTTGTTACCTTTTCTAGGAAACGTAGAATCAACTGGTGGCTAAAGTTTTATAAATTCCTATGTCAACTTATTAACTGTTGACCACCAAAGCAGTCCATCTCGGTCCGAGCTCTTGTAAATTCTTATCTGACCTCAGCTACTTCGTTTCTTATCGTTGGAGGAATAAAACATTCTTTCCCTAACTAATTCTTTTAATAATTTAAATTGAACTTTAACTAGAACTCATAGATAGCGTATTTGTTATTTTCTCTTTATTCGACCCACTTTCCAACCGCTATTTAAGGGAAGTTGCCTATTTCAGGACCAACAACCTCCCCAAAAAAAAGAAGCATGAGAACTTTACCCCAGTGGGTAGAAACCACGAACAGGAAGAATTTGTGTGTTTAATCATGACAATTGACAACAATTGTTTACAATATTTGTTGATCTCCTGCAGATGTGATCAGTTGCTCTCAAAAAAATAACCCATGTCGCAGCTTTGAATCTGCAGACTCGGCTGGGCGCAAGTAGTCTACCAAGTCCGATCACAAGTGCGAGTAAACTGATGTATCAAAATCTACTGTCCTCATGTACATGATGTATTGACTCAAAACCAAATTATCTCATGTCGCACACAACTCTCGCCACTCATTTTAATTTAGAATTGCTCCCTAATGGAAAAAAAACATGCAATATAACGTCATTTTAGATTTAAAATTAATTAGTTGTTCATCGTGCGTTATCCATTTTTTATTTAAGTTGAGAAAATTTTTAATTTTATTTCACCATGTATTTAATTTCCCAGTGAAAGTTTATCATGATGGCTCATCCGTCTAAATTACTGAATAAAAACCTTCTCTTCGCATATCAACTAAATGATACGCTTTAGAAGAAATAATCATTATTCTACACCTGTTTTTCTTTCACAATTCATCGTTAACTTAAAAATTTTCCACTTTTTTATTCCTTTTACTCCACTCAACAACACTCAATTCAAGTTTCGCGTTGTTTATTTCAGTCAATCTTCACTCGAGCTAGCCCATCAACGCCATGACCAAGTTTGTCACATATTCCGTTTTTACCTGGTGACGTTCGACTACAATTAAAACCTCCGGTATATAATTTTTTTAATTTAATGTCCGGACTTAAAATACTGATGAATATAAATCATTTAATTATTTTTGGTATCGGAAAATATACTATCATACTCACCCCCTCCTTTTATGTCAAATTCCTTCATCTGTCTCTAACTTTTTCTAATTACATGATTCTGACCAACGTAAGATGTTTCAAACATTCCATCCCTTCTTCCGTTTTTAAATATGTTTCAGTAGGGAATCGGTAATATGATACGATGTATCCTTAGTTAGCTCTACGTTTCACCTACGTTTCGAAGCAACAGGGTCGGTGTTGGACATGTTTGTTGTATATGCTCGTAAAATGAGAAAAAACCTAAAACTCCCTGAAAATGAAACAAAATAAAGGACATTATAGTATTGGTGCTCGTATTAGCGTAATATTAATGATCGTAAATTTTAAAATTATAAACAAGTAGTATTTTTGAAATTATTTTCCAGCAAATATAGTTTGAATGTAATTTCTTTCTTTTTTGCCATATTCATACCACAAAATATCAGGTCAATTTCTGGATGCTTGACGAAAATACTTCGTATTTATCCTGTGGTAGAATTTGGTGTTTAGGTCATTCATTGGGCATAATTTCTTATATAATAATCATCCATACAAAGCTTTGCAAACAAACGACGTATTTAAGCACGTTAAATTTAAATATATATATATACATCTATATATAATAGTAGAAAAATAGTTATACAGTGTTTATCTGTACACTGTTCATGCTGTGGACTGAATGAAAGGTATGTTACAAAATTAAAAACGTTTCCTGTATCTGTATATGAATATTACTTATTAAGGCAGACCAATAAGCAGCTTTTTGCAGTTATCGTTTCTTAAACTACTGAAACGACATTAGAAATTTAGTATAATTTGAGATACCATAGGGATCATTATGAGTATCTGTATTGAATGAAAGTATATTTACAAAAATATGTTTCTGATCATTAAAGTATAGAAACTGAATCTGATTACTTAAAAAATGATTAAGTCTGTAACGTAGTTTAATCTGATCAAATAAGTAGAAATATCTGTGATTACTCCTAAAAGATTGTTAGGATTTAGATTTATTGTTGTTTCCATTAATCCTTGATTGAGGAAATAGGATACGTCATACATTAAAGTGAACAAAATAAAGTGCATAATTAAAGACGAATAAACTTAAAATAAATTAGTAAAAGAAAGTGTATATAGACAAAAGTCAATATAAACACAACACGGACCACACTGGGAATAATAGCCAAGTTATAGAACACTTTCAATCGGACGAATATCAAATAATGCCTTTCTACGATCATACAACCCATATTTTATTACAGACTCTCACTTAGAACCAATAATTAAACTGAATGCTATGGTAGATTGTATATTTTATTCTACTTAGGAAGGAAATGACACGATGCACTGGACAAATTTTTAATTGATAATAAATTTATATACATAAATATATATGAACAAAATTAAGTTTTAGATGCATACAATTGTTTTAGATAAAGTGAGTTATGCCAGATTTTATTTTCATTTATAACTTAACAGGACTAACATAATCCGTTTTATTTAATTCAAAGTAGAATGTACGACTCCTCTGTTTGCTGAAAGTAATTCCCAATGTGAGGCGATGTTTGTTAGAAGAAGACTGCTTGGCAAGGAGCCACGCTGCATCGTGGCTAATTGCTGCCTTGTATCTGCCGTGGAAGGATAAACGGCCGATAGAAAGATACGCCACAGTCACTAGCGGATTCGCGTATCTTTACTGGCCATTCAAATAGCCCATTAGGAAGATTTAATTTATAAGCTGTGCCAAAGTCCACTGTTTTTTTGAATAGCTTCGTTGATTCAAGAACTCGTCTTACGTACGCTGTTCACATTAGGATTTACGATGTTTCGACATTAAGGATGGAGGCTTATTGAAATAGTTCTACGATTGTAATAAATAATGTATTCCTCCATTTTCTTCTCTTAGTTCAGTCCGAGCACGATGGACGGATATTAATTTATTATTTCACTATTATGCTGGTTTTGGCTAAGACTTGGAGAAGGAAATGCGTGAGACAAGTACCGAGAGCCCGAAGTACACAAAGCAGAACTTCTATTGTTTGCCCTTACCATTTTTAGGCGAAGTTCGGGAATTCTTGGGTGCAGTTCTCTTCCTTCCACAACTCCTCCCCCCTAATTAATTTCAATTCCCCTTCTTACGTCTTACCGTCAAAAATTATCTGCAAAGTTACCTATTTAAACCAAAGCGTATTCAATAAGTACAAGTTGTAACAGTTGAGAAAAAGGAATCTCTTATCATCTATTACTCATCCTGAAAACCATAAAATTGTTTTTTGCTATGCTGCTATATTTTTATTTTTGTCTTGGAGTTCTTTACCTATCTCCATGGTCATAAAAGTTTAACTGAAATAGAAGTAGAAGTAATCGCTCAGCAGTAAATATTTTATAGCAAGTGCACTATTCACATAACCTCCCATATATGGCGTGACTCCTTGACAAAAAGGCAACTACAACCATGAATGGTGCTCCTGTTTCCCGAAGAACTTGGCAAATTGATCGCTAATTCGACATGGCGCCTTTACGACATCGTAACACCTATCTGGTAACTTTTTCTGCTTTCATTTTGTCGTTAGTAGTAATCTTGACTTAAGAAAAATATAGTAAACGTGATGCCGGAACGTATTAGACTCCACTCAATCCCCTGGAAAGTGTTTTTTGATACAAATGTTTCTTATCACTGGATAAAGGCTGAAGGCGTCAACGACAATGCGTAAAAATTGTATTTCTATGTTCCAGACTTCGTGTAAAATAAAAGTAGTGATTGAAATTTATAACTTAGCTTCAATCTTTTTAACTTATCTAATTAAATGACTAAGAATCACATATTCCCGGATAGAAGTCGTTATATGTAAATAGTGAACATCCAATTCCCAATGAATATAAAATTTTATTATGAGTGATGTAGTGATAATTTCTCTGACTGTGATGGCATACGGACGTCATTTTCCTGTACTGAAACAAGACCAAACGTCATCATTTTACAGATGATTTTTCGATCATTTTTTCACTGTTTACGTGGGAATTCGCCTCCTATAATATAGAAGCACGTCTCCAGCAGTCGGAATCAGGATATTACTCGCCAAAAAGCTCGACGTCTATATTGCGCACAGGAATTTGACTTTAACATTGCATATCAGTAGCAATTAACTGTCATAAAATGTATGATTTTGGTTTGAAAACAGTTTTTTCTTTCAGGTACCCTCTCGCATCCATGTCCAGCCGTTTAAGTGTTTTGTAGAACTGATCCTCAGCCCCTCGCTGTTAGCACTCCATAGTGATTTTATGGATAATCCTTGTCCTTGCAGCGACCATCTTGGAATTTCCACGATCATCCAGTTAGATTTCTCCTTACATCTTTGACTTGGGAAATTTGTGCAATTAGAGTAATTGTTTCGTATAACACGTGAAAATGGTGCCGAACTTGGACAATAATTACACACATTCTGCATTTCCTCCTCACGCCACTGCGTAATGTCTGTAAATACAAAATGTGACAATAATGGCTGAAAAATATTTTTGTTGTACTTACATAAATAATCAATCTCATGTGCGATACATGTTCATTACAATATATTCCTTTCATTCGATCTCAACAAGCAATAGATATCGACAATAAATGCTTTTGGATAAAGACGAAATGGTTCACTGTGGAAATTTATGATTTCATATTTGGAATCACCGTTTCAAAACCAAAAATATGACGTAATATTTTAATTCTTAATGAGATATGCGAGAGAATGATGAATGTTTAAAAAAAATGACCCATGCAGCAAAAACGGATGTTTCTAAACGGTATAGTCAATTCAACTGCAAAAATGTATCGAAAAAGAGCTCGATTGGTAAAAGAAATAGGCAACTGAAATAATTTTTTTAAATACATTATCTTGTAGTGAAGTGTTATTCTGATTATTATTCTAAGTTAATCTCTCTCTTCCAGGTATAATTACACTATTTCGTTTTCATCGCCAGAAAAGTACTATTCTATAGTCAGAATTCATTTTTAAAAAAATTAAATCAGTATATAAATCTGAGAAACCAAAATTAAACAGGTTTAACATACTTGTTGATAAATATTTTCCTTTAATTCATGGTATGAATTGTAAGTAGTGCTCAATATTTATGTATTATTAATATTGTGTGTGTAAAACTCTATTTCTTTGGGTTTATTAGTTTTATAAAAATATTCCTCCTTAGGGCTTCTAATGGAAAGATCGACGCTTTGTGCTGTGTTCATTATGTTTTAAAATCTTCCATTCTAATTAATTTTTAATTCTGACTAAAGTGGGTTCGGAATTTTTTGTTTCACTGCAGATAGTGTAACTTAAATATTTAAAATAATTGCATTGTTTAGTTTAATTGTATCTCACCTGGTATGCATTTTTAGATTAAATGCGTGCATATATAATATAATTCCCCGTAAACTGCGGAAGTTGTTTTTATGTCCATAATTTTATTATAATTTATAGTATAATATTGTACATAATTAATTAGAAACAGCTTTCAATTTCGGTGTTCTCTAAACTTTTACTATTTTATTATGTACATAGTTTGACTTTTTGGGGTACAAGGGAGAATATTTACATTTTCTTTAGGTGGCAGGAGATTGTTGCGACGTGTGGGGCCGCGACAAGTCTTCTAAGTGAGATCTTTGCCTAATACTCGCTCCTTATTAGTTTGAAAATGTAGTCACTTGACTTTATTACTGACGGAAGTCTTAAATTAATTTTCTGTCCTCATTAACTTCAGGAATCCACCATTATAAAGACGGATTTGCGGCATTAACTCTTGCGGCTCGTGTTTTGACAAAGTTAGATGATGAGGTAAGTGCAGTTGAAAGAGCAGTTCATCTTAGAACAAATTATGTAAACGACGCGCAGAGCTTATGCACGCCCCGGGGAGGGACACGCAATTAACTCGTTCTGGCGTAATTTATGGGCTACGGCTTCATTCACACCAGTCAGTCGCGGCTTGGCGTAATTCACAATCTCATGAGATTTCAATCCACAATCAGGGCAGGCGTGGCGGCACCACGGGGACATGAGGTCTGGTGGTCAGCCGTTGCGATTGCCTCGCGGGGGACCGGGTTCTCTGCTCTGTTACGCCAAATATGTAACGCTCCGTTGCCGTTATTCGCGCGGTTTCGTGCACGTAATTCCCGGAGCATATTACGTAACCTGAAGTAATTTAATCCAACTTGAAAAATAAAGATGATTGCGACTAACTAAAACTTTATGCCGTCATAAACGCTTTAAATATTAACCAGCAAGTATATAAACTTTAATGAATATTGAAGGATTTTATGGACTATCACACACTTAAGAGAAGAAATAAAGGATTAAAAAGAGATGATATGTTAAAATCTTCTTATTAAATTAAGCAAAATAACAAACATGTAATTTTAAAATTGACAATTAAACCAAAAATATTAGCGTACAAAATAATAACGAAAATAGAATATAGAAGGATAGAACGTCAAACAGAATGACAGGCGAACATCAGTTTGGTTTTAGATAAGAGTAGCAATATTGACTCTGTGTCTAATTTTAGACGATACGATACGGAAAAACAGACCTACGTTCATGGTATTTGCAGATTTAGAAAAAGATAATTTAAACAGGAACACACTACTAATGATTTTGAAGAGGTCAGAAAGAGTAGTTGCTCATAACGTCTACATAAGACAGACAGAAGTAATTAGAATTTAAGTGCAAGTAAAGAAAGCATAAAACCCGAAAGGTGTAATACAAGGATACAGTTAAAAATGAATGTGAAAAGAAGAAGAAATAAAAACACTAAGGTTTGCAGATGATATTGTGGTATTAGTGTAGTCAGAGAAAGTCTTCGAAAACATAGTAAATGGCATGAACGTAAACCTGGGGGAAGATGACAACATGAGGATTAATAGAGGTAAAACCGAGGTGATAGACTTTAGAATGGGAAACAGTGGAATATCAAAGACTGTTAGATTGGGAAGGGATATTTTGTAGGTAGCTAAGGAATTCTATTACTTGGGCAATATAATAACTAGGGATGGTGGACGTATAGTAGACATAAAGTGTAGGATAGTACAGGCAAAGAAAGTTTGCATGAAAAAAGAGGAATTTACTTGCATCTAATATACGTATGGGAAATCATTATTAAACATGTTTGTATGGAGTGTCGTTATGTAGGTGCGATACGTGGACGGTAGGAGTTGCAGACAGGAAAAGAATGTGGTGTTATATGCTGAAAATCATATGGTCGGGTAGGGTAACTAACCAGTAAGGTCTAAAAAGAATAGAGGACGAGAAAACATTTTGGTGGACTTTGACCAAATTCTTAATAGACTACGTTTTTAAACATGAGGGTCTTGTAAAATTAACATCAAAGGCAAGTGTGTTTGGTAAGAACAAAAGAGGGAGGCCAAGGCTGGATCACGCGAAGCAGATTAGGAAGGATGTGGCATGTAGTATTTATGTAGAATATGCAGAATAGATTATCATGGACCAGTCTAAGGACTGAATACTACAATTACTACATTATAAGAATTATTTTTAATTGCGTATTCTATATTCTCACAATAATATAATAACAGACATAAAAACTTAAATGGAAAGGAAACTGGTATAAAGATAAATATTCTAGAAGCAGAATGACACGACATTTAAGCGAGTACTTATATCGTATAATGTGTTTTCAATTTTTCTACACTGACACGTGTTGTCTCGTCAAAGTACAGTATATATCTTTCGAATTAAGAAATTACAGTTTCAAACGAAAAACAGCGATTCTTATTTCTCGAAAACCTTATCAATATATACATACTATTAACACGACAAATAAAAATAACTTTAATACTGAAGTCACGAAATTATCAATTACACTGAGGGGAATACACTATAAGGGGAATAACCGTGTCCAATAAACTTCCCAACCTACTGAACAGTTAAGAAATCAACCATAAAAATTGTAATACAATCTAGCCACATTTTACATATCAATTCCTTCTTTTCTACAAAATAAAATTGTAGATTTGTAAAAATGTTATTAGTTTTTATATTACAACAGCAAATTCTAAATCGCAACCTTGTTCTATTATAAGAAAAATCATCCGATTAAAAACATAATGATTTACGTAAAACTTTCTGAATCATTTTATATCCTAGAAGCACGTCTTCATTGGTGGGTCAACAGAACTTGATTGCGTTATCCAGTCATGTTGTACCCTGGAGCTGATAAAATAATTCAGAACAGCAGGAAAAATTAGAAGCAAACCAAAATCAGAATATGCAGTTAGTCATTCTGAATTTTATTAAAATTTATTTTAAATTTAATTTTATGTTGAACTGCTGGCCGTACGATTACAACTAATAAAAGCTCAAGGGACGACGAAGTAGCGTCCTAAAAGGAACGACTTAAAAGACATGTTTTGGCACACCTGAGAAAAGGGAATTTTTGGAAGTGTCAATTTAAAACAATATTTTTTAAAACAGAGAACTCAGAAAAAGAATTCAACAAACTTGCAATTAAACAATGAGAAGAAATGCGGCCGAGTTAAAGAATAACAGCAATATAATTTACAGAGAAAATAATTAACAGTTAACAATAATATATAAGCACAATTATACGGGGAAAACCTGAAAAATGTATTCGTAAGACGAAACTTCATGACTACGCATACAGAAGTAACCCCACTCGAAGCTTTATGTAAATAATCTAACACATACGGATTTATATACCAACTTTACGACTCCCATGTGGTGTTCGTTGTTTACACCATCAAAAATATATTGTTGATACAATCAAACAAACAATAATAATAATAATAATGAATTTAATTTGAATAGAAATATAACTCAAATTAAGTTATAATGGAAAACATATAAATTTACGATATCAATTTAATCATTAGCTCAGTCGGTAAAAGCAAAAATAATACTCTACGCAGCTTCTTAAATGGCTGCTCCCGGGAACGCGGGTGACGAACGATATAGTTGAAAATTAAATTCGCGAATCAGACGAGAATGGTTTGTGTGGAAAAACCGAGGTAAATGCCGTTACCAGATGACGTCGTTCTTCGTTTTTGTTCGTATGCCGGTTGTTCCTTTGCTGGGTCACGTCTTCTTCATATTAAGATTCTCTAGCGCCTCTCCTTCAGATCAAATGTTGTCTTTTTATTTTCTGTACTCCCACCAAATGAATCTCCTTTCTTAAATGTGCAGAAACTAAATTTTATACATGTCGCCTTGTTCTGCCACTGCTTCGTCTCTCCCTAGCCTCTCTGCAACAACTCTCATCTAATCTCGTCCAGGCCATCAACAATGTCGCAGCCAACAATGTTGCAGACGGTGACGTTTTCCCGCCTACTCGGCCCCACCAAGCCATTGTCGTCTTCCGTCCTGTATACGTAAATAACAAAACTAAATTATTTTTGCTTTACCCGACTGTAAGGGTCATGAATCACCACACCCACTTCATTTCAAATAGAGTTAATATGTTGATACTGTTCCACAATCACTTATACTATGATAAAAAGTAAATGAAATAAACCTAAGTAAATATTAATAATAAATATGTCTAAAAAGAGATTTTCATCAGAATGCCTAATAAATATTTTTTATTATTTATTGGAAAATGTAAAACTCTAAATTAGTTTGTAACAGAGAACATTATCTTTCCTCCATGTGGACATTGGATTTTGAATTTTACAACCTACTTTATACTCTAGTAATGAATGCCACTCACATCTATTCGAATTCTCTTCCTGAATGGCCGAGTTTTTACCAATGTCTTGTCAAACAAGTTCGATAAGTACCATGCAAAATGCTAATAGTTTCAAAAGGTTTTCTATTACAAGACCATGCATTTTCTCTTCCTAGTGTCGTAGATCTGAAAAAACTTTCTCCTATCAATCGACACCGCGGTGAGAGACAAAGCTGTTTCCAGAAGATATACGTTCTTTGTTGACATAATTACAAAACAACCTGTTTCTAATGGGCGTCCTCGGTCTTCACGAAGAATTATTGGTTAAGATTACAGGACAGGTCCTCTTCTGGACATTCTTGCGCGGAAGATGTTCCAATTAAAGAAAGAAGTATCTCTGGTTGTATAATTGTAATTGGTTATTCCGCAGGAATTTCTTGGTGGCGGTTCATTATTTCCATATACTTGGTGGATTTAATTTTCAGGAAAACGAATTTTTCAATCCACAGAATGACATTGTGGACTTTTATGTATAATTTGTCAAAATAAATTAAAATAGAATACTCCAGAAAATATAATAAACAATCTTTTTTATAAGACTGTAATGTTCAAATGTCCAACATTCTAATTATTGGTAAACTCATAATTAGTATTATTTAATTTTTATATGCGTGCAAGATTATTTTTAATCTTTCCACTAAAAACTGAAGTCTATTTACTGTAAAACATGCTATATTTCAAATATGCAAAGCTGATTGATTTCTCAATCACGAAAGATACTCGGTTATTTTCCTAATAAAAAACTTCGGCCCATAGTCATTAATTACAGTTATTTACGCATTTAATCAATTTTTGAAGCAGTTGCAGGAATATTATTATGATTTAAAAGTTGAGAACTTATTACAGATAGCTTCACTGTCAGTTCCATGACTTAGTTTGTAAAAATT
Source organism: Eucriotettix oculatus (assembly GCA_034510155.1). NCBI lineage: Eukaryota > Metazoa > Arthropoda > Insecta > Orthoptera > Tetrigidae > Eucriotettix > Eucriotettix oculatus. The sequence goes on along the minus strand of CM067379.1, from coordinate 65,359,581 downwards.
CAACATGGAGAAGACTGTCTCCAAAACGTCTGTATGGTTACTTTTCCATTTCCCTTATTACTTTTACAATACATTAACGTTTTACTTATTATTTGTAAACTTGTACATACCCACCCACGATTTTTTTACCAAACAATATATATATATGTATATACGTCTGGAATATGTCGAGAAATATAGCTCCAAGTTATATTTAACTATTACACGTCTTTTAAGAAGCAATAACGTATACGAAGCGGATGTTAACAACTTCGACAGATCTTTGATAACTGTACTTTTTACAGCACGCCAAGGGTGTTTCCTATAGTATACGTGTGCCTATAAAAAACAGAGCCAGTTACATTAAAAAAACAATACGTAGGAGTCAAAATACTTACAAGTCTGTTCTGCATGACATCGAATACTCGAAAAAATTGTGAATGAAGATAAAATAAAACTACGAAAAGATTACATGTAAACGTAATTTATGACACTCAAAAAGAGTTAACTGTACTTCATATGGTTACCGTAATATAGAGTCGTAAATATGGTTTAAAAATCGAATTTAATTTTTAATGTTACTACATTATTGTTGAATCTTATGAATTCACTCACTGATCTCTTAACTTATTTGTTGTCGTCATACAAAACTTTAAGAGATATTTAATATAATGATAATAATGCTTAGTGAAAGCTGAATTAATTCCTGCCTGATGTTTCCAGTAAGAAAAGTATTCTTGAATCGGAGATTTTAAAGCCCGTTTCGTCTGCCCCATGTTGTACGCCCTGAAGTTCAATTGTTCAGCGGTAATTATTGCAATACTTTACTGTGTTGCCTAAATAATTTGATACTTCTGAATCCGTAATTCTGATATTATTGACAGAAGTTTATTAACTTTACAAAATGATTAAAGAAAATGAAATAAAAGAAACTAGAGATGTCCTATGCTAGGCAGGCTAAGCCGACTACGGAAGTAGATCCCTAGATTTTAGGTACGGAAGTATTTCTAGTTCTAAGTGTGGCAATGGCTTGATTTAATTCGATACTCGTCCTGACCGTCACCAATTTAGAGTACTCACAGTGGGAACTTACTTTAACGTGAAATAAACATTGAGGCTTAGTAACGTGAGAATAAGTTTTCTGTTTTTTCGGTGCGTAATTTTTTTTGATATTGACAGACATTCTTCAGGTATTCAGTTAACTATGATAGAAAGTAACAAATTAAAGAGAAATAAAATATGCGGTGAGGAAAGATAATATAAACGTTTTGTCTATAAAAGCTTTGTTCATCTTTCCAGAAAATGTCTTTTCCGGTTTCATTCCAGCCTAGTGCTACACAAATATAATTCTATAAGCTAAAATGCTGACAGCTACTAATTGTATTAGTATCTAATAACATGAACGGGGAAATATCCTACGATATCTCCTGTAAAACCACAATATCATCTGCTACTATCAATCCCTTTCATGAAATTCATTGGTTTAATCAGTCACCAATTAAAACACCAGAATTCCGATAGATTAATGGATTTGTTATAAAATTGCTGAAGAAATTTTTTGTCTATCGGAAAATATGACCGCTGTCATGCTGTTATATATTTTGTTCCTGGTTAACTAAGACCTAATCAGTCTATTATACCTGGAGTTTTAAGTATTTGATTCAATTAATGTAAATGCTCAATAAAAGTTTACAAATATCTAAAATATAACTAATAATAAATAAATTATTTATATAAGCAAAAATTAAAGTGTCAGTCAATCTGTCTCGAATAGTCTCCAAAATGGCTCTAGAGATTTCAATTAAAATTTGAAGCTTAAGAAAGGAATTTTAACATAAATGTGTGTATGTTTCATTTCAATATCTTGCAAGGTTCAGAATATATTAATATAAATATTTATAAACCCATTGTATTGCCGCCCGAAATCCGGACATGTTCAAACCAACTATTGAGCATTCCCACTAACTTAGATTAGAATTCAACGAACCTATGATCAATTTACGCAATGTCCGTATTCACTTATTTCCTAGAATTAGGACGTGAGAATTGTGATTAATGAATTGGTTGGTGAGCCTAGCTTAGGTTTACGGAATATAGAAATGTTAAGTTAATTAACTATATGCTTTACTGGGCTTCAATTGAGCATTCCCACTAACTTAGATTAGAACCAACTGCGTGTTATAAGCCTTATTAGGCGTTCCTATAACATTCATGCGATTGCCGTGAAACTTTGGTGTTCAGCGCTGATCTTCCCAGATAATTTTTCTGTCGATCATTTGAAGATTTATTTTCCTTCCTTCTCCCCTTTGAGGAGAAAAAAGAACTTACCACAAAGACATGCAGAACTTGCAACAGGACTCTGTTTCAATGTCTGTAATTGCTACATACTAATCAACATGCATGGAACAATTTCGACCAAGTTTTGTACAGCCGTCCTTGCGACTCGGAAGCATGCAAGGACTGTAGAGATGACACTACTATGACCACTCCTGACGGATGAGGGTGAAGAATATGGAAATTTAAAGCGGCAGATATGTGCGTGCGATTAAATATTTAGCGCTTAGTAAGATTGATAGTGTCTCTTTCTGTGTTGTAAATTTCTTTCAGACTTTTCGAAGTTAGTGTACTTATTTCATAACTCGATTAAGATATTGAGTAAAAGCGGTGATTATGATAAAATTTATATCTCATGAAGTAGGAGGCATGCAAAGGCAAATTTAAAAAAATGCCATATTGCTGATGGTTCAATGACGTGTTGACAAAGACTTTAAAGATAACTGTTTTATTATAAGCGGAATTATGGCAGCACGAGAGAGAGAGAGCGAATATTCTCATTCTATCTATCGTTGCAACAGGAGTTTAGTCAGAAGGTCACGGTTCTGTTGTTAAGACAGCATTATTATTTCACATACAATACTGTCAACAATTTGTAAATCGCTAATCAGATAAAATTAATGGTTTTGAAATAAATAGTAACACGTAACCTAAATGGGGTCAAGACTGATTTCCGGAGACAAAGCTGAAAATGCACCTCGCAGCCGAGTAGATAGTGTTTTGAATCCAATTCAGGGACTGACCCCGGAAAACGAGGGCGAATAGTCACCCTCATCATCTTTGGGTATCCAGCTAGTCTTTTGATATATTTGGATTACAGTGTGTCTATTGGTGACTGATTAAACTTGAAATGTTAATAACGCTAATAAAATAAATCAGTCCCTTTAATTTTTACGTCTGATATATTCATTGAACCAAAAATTCATCTTCTAATTTTTTCCATTGAAGGATGGAAATACCAAGGAACTTTTTCTTAAAATACCCGTTTAGAGAATGAAACTAAGTTTACATACTCCAGACTAAGCACGTGACACGCAAGTTGGTCAGCGTGGCGACTTCGGGATCAGTCGGCAGAGTCCGTGACCGTTCGTGTGCGGTCTCGTGGCGACGGCGGCAGCTTCAGTCATGAGCAGGAGGCGGCGATGGCCGCGGGGCCGGACAAGTTCGCGACGCTCTCCTCTCTGTACGAACTCAAGCACAAGAAGCACCGCAGCAAGCGGCGCCGCGAGTCCGGCATCCTGCGGGCCCTGAGCTCGTGGGCGTTGCCGCCGGCGTCGCCGTCGCCGCTGCAGCTGCCGTCGGTCAGTGCGTGCGTGGGGCAGGCCGGCAGGTGCGCGCTTCAGATAGTGTGCGCCGCGTCGGAGCCGCGACTGCGTCCCGACCTCAACAGACGCCCGTCGACGCCGCTGCCCATCAGCGTCACTTACTGCAAGCGCGTGCGTCTGCGCTCCTTCTCACACCTTCTCGAGGACATGGCGCCGCGGAGGACTGATCCCGCGGTGAGTACGTCAAGCAATGATCGTCTCAACACTGTCTTCTACGTTACCACCGTCGGTTCATTCGATATTCCGCTTGCATAGTAAATGATGATCATGAAAGGAGGAGCGTACGAAAGGTTATTTGCATAAATATTACACGCAATGGAAATTAAGCTTAATGTAGTCGATGAGAAATAAATATTTTGCTTTTTTGAATGCGAAAAATTTCTGGATATTGGGTCAGTCAGTGCCAAGTGATACTCCAAAGATCGCTTCACCGTGCCATGTTACTGGTCTTTCCCTGTCGGTATGTGCCACAAAGAAATTACAAATTTTCATTGTATCGGGTTAAAAATGGTATCCAATTTTGCTACTCACCTTGTACTGTTTTGTCTATGCAGGTATCTATGATTCTCTTAATTACGTAACATTTGTTGTTCTATTATCTTCAAACAAGCACACAATGACCTACAAATAAAATCTCTATTTACTTACGTAATAATATTTTTATATGTACTATATGAAACACAATTCTATTGATTTCGAATGAAAAAAACTATATTTTCGATGCTAATTCCGCCAAGAAAGAACAGTTAAATAACCTCAATACTGAAATGATTAAAGCTACTTTTTGTAAACTGTAAAAGGTAAATTAACCAGTTTAAAAATATTATTTTTTCAGCTCTAATATCTTTGATGGGGGACGACATACAAATCAAAACATGTCATCGATTAAAGGTCTCCACAGTATCTCTCGTCAGTATAAATTTCAACTTTGTGATATGGCTCAAAGTTGAAATATAAATTTTCTGATATAAAGAAAAAAGCGTGATTTCCGTAGGCAAAGCAATATACGCATCTATCCGCATACGGAAATCACGAATTTTTTGCTCTAATCCAAAAGTTTTTTTAAACCGACTTCTACTTAAATCTCAAAGTTTAAATCCATTTGGATGTTTGAAACTATAGATAATTTTCATGTGTGTAATATTCAGATTTTTATCTGGTCCCTCGACATTGATATTATAGCTCAAACTTTGTAAAGTATTAATAAATCATATTTAAATAGATGTTACTTTCAAATAGTAAGGTAGACACCATGGATAGTTTACATAGATATGCCACGATCATATACGTAAAAGCACAAAATAACCATTGAGATACATCAATTATTACTTCTTGAACGAATTAGTATATGAAAATCAAACGTTCTTAATTTTTAATCGATCGATTGGTGTTGCACACAGTACATGAAAAATGTAATATTAGATAAAAATGCACTGAACACAAATTCGTTGATTTACAAATTATACGAAAAATCAGATTGAGTAATTAAGAAGATCACAGATACGTGCAAATTCAGAACAAGTTAGAAAGAAAAATGCTTGCCATTTTTTAATTGAAGCCAAAGAAAATATAAAAAAATTTGGACTCCCAAAATGTAAAGAAAATCTGAACTAAAATATTTTTTACTTACATGGTTAAGCAACTAATTACTATTCTTCTTTACCTCTTTGTATGGATTGAACATTTTTTCAAGTAATATCAGTCTCACAAGTATACTTCATTCAATCGCAACTCTGGTTTTATCACAACAACGTCCAGCATACTTGTGCGTCAAACCAATATATTTTACATAAATCTGGCTATAAAATTCATATTATTTCCGTTATACAATTCATTTATAATATTCATGAGACTATTTATAATTTTATTTATTCAAAGTAACCTTTAAGAAGCAACTAATTCTTCTATTCCATTTATATTAAATTTCAATGTTTACATGGCAATCGATAATTGACGTTTATGATGTGAAGTAGCAGTGGGCTATGATCGGTCTAGCCATTTCTTCCTTTCCTTTTAGTCGCGCCCACTTCCTTCACTAAAAGATCCTCTACCTACCAGTCTTACCCTCTCCGAATCAGTTCATAAGCAATAAACAACGAGAAGGTCTGATCATTCTGAAGATTCTAAACATCAGCAGGGAGTCATTTCTAATCTCTCCCTAATCACCAACTCTTAGGTTGTGTTACAATGGAGTTGTTAATTTAACAAGGAATAGTTTTAAAAATGACTTTTATAGACATTTTACGGTTATAATAACCGCTTCTCTCCATGAGTACTTTTTGGAAACTGGTAAATACTTTTCAGACGTTACATTAAAGTGATTCATAAATTTTCAGCTGTCGAAAGTGTTTAAGCGTCAGACGTGTTAGTCGTTTGTATTCCCCAGATTCGATTGACATCCATCTGATTTTATATTTTCAATGTCATCCGCCCGAAGTATTTTTCATTCGTCCTAAACGAACTTACATATTTTGTTTTAAGGAAACCCATAAGTACTTGTGTAAATCCAATAATTCAAATATCTGGCATTCATAAAATTAAGAACATATCAGATGTTTAAAATAACATTTCGGCCGCAAGCGTCATTATACACAGTCCAGGAAACAAAATTTTATCAATTTGGATCTCTAAAATTTAATCCGTGTGTATAATTATCCATTCCAAATTTAACATCAGAAAGATATTTTTTTACGTTTTTCTGTACTTGAAGTCTCAAAATGTGGACGAAATGACGTAAAGAAAGTTTGTAATTTGTTAACTACGTTGTGTTTTCTGACACTGACTAATTTTTTGTTGATATATTTTTGTAAACCATTGAAACCTTCTTGTAAATATACATCTTTCTTACCTGAGCTCATAACTATTCAAACAATCATTTTCATTAAATCTCCATTTCTGTCATTACTTTACGCAAAGAAACTCATCAATTATAATTTTACGTGTCTGAATGGTCTCTACTTTTTTATCAATAATTAATTCTCAAACTGAATAATTAATTAAAATTTCATATTAAAAGTGCATATACAGAAATATTTTTTAGCAGACCTATGTATATATTCCAATATAATCGAGCTTCATCATGCTTGGGTCAATACATGCGTAAACGGCTGTAATCTTACTGCGGCGAATATGCGGAGCAACGATCGACCTTGCCTACGCATTCCTGATCTTGCGGATAATGCTGACAAGTTACCGGCCGTGTCTAACCGTTACATTAACAAAATTTTAAAAGACCATTGGCATTCTAATAAGACTTAATCTCCAGATTGCCTGTTTGATTTGGGAGAATCCCAATAAAGAATGACCAGAAGTACAATACTCCCTTGAGGTATGCCAACTTTGTTGGAAATAGGATTTAATGTCCCGATATACATTTACATATAATTATACTAAAAATGAAGGCTCAACTCAATATTGTGATAAAAAAAACGTTGAGGAAATATTTCAAATTTTACTTGAAGACGAATATTTATTAATTTACCTTAAAAATTCATCTAAATTCTTTAATGAGTATCAAGAAAATGTTTGCTATCCTCACGTCCTTAGAATTCTGCCAAAACATATTCGTGCCATTAACAGATAAACTCAATATTTGTCAACATTGAATTTGTATATTCTAAGTCTTTATCTCTAATATTGTACTCCGATAACTCGTCAGCGCTAGAGATCGATGTACTATTGCTAGTTTCTTAGTTTTTATCAGATTATGCAACATATTAACAGATTGTGGTAGTTCGGCTAGTGTCAAGTAATCTCAGTTCTCGTTTTCACCAGGCTTCTCCCTCATCGTTTTATCCACACACTTCTCGTCATTCAACACTCTATAGAGCGATCGGTTGTTGTCAACACTCTCCTTAAAATACTAGATATTAGACTAAGGAAGTGGAAATACTTCAATTGAAGCCAGTAAAGCATATAGCGTACAGATATTAATATTTTACATTCTTCTCTAGGCGCATCAATCTATTTTATTTCTGTTTTCTTTAAATCCGTTTCATCAATTGCTTTTTAACTTGTCGTCCGTATACAAACTACTTAACAGATTGATCGATCTAAATCAGCTTAATTTGTTAACAACTGTATTCTTTTTTAATCCTAAAATATTCCTTTTTATTAGTACGTCTAATCACTCTATATAAATCCTAGCGGATTTTCCGTATAGAGGATATTTAGAGACACTTCGACGATGTCAACGATTTTCCAAGCCCATGCTGTCGCGAGTTTTGAGATGAGTTGATGGTTGCCGCGTGCTGTACCGCGGATGGTGTGATGGTTCGTGGTGCCTTGAGCCGTGAGAAAGCAGTGTGGTAGGCACAGCGGCCTTGAGCACACGCCCAGCGCAAGGTCATAAACTTCACAAACTGACCATCAGGTCACACACTCTCCACACCAACACTCACAATACATACATCACACTTTATCACTACCACACTTTGCCCTTCATCACGAATTATTCTACTACTGTCATATTGAGAATCTATGTCATAATATCACGTCGGGGAGACGTTCACAGTATACTTTTACATTCTTTACAGGCATTTTAAAAATATAACAGCAGAAAGAGCCTCTTCTAATAAACTGCATTAACACTACGCTGTGGTTTTCTTTGGTACAGAAAAAATATATATTTATATTTATTGACATGTGATCAATGGTATTAGACAATAACATACCTCTGATCAGGACCCAGTGTATCTTTGTTCATCAACGTTTTATATAATAAATAGAAGTTAGATAATCTACATATCTAAAAAACTTTGTCAGTTTTTCCGTCAGTTTGTATGTCACAGCTACAGGCGTCCCAAGTACTGGCCCGAATGTGACCGATGTTGTCTCACGTGTTCCTCATGGCCAGAAGCTTTAATATTTTAAATATACTGACTTTATATATGTAAAAAAGCGAAAAACATTTTACGTAAACGTTTTGGTGTCCCAAACAAGCATCGAGATCTGCTAAATTGAATACAGGTAGCCTACATTCTTGATCTATAATACTAAAAAAATTTTAATTATGAACACTTCGCGTCGTAATTAATCTATCGTTTGCAGAGAGCTAACTCCCTCAGAAATAATAAACTTCTTAGATGAGTAGATACGAAGTATACATGAATTAGTATCACTTTTCGCGTCAGGTGAACGTTTATGTCTGTATTTTTTTAATTTAAAGTATAGTCGCGTCAACAGTGGACGTTCTTGGCGACCAGAAAATTTTTACAAAAAGAAACAATAAATTACATATAAATTGGTAATAAAGACATGCAAGAAGTGAGAAAAAAAGACACTTTTATAACATAGAAAAACGATTACAACGGTACATATAAACTGTTTATATTTCTTCAGAAACACCAATTTCTATAATAAAATTAAGAAGACTGTGAATAGCCACTGAAGAGGTACATAGTTTCCACCTGGAATAGTTAGCGATCGTGGACCTTCTGCTGGTGTCATAGCGGAGGATGTGCGGCACAGTCAGGGCGGTGTTTCAATCTGAGCATAAAGGCTGAGGAGACCTAGAAAAGATAAATGAATGTGTAAGACGGGATTGGAAAGATCTGAGTCTTGGAACAACGACCTGCTGTCTTCTCGAGATATCAAGTGGATAGGTTATTTCCTTGAAGGACTCCATTTCATTATAAAGCATTCCTACGTTTTTTCTTCTTCTATCATTAATCCAACTTTCTCTCAGGACGATGATGCACCCGATCATCACTATCATTGAACAAGTAAGAAATTTTAAGTGGTTTATTTGCAAGAAGGCCTCCTGCTTAGCGGCTTTATCAGCAAGCTCGTTTCCCAAGATTCCCGCATGAGCCGGGATCCAACAGATGGTGATTTGTTGGTTATTTCTTTTTATCTCCCAAAGCAGGTTTCTAATTCATTGTTGCAATCACTTCTACACCGTTGAATGGATAGTGAGTTAATCGCCATCAGAGAGTCGGTAAAAATCAACGTGAAATCGGATGATAATTATTAATTGTTCATTTGTAGAAACAAATAAAATATTATGTTTTTGATAGTCACATTCATCACAGATAAAAGTATTAAATTAAATAAAATTTAATAAAAATATATTTTATATACAGGGTGATTCTAAACCTCTGCGACAAACTTCGAGAGGTGATAAGGACCCATTTATATTGAACAACGTATATCGTCTGATGTGTCGTTTCGAATTTACAGCTTAAATCGTTTTTCCGCGGGAGTACGTCAATGTAATGCGATTCTGTGTACTCAGTCTTTTGTTGATGTTTGTAAGAGACGACAAGGCTTGGTGACGATCCATTCACAGTACATTATTGAGTCATTTGAGCGTAATCTTCAATTGAGAATGGATTTCTATACTTTTCGCGAGTTATCGGACATGGTTGTGTGTTATTGGAAGGCGGAGACGGAAGCATAGTTCTCCGCATCTGCCAAGAATAGACTTGACATGTTTGCAAGAGTCCGACAGGCAATGATACGACAATGTAATGAGTGTAATCTGTTGCAGGGCACACACTTTGAACACCTCGTAAAATTTCTTCCAATTTTCTTAAATGAAACGTACTTATACTAGGGCACCTGTGTTTCTTTTCGCTTCTTAAGTAAAAGTTTTCAACGATAACTTCGAAAAGATGTCTCAGAAGATATAGGTCGTATAGAAGAAATGTCTCTTATTGTTAGATCTATCACCCCTCAGATTTTTTTCGGTGTTTTCCACTTTTAGCAAAGTCCTTACTCAACTTTAAAGAACGAGTAAGGATTTATTCTGTTTTAATCCTAGGTGAACCAACCGCTCCCCCAGAGCTACAACACAAGAAGATTAACTCAAGTTTGGAACCCCTCGAAATAAAGACCTCTGTAGTTCGAAGACTAAAATGTTTATAAAAATTCTGAGGACAAATAATCGATTTGAAATTCTATTCTCTAAAATTTTAGACATATGATCTTATCTTCTAAGACCATCGAAAATTGGTCAAATGACACCTTTCCATAAAAACTGCAATTTTGACGATTTTTTATAATTTATACAAACTATGATGGAAAATAGGTTGGATTTCACATTAAAAACTTTAGGCTGTTGGAAAAACGTATGAGTTTTTACACACCCCTCTTGATAAAATGGGATCCCTTTGGAATATAACTATGAATATAGTGTACCCTAAAGTACAAATAACAGTTTAATGCAGAAGTGTGTATTTTATTGGTTGATTGCTCAAATTAATTGCATTGTATTGAAGAATGCTTTATTCAAGGATTGTAAAAGGTAAACAATTCTTCAGCATCCAAAGTTTTTATTATCAAGAAAAATTCACGTAAGTTTCATAAAAAAGTAGCTTTTTGGTCTGATTCTTTTGAGGCATATCTAAGAACAATCGTGGTATTATATCAAGAAAGACAAAAACATAAGAAAATTAATATTAAGTCTGGTAAAGATGTGAGTACAGGTGAATTAACATAAATTAGTAATATACTGTCGTCCCACGTTGGGAGCCAAATGTAATATTTACTCAAGTTCTCTATGATTCCCTACGTTGGGAAATGACAAATGTCCCGTCTTGATATAACGAAGCTCAATGATCTGTATTGCAACTTATAAAATGTTTTGCATTGTTAGCTACTAAAAATATTAAATGTTAATTAAATTTAATAATTATTTTCCTCTCAACGGATACATTCTACTTGGTCTGAAATAATGCGTATACCGTAACGTAGCCTGTCAAACGTGAAATAATGTTTAAATAAAGCTAGCATTACATTTAAGTAATTGCACTTTTTAATAAAACATTGGAAAATTATCATTACTTAAATAAAATATTAGTTATATTTAAGAAAAATAATCATCTTATTTGATAGGCTACGTGAGGGCATAATCTCCCTTTTTTACGTTTAATACGTCTTTAGGGTAGTACCTTTGTGGCCTGAAAGGGGAAGTAATGAACCTAAAACTTTAAATGATGAACATATCAGCAGTTTTATACACAAAATTTCATGGGTATCTCACTAATGCTATATAAATGCATAAGGGAAACATAGGAGTCGCAGAGCAGCCATGGTTAATAATAATAGGGCGCACAGAAAACATTGTTTTATTAATATAGACGAGAGACTATCCGAGATCATCCTGGACACTTCTGTCTATAAGGGTGATCTGAGTCTCACCGACACTCTGCACTTTCCTTTCCCTCCAAAAACCATAAATTTTCAGCCATATAATGTGTAAATACAAATGATTTGCTTATCGAACCGACTTTATTACTTCTCTTTCCTCAAATGTTGAACAAATTGATAAAATCTATCAGGTGACCAACTGATCTCCGTTTGCACAGTAAAAGCAAGTGAAATGGAAATCTTCTCGAAGTTCTGAATTCCTCATCTGGCAAATTTCCCGAAAAATTCCTTACGAATGAATATTTCCTAAACGCGTTCTTCGTAATACCTGTTACTTGAATTTATCCGTCATAATCCATATTTAAAATAATCAAGGTCGTTTTCTAGTTAATTTTAAATTTATTGAGCTGAATGTTTTAAACTGCATAATTTCCTACTGACCGTACGTCAACCATTCATTCTCGTCCGTCTTTATCTTTCCGCAAAAAGATTCTGTTTATAATATCGGTGCTGTTGTTTCAGAAATTGTAAACATCTAAGATGTATCTTTATTAGTAGTGAACGTAGTTTCTTCCGGTGAAGTTTCTGGATGTAATATTATCAGAAAATATTAATAACTGCTAGTTTTCCATTATATTGTTGGAAATTGAATAGTTAAGTACTTTACCCTACTCTGCCTTTAACCGAACTATCATTCCAACACATTATACCGCATAGTCGGCGAGATCCTATTATATATTTGTCACAAATTGTTTCTGCTGTAAAAATGATGATCCAAGATTTCAAGAGTCACTCCAAATATTCAATGCGTTTAGATTGTGTTTGACAAACTATGTATTCATTGAGCGAGCGAATGTAAATAACCCCGGTCCGCCAAACTTCATTAATTTGGCCATGTCGCCGACTAGCTAGCTTAATAATAGTTCAGGTGGTATGGAAATGTTGAGTTCTGGTGATGCCCATGCTGCGGAAGCCAGGGCTGCCAAATCATCTTGCCTCCTTTGGGACGCTTGCCAAATTGTCACATAACACGGAAAAAGCGGGACATGAACAATACCTACGATATTTTATTGTCTTTCCAATTACGAGTCTGAGCGGAAATTATCGCTGACTTATTCACTTTAAATAAATTCCAGGTGCGCTGATCACGGCGTGAACTATTAATATTGGTTTCCTTAGGATTCTGTTTAGTATCCACATAATTTGTTGCGTACCTTTTCGCGGTAGAAAATATGTAATTTATCTAAGCTGTCTAACGCGCGTTTACGTTCACATCATAACTCAGGCTGAGTCATCGCGAGAAATGCCAGGAATCACCTGTGTTGTTGGCCTCATCATTTAAAGTCCCACGGGTTCTAGGAACTGTTTACTTATGGACCCGGATAAAATTCCTATATTCGTGCATTGGTATTCGAAAAGTAATTCCGCACCTTCTAGTCATTTTTTAATTTCTCGATAATACAATGAAAGAAATGTATAAATTCGTATGTATATCCTCTTTGTAAGGGTAATTAAATCGTTTCAGGAAGTTGCTAAAATCTTAAACTAATATTTTTAAATTGAAAAAACATGTCGTTCTCTTAGAATCATATCAGTCTAAAATATTTAAACATTCCACTGACCTCCGTTGTAACATTTATAAAATGGGCTCTCGACTATCCGCTCTAGTGTGACCAAGGGGCAGAGTGGATAGCAAAAAAGGCAGAATAAAGCTGATGAGATCTATAAATTTTCTTTCTGTCCGGCTATATAGTTAAAACTAAATAATAAAACTCGCTCATAGTCATATTTTTTGACCCGCTACACTTTTTAATGATTTCAGACAAATGACAAATAACGTCAGAAAAATAATATTTTCAATATACTGTTAAATTCCAGATTTACATCTGCTAATTACGAACGCAATGTTTGGTCAATACGTTTGAAAGTAAAAAACTTTGAATTAGTTGTAAATATTTTGTTCACCAGCTTTTAGTACTTTACAAACATGATTACGTCCATAATCACAACTGTTATTGGATGAATGTAAACATTTTGGGTGAAGAAAACTAATATTTCCCAATGTTTATGAAGATCAAATATTCCCGCAATTATTATAAAATTATACAAATAATGAAATATGTTTATTTTGAAGCCTGTGAATTGAATTTCATATGTATAATATTTTTAAAGTTTGTCAGAATAATCATAAATACCGAACGTCCGACCTGTTTAAATAATATATCAACAGTATTCTGTTTTCAATGTTTGTATTTAACATTATTATTTCCATACATTACTTTCAATCTAAACGTAAGTAACAATTTTATTGTGTGTAATTTACTTTCATTTCTTTTATTCAGTTTTTTAAATTTTTAAATCGAACAGTGCACTAAGTATTCATTTTTTCTGACTTTATTGGATGGTTTATTAATCTTTAATATCTTGGTTACTAAATTGCATATGAATTTCATGTGAAGATATATATTACAGCAACTGAAATTACAATAAAATAGTTCACAGTTTAAAATATTTTTCTGTAATTTTATTTGTCTACTTCACGTAATTTTTAAAAATGTTTATAGAATATCACCAAAGAAATAATCATTAAGTAATGAAATGGTGAGCTGTTGTAAACTGCAATTTAAGTCTATTAAGTATCGCAGGGGACACTAGGGAGAATTGTAGCTGACGCAACGGATTCATGATTTAAATTACACCATATTTCATTTTATTGGGAAGAATTTTATTTTTGTTTGACTGGGCAGTAATGGAGGGCGAATAGGCTCAATCGTGTAGCAAGAAATTCATTAATAATGAAACAATTTCACTAATAGTATGTTAAAGATAAAGTCGACGATTCTTTTTCCAAATACTGAATTTAAGCAATTCTAAAGGTAAATATTTATCTTTAAATACCTTCTTGACTCTAGCTGTTCTTTGTGATTCTTAGCTAAACTCAAGCTTGTTATTCATTAAATGGAAGAGGATATTAAATGAATATCAAACATATCAGTTCTTATTGGTGTTGCGTTAGATGTCTCATGACTTGCGCAAAGAAAAATAGGTTTATATTGCTTGATCTTAGTTTCCTTATAACGTTAAATAATTTTTAGTAACTGAAAAACAACTATTTTCAGAATAAATGGGTAGGAGGAAATCTTGCGTCAGGTTTTATAGTGTGTAATGAAAAAGTCATTGTCTGTAACTTTTGATTACATATTCAAGGTGTAAGAGAAGTAAGTACACAAATTTAAAAAGGTCAACACAAACATTTCTCCCTCTTGGAAAGTTTGTCTGCGACGCGTAATTACTCAGCAATAGTAATTGAGAATCGTGCCTCCTGCCATAGGCAGTCGTCAGTCCCGTTGCACCGGTTGGAAAACAGTGTTGTTTGCCACTGGTATTTGCCGTTTTCTACGGAGTACTTCGCTAACACGGTGTTTGTGAACGGAGAAGCTTCTGAATTGAACATAAAACAATGATAAGATGCGCGTTGTCCAGATAGACAATTGCCCAATGTAAGAACTTTTGTTGCCTCTCTGTCGGCTGGGTAGAGAAACTGGCAGTGTTGGTCCCGAACGTGAGGAAGGGCCAGGGGGAAAGTAAGCACACATACATTTGATGTTTTGGATCGGGTCAACGCACGTCCTTCAGCAAGTATTAGGGTAATCACTGAACAAATATGTCTGTTTGGAGAGTGTCACACTCAAACACGCAGCATCCGGTTAAGTTTCAACGCGTGTACTTGATTGGCCCTGCAGACCATTCTCATCGGACACAATTATTTCTCCAGCAATAGGCGAAAAACGTCGTTTTTAGATGCATGATTTTTTTCCTAACGAGACCATATTTTCACTCGAGGTGGTGTCCAGTAGTCACAAGCCGCATTTCTGGCCCGAGGAAAACCTCGTATCACACATGACTTCCAAGAGAAATTTTATGTTAACGTTGTTACTGCTATGGTCGGAGATGGTTTAGCTGGACAATTCTTCTTTCCGCCATGTCTAAACGGTGATTCTTACCTACAGCTTTTTCATCACACATTTCCAATATTTCTTGAAGATGAAGGCTTCGGAGTGTGTGTTTTCAACTTGAAGGCCGTCTTACTCATTTCGCGCACACCATGAGTAATTTTCCGAATAAACAATTTCGTGATAGGTGGATACGAAGAGCATGACCGATTGCGTGGCCACCACGCTCAATAGATCTGACAAACTTAAATTTATTTTCCTTGGGTCATGAGCGAACACTTTTATTTTCAAGGCCTGCAAATAACCACGCAGAGCTCTGTCATCAAAATGTGGCAGCAGCGCAAGCAATTCGTGATATACGAGGAATCTTCGACAGGGTCAGACTATCAATGAACTGTCATTGTATACTCTATGCAGTGCTAAACGTAAGTCAATTGCTCTAATTAATCTAAAAATACCTGTCTTTTTATTTCTATTTGTGAACTACATTCATGCATTTGTCTAATGGCAGCGGTGAGGCGGGAGGAACACTTTTATAATTCTATTCCTTAGTTTTCATCCCTCAACTTGCCCATTAACGAAGCGTTTCTGACAAAAATGCTGAGAGGGAAAATATTTGTATTGACTTCATTTAATTTCCCGTTTAAGTTTGACCACTTACTTCTGGTACACCCTGTATACTTAATCATAATAATTAAGATATCGGATATATTTTCATAGTCAATAACAGTTATAATTAATTAATAGCTTAGTGGGTACGGAATGGAGGGATGTTGAATCGGTACTTGGACGTCGACTCTGATTAGCTCAGTGGTTAGAAAACCCGCCTCGATAACGGGAGTTCCGGGGTTCGAGTCCCTGGTCCGGTTGTCAATTTTTCCATTCTTGTCTTTCTTCTAAATTATCTATACGTTCCTCCTTGAGCTTCGGTGAAAGCTTTTCTACTACTTAAGACTAGAAAAACTGACTGTTGAACTATGTCGAATATGTTGATAATTTAAACGTCTCGCCTGTCTGTTTTTCGTAATAACAAAATGTACTAAACATTTTATTTACATTTCTCAGTTGGTACCAAACTAGAAAATACTGATAGTAATTTCTTTTAAACAGCAGCGTCGCCCACATGGAATTTTATCTTCTAATCTGAATAGAGAAGGAAGCTGTTCTATACAGTGTATATACGAGACCAACCCATACAATCCACGTACACTAAAAATATTAAATTGTCTAATTATATGCTATTTTCCGGCAACTCTCACAGCTAATGAAAGTATATTAGCATTTTTGACAATGTTAACATTCGGACGAAATAAGTAACTTTATTGAAAAATGTTTCCAGAGGTGAAAAGTAGATTGGATAACAGAAAATAAATACGATAATAATTATCAATATTATCCTAGATAAAGATAAATTAAAACGACCAATTTACAGACAAAATAGGCTTTTTATTTAATTGCAATTACGTTTGGTCTTCGCATATGGAACTTTATCAGGTAAAAAAGTGCTTCAGTTTCTTGAAATTTTTGAGTCTGTTATTTTATTTTAATCTTAATAAAAAAGTTATTTATTGTCTTAAATCACATTGCGGTTGTACCTGTCAATGGGGACCACGATGAAAAATTTTAATTTGAACGTTTATATTTTGTCAAGATTAATGTTTATTATAAACCTTAATTGGCCTGTTCACAAGACTTTCGTCAATTTAAAAAAGACAGTACCTTTCGTCATTACCGGGTCTTAATCATCTGTATAAAATAAAACAAACCAGTACAATAAATGTGGCGATTACAATAATAATTCATACATTGATTTCAATTAAGATATTCACGGGACAGTAAAGGATTTAATAAACTTAATTATCTAAGTTACCTGTCATTCCTGATGAATTAATATTTAATTTCATTCTTAAAAATTTCAGGAATACGAAGAGGTGTTATTGTATTATTTTTTTGTTGAAATTGTCCATTTATTTTGATATAAATTTTTCGCAAAAGAAAACGTTAAGTAAATAAATTATTAATCTAGATAGATAAACGAATAGAAGAAGCAACGCTTATCGGTAGAACTGTCTTAATATTTTTACTCTAATACCAAAATTTTAACATCAATTTTGGTTTTTGAATAATTTCAAACAGAAACCATAACTCGTCAGGTTACATGGAACCATCTTGCTGCAACGCGACACATGTGGAAAAATACATACATTTGTAAATGAAAGTAATTTAAATATTATTTATTCTACAAGACATTACATCATAACACTAAATTTTGTCCAAGTTATCAGAAGAAAATATAACACACTAAATTCGTTTATTAACATTGACGAATATATGTACGTAATTTACTGGCAATATAATTTTGCAAATTATTACATTTTAGTATAGAAACGATAATTATATAAGGCCTACTTCATGTTTTCTGACTTATTTCCCAGCTCTCACCCCTACTATTGAAGAATAATCGTCTTCCTATATTAATTATATTTTTAATAGCTCGAAACGAAGAGTAATACAGTGGAATGTGACGAGGGAAAGTCCTGTAAGGCGACGATACTGATGTATGTGGTTGTTTCGCAGAAGCCCTCCGAGGAGTGTACTTATAAGAAGTAGATTCGCGTTTCAGCGGCCACCTGCAGGAGAGATAAACGCTTCCTCGAAGAGGTTGCCATTGTCATCTCTGCGAGCCTGTGTCAGCGATCCTCGAGTTCTCGAGGGTACGTCGTCTCTCACCAGCAAATTTTGCAAAAGACACCGGGCGCGTCAGACATATCCACCCATTAGGGATTTGGAATAGGTACCAGGCGGCAGACCTCCACAGAAATCAAACATCTCAATTAATGGTTATACTGTGATACTGCGTCAGGAATATGAACTCAGCATGATTTATATTGACAAATACTCAAATATAATTTTCAATAAAAAGACGGAAATTAATTTTATTAAAATTTAATAAATCCAAATACGACGTTTCGTCAGTCTTTTGAGACTTCATAAAATTTTGCAATTCGTGAGCTTCACTTCATGATTCCTTCAATCGAAAAAAAAGATTATTAAATGTATTACTATTTACATTAAAGGAATTTGGTTTCGCAGACAATATCCCACGACGGTCGAAATGATGTCTAATGCCTGATGAAGACTCAAAATAGAGACGAAACGTCGTATTTGGATTATTTAAGTGATAATAAAATAATTGCTGATTTGTTAGCCGTCTTTTTATTGATAGATAATTGTTAGTCTTCGCGTAAACCGTTGTGCAAAATGTTTACTGAACTTTTCCCAAATTTTTAAAATCAACCTCCCAATTTCTTAAAAGTATTAACGAGGAAGAAAAGTATCAGTTATGAAGTCAAACTCCATTCAAAGATGACAATATAACTGCACAGTGCGATGCGACGAGAAGTTGGTATTCATCAAAAGTGGGACGAAATTAGAAAATGAGTTTAGTAAATTATATATTAACCGCAATTATCACGTTCAAATAAGATAGTTTACTTCTGACATCCTAAATGAAATTGACTATTTGTATATGTGTGTTTATCCTGAATACAAACTAAACGCATGGATCAATTTCCAACTCATTTTGTACAACTGTGTCGCTAATGACAAAAAGGACAAGTAATGAATAGAAAAATGACCAGCTAAACTCGTCAATACAAGAAATACCTTCTACACCAGTCTTTCCCCAACTATTTTGGTTCCCGCACCAAATCGAAACATTGATCTATTGAACGCATTTAAATTTTAATGTGGTTAGATCAGTTACAAAATTTAAGTCACTGAAACACATATTTCAAATTCACTAACAATCAATTAAAAGGGTTTAATTAAAAAATAATGGAATGGATGAGCTTCTTGCTGACTTGGCAATTTCTCAAATCTCGGAATCAAAGCGGATATGGTTACTCTCATCTGCTATTCCATTTTAATTATTTGCTTTATAATGCGACTGCCAAAAATCCATTTTCTCATACATAGGAAGTTGCAAATGGAATTAATGTTCTTTGGCCGTTATTACTAAACTTCAGATATTCATAATCGGCGAGTCTTCTATGAATCATCGCAAGACAATAATATTTTCTTATTCAAAATAATAAATTTAGATGGGATTTCCTCGCACTACATGCATTAAATTCACGATGAGTCCCAAAAGCATTTTTGTTGACTCTTAATATTCTATAAATATAATAAAAACTGAATATTAGTATACTTCACAATGATATATCCCGATATATTTATATATGTATATATATATATATATATATATACATTTATAAGACAACATATCCAGAAGTCAAAGGATCTTACATTCAACATGTAACTTTATTTATACTTCATCCGAGATTGTTGTCTACTCCGTGTTTAAATAAGTCTCTGACTTTAATTCTCAAATTAAACGTACAAGTTAAGTTGTACTTAGTCAAGGAGTTGCTAGGAACGTCGTTGGGATTGACGAAAGCCAATAACAGGAAATCAACCGACATTTCTATAAATTCCGGGGTCAAGGAAGTCGCTAATATCAGACATTAAACTTGCAACTTGAGTTGTACGTCTAACACGTACTCTTTTAATGTGTAAATAAATGTTTACTCTATAAAAATCGTCTAACGTTTACGTAATAAAGTGACAAATAGTTTTACATAAATTAAACTATTTTAATGTCTGAAATTTTTCTAAATTATATTACTACAGAAAATTGCCAAATACTTCGCTCAAAAAATCTTCAAAATTTAATAATTTTGAAGCCAGTTAAAATAAATTTATTTTTTTAAATTGTGTAACTGATATGAAAAAATTTTAAATAGTTAGAATTTCAATAGGCCCATAAATTAAAAGTCATAATTATTTAAAATGATTAAATAAAAAGAAGTACTTGCTTCATTATTTAAAATTTTAAACCCATATAATTATTCCCTGACAGAAATATTGTCATTGTTGGATTAAGCCTATTAACTTGTCAGACAGAAATTTCAACGTTGTGTTTGGCGCTAAACCTATCTCATTTCCTTTTCATTGTCAACGGTTCCCAACATAAAACAACTCCGCTTTCTCTTTCCTGTGGCCTGGACTCCGTTCTTCAAACAAATTCCCACTCTTAATGTACGACCTCCAATTCTGATACTGAACTGTTTATAGACTATCGTTTAAGAAATTCAATCTCTAGATTACAGGTTAAATTTGTTTAATATTTTCGTTATAAAATTTCAATACTTTCCCACATCCTTATTTCCTTGCTGGTTCTTATGTCCAGAATCTGTAACATGGAAGATCTGACTTACAACAACGGAAGTATCCCAACAATCCTTAATCTTGCATTTATATTCATGTTTCATTAAGAAAGAGATTTATTCAATTGAGTAAATTTTATTTTTATATTAATTATAATCTCGTTATTCCTTCTATTTACTTTACAAAAACAATTTATTCGTTTTGGCACATTGTTATTTTCATTGATTTGATTTAAACGTTCCTCTACTTTAGTTCAAATAGTTAACAAAAATTATACAAGGAGCTATCGTATTCATATTAATTTTATGCATCGATACTTCGATTGGTATCCAACACATGTCTTAAATCATTGTTCGCCTATCAATAAAACAAAAAAGGAATGACGAAAACCCCAAAATAATTTTTTTAAGAAAAAGAGTGTGTAGTAAGTAACCATTCCAGGAATTATGAATTGCTAAATTAAACAGTAAAATGAAGAAGCTACTTTTATTTGATGTGAGTCTTCATA
This sequence comes from Eucriotettix oculatus, assembly GCA_034510155.1. Taxonomy (NCBI): domain Eukaryota; kingdom Metazoa; phylum Arthropoda; class Insecta; order Orthoptera; family Tetrigidae; genus Eucriotettix; species Eucriotettix oculatus. The sequence continues at coordinate 65,338,162 of CM067379.1, read as the reverse complement.
AATTCATATATCAAGCATAATTATGACGTTGAATAACTCTTCTTATAATTAAATTAATGTCATACATTAAATTTTAGACACATTAAATGTTAATGAAAAAAAATAAACCGTAAATTTATTCCGCTAATATTTGTATTCCATCCTTTATCATATATTTGTTACGCATTAAAATCTAATTAAATTCCCGAGTTTACATTTATGTATCGGAAATAAATGTATGCAAACGTCACTGAAGTAATGAAGGCCTTTAACTGATTGCTTTAAATAAATACATTTTGAGCTCACAATACTTCATACACTAATAATTTGCTTTAACAAGTTGTGTATAGTTTATATTTTTCTATTTTTTCAGCGGTAATTTATCCAAAGTGAATCATAATTTCGTATATTATGGACAAAATTGCTGAAATCTTTATTATTTTGTATCTTTAAGGAATATATCTTACCTAAAATGATTCTTATCAACACTATTACCAGAATTACTTATGTATGAAACAAATTCGGATATTACTTAGACACGTCTTTCACAGTTTATCTTGAATAACAAAAATAACAATAATTTGAGTTCTTTGTTGGTAGCTACACCAGTGCTATTACCAGTAGCAATGAATTTTTTTTCCTGTAAAAATTGTTCTCCTTTCCTGATTACAGGTTGAGTTTAGGCGCTTAATATTACTCCTCCATTTTCAACGTGCCCATTTTCCAACCTGATGAGATAATCACAGTGCTCATAAAATTGCAGACACGAGTAATATTTTTTAGTCCAGCTTTTCACCTTCGATTTCTATGCTCTTCATAAACAATGTGTGAAAGGGAAACACATTCACATCATTACGAAACTCGTCCATTTTCCATACTTTATTAATTCACTAATCATTCTACTAGTAATAGTATTTGACTTGACAGTTGTGACATCATTCAAAAAAATTATTTAACCACACTTTTTTATGATTATCATCAAAATTTACATTTTACTAAGAAGATTGTACTTAAAACCTCTATAAACTTTATAAACTTTTTGATAACGGCCTCAAATAAAAAATATCATTTGGTATCAAATATTCTGGAATAGTTCTTCATTATATGTCAAATTAAAAGAAAGCTATGGTTTACAATCATGTAGATTATGCTATCAAGTTGTCACATCACAAATACCACATTGAAACTAATATGCTTTTACAAAATTCATCCCATCAACTTTCACGATTAAAAATTTCCAATTCCGATTCAGTAAAACCAAGTACATTCAAAACAATTTATCAGTTACAAACCTCAATAGCAGAACAATGAGTTTTATAGTTTCACCATGCATTGCTAACATACAATATAAATTAATTGCCTTGTTTAATGATTAAGGTGTTGATTTTGTATTTAAATAGATAAATAAATTTAATAAAAAATATCAAATACAATTTGACGTCCTCGAAAAATATTTTGTGATTTATAAAGTTAACTTTTTAGTATATAATGCACGATATATCGGTCAAACTCAAATAAAAAAGTATTAAAAAACACGAAATCTAATATCAAGTTTTGACAAACGCATTTATCAAAAGAAAATAATTTCTATTGGCAAATTGTCAAAGTCTTGTATGAGAAAATAATTATTCCCTAAGGTTTATGAATCAAATGCTATCAATCTGGTGTAATCAATGCTTTGAATATCAAAATTGGTACTGGTAATTTTAACGAAATTTACGATATCGTCTTATTACAGTGCTTTAATTTTTTGTAACGTTTCATTATTCATCTTATTTTCATTGCTGAAATTTAGTGGTCTACAATACCATTACATTAACTAATATTACTGCTATAACCGTCTCTGGACGCAGTCTGCGAAGAAAAATTCTATTCTTCTTTACGTATTTTTATCCATTAAAATTGTACATCTATATATACTTTTTTCTTTATTTCGAAGAATTTTTTACAAACTAGTTTTAAAGATGCTAATTCATTGGCTGTTTTGTTTACCTATGAACTCATTGAAAACTTTTATAAAGTGCAAATTAGGAGGATATATAATCTCACACTGAATGACAACAAGAAAAATTATTAGACCTAGCTGTTCCTGCTAATTAAATTAAAATTAAAAAAATATGCCCAGAGAACCTGTATGTGAAGCCGCGATACTTTGATACACGAAAGAATAGCTTATGTAAATTTCTACTTTACTACTGTAAAGCATTGAACATAAACTGTTTTGGTTTTCGTGTGTAGGTGTGTGTTTACGAATATATATAATCGTTATCATGTTTCATTACTTTAAATTCTACTGAATTAAAAAATATAAATGTTGACATATGAGAATCTATTGCGATATTATGTATATGACAATGGCCCGAGTAGTCTAATTAATTTTCTTACTACATTTAAAATAGTTATTTTGATAAAACAAGAATGGGATCAAGACTGTTGGACAATCGATATGCTGACCAAATATCACTACAAATTCGGAAGATGACAGCCCGCATTCTACCTGGTAGGCCCAGGCCATTAATGGGCTGTAGAGCCAAAGAAGAATATTTTCCCCCTTCCAGGCCAAGAAAGGTCCTACCCAAAAGACATATAGAACGTGCAACAGTATAGATTATGCACACACGTAGCCTGTTAAACAAGATGCTTACACATCTTATATAACTATTTTTTATTTTTTGCGAACGTCGTCGATGTCACACGTACTCGCTTATTTGCAGACTGTGCGAGAGCGACGACGACGTTCGTGAAAAGGTATCATTACTTAAATAAAATGTTAGCTATATTTAAACATTATTTCACAATCAGATCAAATAGAATATATCGGCTTAACGGGAAATAATGATTAAAGGTAACATTTTATTTAAGTAATTATACTAGCGGAATTGATAAAATCATCGGGCGAAGAAGCAATATCGTGGCTGTTCAGAATAGTTTGTGAAATCTACGAAACGGGAAGAATACCAGAATATTTTAGTAACAACATAATTATACCCATGCCGAAGAGGACTGGGGCTGATAGATGCGAACAGCACAGTACAATTAGTTTAGTATCTCATGCAAGCAAAATAATAAATGGTATATAGGAGAATGGAACGTCAAAAATTATGCGAGTTAGGAGATCAGTTTGAATTTAGGAAGAATGTAGGGACAAGAGAAGCAATATTGATGTTGCGTCTAATTTTAAAAGACAGGATAAGAAAAAACCGGCCTACGTTCATCGCATTTGTAGATTTAGAAAAAGCGTTTGGTAATGTGAACTGGAACACACTATTAAGAATTTTGAAGAACACAGGAATAAAATATCGAGAAAGAAGGCTTATACATAACCTCTACAGAAGATTGACACAAGAAAAGAAAGCATAATTCAATAAAGGAGTAAGCAAAGGATGCAGTCTGTCGCCTATGCTCTTAAAATTTATGTATAGAACTGGCGATGAAGAATATTAAAACGGAATATGGAAAAGGAATCATACTGCAAGGAGAAGAAATAAAAACCCTTCTCTTTACCAACGATATTACAGTATTCGGGGAGTCAGAACAAGTTGGAAACCATAATAAATGGCATGAACGGAATTCTGGCGAAAGAGTTCAATATGAGTATTAATAGAGGGAAACCCTAAGTAATGGAGTTTAGTATGGGAAACAGTGGAATAGCAAAAGGTGTTATATTGGTAAGGGATATTTTGAAGGAAGTTAAGGAATTCTGCCATTTGGTAAGTGTAATAACTAGGGATGGTAGAAATATAGGAGACATAAAGAGTAGGATAGCACAGGCTTTCGCGAAAAAGAAGAATTTACTTATGGCTAATATATAATAAGTATGAATATTAGGAAATCACTATTAAAAATGTTTGTATGGAGCGTGGCGTTATATGGGAACGAAACGTGGACGATAGGAGTTGCGGAAAGGAAAAGAATAGAAGCCTTCGAAATGTGGTGTTGTAGGAGAATGCTGAAAATCAGATGGGTGGATAAAATCATTAACGAGGAAGTTCTAAACAGAATAGGGGAAGAGCGAACAATCTGGAGAACGTTGGCCTAGAGAAGGGATAGATTAATAGGCCATGTTTTAAGACATGAGGGTCAAGGGTCTTGTAAATCAGCATTGCAGGGAAGTGTGTGGGGTAAGAACAGAAGAGGGAGGATACGTTAAGCAGGTTAGGGACGATGTAGGATGTGGCAGTTCTGTGGAAATGAAAAGGCTTGCGCAAGATAGGTTAGTGTGGAGGGTTGCATCAGACCATTATTAGAACTGAATACCACAACAACAAAAAATTTAATTAGTTAAAAATATATACATTACGTTTTATAAGTCGCAGTGAAAATTATGAAGGTTGTATACATGTAAGGACCAAGTCTTTATTGAAATTTTTTCCTTCGTAAAAGTGTAATCAACTGAATTAAATTACAAATAGTTTCTCTCCTCGAGATCCTTGCAGCGCGTATGTTTTATTATAATGAAAATATTAATATGATATCACATACCAACTGAAATCGATACCGGTATAGTAACACGTTGACTAAGACATAATTGTCCATTTCACTACCATGACGTGTTAATAAACGCCAGGTTATTCATTTCTATAAATTTTCAAATTCTTCCATTAATATGGACTAAATATTGAAGTCATATATTTTGTACGGATGTTCCAAGGCATGCTTTACCTTCAATTTTTCATATTCCTTTATACTTGACAACCATACACAAAAATTGTTCTTATTCCAAGGAAGAATTTTATCAATCATAAAAGTCAACGTTTCTGTTCATATTTGCATATTAGTCTTACGTACGAAGATGATAGTCTGAAAGACTATCGCAGAGTATCTGCGAGCCACATCCCATCATGCAAAAACTCCCTTTATCTGAAGAAGCCATAATGGCCGTTACCATTTAAAGCGTGCACGCGTTGAGTCGTCGTCGTCAACGTGACCTAGTTGAGAGGCGCTCCTCCTTGCTCCAGAATCCACACCTGTCTGTCTCTACCCACCTCCCATTCCATTCCATTGTCCCACGCGGCCTCCAACTCTCCACTCTGTTTTGGGGATCTACCCCCGCTATTTGGCTCACTCACTCGTAAATACTCGGAACAGTTCTTTTCTCACTGGAAACTGAAAAGAGCGCGGTTCCGTCTAAACTCGGCACGCGATCAAGGCCGTGAATATATTCTAAGAAGCGTTCCATTAAACCAGAGTGTATCACTGCTAATTTAAGAGAAACATTTAGAATGCATGTATCCCGTGTAATGCTTAACGCGGCTTTATATAATAGCAGGAAACTTTTTATAGGCGATCAGCGAGTAGATAGCTTGAGCGACGTCCATATACAGATCTAATTACTGATCCTAGGACTCCAACACTATGACGAAGATATCACAAAAGCAATTATTATTATTACGATACTTAGCAGACCGATATACATTACAATTTTAAAACAGAACGACTTTTTTTACTAGGATTACGAATTTGATGAAAAACTGTATTAATATGTTAAGGTCTTTTAAATTTCATTATAAATCAAATATATTATACATGTACATTGCTAATATTCAGAAAGTATTGCCCTTTAATTTCCATTACAGATTATAACTGTTGACAAAAACAAATTGAACAATGCTGTTATAGTATCCGAGTTCAAATTTGTGTGTGCTATTGATTAGTCCTTTTTCCACCAAAACAACTTCTCTAGTTAAGTTTCCACTGAAGCGTAACATTGGCCCTCAAAATTACAGCCAGATAGCAATAATGAATTTTGTTGTATAAAAGACGTGTACTGTCTTGTATTAATTGATATTGGTTGTAATGGCTTCGTCGCAAGTAGGTTTCTGTGATACGATTCAATCGGTCATTCTGTGATTATTATAGAATATCAATGTAGATATTCTACTTTTTTCCGGCTCTTTTACTCACATCGAATAACTGAAAATCGGGACAACTACTGTCTTAATCTTTCTGGACGGGAAAAATTTAAATATGCATTAAATAACCAATTAAAATACCTTATTCTCTCTCATGAATACTTGTAAATATACAGATGCTCGTTTCTAACTCCTGGTGTTAAATTATGATTTAATTCTCTCCTTTGAAAGATTCGACGATCACTGAAACTACAAGACGTTTCTACGTAAAATTAACTCCAATTTCTTTAATAGCATAAATTATATTTTTATCATATGTATACATATATATATATATATTATTTCTATTATTGTATGCAATAAAGCAAAGATCTTCGGCAACGTCTAGAAAAATAAATTCTTTTAATCTGTAGGGTGTTTATTTTAACTAAATGATGCAATTCTGAATTAGTTAACGAATGGGAATAAATTTATAATCAATTTAATAATATTAATATACACAAATACTCAAACCATAGTGTTTTACTCTGTTTTAAATTAAGTATTAAAGTAAACCTCAATATATAAAATAACCTCAGTTAATGACTGACAATAAATATACAAGCAAATATATATTAATAATAAATGAAAATACTCAATATATCTGTTTAAAAAAACTGTTTATGTCACAAATTTGTCTCTGTTCTTATATTTACTATTTATTTAATGTACATATCCTACGTATTAAGTTAATCTTGATTCTTAATCAGAACTGATTTTCGAAGAAACCATCAAGTGTAAATTCAAGTTAAGGTAACATGTTGGTTTACAATCCAAACAAGTCATCTCTTCCTCTTCTTTAACTAATTACCAGCGAATTAGGCGTGGGTGAGTGGAGGAGATTAGATAATTTATGGAAAACACGAAGAAAGGCAGATCTCGCAAGGAAACGCCTTGCTACATTATCCGCACATCTCATTTCTGTTTATCTTTGATTTCTTAAGTTGTATCATTATAGTTCTGAGAAATTAAATTAGGAAGAAGGTCTTATGAGCTATGAAAATACATTAATAATGGACAAGCATTTTATCTGGGCGCATTTACAAATTATTTTAAGTGTTTTGCATGATCGAGACTATATCTCATCATAGCTTACATCGTTAAAGCATACTCTGTAAAGGCAATAGATGTCTGTTAGTATATTTTTATATAGAACACAGCAAGACTTCTATTTACATATTGACTAATACTGAGCTGTGAACCCTTCAATGAAAATTATTAAATTCTTCTTTCGTACCAAAACTGAATACAATTTAATTAATAGTAAATAAATTAACGTCATTAAATTTCAGAATTTATAAATAAATAAACGACATTTAACTAGATTCAAAAAAAGTGTCTGTAAAACTGGCCGTTAATTTTCAGTATTTTAATACAAATACGTTTCGTACAGGTATTTCCGAGTGCTGTAATTCAATAAGATAAATTACACAGTGGAGCACCATGGAACTGTCAGATTTTGCCAGATATAACCATGGTTCATTGTATCCGAGTTTGTCTTTTATTTTCAGAGATCCCTAAAAATTACGTTTTTCTATTATTATAAACCATCTAAATTACGTTACATAACTAAACTGAAAGATATATTTTCATATGATGGAAAATGGATCTTCCTGCACGCTCAAACAATTACTGCACAGTTTAATTTCTCAGTTAACAACTTCTAATTTTCTTTGCACTTGTGTTGTTTTCAAGGACGAAATGAAGAGCTGTTTATTTCCATCAACTATTGGCGATAGTAATCTGATTTTTATGGCACATGTTAATTTTTATTACGATTTCAACTCTACCATTCATCGACAGATATTTGCCTTCTGTCTACTCCAGGAGAATTTTTTCATTAACAGTTTTACACTTAGTGGCTAATTAATATGACCAACTTTATCAAATGTTTGATTGGGATAAACCGTTTATAAACTCGCTGAGTAAGATGATTTCGAGAAAGACATGTTTTCTATACAAACGTCCGCCTGTCATCCGGAACGACTTCAATCTTATCGACTAATCTCCTTCGACCAATTTCGACTGGCACGCACGTTAATTTATCCCGTTTAAGACATCTGCAAAGTGGCGCAAAAAGTCGTATTTCTACATTTCTCAGAGCTGCTATGTCAACGGCCGGTGGCCGAAGGTTCAGCTAAATGGCGTTAGCTTAAGCCGACCCACACACTCTGCATTTTTATTTGGTCAGACCTGGTCGAAAAGGAGCGCCGCCCAATTGGGATACGACTTCGTATTCAGTTTCAGTTCCTTTCAGTCAGATCATCGGCATCAGACGAGTTGACGTTTCCATTGAAAATAATTGATCAAAGGAAGAGATACAATTCTCGTCTAATAAGTAGTCTCGCAAGGCTCAAAAGAATTCTGGCCTCCCAGACCGTTAACCACTGGATTTTTAATGGTATACTGTCCTTACACAATTCCGAAAATGGAAGAAACATTCATACGATAAAGGTTTGTAGTATGACTACAAAGAAAAAAATAAACATCTGTTCCTAGTAAGTGAAGAGAGATTATTATCCTTTGTTGGAGAGGAGAGGAGACTGTCCTGTTTGGCTGACGGCAAGCCTGTTAGTTTGGAGATTTAAAATGACATTTATATTTTAAATAGAGATTTGCGGAATGAATTGATTCGAATGGAGAGGATTCTTTTGGGACTGCATACTTTTTTTCATATAATTGGCGAAGAACTTGGATTGGTACATAGTGTGGTGATGTAAAAAATAGGTTTAATTCTTAAATATATATTGTTAAAAGTATGTAAATTTCATTTTTTTTGTAGATTTACTGAATTATTTAATTTCAAGTCATGATTTTGAACCCTGAGAGAAAGAGTAAAAATTTCGTTTTTCGTGGCTTATAATGACGTCAGAAACGTTTGTTTTTAATCGCATCGAGGCGAGCATAAGGATACATTGAGTAAACAGTATATACCTTCGAGATAGATATAAATAATAATTATTCCATATTTCTGTATTATATCTGGTTATGAGAAATTGTTGTAGTTGCATGTTGATTATCATAATATTCAAATAATTGGGCCTTTGAAATTAATAATAATTTGTATATATACTGTTGAGGATCCAGTTCATAATACCTCCAGAGGATAGTACTAATTAATAATTTATTTATTGGTAAGAGCTAGAAACGAAAGTTAGTCGACTTACGAACAGAGCCTTAATCTTCAATGATGATAATTATGTCGTAATTCAGCAGCTGAAACTAAAAACGAGTATCTGCATTGAGGAATTCTTGCAACAATTATATCAATCAACAGTTATAATGAGAACTTTTAATTCATCTTGTATTCATAACCCTAGGTTTTGTACATATTTTCATGAATGCGTACATATATTTGATGTATTCAAATAAATAATAGAAACGTTTTGTGTTTTTGTATTAACGGTGGATGGGTAACCTACAAATATTATAAAATAAATTAGATCTAAGTGTTTATTTAACTTGAAAATAATCACTTTGTTAATAAATATATGTAACTTTCCATTTCCACGCAATTACTTTAATTTCAATTTTTGTTTGATAGCCTTAAATGTTCGGTTATTGATCCCAAATTTTTCACTAAGAAGTGTAATCCAATCTGCCGTTTCAGTAATGATAATATATTCAATGAGTGACAAGTGTTCTTTTGCCCATATTTTAATTATCTATCTATTAGCACTCTCTCATTTTACGCACATCGTCATTATTATTTGCCTAAAATGTATCAATTTTTTTCGCTGTAAAGCTTGTGAGTCTACCGTTATTTGTAGTGTATTAATCAGACTCAGGTAAAAGACATTAAAACAGAAGGGGTTTATAATTGCATTCAAATATTTTCAAGCAGTAGTGAAAGTTAACATGTGGTTATAATGACATTTAGTTAATTACATGTCATTCAATTTTGTTTTTTTGTATTCAATTGGTTATGAAACGTTGTAAATATCAGTAAAACTTTAACTTACGAGTTTTAATGGCAAATATACATATTTTTTGTGTATTACTTTTTAATGTTATGTCTAAATTTGCTGTATTTGAAACAAAATTACTATTTCAGTAATTAATTATAGAAACACATTCAAAAACAGTTAAATGAATGAAAATTGATTTTGACCTGTATCAATTTACATTTATTATTGTTCTATATCCGTAGTTTTCGTTGTTTGATTAAGTTTAACGGTTGAAGTCGTAAAGTACCTCAATTACCCCTGTGAGAACATATAATCGCTCATTAGTTTTTAAATATTTTATTCAAATTTATAAGTAATGAAACACTAATTATGGATCTGATTTAAATTACTTATATGTAAATCGTAATATCTATTACCGAATTATTTAAGTGTTGTGTTAATTAGTAAAGTTGTATTTACATTTATTATCCCTTTTTTCTGGCTATGTTCCACACTCGTCAGTCGATGTAATTTGGTATTTGTGCCTCTGCGTAAATGTAAAATGCAGCTGAATAACCTTCAGTACTACTATCGAATTGGAATTCTGAGATGCACCAAATGCGGTTTACGAGGTAGGAAGTTAAGTCCCAGTTTTGCCGATTGAGTTTCCTGCAATATTCAAAGCAGGAATTTGAATCTGGAAAGAAGACGATTGGAAGTGTTTCAGTAAACTCTGGTTGAAGAGATGCTGTTATTATTATTTTTGGTTAGCGGCTGTTCCGATTATTAGTTAATATTGATGCATCATATTATATACGCCTACAAATAATTTTATTTGGAGGAGGGGGGAACGGAGTACCTTTATAATGATAATGTGCAGGATTATAGTTGGTCTGTACTGAGGCTAACCGCAAACCTAGATTACCGCATCGCCTTGTCGCTTAACTGTGTGCCATAATCATTACCTATTTATCTGATGGATCATTACGACGTTGACGAGGAATTAAGTCTGCAATTTACATCGCCCCCTGACCGTAATAACTAGTGTATTGGAATATCTGGCATATTTTAAGTAATGATCAATAGCTAGGTTTGCTGGGCGAACTTACAAATCATGTTAAATTCTGGTCCTAATTATTGCCACAACTTTTGAACACAGTAATCGAACGAATGATTAAATGTTGAAATCTAATAGTTGAATTAACATTGGTTTTTCCGACAAAACTTCGCCAATTGCTTGAAAAAAGATTCCTATTACTAACTAATGTAATCGAATTTTTCATTATATTTTCATTATTTAAGACATTTCACTCCACAAAAGCTGAAACAAAAAATGTATTGCATGTGCTTTCTAATGAAACACATATATGCAACTTAAATATTGTAAAATCAGACATTATACATGTCTCAATTACAGTTCTAATGACTACTATCTTAACTTTCTCACCGATCTTGCAGTCTTTTATTATTTATTATACAATGAAGCAGGAATTTAATTAAAGATAAGTTTATTACAGTACTTGAGGGGAAACTATAATCTGTTGTCAAATCCAACCTTTCAATCCTATGTTGTATATATGGCGAAAAATAAAAATGGTAGTTTATACAGAGAGGTGTCAGTTTGATCCATTTCCGCTGGTCTGAAAAGAAACCGTCATATGGCCAAAACTGTAGAGAGTCGAATTACCAATCGAATTTGTGTCATCAGAATTTTTCCGAAAATCCTTGAACTACAGGGACCTACATATTTTATGTAGCTCATGGGGGGGGGGGGGTTATTCCACCTTGTAAAAAAGATAGCAACTGATGGGGCTGGGTGAGACAAAGTGAATTTTTTTTAAAATTAATTTTGAAGGTCGCATCTACTGCCTGGTCATTAGCGACCACAGTGACAATTATTACAATTATGAATTTATAAAATAAGATACATTTTTCGGTTCGTTAACCATTAATTAATTATTTATCTTCATTAAATTTGATTTTTAAATTTGCAAACTCAAAATACATTACATTGAAATTTAATCAAAAGTCTTGCTGTTCTTATAAAACTTAATGTATGTTTGGCATTCACGGGAGTCCAAGGTGGATTTGTAGTTTTTGCCACGTAGGTATTTTAGTCTGTGTTGGTGATATTTGGGGCATTGATTGATGACGTGGTCTATATACAGATCACAAGACAGTAGGATGAATCTACCCAGTAGATAAGCGTGTCTTCATTTGCAGTGTACAGTTCAATAAATATTTACTTGTTTCTTTAAGTAGAGGTGGAAATCCACCGACATTACACCTTCAAAAAGTGAAAAACAGAAGTTTGTTGACTTTTTCACTGTGTTCACACATATTTACAGTATTGACTACAATTACAACCTTGTTCTTATTAAAGTTGATTTAATTTAATACTTTGACCTGCGATGAATGTCACTATCAAATACATAATGTTATATTTAGTTAGACAAATGAGAAATTCCTAAATATTAAAAATTACTGGACGCGAAAACATATCTACGTTCCAAATAAATTTATGGAATTCGAACTCCATACGTATTGTACATTCATATAAAAATCTATTATTACTTCCATTAGTCCTCGGTTGAGGAAATGGTATGTGTTATTTCTTGATATTATAAATAGTTACTAGTTTTATTTGCATTGAAAATTATTTATTTTTATAAATCAATTATTAACTTTTATCTTATTTTATTTCATTTATAATATTTCATCTTTTGTAAATTTCTGTTGAAGAATTTTCTGCAATAGTATCTTTGTAAATGTTTGTCCTGGTAAATATTATTATAATTTCAACTATAAACCAAAAAAACATTCAATAGAAGATTTCGCATACTTCTCAGCACTTTTACTCCAGACAGGTGGCAATATTCTCTTTCCTTATTAGCACATTTTCTGGAGGAGGATATTTGATCGTCATTGTTTGACTATCCTTTCAATGTAATGTATGAAATGTCAATAGTTTCAATATTAAATATTGCTCACGGTATTCTTATATATGATATATATATATATTAAATTATACGAGTTAATTGTTGTGAGACAACAACCGGTAGCTGAGATCTCCCTTAAGACCAACTTCTTTTCGTTCTTCTCGCGTTATGGAAATTCTCGTTAATGTATCATGGATGACAATTCCGGGAATTCCTCGTAGGCAGAAACATGTAGCGGCCCTTCCTCACAAAGGGTGTGATTTCGGCAGGAGATTTTTGAACCGTCAAGCGACAAGGAAATGCGATTCTTCCGACTCGGCGAAGTTGTTCACGTCTCAGGAGAGAGGTTTCTCTTCTTAAATACTTCTTCCTTCCAATTTTTGGTCAATACTTGTATCTGTCGTTCTTTTCCTCTCACTACAAAGTACACTAATTGAATTTTCTTCTCCCAAAGTCCTCTACCAATTTCAAACACACGGTGTCTGAATTTTTGCTATTTCCTCTACCTTTCAACTCCCAAGTAACACTCCTGCTTCTCTCCTCTCTTGACCTCCAGTTCCTTTTAATTTCAAACCACACTGATCGTTTGCACTACCTTGTCAACCCCCCAGCCAATCTCGTTTCCTTTTTTCTATTAAAAACGCCACCCCACATGACGTGTCTCCAATAATCGTCATAAATTTTCGTCAACCGCGGGATCCACATTTACGCAAGAAGGGGTAGGTCTTGGGGTAACTTTCATGGGGCATTGTCCTATGTGGGACAAACATCTTCAAGTCCCTGCACATAGCTAGCAGGCACGGATCTTTCTGACAAGCTATCGCCTTTCTAGTCCTGGACTTTCTCCATTTTCTCTGCCTGTCTCCGAACATTCTCATTCAATTTTGTGAATTTACTTCGTCCTAAAATACGAATTGATTTGGGGAGGCTTCTTCTTCGCTACAATGAATATAGTACTATATTTACAATTATTTTATGGTATTTAACATACAGTTAAATAACTGACAACGATAGAATACATAACATTATTGTAGAATCTTAACTAAACTTTTTCATAATATGCAAAGATGTATTCATTAATATTCATACGACGTCTGAAGAGTTGATGTTTGTTCATATGCAGAATCCGAGCCTCTGTATGGCGGCCCTCGTTCAAAAGTTTTATAACTCATAATTAGGGATAATCCCCGAGGGGAAAGTAGATTTAATTGCATTTTACTGGCCCCGGTCCGTTTTATTTCGGAGAAGTGGGTTACGCGAACATACCTCGATTCGTCCAGTTGGATTGTGAAACAGTTTAGTGTGTTTGTAAACGATAGAAAATACACCATTCGTTTCTTGCTTATCAAATCTCTTTGACGTCCTGTAATACTGCAGATTATTTTGGTTGTTTTAGTCACGTATCAGGAAATGTGACTACTCAGTGAGATGAGAACAAGAAGCAATAACTATACCTGCTACTATCGATAACTTCACCTATTTTGATTGTTAGTCCGAGATGACGCAGAAAACTTGTTACGGCTTTTGTTTTAAACATTAATGATTCTTTTTTTTTAATCTATGTTTATTGCATGTACCTGTAGTTTCATTATAAGAAATCTTACAGCAACAAATATTTTTCTCGAGTGTATTATAAAAGATATATAAACTTAGTGACATATATTATTCACAAATTCAAGTATATTTTGTAAGATGAACTTCTCATCTGACACATTTAATAAATTTTGGCTAGATTTTTCCTTCTTAATTACGTGACCGTTGCTTTACGATTCAACACTAAAACGTCTGCTGCCATTTTCTCCATACTGAACGACTACCAGAATGATGACTACCCATCTGCTGATTTACAAATCGGAAAGAATTTCTATTGGTCACTTTCTAGAGCGTACCATCAAACCACTTCATTACTTCTGCACTGACCTCCGAATAATAAAACCGCAGCTTCCTCACGATCATATACTGATTGTCGGTTAGCCCTTCCAGACTACAGTTATCTGTTTTGGCTTTTTAAAATACCGTTAGCTCTTTTTATAAAGTGTAGGCTCGTGAGTTTTGTGCTACATCAACGATATCAACAATTTTTACGACGATAATTGTGAAATATATTGAAAGTATTACAACAGCGACGGTGTTACCAAAACTCTTAAAGTGGAAAAAAATTAAAATAAATTTAGCACACACATAAATAACACGATTTTCAATCGTGCCCAATATAAATAAATTTATTTTTCCGAACAAGTCATACATGATGTTAGTTTTGTATTCATGATCGAGCGGTATGGTTTTTAAGTATTATGAAAGTTTTTCAAATGTCACATCTTAAATATTTGTGACATTTTAAAAAACAGTTTTCAAAATGTACAAATAATAATTTTCTTATGAAAACTAACATAAAGCTTTTAATTACTGAATAGTTGAAATTTGTTTTCATTCCGCTACTTATGCTGTCCCATTGCGGTGCGGCCTGATTCAGTCTCATCATTGCATGACACCTGTGCCTCTACGTGCTACGTGATCCGCAGCCCGGGAAGAGACAGTTTGTTTAGTTTTACGGGAAATGCAAGATGATGAAACGGAATTCTGTGCTTGTACATTTCTCAGTCCTGACATCGTATTCTGTATACGTTATGATATGGGCACTGGTTGCATTAGCGGCAACGAGTGCGATTTAGTGTTGGCTAAATCAAAGCATATATTCACGTTGTTAAAACACAATACCTATAAAGTACTTCGTAAGTTAATTTATGTGCTATAGCAGATAAGCTCATATGCAAAAGCCACCACTTTATTTATATAATCTTTCTGTCTCTTCCCGGAGAAAGTATTCAAGGGATCTCCAAACCTAATTAAGATATTTTTTCGTACTAATAGAGATTGACATTGACTTTAGAAGCAGTAAATTTAAATTTATAGCAGTCCTGTTCAGTCAATTAATTATTAAGTATTCTCTAATTAGACATCGATTGTTAAAAGAGACATGGCAAAGAGTGAGTCCGATGAAAACCTGTGTACAATTATAAAAATTGCATTGTTTTGGTTGATCCAATCATATAAGCGAATGTTAGCATTATGGGAGCACAGCAGTTCATTTGTTATGGAAGTCCGTATTAACTTCCTGATGTCAGAAAAACACCACCTTCAGAACTGGAATAAAAGCAAACGCTGACCGTAACCGTACTTTCCATTTCATTGTGGACAAAACCAATTAAAATATGAAATATAGCACCTTTTCTCACTTTCTGTCGGGTGCATATGGTTTACATAGTTACCTCGTTTATGGAATCACGTCATCTATCAAGCCATTAAACATTTAGATGTATTTCAGATAATTTTGTAATTTCTAACCGAATTATTTTGTGACATGTAATTTATAATACTATTTATTGGTGCTCGCAAATAATTTTTGTGTACTTATTCTTTTATATCCTTCGATCTAGTCGTAAGAACACTATCTTCCAATAATACGAATTATCTAACTTTCCCTCTTCGTATCTTATCTACTGTTTACTTCATTTCGTCGTATTCCGGCCCTGAACTGCACCGTTTGCTTCCCATGGGATTATAGGCTTTTGGGTTGTTATTTTAAAAAGCCTTTTGTTATTTCTTGAATTATAACATGTTTCAAATTTCATAATTTAAGTATTTCTACTAATATATAATGGTAATCTCATACATTTCCAATCATACGACTTAAACCAAAGTTTTATCCCGCTATTCTTAATACTTAATAGATCACCGAATCTTATTACGTATCTATCAATTAATTTAAATGTGTATACAATTATATCGAAGAGAAGGATTTTTATGTGTCAGTTGGGTGCATTTTGTGTCTCTCGGTCAGTTTCACGGTCACCCACTCAAAGCATAAAAACCTTTTTATTCTGTAAAAAAATTGTGAGAATTTATCATTTCGGGCTTATTTGTAAAATTTAACTGACGTTTTTACACCCACGGCCAAAAATACAGTTGGTTGCTTCCAAATACGGCGCCGGTCCTACGAGATTTCAGATAAAGAGAAAGGACAGCCATAGAGGCACCGGAGAATGTACGTTTTCAGGGTCACGCTTTAAAATATGAGCCGATCACATTGTTACGTCATTGCCCAGTCATCTTTAAAAACGGTACGTTACGTACCCAAGCACAGCCGATAGGGATCGATGAAGCCATCAAAATTAATTTATTTACTTACATCCTTTTCATCAATCAATTAATTAAGTTAAGAATTCCTAATCAGATTGGATAAAACCTGTATTCTCCAATCATTAGAATGATTTAAGATTTATCAAAATTAGAAGTATTATTTTATCAGTTGTTAAATATTACATATGAATGCAAATAGTGGCAATGAATATGAAATACTTAACGGTTGTTGAAGATACTAAATCAAGTAATGTATTCACGATTTATTGTTTATTTTTCTTCCAGTACTAAATCTCACAATACACTCCTACATACCTAGTGTTTGGTTATAGGATTGATTAAAAGCTATAATACGGAGTACCGGACACGTAGACGTAGTGGCATAAGAACAAGTAACAGTCAATTATATTTATAAGAAGACAATTTATAAGAAGAAACTACTTCTTCGGTCTAGTTATATATACATATATATATGTTTCTTTATACAGTGGGACTTAACAAACTTGTTGCATATTAATTACTAATACGAAAATATAATTACTTAAATACAATGTTATACAAATTTAAATATTATTTCACGATAAACAGATGTGTAATCATATTGCTTGTCAATTAGTTTACGTTAATAATTTGAAAGGCATTCTTTGTGACGACTATTTACATGGAAAATAACAAAGAAGATTCGTATAATATTTTTATCGACTTACTTTCACAATCAAAAGCACACAAGAACTGAAATATCACCGTTTGTATTTGATTCACTTGAATTTTGTCGAACGTGCGTACTAATACACCGAAAACATTATTAAATACACCCACCCGTTGTAAAGTGTGCTTACCTTGTCTTGTTGAAGGTGAAAAATTTCGGCTAAAATTAGTCAGAATTAAAATTATTTATTTATTAAATTATATCACGTCGTTTCGTTCCATTGTTTGGAACCACCTCGGGTGTGAAAAAAATCTACAAAAATAATTATAACTGAAATAAATGAGATGAGATAAATAAATAAATTAAATATGCCTATATATAAATTCAGTACAAATTTGTAAATAAATCTTAGTGCAATCTGAGATTATACAACTTTTTGGATTATTTTTCTGTAAGTACAACTTACGTGGTTCCAAACAATGTAACGAAACGTTGTGATATAAGTTAATAAATAAATAATTTTAATTCTGACTAATTTTGGGCGAAATTTTTTGCCTTCATTATTCGAGGTACAGTCAGAACAATTATAAAATTTGTCTTGTTAAATATATCGGCGGAAGATTATAAAAGTTATTTGAGAAATTCATGATAAACGCGTGATACCCGTTTAGAAGTTTTTGAAACTGTCTTTAGGGGGAACCATTTTGACCGGAAAGGGGAGAAGGAATGAACCAATATCTTCGACCAATCGACAGAAACCTCTGAGGTGAACACTACAAATATACTATAAATTCGTCGTAGTCGGTTTTATGGTATAGGAGCGCATATAGGACATACAAACAAACGTACATTCAATTTTATTTATATGTAACATAAAAGATTGAAATTTATTGTCTGTTTTATACATCTTTTTGACTCACATTTAATGTTAATATTCCTATTCTTATGGATCATGATGCGCTAATGAATCGATATTTTCTTTGTGATAATGACGAGTAACTGTGATATCACTAGGATTTATTTGTTTTTAATATTCGAAATATTATGTAATGTTTTGCAATGATGGATAAAGTATTGCGTAATTATTAACTAATTTATAAGGCAATTAAGCAAAACGACGTTGGACCTATATTTTACGATATACAATATGAATCGCTTAAACGAAACCAGGATTAAGGTGAAGGACAATAAGTTCACTGACCATTTTCCACTCCAAATTCTGGAATGTGTCATCAAGATGGTCAGATAGTCGGCTCGGAGGTGAAGGCTCACAGAGGGCCGTAGAGACCAGAAAAGAGAAACTAATAATGATTCATTGGAAAATTTAACTGACGTTACACTCCACGGTCAAAAATACAGTTGGTTGCTTCCAAATACGGCCCCTGTACTGCTTGTACTGATGGGTTTGGTGGTTGACGTGGATGATTGCCTTGATCGTGTAGGTGCGAGCTGCTAAGTTGCACCAGCCGAAGAAGACATTCTGAGCTGTTAATGAATAGGCGTATCTTGTCCCATCTGTTAGCCGCAGTGCTAATGTCTTAATAGAGATAGCGGCAAGTTCCACGTGAGTGTATATCAGCCATGGCAAGGACAAGGTTCCACCAGTCGCATTCAGGGCGATGGATACTCCGTACGGCAGACTGACGTGGCAGGTAACCGTGTAAACTAACACGCTGTGGAACACAATTTTTCGACAGAAAAACGAAGTGAAACGTAGGTAAATTTTAACTACTGTAATTGCAAACTGTGATGAGTCGTCCTGCTTTCCGCTGGAACGTCAAAATGGTGTCAAACTGGCTAACGTGTTCGTGACTATTCCTGCGTTGTTGGTGTGATTCATCCTTACTCCTAAAGTGTTATGTATGCTAAAGCGATATTAAAGTTCACCTTTCGTCTACATCTATAAGTTCAATTAAATTTCTAATTTTGCTATCCGTTAAACAACGTGTTCTTGTAGTTATATCACCGATAAATTACTGTGAGGTTGAGTGTGAATATAATTGTATTTTACCGAAATACAAACTTATTTTCCGTACTACTCATCTAAGCAGTTTAGTTTGAATGATGTTAATCTGAAATCATTACAAAACATTAAATTTCAAGAGAGGTAATATGTTTTATCGAGTTTCAGCTTCCTTTAAACCTGAGCGTATAGTACTTGACCTTCGTAGATTCTTCAACGATGAAAATATCACATGTGGTTTAGATTTCCAGGACTCATGATTATACATGGTCACTGAACAAGGAGCATATTCATCGCGTGCCGAAAGGATAGTCTATTATGGCCATGGAAATTCAAGTAGCCGTTACGCATCACCGGTCACAGTCACAATTTGGACACTTTACACACACATAAAACATATTCATTGATATGTATTAAATGTTTGATGTTATAGCCGACCTACCTACTGCAGGTTTTCTATAGTTTTCTCTGCATCTCTTCAGGTGAAACACCGGGTACTACGGCCCGGGGTCCTAGTCTACCCTTGGCTACCTTGCTCTACCTTCCATGCCCCCTCCCCTCGTTTATAATTCCCTTCCTATGCTATTAATGGGAGTTGCCTGTTTGAAAATCACTCTCGTGTAGCTTGTTACCTCCCAAAAAAAAATTAACTTTGTCTTGAAACATACTATAAATATTGATAATAAAAGAATGACAAAATTTTACTTGTTATCCTCTTCATATGCTTATAAAAATTTAGGTCTATATAAATCTAAAAGTGACAAAAAACTATTCTTACAAGCATAATATTAACAATACAGTTGGATGAAAATAAATGTGACGTTACTTACTCATGAATTCAGGAAAAGAAAATGAAGAAATTTCCAAGTGTTCTTAAAATAAATTTCCCAAAAGCTAACGTTTTTTATTTGTTTGTAGGTATTACACACAGGGTAGTATAATTATGTAGATACCAGGAAAATGTTACTAAGATTTCATAATAAAATGTGATAAAATGAGAGAATCTATAACTATGAATTTTCATTCAAAATTTGATTCATATACCCATTGAAACTAAATAAATAAGTTTATTCCAATTTAGTCCCCATTTACTTCACTGATTTCATTATTTTTAAATCGAAATATATTAATTTAATTCGAGGAAAGGCTTTGTTTTAATTACCACTGTCTGTTGACAGTCTTATTGGTTTTAAATAAGAGTTAATATTCTTTAAAACTTTCGTAAAAATTAGATTCGTTAGGAAATTATTTTTGCGTACTAATTTACAAAGCCGTGTACATCAGAAAGTTTGTTTTTAATGCTTACGGATCGATTTTAGACTGTTTTCATCTAACATTTCTGACTAAATTATTTTAATTTAATATTTATTTCCCCAACACGGAAGTAAGTGTAAGTATGTATTTGTGTACATATTAATTTTTTGTGCATAAATAACACTGGCAGTTATTGAAAGATATGTAATGGATTAGACGACGAAACCTATGGATTAAGTAATATTTTGTAGTGAATTTCCGCTGTTTGTTAAAACAATGTAATGGAATGAACTGCAAGCTTCTACGACCATATAAGGTGATCTGTCGTCAGCAGGCTGTTAAACCAGGTTTTATGTAGTCAAACGTATGAAAATCCTTGAAAATAAAAGTCACGGCTCGCTTAACTTGATAAGAATAGAGCGACGAATGCGCAACTACTGGTTCCTTGCCTTAATGGTCGGTAATTATTACTTTCTGCGAATTCCGGAGTGACATTGCTACAACAATAATCATTTCTAGTCGTTTCGTTGTCTTCTGATAATTGATAACATTATCTTCGAAACCTTGTAGGCAATAAAAGATCTGTACGAAACTACAGTAAAAATTTATTGCCAAGGCGTAGCAATTTAGAGCGCCGAAGCGACGTAAGAAATAGTTAGTCCCGAATATTATTTGAACACATAAATAGAGAACAACAACAGTCAAGTAGCAGCGTTTAGATTCCATAAAAATCCTGCAACCTCGGTTGCTTCACCATTAATGTTTGGAATTTCCTTTACTTTTACAATAGTAGTAGTAGTAAGAGTACAGAAAAAGTTTACAAAGCATAAAGGCTTATCTTTCAATCTCCTTTTCTAGTTCTGTCATTTCATGTCTTTATTTCTTAAGAAAATACACAACGCAATAACTTATTCTTTCAGCGGCACAAAGGCTATAATCTATAGAGCTCAGAGTCCTTAAGATCTATTATGAGCTTCAGTTGCGAACTCTGTTGACATTCAACATGGTGTCCGGACAGTTCCTCTAAGCAGTGCTATTTTCGAAATTGAACTTCAGAAGCAGTGCATCTAATTATACTTGCTCCGATCAATAAGTACTAAATTAAGCAGAAATCAATCGAAACTCTGTTACGGTAAGTTGGACTCCAATATTGTTTTCGGGGAAGGAAATGATTAAACCTCTCCTTAACAAGAGAAGCATACAATCGCATACAATCACCTAACTGCTAAACATTAAAAAATGTACCAGATCTCAAAAATATATTTTTCAATAAGATTAAATAATTATTGACTTTATGTAAAATTTTAAAAACTGAGAAATGTATGCAATAATGGTAAATTTACGAATATATTTAGTTGAAAAATTTAAAAACTGATAAAATAAATGTTTAATTTGGAAAATAAAATAAATCTGTGCTAACAGTATATTAATTAGACAAATAAATAGTCATATTACTGAGAAAATTAAATGGGAATATAAAAATTCATCAAGTGTTTTTCCTGGATCTTAAGCGTACAAAGTTTGGCAGAAATAGTACTAAGTTTTCCGCGGAATATTGTTTCATACACTTTCAGTCAGACTGCTGAGCCTCAATTAAATGTAGTGATTTCCCTCAACATAGAATTTGACACCAATCTCGGCTGCTTTCTGGTTAATTTTATATAACACCCCTCATTATATGATGCTTCCCTCCTATTCCGAATGTGGCTGAAATTATACACAATCAACATCATGAGAATTACTATCTGTCTCAATGACCCCGAGAAACAAAAATATCGGCAGTTATGCACTAACTTAAAATTTTTCCATCCCGGCCACACACTGATTTTACTACCACAGTTTTTGTTTCCGGGTAGCAATAAACGTGTCTTCAAAATTTGTTGGAAGTTGTTCCACGAGTTTTAATTCGTATGTGATAAATATTATTTATTAATGTTATTTTAAATGACGTTAGACATTCAATTATTTCAGTCCTATATACTACAAAAAAAGTTTGCGTAAAACCAATTAACATGTTATGAAATTCTCTTGTATTCATCTTCATTTTTACCACTTATCGTACAATAAAATATTATCAATTGTTGATCATTAGGTGTAAGTCCCTTTTAGCAGACAATTTTTTATACTATTTCAATTTTTATATATTATATAATGTTAGCGTATTATTCACATCATAGAATTTTAATATTGCGAGAGTCATTTTCCTAACCACGATTCTAAGATAAGTGCGTGTTTGCTGTCGTGCATATTATTGCAGATGATTATATTCGAGTTCCCGAAAACGGTGTCATGATAATTGTTCTACGAAGTTGTGAATCAGCGCAAGGTGGAAGAAACTCCGCTCGTTACCTCTGCCAAGGCGTGAAAATAGCAGTGGAAACAAACAGGAGGTGGTCTTTTGTAATACAACGGAAGCTGCCCACCCGCTTCTTCTTTAGGCAGCCATAAATCTTTCAGGCAGACCAGCTATTTAGTCGACTTGTCCATTGATTTATCGCACGACATATGTAGCTGAGGAAATTTCACCACCGTAATAGACGAAATGAAAGCGTGTCGTTTGCAGGAGAATTTGTCGGCGCCCTAGTGTTATAAACCTTTTAAAGGATTTTACAAATTCTGCGTATAATCGTCAGAAATTATTTATAGGAAGTAAGGTACATTTTTAGTGTCGATTATCTACGTAATCTGGTGCTTTGATAAAAGGTTATTCACCTGAAGCACGTCGGACTCCAGAGACTGTGAAGGATCGCGTGTTTAAACTTGGTGATTAGGTAAATCTCTTTGATCAGCACTCAAATCAGCCTGTGATCTTTAACGCATAGCTCTCGGATCCCAGAAATCACTGATTGATAATTGATCATAAACCACACGTGTCCCGCCGACGTGTCTTCATTGGACCGTGGTGCGTCCTCCTAGTGTGACATTCTTCTCCTTCCTTCCGACTTTATGGTTGTGTTTGTGGTCGCAGGGTTTTACCCCAACTGTACCTTGTGGCCTTATATATATAATATAAAATGTTATAAAAGTACAACATTGGCAGTAAGTCTTCCCTGGTGTATTTATTGAATAAACTCGTTCTCAGCTACCTTCTGATGACAATAGTGAAGTAATTGGAAGAAGTATTCAATGTTATCTAAACGACTGTCCGGATTGAAACCAGATCACTAATTAATACCTTACGTTTTTTATTAACATATTCCGTATTTTAGTAACCAATATATCAGAATTCATTTATAAGAGACATTCAATTACTAAACAATTTTAGTAAAGAATATAGAAAATCGCGAGTTCATAAGTAGGCTTTATTATTACGATGACTAAAATCAGTTCTATTATGTACTTAACATTTCACATAGATAGTATCTACTAAAAATTTTAACGTTCGTAATGAACAGTGAACTTCACTATCATGAAAACTTTTACGAATTGCAGAACGTAATAAGTGAAACTCCTTTCATATGAATTTTATCACAATATATATCATGTAATATTAACACATTATTTTGTAAAAGAGTGTTCCTCGACAAAGCTCCTTTTATCGTAAATATGTTTTAAAGTCGCGAAGGGTCACAATAGTATATTCACTTTGTTTTACAATTATTAATCGTATATATATATACATATATATAGTGGAATTCAGTTATAACTATAACCCAGTTACAACATACGAATTTTACTTATTAAATTGAAATCAGTGTTAGTGTAAATAAATATGACCGACCGCCTGTGGTTTAGTGGATAGTGACGCTGCCCCACAGCAAAGAGGTCCCGGGTTCGAATCCTGGCATGGGATTGGATGTTTGTGCCATCACGGTCATGCAGATTGGGATTAAGACTGCTGGAGAAACGATACGCTGACCACGTATCAATCCAAATTCATAATTTGTCATGTACTGTGACAGTCGTCAGTCGAACCGGTAGGCCAAGACCCTGGATTGGCTGCAGATCCACGGAAGAAGAAGTATATAAGTATGACAAGTAATACATCGAGTAAATGTCTGTAACTTCGGAAACTGTTGATGTGAATTTTACCGAGTCACGTATCGCACAGCCTCTTACAAGACACTCACTCAAAAAATTCTTGATTCTATACACATGTATAGATAGTGTATACGGAAGGTAGAGAAAGGTAGCCAAGGGTTGACTAGGGCCCCCGGGCTATAGTTAAAGGGAGATTGTCTGTCGATCAGTGATGAAGTTGAAATTTATCGAATTAATCTAAGCACTAAATCGCCATTCGACGTAGATAAGCTTCTTATCGAGAAACCTGTTTAGTTAGATTTAAAGTATGTGATTAAATACAGTCCAAACACTATTTTAAATCTTAATGGTAACATTAGTAAAAGATAATGTTAATTGGAAAGCAAATATTTTAAGACTAGACATACTAGCATTGTGTAATAATTTATCCTCTAGTTTCTTCCATCGTGGGCGAGGGGGAAGAGACGTTTTCGTATGGTTTTATTACGCAAATCAATGTAGATCGATTTTTTATTGTTTATCATTTATGGCTGTCCTATATCTTATGCCTCAAATAATTTTACGCAAATCATTGGCACGATTCTCTATTCGTAGTCATAATTGTCATATCTGATGATAAACAATATATTCTTTTTACCGACTAAAATTATAAAAATTTGGTATATAAATGAATTAAAATGTTTGTGCATAAATAATAACGATGATGAATAATCTTCAAAGTAGTTGTCTTAGTACTTATTAGGAAAGTTTTCGCCCTATATTAGCCATTATCATTCTACACAATTCTCTAAATGTATTACATATAGTCTCTTGACAATTTTAATATATATTATATTGGAAACAGATCTGAAAATTTTTTTATTCATTGGTGTTATACTCAAGAGCAGAATAAATGTAGAGTACAAAGATGCAGTTTGGGTTCGATTTCCGGTGCGGTCGAGACTTTTCCATCCTGATCGCTTAATGATATTATCCTGTGAAAATTATATTTTGTTCGTATGCTGCATGTGTAACTATTAATTAAGATATTCTCTGTGATGTGTTATTTAAAAATTCAATTGATTCTTACTAATCGCTCAAAATTTGGTGATTTCGCGGATTTCTGTGCAAGTATTTATCGTTTAACGTTTTATTCGAAACCAATATCTAATTCTTTTAACTGAAGCTAAATATAGCATAATTCGGAATGATAATAAAAACTAATTTTTGACTTACCTATGGTGATTATTATATACTTGTATACATATAACAGTTAATAAAATAATATCAAAATAGAAAATTAAAAGGAATTCTAGAATGTTAGATGCTGTCTGATGTAGCAATTAGGAACTTTTCTTCAACAAAGTTGTGACAATAATTTATTCGTACTGAATCAAACGTAATAAATGACGTTATTTTTTGTTTGATTTTGTTTTAAGTACTCTGCATAAACGATAAAAACGTGCATTATTATTGATAAAGTATATCAACATTAAAATATGCACTATTTTAATTGCAGTGAAATATTTCGTCAATTACTTTGAATTATTTTGTATATTCCATATTTATGTCAGCACTGTAATGTTTTTTTACAATATGAGTTTTAGATAAACCTTTAATTTCCTATTAAATTGTTTTAATACATTTATTCCACGACTCAGATTATATCATACACTCCCCGTAGTATGTTTGGTTTTTATTTCTGTTCCCAGTAAATGAATATATTTATCGTATCTATATTATCACAGCATGCAACACACTAAATATTTCCTACCACTGTCACAATTCCCGATTAGTAGTTTTAAAGTTCTACCAATGAAAAGTGTTAATGTAATAGAAGTACTGATTTATCTCGAAGTTAATTGTAGCGATTTGTTATTGTTATACCATATAACAACTGTCTGTTAAAGTATATAAAATTAGTTTTCTAAATTCATAGGAGGTTATTATTTCTGGTTATATTTGCTTATAAATGTATGCGTAATTAAGTTATGTAAACATTACGGTGCAACTTTGTCGGCCATACCCTCGGATAGCAGCTACATATGGTGGATTTAGATATTGTCATACGAGGCGTTGAACTATCCCTGCAAATATTTCTTTAGTTCCGTGCATTCGGGCCGCATATCCGCAAATAGTTTCCTTTGAATTAAAACAGTTGGACGCGACCGTCGAATTTTCTATGCGATGACATTTGACATAAGAAACTCATTTTAATCTCAAGACCATCATTAATTAGATATTTAATACATTTTGAAACACTATTTACTTGTAAATGGGCTAAAAACAGTTAATCTGTGATGCGTACTGATTTCTATTTCACTATGTTAACTACGCATTCCATTGTCGAATGAAAATGGCATAGTTATAATTAACTAAATGCATAAGGTTCCTCTTTGGCACAACAATTTCCAGTTTCTCATAATAAGACGGCCTGAGAGCTGGGAAAACTGAAGATAAACAGAGACAAGCGTGTCTTATATATATATATATATTATATATCACATTCTCAATATAACATAATTTTTTTAGAAATAAAAGTAATATAAATTTTTTAAAGAAATAAAACAGACGAATTTAATAAAAACATATTTTAGAGGAATACTTTCTCTATTTATTTGCTAAAAGTACTTGTAAATCTGCGGTATACAAAAAAGTAAATTAAGCGGGTTTTTTTTGGGGGGGGGCAGGGAACTATCCTTTAATAGCATAGGAAGGGAATTGAAAAGAGGGGATGCGGAAGTTAGAGAAAGGTAGCCAAGGGTTGACTAGGGCCCCCGGGCTATAGTTTAAGGATCCTACTCGGTGTAAGTAAATGTGGACTATAAAAGATTTGTCATTTAGAAGACTGCTAGAAGAAAGGAGTTAAAATATCAGAGTAAGGAACCACAAAAAACGAAACGTGCAAAGAATGATGGTCGTAGAATTTAAGGGAAGTAGATAGTTACAGTGTTTCAAAAAATAATAAATTGCTTGTCTTGAGGAAGGAGGTAGAAGAGAATATGAGTCACAAGTCGACCTAACACTGCAAAAACTGTCTTTCTTTTCTGTTTGAAATTTTTATTTTTCCAAACACTGTAAGTTCCAATTTCTGATCGTACGACCCGATTTTCTCTTCACTACTCATTTAGATCAGTTATCCAGCATACGTCTAACGTTCTTTTATGTATTTGAATTACTCACTTTGTTTCATTTTACCTTGTGTTTGTCTCAGTTCACCTTTTATACCTATCCTTCATCTTAGCAAACCTTCCTCTGCAACATAGAAATAAGAGGAAATATCGAGAAACGAAAATTAGTATTTAATCTCCTTTCTACCTTCATATCTACATTAATCCCTTTAACACAATACATACGTAATTAACTGATCTTCTATTAAGTTTACATAACAAATAATTTTTATTTTCTACCTATCAAATCATATTCTTGAAAACAAATATAACGTTTACGTCCCCCACTTCATGCCCCTTAAAAGAGTGGCACACTTAATCTTAAGTTTTTTAAACTATGAATAACAATTCCAAATTGCCACTTCACAAAAAAATCCGTTCAATTATTTTTCCGTGAAGCTAAAAAATTCCTTGTCCAAGCTGTTAAACTTTCACCGTTTGGTCTGAATATAGCAAATGGTAGCTCGATATTGATAGAAGTTGTCTTAAAGTCTACGTAACAACAATA
Organism: Eucriotettix oculatus; assembly: GCA_034510155.1. Taxonomy (NCBI): domain Eukaryota; kingdom Metazoa; phylum Arthropoda; class Insecta; order Orthoptera; family Tetrigidae; genus Eucriotettix; species Eucriotettix oculatus. Next base: position 65,309,822 of record CM067379.1, on the reverse strand, counting down.
TAAATTTTAAATTTAATTGGTCCGCTTCTTACTTCTGAAAAGAGAGAAAAATCATATATCATGTTATAATTAACGATCAGACAAACTTATTGTTTTATTTACACAGCTGGAATTAATATCAACATAAAATTTAACTGTTATTTCAGTTTTGAAAAATATGACAGTTAAATTCAAAATTTATTTCTTCAGCTCATTTCATTACATGTCACATTTTCTCGGTGATTACGATAACCAAAGATTTCCAAATAAAACTGACGTCATGTGTTCTGTTTGCAATATTTAACATATCTCTGAAATCTGCAACTCTACTTCGACCGCAGTACATTTTAAACTATAATATTCTTTCGATTCACCCACATATTTCTTGTGAATATTTGTTATTCAACTTTTTATACGCAGACTATTCATACATAGTGTATATCGATTAAGATTTTAAGCTCGTAATAATTGTATAATTAATTGAATTAAAGCTAACTCATCTTGAATATTTATTAATGGCTACAATAGGAGATCCAGACCTCTATTTGCTCATGCTGTTGTTGTGATATTCAGTCCTAAGACTGGTCTGATTCAACCGATCTTGCGCAAGCCTTTCATTTCCTCATAACTAGCACAATCCACATCCTCGCTAATCTGCTTAGCCTATTCTATCCTTGGTCTCCCTCTTCTGTTCTTACCCCACACATTTCCCTCTAATGCTAATTTTACAAGACCCTCATGCCTTAAAACGTGGCCTATTTAATCTATCCCTTCTCTTGGTCAACGTCCTCCATATTGTCGCTCTTCCCCTTTTTTTAGAACTTTGTTCATAATCATCAATTATTCATAAAATTCTGCAATTACATAGCACTAAAACTTATCTTTGTTTTCTAGATTAAAATGTTCTTCTCTAAAATGTCTGACTGATTACTTAAAAAAGCTAGAATAATTTATCATGAATAGCATTTCAACTGGCAAAACGAAGACATGGTTTCATGTAATGTAATTGAAGAATGTAAAAATATCATATGATAGGGACATAACATAAGAACCTAGGGAATAAACTACAATAAATAATTATGACTATTTTGGTTTTACTTAATCCTTTGTATCTTAAACCGCTTATTTAAATAACAATCGAGTATGAAATTATTACGAGTGTATTGCAAGGAATAGACGAAATAATATCATGATAATCTAATTTTCTATACGTATCGAAATTGTTTATAATTTAAAATAACATTCAAATACTTTTACATGTATATAGTTGTAACGCAACGTTTCTTATTGTCAATTTTTGTGCATAAGGTACGGGTATATTGATATTATTCGGAGAATGTAATATTTACGAATCACTGATTCTAGAGCAGACGATAGCTAAACTTAACAATGCCGGTTGAATGGTTCGAAATCGACGGTCACTTGTGGAGACGCGTTACAAAATTTAATTTTGTAAGGATGGTGGAAAAACAAACCAGGTTACACCTGGGAGCGCTAATTGTGAAAGTGCTTAATGAAGTCTGCTTTGTCACACTCCGGTGACGTTTCGGCCCCGATGGACACGTACACGCTCACACTCACGCTTCGAGAACGACACTGGAGCTTAGCACCAGCTTCATCGCTGCGTAAAGTGTAATAAAGTCGAAGGTGACTCCGTTGAGGCATTCAGTTTATATGATAATACACAAAAAATTATATCTAGCTTCTTTCATTTGGCTGTTCCCTGACTGTATGCTCTTTATGTTTATATCTTCAGTTGGTTTCGTTTGTTGACAAGGACCACAAAGGATGGTCGAAACGTCTAGTTTATGTTTAAAGAATTTCAAAAATTTTATGTAAAATGTGTCATACGGGTCGTTAATCACAGACGTTAATTGTTCTTATATTCATGAAAAAATATTGAAATCACATATAAATACCTTATTAAAATTTTATTTTCATTATAGGATAATAACGAGGTTGGTAATCAGTAGATTTCTTTATGAGTTGTTCTCATTACAATGTTGTTGTCCTATTGGTAGGTATTATAAGATATGTCTATTTTATATTGTTGCCATCTCACTCTCGACTATACTATCCCAATATATATTATTGTAAATTGTTGTCCTAAGAACATATCATATTCTAGTGCAACCACGTCAACAACATCAAAACTAAAGCTATTGTTCCTTTCTCAAGATTAGACATGTGCAACAACGTGCAGGCAATATCCAGCCTAGTAGTATTCATAAAGGAAGCTCAACTGTGCAAAAACTGAATATGTAAGTCGGGTCGCTAATAACACTTGATGCGACCAAAACTAATCTAATAAAAAAATTATTGTGTTTCAAGACGCAATGTTACAAGATGACCTCTCACTGTAAAACGTAAGAATTCAGAAAACTATAAAGTCAAATGTGTAGGCAATTTTACCGTGTAACTTTCTGAAAACATTGATTATTTTAATTTTACTGACGCGTGTGTTTATTTGTATCCTATCAATCATCATAAGGAATTCATAAATGTGGAGAGTGAAGTTTGAAGAAAATCTGACGACAGCAAGACACTATTTCAAGTGGATGTTTTAAAAGACTGTGAATAAGAAGTTAACGTGGCGTGTGAGATGTTGACACATTTGTGTTCTGTGCGAGAACAACTCAGCATCGCATTAATCCCACCACTTTGGCGGTGCTTAGAATAGCAAGGCGGCAAACAATGGAAGACTGGCACGTCGCTAAAAGGTTAATCTATAAGAGTTCCGCTCTGCAGCCTCGTTAACTGCCGGTTGATTGGGCTCCGAATCTTTCTTCCAGTTAGTATAAATCACTTAAATTTTGTTCCACATAAAACGGAAGGAAGTGTTCAAACTGAAAATTTGATTTTGGACGAGTTTTTGCAACTACACTTCCCAAGCCATATGCGAAATAATATATTTATACTACGTTACTGTTATACTACCTTAACTGTAAAAATTAATTATACCGTAAATTAACTACCGTGATCTCTGAACGTACTATAAAATAGACTATGAGAATTTCAAAAACAAATGAGATTTATCAGTAACCGTACTCAGCTTTTCTCCACTTTTTCCACGTTCTTTGTTTCATATTTAATAAAGCCTTTTTTGCTTCATTTTTTATTAATTTACGTTATACAGCAGTCAATTCTTAGTAGTAAACGTCGTTCTTCTTTAGAAAACTCTTGAAATCGGCGATCAGATCTCGAGAGTAACAACAGCGAGTACATAGGCGATTAATGAATATTCCATAATTCTACGAAAAGCAGCTTTAGACAGCAAATATAAGTAAAACAAGAGATACTCTTTGAAAAATTAAAATCTCTTGTAAAGTTCATCGTTATATTTCATAATACTTTGACTTGCAAACAATACAATGTCAGGATCATAGCTTACAAATTTTTAAAAAGGTATATTTTTTATGAGCCAGAGATGTCAAACTAACATGTACAATGTTAAACAAAAAAGTGGAATTAATTGATTACAATGTGGAAACTGAGGTAAAGACATCTATCAAGTTAAAATCTTCAATGAAGTTCATTTCTAGCGAGGCCTAAAGCATCGTATCATAATGGATTTTTAAAATGATACTTATCTGATGGTAACTATAAATAAAGTAATTAAATCGCCCAATAGATTCAGAATTATTTGAATTGAATACTGTTAAAATAGAAAGTTACAACTCGTATGAGTACAATAAAAGAATTTCAATGTTTCGATTCAAGTTTGGGACATCTTTAGGTACTATGTTACTAAAAATAATAATAAGGGGACTATAATGAATTCTATGAAGTTATTAATGGAATGGATTATTTGTTTATTTAATAATTATATTTATATGAATTCACAGAAATAAATAAGTACACCAGCAAAGTTACAAATATATTTTAATATAATTAAAAATCAAGAGATATTAATAAAACTAGCAGGACGCATGAATCCTTTATTTGGAACCTCTTCAGTTGAGAATACATTGTTTTATAGATTTCAATATAACTTATTTCATGGAAATAAATTGAGAATAATTCTAAATTATGCGCAGAGAAAACTACATGTTAAATTTGCTCAATTACAAATTTTACAATTAAATTTATAAAGTTATATTCAAGTTTAGAAAAATTAAGTTTGCATCTGAAGTAGTTCCAAATAAATAAACGATACGTCGTTATTAATAAGTTTTAATTTTTCATTTTATTAAAATATGTAAATTAACGCCCAGTTTACGAACAAACCAAGTTTCTATTTATTCATTTATTATTATTATTATGAATTAATATTATTTCCTATATTTCATTATAATTATTAAAGACGTATTAATTGTCAATGGTCATCAGCGGCTTTCTACCGCTTGGGTACCTCATTTCTTTGAAGGGTTTCGCGGTATAGAAACTGACACGCACATTACATCCACGCCCGTACCAGGATTCGAGCCACGGGCCTCTGTGGTACGAGGCATCAACGCTGATCATTACACCACAGGAGGTTTTCAATACAAAGTTCCGTCCACAAGTTTGGCACTTTACTAGGTAAATTTCTACAGTTTATTGATGTGAGGAAGAAACGTTGTATTAATTAAAAATTAAACCTGGTGTGTCTGTGAATTAAACATTAATTTAATACTATATAATTCTTTTTTTAAAATGGACGTTATGGGATGTATTATTTAGAAAAAAATCCGACTGTCTTGGGTGATGTTATCATTTATTCTTATTATTTTGTAGGATATTTCATTGGGTTTCGAATTCGCATAACGTCCTCTATTTTTCAGTCCAAACAACACACAAGAAACCTGAACCCCTTTGAATTAAGGTAATTTAAGAAATGAACATATAATTTTTGAATTACGATCTGTTTAATAAAACAACATATTACTAACATTATGACGCTCCTAATTAGGCATATGAAGACAAAGATGCTTCATTGACTGTGAATCTCTGCTAATTATACAATACACATGTACATTTTTACATGTATTAAGTTACACATAGTGTCAGAAATATCGTTGGTTCACACAGAGGATTATCTATATATGATGTAATCGTAGACATATACGCATCGTAAATGGACTATTGTGACGCATATCCGGTATTCACATTAGTAAGACCAAACATTATAATCAAGTCAGTAATAAAGAGGAAAAATATCAGGCAAATAATTTATTTCACCCATTATTAACAGCTAATATTAGAGGTTTTCGACATGATATTTTCAGTCTACTGTTTACTATAGAACTATTAATAGCCGCCACGCTTCTTTCGTTGAATAGCTTTGTTTTGTTGCTTCTACGAGGCCAAGAGTTTATAATGCCGAGTCCGAAAGTAGTGTTGTATACTCAATAACCTTTCGTTATATCGACGCTGATTCCAGAATCGTTTCGTTGCCAACTTTCTCATTTAAATCTCCATTCACCGTCACAAGATGCTACTGTGTCACGAGTAGTTGCCGAGTACTTACAGATAGAGGCTAATATTTAAACTTTGTTAGTTGTATTGTCTAGTGATTACACAAGTATAATTTATTACTCGTTTCTTTTCGTGTCTTCTGACGGCCTCCTTCACACAATGCCCATCACTAACGTTTGTAATAGTCTCGCACAAAAAAATAGACGCGACCCATTTTGTTTCAGAAATACGATGAATAAAATTTGTCAAGCCTTTAGATCTAAATACGCTATGAATTGTAAGTAAATAATACGAGCGTATTTTAGCTTTTTAATTGGGTCGTGCACGTAGCTTATCTAAAATTATGTGACCGGGGAAGAACGACCGGTGCAATCCAGAAATTACTTCCTGGTGTACGATTCCCTAGCCAATAATATACACTTCTGATTAATTCAAGAAACAGCAGAACTTAGAAGGACCGACAATATGAAGCATCTGATACGGACCAAATTTTGACATAGAAATAAAAGAGACAAATTGAATTGGAATGCGATTACACTACCAGGAATCTAAAGGCTCGCAATGAGAAAATGGTTGTCACTTGACTATGTGAGTCTCCAAGAAAAAGAAAACCTGTTCCGAAGGAGCGGTCAGCAACCGCCGCACATTGCACTCAATCTCCGTATTTCACCGTAACAAGCTAACAATTAACCTCACAGGTGTGAAAATATATTAACACAATTTACGTAAAAGTTACTTTTCTTTTGCAAAAGATTTGGCGAGCTTACGAGGTTAATCCTGACGACTAGGGCATGAATTATTCAAATCAAGGAAGTTTCTTCCAATCAAGTCTTTGTAAATTCAGAGACATCAGTTCTTGACTTGACCTTATCAAACAAAAATTTTTAGGATGATGAAAATAATCGCATCCGGAATTGACTTTAAACTTCTGAAACTCAGCCTATCTGCAAATCCAGTCTCCACGCTATTTTGACGATCGCAAGTTTCATTTAAGTTTTTTAAGCCGCTACAACAGCTAAGGTCATTAACGACTACTTTACCGTTTAGGGAATCTTATCTTCCTTGTAAGGGTTATTCGATTTAGGAACCCAAAGACGCACACAAACACCCAAGCCCTTTGCGAGGAATCAAACCCGGGACCTCTGTGGTCAGAGGTAGTGACGCTAGCCACTAGACCACAGAGGTCGGCCCCAAGATCTCCGTATGACAAATTGAAACCATTTCTAAACTTTACAATGCCATATTTCGATGAATTGTGCGTTATAACATAAGGTGTGATTTAAACAAGCATAAAATCTTGTATCTTACAAAATAACTATTGATATATTTGGAGCTCTTTTTTGTAAAATTTATATTTAAATAAATTTACAAACAATGAACCGATACTATTTTCCATAAAATGTTTTATTTTTCGAAATACATTGGCAAAAAGAGATCGTTCAATCCGTCATAGTCATTTGGAATTCAGGATCATTTCAACATAAAATCAATAGGAATAACATTTTATAATTCAATAAAAATACAAACACGACTGATGAAGGATTGTTAACATGTTATATTGAAGGTTATAGCACGTATATATATTGCTGTATCTGATTGTATCACAAAAATTAATCGACCTTATTTTATGTTGTAATGTATGACTGATTTATAATTACAGATTACCGATGAAAGCTCCTCTATTTAAGTGTGTACTTTCAAAGATAAAACAAAAAATGAGCATCGGTTCATTTATTGATGTTAAACAGTAAACGATCCAGTTGGACAAATCTATATTTCTAGTTTCAAGTGGTTAGTATTACTGAATCATTCTATTATCAATCCCATGTTTCACATTCGAATATTTGATATATTTAAAACAAATATGACGTTTTAAGGTAAGCTGTATATGGCTCAGGAAAATTCAATAAATTTCTTTAAATACTTGGCTTTAGAGCTATTATTTTATCGTATATATGAAAAAGTAATCCCTAATGTTTATTTACATCGCAGTTTGGCCTCACCTTAACCCGCGGATGTAAACATCATTTGCATTGCATTTCCATTTACTTGAAGTGGATGTATCGTTCTAGGAACTGCGCGGCCACAATTACCTCGCACTGAAAATTACACCACTTGATAATATGTGGAGTACTATAGCAATACGAACGAATCCACCAGTACAGTGTAAAATATTATCCTCGTCCACTTTGGAATTGAACAATTCGGTAATACAAAGTACGGTCACTGTCATAGGTAAACCTGCTGGAATGGATAAAAATATTAAGTCATGTGAGTTAAAACTTCAATATAATATGTTGAATGATTATTATTATTTAACGGTTACATTCTTTTTCCGGGTTGTGTTAGGTACTGCGGAATTGTCGTCATTGAGTATTATACAAAAAAAATGAACAGAAACAAATGACGACAACTGTATGCAACGTTTCGCTCACTTATAGGTGACATTACTGTCTCTAAACTTTGGTAAATATTGGTGAAGATTGATCGTTGATTCGGTGTTGTCGTCTGCTGTCATAGGGATGTCCATCAGGTAGACTCAAAGCTCTCTCTCGCACGTCTTCAGATTCACAATCTAAAACTATCTGTAACAGTTGTCAGACTAAAAACTAATAGTGCTTGTTTAGGGTGCTAGGTATATGTAGCCTCTGTTTCCCTCCCACCCACAGCAATAAGTTGCCCTTCTTTTAAGGCGACCGAACTATCTTCTCAGTTCAGTACGCACGTGTACAAACATCGGGGCTCACTCAGCAATCGACAGCAGCAAACATTGAATCAACTCCTCCATTTGCACCTAAATGGTGCGAGTGTAATAAACGCGCAGTTGAACAAAGCTTTCAAGTATGAGTTTACTTGAAACTAGTGCGGGGCAGCGACAACGCAAAATATGCAAATGGTTGTTTTTTGTTAGTTTACCTACTACGTGCTACTAGAAACAACTCGATTCCTATTATTTTAATTAATTATTTATTTATTTAACAAAAATATAAATGAAAATTTTTACGAAACACAATAGTCAATTCTTTTGACCGAACATCAACAGAAGTTCACTCGACTTCCAGCGATCATTAAACAGTTCTCCAAATATTGCGCAACACGTTCAGTTATTATAATTAATTTTCTCCGAATATAATAAGTTTATTACGTGAGTTATCTCTCGAGTATTTCAATAATGTTTTGGTAAGGCTATTTACGTTACAACGGACTACAGCCTGCTTCAGCAGTGAACTAAAAAAAATTATATGAGGACTTGACTCATCCTAATCCAACCGTATGCGTATCGTGTCAAATAATAGAAAAAATGGGGGAGTGAGTAGTGAAATCCTCACTGAGGAATCGACAAGTTTAAAAATCTAATCTCGGCAATACATTTTTCCAATAATGATACCGTCACGTCGTATTACGGACCGCGTGGTTAAGATTAATTTGTGTCTAACAGAAACAAAATTTATGAGAGAGAATAACGTAGTTTAAAACATTTAGGATGATCTATAGCAATAGCAGATTTACTTTAGGGTAGCACTCTGGGAGATTGTGAGTGTAGATTTGTATGAATACCAGATCAGACAGCAAGAAACAGGAACAAAAGGTCGAAAGAAGCGAAAACAGAAGAAGATAATTATCAGCGGGTAACAATACGAAAGGTTCAGAACAATAAAGTAATGTATGCTCCTATATACATATTTAACATTGCTATTATAATCGACCACAATGTTTAAAGTAGGGACTCGATAAAGTGAGTCCCGTATAATTAACTAAGTGTGCAACAACGAATACTTGGGAAATATACGACTCGATAGGTTACAACAAATATGGTCGATATAGACCCTTAGATTGGAAATATATCTTTGATCTTGACAGTATATCACAGAGACGAATTATCAGTTACTGTACATGGCGCAGCCATGTCAAAAATATTCACGTCGTAATTAAAAGGCAAAGCCAAACTTGTGTAACTACAAAGCGAATAATTGCAGACTAATTAACATACCATTTATATTCTATTTGTTTCTATTAATTGTAATAGTTACTGTACCTGGTTCTAATACTCAACAGAGATCGACTGTATTTCCCCAACTATCATGTCCGTCTCCCTTCACAAAAAATTGGCCCTAAATCAAGTCCTCTCCCTTTTCTTTTATTGTTGTTTGTTTTAATGTCTCATACTTACTGCTATTTTCCGCTTTATCTAGACAAATGTATGTACGGAAACCAGTTTACATAATCCTGTACGTACCGATGTGTAACGCACCTGCCATCCTTTCTTTGAATACGCCCATCGGTTCTGTGAACTATCTAATCAGAGTTGGTTGGAGATGGAAGTTTAAACATAAAATATCTTCTAATTTTTTGAATCTGCCTGTTTTGTACATTAGCTAACTAGATACCAACAACATGTAGTTGCTACGAAGGCACGAGCCAAGCCAATTGAAGTAATATTTTGAGCGGGAAAGGTTACCTTAACAACGAAGTTGACACATAGAGATATCTTCGTAGAATTTAATTTGAATTTAAACATTTCATCCCCAACTTTCGGGAGCTCTTCAGTTGGTTAATCTTATTGGAATTTCATGATAGTAGTGCATCATCCATTGTTTATGGATAATGGTTAAAACTCCTTCTAATAAATACATGTAAAAATCATTGCTCTATTTTAATTTGACTCATAAACAGGGTACTTAGTAATTACAATAAATAAAAGACGACCAATAAGTCAGCATATAAATTTATTACTATTTAATTAACACAAATACGACGTTTCGTCTCCCTTTTCAGACTTCCTCAGGCATGCTACAAATAATGTATATATATATATATATATATATATATAAACATACGGTCGAAATGATGTGGTAAATATGAGCGCTTTCGGCAGTTAAATTAACAATGGAAAAGAATATTAATAATATTATAACTGTAGTTAATAATTAATTATTTAAACTTCAGGCCTATACTTATAGCATAAAAGAATAATAGTACGTTTTGTCATGTGACTCTCGGCAACCATTACTTTTGTTTTTGTTTTGTTTTTTGATGAAAAGAAACTAACGAAATGAAAATTGATGTGAATTCTAAACTGATGATGTAAAGACTTTTTAATATAATATTTTGTTTAGTTGTTAATAATTTTAAATTCCAACGTGTCTTAATTTTAATTAACCTCCTTATATTCCTATTTCTTATTTCAATTAACTTATTTCAAAACTGTGTTCGTGTTTTCAAGTGTCATTAGCTTGTAAGTGAGGTGAGGCAAGCAATTCTGCTAGCAGGTCGCAAAACATTACATTTTAATGACGTTATATTTGCGGAGCAATGAGGACGGTCGTGTCGCAGCTGTTGCAGTTGGTGGTCGGGGGTTCGCTGCCCTGCAGCAAGGAAGAGGCGGCTTCTCTGGCGGGGATCCAGCTGCGCATAGAGGAGTCCTGGGGCAGACCTCACCCCATCCCCGCGTCGCCAGACGACACCACCACTCTGAGACCCATCTCCGAGGACAAGGTAATTACATACGTCAAAATCGAATTACACGTGGCTCGGGACACCTGCGACAAGTCCTAATTACAAAACGTACAAAAATAATGCACATACGGATGAAATCTTCACGGTTAACCAACCAGGTCAGGTATTTAAAAGAACACGTTTCTGCGGCCATCTTCTGCTCTTTTAAATACCTGACCCGGTTGGTTAACCGTGAAGATTTCATCCGAATTATTCACCGGGAAAGTCTACGTTCAATAATGCACATACTTGTAAATTACTGCAGCTTCAACTTTCACGATACTATAACTAATATATATCTTTACTAACGATTGATTATCTATTTTCTTGGACATTTTTCACTTGAGCGTGCAATGAATCATAGATTTGTGAGCAAATTTCTGGTTAATAGTATCCAAAAATGTGTGGTTCTATTTAGTGTTTAAAATATTTTATTTAGTAGTGAGTTTGCGGCAAGCAACTCCATTTTCATTTTCTTAAAGGGTCCATTCTGAACTTTATGTTTTCATATACAATGGAAAAGGGCACATTTAATTCTACGAAAATCAATATTAAACATTTTAAGACCTCGTCATATTCAACTAAAAAAACGTATTTTTGAGGTACATCAACACTTGTGAAGTAACACATATAACGTTTCAACCAATAACGAAAGGAATATGTCACTGGACAGAAATACTAATACCATCCCACAAAATATATTTGCGTCATTTTGTTTAGTTTATATATTTTTCAGGCTCAAAAATGGCGCAAAATACCAAATGGTCAGAAATCGCCTAATTTCTGTGCAAAATGTCTTAAAGGGACCATTAAGAATTTTTTCTTATACCATTAGAAATATCACATTAAATTTTATCACAGTCAATATTCAATATTTTGGGACCTCGTCATGACCTCGTCATTTTGAAAATCAAAAACTTTATTTTTGCGGTAAATCAATTCGGGGTTGAACGGGATAGCGGAGTAGAACGGGATAACCTATATTTTTTAATGGATAGTGATGGAAGTTTGTAAATAGGAATGTAATATTGTAATTGGTCAAGGAAGAAGTCGTGGCAACCGACTTGACCAAGTTTCGACTCCACCTTGTGAATGAACTCTGGTTTAAGCACCTTACTTTATCATTTTTGCAGCAGTTCGCCCGAAGGTAATTCACAAAACTCATCGCTTTTAACTCTTTATTGGTATATATTTGGTAACGAGGTGTCTTTATCTGCATATAAGTTACGTATATGGTTTAAATCTACTTGTATTAAGGCTCGGTGAAAAACCCTAAACTGAAAGTAGCGAGCGGAGTGAAACGGGATACTACTGCATGAGACAAAATTTTGTATGCTCCTCAGGAAAAAAAAGAAACAACTGGCAGACTAAAATTATGAGAATGAGTTACAGGATGCTGTATCTAAACAGATTAAGAAAGAAACGGAAAGGAAAAAATGGAAACAGTTATCAAAGAAAAAGTTATCAAGGAGCAAAAGGATATATTGATAAAGTGAGCAAAGCTAAATAAGTATAAACATAAAAAGTGTTAAGAGTTTTCTTAAATTTAATTTTGTTGCCCTTATTATATATACAATACATCCAATCCCGTTCTGCCTCGGGGTTAGGGCAGAACCGGAAATTTGTAAGTTTCTTTTTAAAAGTTCTCAAAAATTAAAATTCGTTGTTTTGAGTTATATTAATATGAGATTAAGTAAAGAATAGAATAAACTAATGTTTTATACCTATATGAAGTCATGGTTTCCATAATTTTACAAAAATTGTTACTTAAGTCATTGGCCTATAATCATACCTTTAACCTCATGAATGACGTGAATTTTGTGTGCAAAATATCGTGCACTACCTTCAGCATTATTTTGTTTATTTTTATCTGCTATACGTCCAATAATAGCATATTTGTTAGAATGTGTAACGCGCGGCAGAGCGTTAAACGGTAAAGCGTGATTTACAATGTTACAAAAGCATACAGAAAGAAAAATTAAAAGGTTTGACGTAAAACTAAACAAAGGCGTATATCAATCGCTTTATATCAATACTATCTGGGTGCCCTTCGTGGTCCGGATATATGATTATATTCACCCCGAAAAGGAATTATTTCAATATTTACTGGATGGTCTACATGTGATTTTTATGTAGTCTATATTATATTATTGGTGAAAAATATTCAGCTTTTTAATATGAAAAATTAATTTGTTAGCTTGACCTACTTTAGAATTTGATCGTAATGAAACAAATATTGCTCCAGATATGAGTAATGTATATGACATTCACAGCCTTTAAATGCAGCCACATGTAAATCTAAATAACATGGGTCAAAGTCTTGCTTTACACGCCGATTAAGTGTATAAAATGTAACTTTTTATAAATATAAAACAAGAAGATATTTTATATTATAATATAGCAGTTACTTTAACCAAGGGTTATCAAAATATTTGAAGAAATATTAATGGCTATAATTTTTAGAAAATTGTTGTAAACTAAAATTACCTGCATTAAATTTAACAGATTTATTTTATGGGTGTCTAAAATATTTTCTGAAGTTGCCTCTAACCTCGAAATTTGGTTTTCAAAAACTGGTAAATTATTCCGTTTGCCTTAGAGAATGTCAACTAATCTATTAAATCATATCAAAGTTACATACATAAAAAACCTTTCGTATTATTTATCTTCATCCTCATTATAAAATTCGAGATTAGTACATTGTAAACTTTCATTCTTTGACGCCATCTTTAGGTGTATTTCCCTATGTTCACTATGTTCATACATAAAGATATTTTTAAGTATAATTTCTTCCATGTTTATGCTAGGCATTTCTCAACTCTCCCTTGTTTTTAAGAATATATGTACCAAGTTTTGCCGAAATCTGTCCTAGCGTTTTAATTTGTGGTAATAATTACAGACATAGTAATAAATATACAAAGATAGGCTCATTTGTTTGTTGATTTTAAAATTTTAAACAAGAAAGAAAACATTTTTTCAGAAAAATGTATTGGTTTTTTTTATTTATGACCAGTGTCACTACCAATAGAGTCTTTCATATAATAATGAACTTCTCTAAATTTGGCACTGCCCTTTTAAAATTTTCATTACAAAATGTGATATTTTAGAATATTTTCTATGAGCTGATTTTACTTATTCTTTACACCGTAAAGTTAGTCTTAACTGTTACCTGAGAGTGTAATTGTTACTCATATTTCGAAGTCTAAAATCTTCACGATATATTCATTAATAACTCTAAATATTCAACATTTGGTCCGAACCGAGAAGAAACGTTATTTTAGGTAATTATGAAACATATCTGTCGTAAATTAACATTATGGATTCCAGTTCTCAATATCTCATTTACCTTCAATCAATAACTTTGTACTCCAAGTGTCATTAATAGAATATAGTGTAACTGTGATTATTGAACTTTAAAATATGCATCGTCAATTATATCCTTCCTAAATGACGTTATTAGGTACAGATGAAAGAACACGTAAGTCTATGGTCCTCGAAAATGCTTTTAGAAATAAACGCGAAGGCTGATGGAATGACAGTAGCGTTTTAATTACGGCAAGATGAAATTTTCAACATGTTGGCTGCGTGCCAGTTCAAAACTGGCTGGCTCCGACAAATCGTCTGTCCATCTGGAAAAAATGGTCAGTTTCAGATTTCTCCCTTTAAAATAAATTCTAATAAAAATTATTGAAAATTAAAAACCTGTTTGTAACGTGATTTGATAACCGTTAGTCTCTTCTAATGGACTTGTATTAAAGTGTGCCATTGGAGATACTTCATTAAAATATTCTCATCGTTTGAAAAATGATATTTCGAAAAGCTAAGTGAACTCATATTTTATTATACTTAGTAAAATACAGATACAATTAAGTAAAGTATGTAGATTATCCCTATATACAATAACCCTAAGTAACTCTCTTCGTGAAACAATCGCGACACGTCGGGCACGCTCGGCTTTAGCTTTGCCAAAGAAACATCGGTACAGAGAGTACACTTAACTTCAAACTAGTAATCTAGTGTTACTTCTACTTTTATAAATTATATTCGTCTATAAATTAACCTATTTTATGAGGTAAAACTTAATATCATCATCGAAATAAACATAAACTATAAACTTTTGTGTCCATTAAACTTGGTAATGATAATTCAGTAGATTCTTAACCTATTTTATGAACTGAAATTTAATATTTCAAACTAAAGTACGAACACATGGAGGGATGATGATAATAAATTCTAAATAAGTTCTTAAATCCTTTAACTTTTCCCACATTTCAAGTAACCACAGCAAATTTAAAAACTACATTTTCCTAAGACAAACTTATAAAACAAAGCTAAAATTTTTTAATCATTATAATTTAGTTAACTTATTGTCAATTGCGTCAGTCAGAATTTTTGATAAACTTGGTTATGTGTATATTTGAAATGTAATGTTATTTTTAATACTATGCTTTTGGCATCATAATAAAATTTGTGATCATTCGTAAAGAAGCATATTATCTTCTAAGAAGAAATAGGTAATTCCCATCAGGATTTGCAAAGCATTAATCGTGGAAAGGTTCAGGTAAACCATACACAGACATTGAAATCTACAAAATGTTTAGGTAGGACGTAAAAAGTTTAATATTTTTATTGCACCCAATATTTTATAATTGTGGTTATAAGTACTTCAGCTGACAGTCTCGTGTAGAATTGTTTATTTCGAAGCGTTCCTTCCCTTTCTTCAGTAATGGAATTTGTCTTGCTGCAGAAAATGCAGTCCATTCCAATGTCGCTACATTCGTTTTTAGAAATCAAAACTTGTACTGACTCTCCAATTATCGCTCTTTGTGTTGATATCTCATCGAAATATATATATATATATATATACATATAAGGAATAATGATCCCACACACTGCTCTTCCTGTAACATGATCCACTCTGAAAGAGAGAATTGTGTATCGACAAATTACTGCTTGAAGCGTTGTCGAGTCAAACGTTGTTTTCAAGAAATGAATCAACATAAAATATTTTATTTTACATACTGGGGTGGCATGGCGTTTGAATTATTAGATACAAAGTTTTATGCCAACATTAAGAAAGTAGTACTGTAAATTCTTCTCTTACATTTTAGTAACTTTGAATTATACAAAATTCCATAAGTCTCATTAGTGAACATTTTCTTAATTTTTTTGTTGTGGTATTAGGTTTGAAGACTGGTCTGATACAACTCTACATGCGCAAGCCATACCTTTTCTAAATAGCTCCCACATCCTCCCTAATCTACTTTCTGCATTCCATTCTTAGCCTGCCTCTTCTGTTCTTACCCCACACACATCCCTCTAATACTAATTTTACAAGACCTTCATGTCTCAAAACGTGATCTATTACTCTAGCCCTTCTCTTGGTCAAAATCCTCCAAAATTGTTTCTCTTCCCCTATTCTGCTTAGAACTTTTACTAACTCCATCCACCCTTCTGGCTTCCAGCAGTCTTGATAATAAAAAATAATAATAATATCGAAAGGTTCTACTATTTTCCTTTCTTCAATTCCTACCGCCCAAGTTTACCACTGATATAACGAACATTTTTAGTAACGATTTCCTAATATTCATACTTATATTAGCCGTAAGTTAATTCCTCCTTTTTGTGAAAACCTTCCTTGTCTGTGCCATCGTACCCTTTATGTATACTGTACTTCTACCATCCTTAGATATTATGTTTCCCAAGTTGCCCAAGTTCCTTCAAAATGTTCCATCCCAATCTAACACCCTTTGTTATTCCACTATTTCACATACTCCATTAATTCTCATGTACTGTTCCTCCAGAATCACGTTCATGCCATTTGTTATGTTTTCCGAGTATTCCTCTGACTCTTCTAATACCACAATATCATCAGCAAACCTTATGGTTTTTATTTATTCTTATTCTCTTTCCATATTCATTTTTAACTTTCTTCATCTTCATTGTTATTATGACGGTAAAAATGCCTAGAATTGTTCATCGCGTTGTCTCTTGTTTAACTCCTATTGATTCAGTATTGCGATTTTAAAATTCCATCCTCAATAGTACATATGAGAAAACGTGACATTTTCACCTCAAGAAATGAGCCAAATTTTGTCCCAATCGTGAAGGAATATTATATTCTCCCCGCTTAATGAAATAATGTGAATAACTGGTAACTAGGCATCTCTGAAACGCATCAGTTTTAAAATAAAAATATTGGTGGTCATGAAACTGGGAACCGTAGAAATAACTGCAAATGTGGTCTGAAGATGTAAAATTCAATTCTGGAGATACAGAAAAATTTATCACTAGGTATAATCACAAAGTGGTTATTGTTTTACTTACTTATGGTGATTACTGATTTGCTGGATCTAAATAGTTAAAAGCAGGATGTTGGCTAAATTGAGCGTTGTTCCTGGAAGTGATCAGACAAAACATATACAGACTTTACAGAATATTTAGTAAAGCCGTATAAAATCAGTCCAATGAGCGACAAAATTCCCCGAATTCTGCAGTCGTATATTCAATTGGACCGCAGCCATAAAATTGCTATCCTGATAAGACTCACATGTCAATATCCTGTTGAGGCCAAAATACCACCGCGTAACGTCATGTTCGGTAGCGTTAAAATTGCTGTAGGGGCTCTTGCCATAATAGATATTCAATTAATATATAACAACCTAACTATTGGTATTTATGATAGATAACTTTAGGTTCCAATATGAGGTGCTGTTTTCTCTCAATTTCTTTGCGTGGAATCATACACAAGCGGGAAGGAAGTATGGATAATTTGATTCTGAACAAACCACAGTTTAATTGTGGTCAATTTTGATGTCGGTTCCTGTTATTACAAGTCCTGTTTGAGAATTTGTCTTAGTGGTAGAAGTTTCAGATGTATGCCTCTAGTAATACAACATTTTGTAAATAGTATTGTATTGCTTAACAGAAGTTTCTGCACCCCAGGGACGTAGTATGTAATCTCGAAGTAGTAATGTCGTGGGCTGCAACTGTATTTGAAAGAGCTTATATGACTTTGTCTCTAATCATATTAATGTTATTTGAACAACAAAGTTTTGGTAAGACCCAGAATCCTAGTTACGGCACCGAATACTCTCTCCCAGACGCGCAAAACCTCGTTTCTGTAATGTTTCTTCACTATTGAACTGAAATTATTCCAAATAAAGTCAGAATAGCCGTAACCTGAATTATAGAAGTATTAGAAGTAACTGCAAATATTAACCCTGAAACATACCCGTTAACATCTGATTCAAGAAATTAGCTACTAAAAACAGTAAAAAGGATATTTACCATATTATTAAATATGAGAATAGAATCTCCAATGAAATTAAGAATACAACAAAATATATATCGTTCTGTTTAGGACTTCATCAAGTAAAACATTCATGGGAAAGGATGCCTAAATAAAATATAAATCTATAGAATGCAAAAAAATTATGCGTGATGTTATCGAAGCTTAACTTAAATTCAAATAATTCAGTTCACACATTGAAAACAAACTAATTTCAATTTTTGTATACATGAATTTTTATGATTAGTTACATTATCTGACTGTTTAATGTATAAGTAATAAATCAGTCTATAAGGAGAACAAATTTAATATAAACATTAATTCTTCGCGAGTGCGAAATGTACCTCAAAATTTTGATCTTACTTGATTTATTGATTCTGTAACTAACTTTATAAGATAATTGTATTATACATTGTAAAATTCAGTTACGGCTTCGCGTAATGCAGCCAGACAATTGTTGACGGCCTCTGTTGAGACACGCCGACAGAATGTTACATTACTGATATGCTGTGAGTAACGCAAAACACTGCAGCGTGCAAAAATCTTGACAGTCGACGGCCAGCCATGATGGCGTGAGTTTGGCATAGTGGGTTCGCCACATGCTGTAGTAGAAAATGTCGAGTTACGAACTGGCTACCGAAATTAATGGAAGTGAGACGCAGAGGTTATATTTAATTAATGATCACGGAGGATTGTTTTCAACTCATCACTCGAAAATAAAGTTATTAAACAAATTTTTGTAGTTTTTATATAAAATTTACCTGGCGCTCAACTAATCGGAAAAAATTGTAATCAACAGGAATCTACTGTGGTAACATATTATAATGCAAATATTTCTTTTGTATTTTATTCTTAAAATTAATCAGATGTTATTCCAAATTTAGGAACAAAAGTCGTGTAAATATTAATGTTACTAAAGTTATTATTAAATTTGAATTTCTATTTATTCTTTTTAATTTTTTTAGAATCTGTGAATTTAATTATTTCGATCCAAATTGTAAAATTTCTTATAAATTATAATTATCTATTATAATTCAATCCTACAACTATTTAATTAATCAAACACAACACAGAAAAATTAATAAAGCAACTGATAAAAATTCCACTGCCAACGTTTAATTATTAAAATTTTCGATTACTTCAGCAGTGAAGGTACAGTTCAAATTTATACTCAAAATTTACTTTTAATGATGTCAATTTTTAGGATTATTAATAGCAGAAATTGGCTGTTTGTGAAAATTATTTATAGTACCTCAATTCTATTTTACATCCCGATGAAGTCTAAACTGAGCAAGACACGTTGTGCAGCCTTATGAGGACCAGACGTTCGTATTCTTAGTTTCTTGGATTTAATAGTGCTATAAATATCCATTTTTGGTCCTTATTCGCCAATATATTTATTTTCATTATATATCAGCTAAATACTGTATATATGTATATAACAGTAGTTACGGTCAATACTGGTATCGAAGTGTCTCCTTTCATTATGTGACCCTGAAGTTCGTAAAGATCGTGACAAGAACCACCAATATTCCACGTTAAGTCCAAGGACGAACTGGACAATTACGGTGATTATGCTCAAGCAGAACTCGTATTCCATAGCTTGCACAATGTCTCTCTCCATTTCCAGGCGTTTCAAGTCTCGCCGTAGTTAAAAACAGTTGTCTTTGTGTTGTTAACCACTGATGTTTCATGTTTTAAAGTGTACTCTATTTCAATCTGGTGTGTAAATAATCATGACTGTAAAGTCCCCATCTTGGTACACACAATTACGTGCATTTTTCTGATATAATTTCGATTATTTTCATTCTTGTAAGCTTCGTGATCTTTCATTCAAGAATTAATCATATTTCTCTCTCATATGTCCTATAGTCAACAAACTTCGTAACTCTAAGCGTACTTTCCCTGAGTCAGTCCTCTCGAGACCACTTTTAACTTTTCCATAAGAACTTGTACTTTTTCGATTTTTGTGCACAATCGTGCAGGAAATCGTTCATCTTTCTGACCAGTATTTTAAGTCAAAATCATGTCTTGTAAATAATAACGGCATATTCGACTTTAATTAATTCTATTCCTTGAGAATATTATCTTTTATATTTTCTTTGATTAATAAACTGTTTATTCTTACAAACCATGGGTTATATATCCCTTCGCTGCAGGAGAGAATCCGTTGTTTCCCGTGGATTAAATTTCTTACAGATTTCAATTTGTAATTTTATTTTTTTGTTTACTTCAACTTAAAGAGAAAAGTTCTATTTCATATGTTAATTTTGAATACATATATACCAAATCAGTATCTAAAATATAATTCAACATCAAAAATTGTCAAATTGTTTATCTAAAATTTTTAGCATCTTAGCTTAATACTGCCAATATAAGCATATGGATGTGAACTATTATTAGAAAATTCAACCTATATACTCATATTTCTTAAATATCCCACAGTTTTAGTTGCTATCAGCTAGTTTGTTTCTTCCGTCCCTATCACACGGATCAAGTATATTAACTTTGGTTCACCTACGGTCTCATGCGTGTTTATTTTTATTGACTATCTCTCGATAGCACAATTAATATAACCAAAAATAGTGTAGGGGCAAATAAATATGTATTGGTCACATGACGCCTGTAGCATTGCTGAGCTCACAGTTTCGTAAAGATGTTTTCCCAAGACCAACGAGAGTTCATTGTTGAATACTATTTTGCCAGTCATTTTATGCTGTAGAACACTTAACAGTAAATTATCCGGATTTATATGTAGAACAGGCGATGAAGAATGTTAAAACGGAATGTGGAAAATGAATCATACTACAAGGAGAAGAAATAAAAAGCTTACGCTTTGCCGGCTATATTGTAGTGTTAGGGAATCAGAAGAAGGCATGAACGGATTCCTGGAAAAAGAGTGCAATATGAGGAATATTAGACGGAAAACCAAGGTAATGGAGTGTAGTTTGTGAAACAGTGCAATAACAAAGGGTGTTAGATTGTAAATGGATATTTTGACGGAAGTTAAGTAATTCTACTACTTCGAAAGTGTAATAACTAGGGATGGTAGAAGTATAGTAAACAGTAAGAGTAGGATAGCACAGGCAAGGAAGGCTTTCGCGAAGAAGAGGAATTTACTTACGGGTAACATAAGTGTGAATATTAGGAAATAGTTGCAAAAAATGTTCGTATGGAGCGTTGCGTTATTTGAGTGCGAAACGTGGACAATAGGACCTCCGGAAAGGAAAATAATAGAATCCTTTGAAATGTGGTGCTGTAGACCAATGTTGAAAATCAGATGGGTGGATAGAATCACTAACGAGGGAGTTCTAAACAGAATAGAGGAAAAACGAACAATATGGAGGACGTTGACCAAGAGAAGGGATAGATTAATGGGCCACGTTTTAAGGCATGAGGGTTTTGTGAAATTAGCATTAGAGGGAAGTGTAAAGGGTAAGAACAGAAGAGGGAGGCCAAGGTTAGAATACGCTAACCATATTAGGGAGGATTTGGACTGTGCTAGTTATGAGGATATGAAAAGACTTGCGCAAGATAGGTTAGCACGGAGGATTGCATCAGACCAGTCTTAGGACTGAATACCACATACAACAAATATTTATAACCGATATAGGCATGTTCAATAAATTCAATTTATGTTACGTAAGTGCGCTGATATACGATAATCATTAATTATTTTAAACGATCTGATTGCTGGAAATTCATTTATAATAGTTGGCTACACTATTTAATTCGACAATAATCTCTTTGTCAACACGTGATCAAACCATCGGCAAGATCGTCGAATTTTTAAAAATTTACCTTTTTCACGCCCAGTTCTTGCTTTATGACGCCATAACTACCGCAATGACTCATTATCTTAATCTACTAATACCTTAATATACACATAAATAGTCTATTATATTTATAAGAAGATACTTGAACCATCTCGTCGGTCAGATTAGCTAGAAGTAATATGTGTAGACACGTACTGTATACGCATCTTCAGAAAATAAAATTGTATATGTACAGCCCTGCTCTTTATATAACGTGCCTCAATCATCTGGCGTGTAATTTATAAATCACATTTTTCAATTTTATTAACTTATTAAAATTATTATCTCTTTGTCTGTCTTTCTCCAATAGGCTCCGGAACGGCTCAACGAATTTAAATTTAAATTTGAGGGTTTTAAAACAGGAAATTTAACAAAATTCGTGCATATTTCATTTATAAATTATATTAATATAATATAAACACAATTATTGATTCTACGAGAAGGTATATTTACTTACGTGCATTGAAATCTCCAAAAGTAATTTCTGGTTGCCTATACTATGCTACGAAACGGCTAAACGAATTTCTATGAAAATTTCAGGGATTGAAACAGGAATATTAACTTAAATTTTCGTGTACGGTATCTTGCAGATTTCAGAAGATATTAATGTAAATGTTTATAAACATGTTGAATTGCCGCGCGAAAGGTAGTGTGAAAGCCAACTGCGAATTATAAGCCCTCTTAGACATTCCTATACCATTCATCCCACTTACTTTGTTATTATAAACATTATTTTGGCATTATCTATTGTTGCAGCAGAATTTGCGCTGTAATTAACCTATTTTTAGCGGAGTGCTAACTCCCTGAGAAATAATAAACTTCTTTGGATCGTCGATACGATGTATACGTAAATTGGTTTTATTTTACACGTGAGGTAAACTTTAATTTTTTTTTGGTTAACAGGCTACATGAGGGTGATCCTGAAACAGGCAACTCCCCTTTAATAGCATAGGAAGGGAATTGAAAAGGGGGGGATGCGGAAGGTAGAGCAAGGTAGCCAAGGGTTAACTAGGGCCCCCGGGCTATGGTTTAAGGATCCTACCCGATGTTTCACCTAAAGAGATGCAGGAAAACCCTAGAAAACCTGCATCAGGTAGGTCGGGCATTGGCTACTATTCTCACGCCCTTCCGAATGACGGGAGACGAGTTTGCTGTGGGGACGCAACATTCCCTTCTCCGTGTCTCCACCAATTTCAGGAGGCAATTGGCCGACTGATCCAATGGGATCAGCGGACAACTCTTGCCATATGCCCAAGGTCTTTGACCCCAGTACATATACCTCCTAAAATAGGTGAAGGTGTCTGGGCATATGAGAACTTTGATAAAAAAATACCCAGAGAGAGTGCGAAGCATCCCCGACATGATCAGGTAAGCCCCGCAGTCACTCTGGGCTGAAGCGTCTACGAGACACTCTCGCAGCGCCTCCCTATGATGTGGAAATATTTTTTTTATTGGATCCTATACGAGACGTTTTCAAAACCAACTGCGAGTTATAAGGTTTGCCCTAAAGCGATCATAAATAAATGATACCGTACATTTTATATATTCAATGAATTCAACTTTATCAAAATTCTGTACCTTTTGTTTCGTTTTTAGGGCAAATAAAAATAACTGTTTCCGCGTGAACGAAGTCACGGACATAGCTAGTTAGTTAAATTTAAGTATTACATCATCATTGGCAAATATATTCTCCTTCATCTGATTAGTTTGTAATAATATGTTTAACATGACGTAGCCTATAAGACGTGAAATAATGCTTAAATATAACTATGTTATGATACGTTTTAATTGTTTTTTCGGACGTCGTCCTCGTCGCCACCACACGCACTCAATCAGCGGATAAGCATCTCGCTTGGCAGACTTTATGAGATAATAATGCTTCTTTTTGTAACTTCTATATCTCTTTATGGTAGGACCTTTGAATGGTTTGCATTGTAATTAATTTCTGAGAGCATAAATTGCCGTTGGAGCTTTCTTCACCTGAAAGATGGAGCATCAACAGGAAACTTTTTTGGGATGATCAGCGCTAAAAACAAAATTTATGGTAATCGGATAAATGGTATAGAAACGCCAAAGGGCAAGTCTTATAACTCGTAGTGTGTTTGAAAAGATTCGTGATAAAAGGACTGGGGCCCGTCGTCTCGTTCTGTACGAAACGACCCTCGAAAAAAATGCTTCCGAGTCCGGCTGATCCAATTATTTGGCAGTGAGAAACAATTTAGTTTTTTTAGATAATGAATTTGGTAGATTTCGTGTAATGCAGAATGCTCTAGTATCTAGACCGTCCAATCTGCTGGAGCTGGACAGGTGTGTTTATATATAGAACCACGTCGAAACCTTGCTCCAACAGAAGTGCAACGCAGTTGGACCAGTGTGGCGATAGAACACTGAACCGTTTGTATTATTGAAAATGTCTTAGAACGTTCATCCTTCGTATCATTCCCAGATTATGTGAAATTGTATAAAATTTCAATAATTGGTCTCTACTATTGATTTGACGTGAAAATTTATGTATATGTAGATAATTGAACTGGAACCAAATGCTATGCTACTAACTTATAAATGGGCCGATGGTGACCAAATTGAAAAATCTGTTCAATAATTGTATTAGTCATAAAACTAGTATAGTCAGGAAAGTAATCAAAACCTTACTTTTATATTATAAATTACTTAAAATATTAAAGCGAACTAAATTTGGCGTACTTTAAGAATTTACGTTATGAAGTAACCAAGCCACTTGTTTAATTTGTTTTTAACACTTTTCCACTTCTACTTTCCAAAAAAAAGAAAGTTTATTTATTTTGATTTTTCTATCATGTTAATTGACCATTTTTGTAACCTCTTTCACCAACGTAATTAAGCGCTCTTACATTTCTGACTTTACTCACAAACAATTCCTTCTTGATTACATATCTCAAGATTAATATTCTCTTAATTTACAAATTACTGTTTGTCCTTCTCATTTCACTGTGACACGGTATTTTGTTAGGCCTTATTGTTTAACTTCACATACTAATATTTGACATCACTTTCTTTTAAATTTCGTCTCTATTTACCTCTGGATTTTATGTTTACAATTAAACTTGTTCAACACGGATTCAAATTCCCCCTAACAATTAATAATTTAATCAAAAAAATTATCTCATTTTTATCTAAGTCGACCTTATATTCTTGTATTAATCCCATACCTTTACCATTAAATTATTTCACACAAACATCTACTTTATTATTACAATTATCCGTGTTTCCATCCACTTGTTTTAATAATTTCTATACACACAAAAATAATTTTGACCGGTTTTTTATTTGACAGTTTTTATTTTTAAATAATCAAGGTTTTGGCGCATATTCAAACCTTCTGGTTTTTCTCTTCACAGTAAAATTATTGTTACATCCAATTTTTCAAAATTCAACTTATACTAAGTTTTTATTTAAACAGAGGTCCAAGGTAGCCACTAAGAAACTTATTTAGTCACAAGACTGTTGATTTTTAAAATTTTAATGTAAAAATAATTTCATTGTGAATAGAAAAACCTGAAGAAGGTGTGAATATGCGCTGATACGTTGTTTGATTAGAAATAAAAACTATCAAAAAAACCGGTCAAAAAATATTTCATTTTAATAACAGACGTTAATTGATTTAATAATTTCTATACAGTACATAAACCATTTTTCCTTCATCATATTTATTATCTAATATAGCAATGACCCGCAAGTTTCTTTAGTAAACTACTTTCTGTTTGTGTATGCCCTTGATTATATTTTCTAAATCCGTCTCCAGTTCCCATCTCGAATCATTATAAATTTTCTCGTCTATCTCTTACATTATTTATTGCATTCATTTGTTTTCTTTTCTGATTCATTAAAATTTTTATTATAACCAACAATATTCCTCTAGAAATCCTTTATTTTTTAATATATTTTTATATTTCTCGAAAATTTCATATACACATTTTAATTACTCTTCCACAGTTCCGTCATCTGACTTTGATTCCAAATCTTCCTTTTTCCATTATCGAGATTCTCCAACAACCAGAAACACCAAAAACAAAATTTTACTATCCTCCTTTCTTCCGCAGTTCACTCAAAGACTAAACTTTCGTAACACTTATACTGACATTCCCTAAATTTTTCCTCACTTTATCTGCCTTTAGAACACAAATATTCAGGGATAATAACATGTGGCGAATTCGTTTCAGTCTTCAGGCTGCAACTTCACCGCCCAGTTTCTCTCACGTGCCAAACGACGATCTCGTGTTTTCCAAACACAGGATTCGCCAACTAAAATTTACATCTTCTTCACAAATTTCACGTTCGTGCCCCAAGACGAGAACCCCGTCCATTAAGAATTTACGTTACGCCGTAATTCAGTCGACCCCTTTATATTCGTGTGAGAATCTCCAAATTGTCTATAACTTATAGGTGCCACATAATTTTTAAGAAAAATTACCAATAATAGTTTTGACTTGATGTATTTAACGAGAATGAAACGTACGACAACGCACCCAGGGCGTGGCTTTTCCAAATAATAAAGTTCATTAATCCTTTTACCTCCAACTCCTACGCAGTTATACGAAACGTTTTGGTTTACAGGTTTTAAAAAAACATATTTGTCACGTGTAATGACGTCACCTTGCTGATGTTCCATTTGCAACTTTTCCAAACCTCCAACGCGCCTGAGTCACATACGAACACTTTTACCACGTGTGTCACTCCAACAATGGGTGTTTTTCTTTCAAGATATTAAATACGCCTCGGATAATACGAAAAAACGATGGGCACGTATTTGATAAATACAAAGTTGTGAAAGAATAAATACTGTCCAAAAATAAGGTTGATGAGTTTCACGTATGTCATGGGCATTTAAAATGTATTTTGATTCAGTTATTCAGTTCCACTCACTAGTTATTACTAATATGGACTTGAACTGGGATTTCCAATTAGTTATTTTATTCATACAACAATTAAAAATTTATTAGTCGATTCAATATAAAATTGTGCCAATTTTTTCATCAAATTAAATCATTTTACACCATTTATTGCCGTTCAAAATACATTTCAAAAACTTGTAAGACATTAAATAAAGGCAGTTATTGTCTTATTCGTCTCTCACATAGCGCAGCTCAGAAACATATCTTGGCGACGAGGCGTGTTAGTAAAAATATATTCATATTAAATTCATACATTTTTGAAAAAGGAATATTAATTTTTTTAGTGACACAGACGACACAGTTTAGCTCCGGCGTAGAATTCAGTTCGACCAGTTCGGTTGGATGCTGTGCTTATCGCTACGGAACTGAGATCCGTGTGATATTCCCTGCGCTTTAGATCTCCTTTGTCTAGTTATTCATGAAGCTCACGCCATTGCAACGAACATTGAAACAGTGGCGCGGCGGAGATTAAATCCAGGCATGGTATTTTGAATTTATGATATTCCTCCAATACAGGAATTATATGTGTATATGTGGTCTGAAAATCATTATTCGGTAAAAGCTCTTACCAATTTAATATTATTATCAAGCACCTAACCATCCCTCATGACTATTTTCAATCACACTTGATGTTGTTTCTCTATTAACTGTATTACAAATGACTTAGTAATTGATAGTTTCAAAAAACATATTAATGAAACTTTCCTTTAATGAAAATTTATGTATTCAAATCCAACTAGCTTTAAGTTTAATCATGTTCACTATCATCGGGAAAAATATTCTACAACTGAAAGCACCTTCAAACCTGTCTATGCAGAGTCTCATGATAGATTTAGAGAGTTCATGTCTTTCTTATATAAGATATGTAATTACTTTTTATACAGCAAAAGTTCTACAAACTAACCTAATAGTAAATACTTTCAATATTGAAATTAAGCCTGTGACTAGCGTTGCTGCCTCACAACTCAGGGGTCCCGGATCGAATCCTGGCATGAGCTTTGATGTTTGTGTTGTCATGGTCACGAGGACCGGTGTTAAGGCTGCTGGGGAATTGATACACTAACCATGTATCACCCGAAATTCGGAATGTGTCACGCCAGATGACAGCAGCCGCCTCGGTAGGCCTAGGCCCTCAAGAGGGCTGTTGACCCATTGGAAGAAGAAGAAGATTGATATTAAATTAAACCGGTCTGTCACTACATCATTCAAAATATTTCCATTAACGCTAATTATAAAACCTAAACACTGTAGAATTTTCTTTCACAGCACTCTTGGTCTAAAATCTTGTAGACTGAGAATATTACTTCATAGCTCAAACTTCCATTTAAACTACATAAATAATGCTCTAAATATTCTAATTGATATAACACCAAATGACCATTATTTTAAGATCTGCTGATACGCTTTCATTTCAAGAAAAAGCATAGGGATCCAGTTAACGCCTATAGCAAACGTTGTTATTTTAGCAAATCTCTTATTCCCGTGGCATATCTGAATTAAACAAATTCGGTTTAATTTTTATCAACATGTCAAAATATGAAAACTTTTCATCGTTAATTACAGTTTTCATATATAAAGTATGATCGTATACTCCGAGAATATTGTAGCGTGTTGACCCATCTCATAGTTCCCGTATTTGAGTGTGTTGTGAGGAAGGCGACACACACAAGGGAGACTGAATCAGCAACGCTGCACTTCTCGCTGAGTCTGAAGAAACGGCCGTGCCAAAGTTCGGGAACGTCATACTTGAAGACTTATTTTTACTCAGGAGACTAAGGCTCACAAAAAAGCTGACAAAACGCGAGTGCAGTGACGTTTCCGCTATCCTGCTAGGTATCATCTTGACCCCTTATTTTTAAAAGTTCAACATTAGACTTTACAATTCTATTTACTTCAGTCCTATCTCATTCACTCAAACTAAATTAATATATGCGGTATAACCAGACATTAAAATTTTAAGTACAATAACGAATAAGACTTTGGACAATAATTTTTGATTATTGCTCATTTAAGTAAATAATGTTTACGGCGGACAACTATTATAATAGAAATAAAACTGGAAGACACGATTTAAATTGCCTTTCTCACATAATGCACATCATCACCTATTGGGAAAAAACGAACTTTAAGTTGACTAGAATTATTTTACATTGATGCAAATATGCTGAAGATTTTTACTCCGTATAGAAAATCAGTTAATCCTGTTCATCTTTCGGTATCAAAATATTACTTTCATAAAATAAATTTGATTATAGTTGCATCATCAAGTGAAGTTTTCTGAAACATATTTGCCAAGTAAATACTAAAAATTATGGAAAGTATGGAAATCCGTGTATAAGTGTGAACGCGAAGTTATACAAGTTTCGGCATAGAAATAAGAAAAACTAGTATAAAGATGATGGGAGTAAATCTATATCATATAAATTATTAATGTATGATGTTCGTTTCAATATTTATTGCTATATTCTTTACACAAATTTAATAAAATGGGCAAGTTTTCTTGAAAATTCTTGGAAAACCCACGGGGGCGGTGAAACACCCCTACCACAAACGTATAAGGAATCGTACTGAAAGAAATATGCGAATTTATCAGAACACAAAAGTCAACATGCACTGAGACACATAATACAGGAAAAGAGTCTATATTTAATTACACGCAATATGGCATCTATTTATTTACAGTGTAATACTCTGTTGTTCGATCAGTATTATCCTGCAAAATACAATCACGTGACAGAATGATAAATAATATGAAAAATTATTTTTAATACGTAAGTTTTATATTTCCGTTATATTTAGAACTGCGTATATATTTTACGAAAACACGTAAGACTTCATATTAGACTTTCACCCACTTATGTTCGGATATACAAACTTAAGGAAATATCAAAGGGTGACAAAAAACATAGGTAAGATTACTTTAACTATTACAATTTAATAGATTTGTTAATAATTGCATAACATTGGAATAATTCAAGTCTTGAAAATCTTGGATTATGCCTGTTTTTTTTAATTTTGTGTATTGAATAATACTTTAATACAATTTTTTTCTTAATCATTATGATCCAATATATTGACGAAATAGTTTCTAAATTACCAATTTCTCTATTATTGTATTCCTGAATTTAGCTTTTTTTATATTTGTTTTATACAATGAACCATAACTCATACTTTAACCTTCAACCTCTGCGTGAGCAATATTTGAAATTTCGTTCTAAGCAACTCGATTTGCTTAAATTTGTTGTGAAAAATAAATTATCTGCGTTCCAGTTCAGTTGGAACTGATAACTAAAGTACGAATGACTATTAATATATATATATATATATATATAATAGGGTGCTGTCTTAATATGTATATTAAAAGAATGCATATAAAATTGTAACGATTTATACACAACAGTGCATAAAACTTTCTGGTAACGTCTGTATTATGTGTACATATTAAGGTGTAAAATTTAATTAAGCATAGTCTCGAATAAGGTCGAACTAGAGAGGCCATTAATTCTCCTTTTGTTCAAACGTCCTCTTGTAAATAACGCGTATTGAACACGTAGAGGAACTTGACCGTCTGGTTATAATACCCGAAAGGCGCACGTGTAACAGCCTTTATTGACAGCGCGTGGCTAGTCGGCATTTGCTGGAAATGTTGACGGGTTTATTAATTAAGGTATAGTCGTGTTTGTTCGTTGTTAAATAATAGCTACAACTGGGCCACTAAAGGAATTTAAACAAGTAGTTAATTATCTAAATGCACTTTCTCTCTCTTAAACAAATGTCTTGTATCTGTCACGTACTTTTCCATCCTCATAGCTTCTCTTTATTTTAGTTAATATATTTAAGTCAGAAACCTTAATTATTTCAATTTAAACATAGATATTAACATATTTTCTCTTGATTTTATCCTCCACTGCACTCTATTAGCTCCGTAGTAATTTAACAAGCCTTTTAGTCAATATTTTCTGAAAAGTCAAACTACTAGCACTTTTCTTTGCCTCCCTAATTCGTATTGTTCGATTAAAAGATATTTCTAATTATTGTAATAGTAAACATTAAAACACAACTAAACGCGTAATTTGGCCGTGCAAAATCTAAGGCAGGTGACTTGAGTGAAGTTGAAGGTTACAGACACGGTAATAGAACCTTGATAAGTAGGCTCCGGTTTGGCTTTTCTAAAATCATTGAAATTCAGGTAAGCCTGGAATGTAGTGAAACAGGGTGTTTTCCCTAAAACATCGGTGAAGTGGGGTGATAGGCTCCTCTCAGAGACTAAACTTTTGATAGTAAAGGATCGGGTTCCCGCCACACCGAAATAAATCAAAAGATGGAATGGGGAAAATTGTTAAATCCCGAGGAAAAGAGGATTTAGAGCGTTACGAATTAGGAATTAAAAGTGTAAATTAAGCATTGTCAGTAAAGAGTAAGACGTTGAAAAGTAAGAGATTGGAGATTGCAATTGGCTATGAACATTTGGATATTGACGGAGTGCTTGTTCGGGGCGGCAAAGAAGAAAAATAATTGAGCAAGTTGTTGATTGTTCAACACGGAAGTTATCAGATTAGGTTGAGACCGGTACGTCATCGATGACCTGATCGGCGGGTTCCAAGCTAAATTGAAAAACACTTTTTGTAAACTTTTTCCTACTTCCTCGTACTTCCAATTCTGTGTAGGGTTTGTGTATGAATTTCTGTTTCTATAAGAAGGTCCACAAAGACGACGCCAGGATAGATTTCATGTCACTATATATTTATGTTCGAAATAGTGTATAAAGTATTTAGTATTAATCGTAAAAAAGGACGACTTTGTAAATTAAAGCTGATTTGACTATTGTATGTTGTCATTAACAAATGTTACGTTGATGGGTTCCCATTTATCTATATTAATTCATTTATCTAAACAAACACAAGCTCTTTATTCATTTCAGTCTAGATATCCAAACTGGAACCCAAACTAGTTTATTAATCTCAGTTGTTGAAAATAAATATGAACTTCAATTTATGTAACTATTAATAATTTGTCCAATTTCGTAATGTGAGGGCGCTAGAAAAACATTAAATACGACAAAAATCGCGATATAACAGAAGGTAACGCATGAACCAAGCATTTAGCATAACTTTAAAACTGAAAGAATAACAAATTCTTCCATAAAAATAGCAAATACATCCGATTCGTGATCTATAATTGGTCTGTATGTTATTTTCCATAGTAAATGAGAAAATACCAGTGAAAATGGACAATTTTATCTATCCTTGACGTCAGTATTCACTTTTTATCTGACAAATTAACTACACTAATCTTATTTTATATAAAAAAAAGTAAATCAGACAATATAACAAATTTTACTTTTTTCTTATACAAATAATTTTTTAGTTAAGTCGTCAAAAATTTGAAAAGTACTTCTAAAAGCAAGGAATACAACATATCTATTCAACTTTCATGAAGTAAAATTAGTTAATACGTTACAAATGTGCAAATAATTATAGAATCCAAGTTTGACTACTACGTGAAGGACGAGTATATTGTATTCAATTAATGTATTTTTTGTCACCTGGTGAGGTTAAAAGTAGTGTCAAAAAGCTCTATTCTCTTTTTTTGTATTTTCATGAGATTTAATTCTCTAATTGTATTAAAATTGAATTAGTCTAAACTCATTTACCATTAATTTTATTTTATTTTTACCTAACGTTAGATAAATACAAATTTATTTTTATAGTATCGATTCGCACAAATTTGAACGTTTGAGAGTATTTGCAGTTATTCAATTAGTACAACAGTATAGAATCTTGTAATACTATCCTATAGAATATATGCGTAAAAAAGCAGTACTTTACCTGAACTTTGCCATATGGCAATTTAACTAGCCTAAAAAGATAAATGAACCAGTCATTAGAAGTTCCATCATGCATCAAAGAGACTGACAATAGTTCTTTATGTGACCATAATTACAAAATCAGTTTCAAAACTTTTCCCCCTTCTATACTCGCCATTTTATGGTCCCTTATTCATAATTGCAACTGTTCAACTTCCATCGTCAATTAAAGTTTGAAGGACGAACAACCATATAACACATTTCAGCAATTATCTTGGCATTTTCGTGTGTAGGGTTCAACAACTCTATTACAATTGCCCGATATAATAACGATTTTCTCGTTATTTTTATGTGGTATTTTCCGTTACAGGTAGGTTATCCGCAATACAGGTAGACTCTGTTGTCGGTCTAGATGTACGGAGGAGAAAGACGATAAGCCCCTTAATATGACTATCACATTAAACTCCTAGAAACTTCTGTAGTGTTAAAAAAATATTTTCAATCATACACATTATTTATATAAAATTAATTTAATGAGAACTTTCATATTAAAGTGAGTTCATTTTGTATTTGGTAGACCGAAGCGACTACTAAGGTTGAAATTTTAATAAGGGGGTCACCCCAGTGGCTCTCTCTTAACAGATACTATTATCTCATCATTAACATAACTAAAATATTGTATTTCGTGACTACACAGTTAATAATTAAATGCATATTAATATTTGCTCAATATGTCCTGAGAAAATTCCTTCTTTCTAAATATCGGTTCAGTTTGACAAACACGACATTTTTTTGATACGTTAATCCTTCTAAATATATGTAAAGTGAAGTATAAATAGCAACGTTGTTTTAAGCTAATGTGGACCAATTCTTTTATGTAGTTGGTAAGGTATAACTCAGTTCATTCAATAAGTCATTGTCAGTCAGTACATCCAGTCAGAAGATTTCGGTCACCTGTCAACATATTTATAATAAAATAATAGTTAATCAACTCATCAAAACGTGTAGCATTTTTAAATTAGTCCATTTACAATGTTTAATACACATGATACATATTGAATATGTACTAATTTAAAAATTCAACATGTTTGGACCAGTTGCCTGTAATGTTGAACAAATTGTTGATAAACTAAGGACTAATTGGGTTATATCATACATACTACATATAACAAAGTTCTTAACCCCCATCATCATCTTATTGTGTTTGGGATATTCTTTTACGATCGTTAGCTTAATTCTGTCAATACTTTTATAAACTCCCCACTTTGTTCTTTGAATTATCTGACACAACTCTTCATGCTAACCTACTACCACATCCTCCCCAAACCACTTTGCGTATTCCATCCTTGACCTCCCTCTTCTGCTATAACTCCTCTCATGCTAATTTTACAAGACTTTAATGTCGCAAAACTATCCCTTCTCTTGGTCCAAATCTTCCATATTGTTCTCTCCTCCCCTATTCTGCTTACAGAATCCTCGATAGTAACTCTATCACCCATCTTATTTTTAGCATTCTTCAATGGCATCACATTTCAAAACAATCTATTATTTTCCTTTCTGCAAATCCTATCGTCCACGTTTCACCTCCATATAGCACCGCACTCCATAAGAACATTTTTAGTAGTTATTTCTTAATATTCATATTTATATTAGTCATAAGTAAATTCCTCTTTTCTACGAAAACCTTTTTTGCCTTTACTATACTTCTGCCATCCCTAGTTATTATGCTACCCAAGTAGTAGAATTCCTTACCTTCCTTCAAAATACAACTTCCTAATCTATCACCCTTTGTTATTCCACTATTTCCCATACTACACTCCACCATCTTGGTTTTCCCTCAATTAATCATCGCGCTGTACTCTTCCTCCTTGATCACGTTCATGCCATTTATTATGTTACCCAAGTCTTCTTCTGACTCCCCTAATACCACAATTTTACCAGTAAACCTTAGAGTTTTTATTTCTTTCACTTGCATTTATACCCTTTCCATATTCATTTGTAACTTTCTTCGTCGCCTGTTCTATGTATAAATTAAAGAGCATGAGCGACAGGCTGCATCCTTGACTTACTCTTTTCTTGATTTATGCTTTCTATTCTTGCCCTTCAATTCTAATTACTGCTGGCTGCCTTTTGTAAAGGTTATGGATAAGCGTTCTTACTCGATATTTTATTCGTGTCATCTTAAAAATCCTTAATAGTTTGTTCCGGCTTACATTATCAAACGCTTGTTCTAAATCTACAAATGCCATGAACGAGCGCCTGTTGTTTTATCCTGTCTTCTAAAATTATACGCAGAGTCAATATTGCTTCTCTTGTTCCTATATTATTTCTAAAACTAAACTGATCATCTCCTAACTCACATTCTATATCACGTTCCATCCTCATATATATTATTTTAGTTAATATCTTGCTCGCAAAGGATACTAAACTAATTGTCTTGTGCAGTTAGCTTCTATCAGTTCCAGTCTTCTTTGATATTGGTTTATTTTGTTACTAAAATCTTCTGGTATAGTTCATGTTTCGGCGAATTTGCAACTATCCTGAACAGCCTTGATATTGCTTCTTCGATGATCCAACTCCGCTGGAATGTTATCAATTGCTGACGCTTTACCATTAATCAGATCTGTCAACGCCCTTTAACTTTTGTCCCCCAACTTTTCATTTGATAAAAATGATAGCACTCGATAGCTAAGTCATAATCATTGAAACACAAGTATTGAACATACATTATACTAAAAGTATCAGTAAACGACTGTTGTTAATGGCATGGGCATGTCATAACAAAACTAAATTTCAAGTCATGTCAAACATTAGTGCTATCGATTTATAAATTCATTCGTTATAATTGCCAAGTATTAACATTATAATTAAAATTCCTTAAGTATATTATAACTATTAATAGGTTACAAAAATGTATCTCAGTCTATCGTCTATAGATGGGCCAATTGCAAATATTACCATTTTAAAACTAGCTAATAATTTCAAATACCCTAAATAATTTTCTCTAAAATGTCATTATTTTATAAGATAATGAGTATGTTTAAATCTGCTTATAAATATCTTACGGAAGAAAATGATATACAGAACTAAGGAAGACAGTTGACTGAGGACATAACCTTCTCGAAAATTATTAATAGAATTGTGCCTTTTTACCTGAGAATCCTTTTCTCATGTAATTAGAAACAAAGTGCTCCCATCTTTTTGTTATAACGATTACCTGCATATAAAATAATTATGATCAATAGTACGTACATTATATTATTCCGTGACTGTATATTGTATTAGTCATTGACCTTTTGTTTATTTATTCTGTTTTAGAAAATGATATATCCCAATATTTAAATTTATTCCTGAATTTAGCTTTCTTGTTAATAAGATAAATCGTCGCACACTTTACCATTCAAACTTGAGTTACCAGATAAATTATAATTCAAAGTCTAAGAAATATTTGATGCACAACGGGTTTGATTAATTTTGTCGATCGTAATGCTAAATGTTAATCTTGGAAACATTCCTTTACGCATCTTGAAGAATTGTATCAAGTTAGTGTAAAATACAAAAAAAATTATAACTTTCCACAAACCTTATTCAATTATAACTTTTCATAAATCCGCTATCTGACTGTAAATTAATGTACAACAATTACTAAATTAAGTTACAGTAACGTTCATATCCATATATCATATCACAATAATCACTTGACAAAGTACATTAATAATAAGACCGGTGGATTTGAATAAGTGCTAAATTAACCAAAAACAGTCTTCAGAATGAAATTTTTATCTTAGTAGGAATATTTCGAATATTTTGTCATTCTCAACCCGTATAAAATTATGCGTACACATGAAACAGTTGACTTCGTCGATGTTGACATTTTTATATATATACACAATTTTAAACGAATTAAAAATGGCAAAATAGTCAAAAAGTTGCTATTTAAAATAAAAATCTTTATTCTGATAATTGTTTTTATTAATATCACTTACTTTAAAATAGGCAAATAAACCGAAAATTTATCCGTAATAAAATTGAACGAAACTCGTTTATTTAAAGGATCAAGATGTACAAATGTTGATCAGAGCTTCAGTTAGTGCTCTTTACCCAACTGAGATCTCCACCAGGTACAAGGGAAATACTAGCCCTCAACGTACAATTTATTAAATCACACTCCTCCCTGCTTATTTTATAGGACTTGAATGAAAAATGTATATTGTGTGTAAATTGATCATAGCTCAGTTGGGGTTAAAAAGCACTAAGTGGAGCTTCCGAGTTCAATTTCCGGTTCAGTTGCCATTTTTCCATCGTATCATTTTAATACAGTAATTTCATATCCTTCTAGATCGAGCGTCATTTAAAGCCATTTCTTATTACTAATACATAACTTAACGTCTGTTTTCCAAATAACTAAATTAACGGCCAAATTACAAACCATCCAAGTTAACGGCTAATGGTCATTAGCGACTTTCTAGCATTCGGGAAACTCAATCCATGTCCGTGCCAATATTGAAACTCTGTTTTGCGAAGACCATAGGCACCAAGCTTTTTGGTTTATTGTTACGTCGTTTCATCTTTTTGAACCTCTATTGTTTATTCTATTATATTTACAAGGAATGTTGAAAGGAATTTGATTACGTTCGCCTATAGTTGAAGAAATTATTAAGTTTTGGTCGGCACGTCGTATGAATAAAGCAGAAAATTAGGTTTGCCTGTGAATTGGTCGTTAATTTAAATAATTCTGTTTTTGAGTTATACTCATTTATCTTATTTTCAATGTACCGGTAATGCATGTGATGTTATGCAATTGTCGTATCATCTCTTTGGACGCATTTAGATATGTATTGAGTCTTTCAGTACCATGTTTGTCTTAATAAGGATTACTTTAAGTCGCATTCGTTTTTAATTTTCACGCTAAGATAGTTACACGGTATCGTTTCCGGTAGAGTTTTAGTATGTATTTTGCAAAAGAAATGAGCCTGAAAGTAAGATGAGGAACGACACGTCATCTTGTAGCAGGGAAAGAAATTGTACCGTGTGTGCCTTACGCAGGCGCAGTTTCGCAGCCGCATGTGGGGCGGGGGAGGCAGGAGAGGGTGCAGTGAATGGGTTACTGTAGTCAAGGACATACGAACAATTGCTTTGTGGCTCACAGAAGTGAGGTCCGTTGTCGTTACACAATGCCAGGGGGGAAATTTGAATTCTGGTAAGTCGTGAAGCCAAAACTAGGGATAACGCTAATAAGTACTTTACAGAAAGACTGACGAAAGTGCTTTTTTTGTTGTTTCAGGAGAGCTTCCTGCTGCCCGTGCCAAGCTTCAGCGTGGCGAGGCCCGTCAGCCCGCTGGCCGAGGAGGCGGAGGAGGCGTCGGCCGTGGGCGACGGGGACGCGGGGGCGGAGTGCTCGGCGGCGCCGTGGCGCAAGGGTGGCACCGGGGGCGTCGTACTCCGCGTCGGGGCCGGCGTGGGCAAGAACAGCAGCCTCCTCCGCAAGTGTTACCCCTCGTCGTCCGTGCAGCCGCCTTTCCTGCCCGCAGGCCGCCTTGAAGACTGCCTACCACCTTGCTACCATGCCAACAAGAACATGGCCAAACTCATCAAGGTGCGTACGCTACTGCCTTTACCGTTTTATGTACTTTAATAGACTCTCCAGAATAGAACATCATTGTCGATAATAAGTTTCACTACTTTCTACTAAACTGTTCTATTGCTGGAATATCGTTAATCTATAATATGCACATAAATATAATGATCAATCACTCAGGATCACGACCCTACCTCTAAAACTTTATTCAAAACTAGCTATACCCGTGAATTCGTTCTCGCGGAACTTGCCCTAAAAACGAAAGAACTGGTACAGAATATTGATAAAATGAATTTATTGATGTATAAATTTGCGGTATCATTTATGTATCTCTATTATATTAAGGTGACCATACGCCCCGTTTTCCAGGATCAGTCCTGTCCCCGGCTGCGAGGCGTATTCTCGGCTTTGTCCCCATAGATCAGCTTTGAGCCTACTAGGACGGATATTCAGGCTACGTTTAACAATTTATTAGAAAACCATTAATTTTATCTGATTATTGATTCGAAAATTTGCGTGGAGCTGAAACTAAAACCGAACACGGTCTGTACGTGAAAAAACAATGCTGTCTCAACAATAAAGAATTTATTTTATTAGTCTGAAATTCCATTTTTCCGATACTAGTAAATTTACGAATACACACACAAACCGTGGGTGGGCGACGGTTAATACCAAAATTTAATTTACATTGTTGACGTCTGCTAAGAGATTTTTCTAAGTACAATTTGCCAATTCCAGACAGTGATCTGTCTGCGTATAGGTATTCCTTCTCAAGTACAACATTAATATAATTAATTATATTAATGCTGTATATGAGAAGGTTTACGAAAAGGTAACGTTTTACTGTTTTATTTAAATAAAAAACGTTGTCTACATCTGGACAATTATACTTGCAAAAGGGAAGGGGGCCTACAAATTAGTCTTCTCAAGTCATGGTTGTGTGTACAGGGTAGAGTAAGAGGGGAGAGTGAAAATAAATCTCTTTTTTTCGTCGTTTGTAGGGGCCCAGAACGAATTGCGTGTAGTTGAACATATAAATTCATTTATTAATATCGAATTTAGATTGGGAAATGGAGTCAGATGATTTTGAATAAAATATTGTCTTACATTCCGTATTGAAAGGATTTTTTAAAGGCAAACCTGTGAGCGTAATCACATAAACGTTAATTTATTAGAGTTCGTTTTTGAAAAGACAGAAGTTTTCTCGGTTGTATAAACACTTCTCGGTATTCTAACCGATTAGTATTAACGGAGTGTGACGTTTCGATGACTTGTTTTGTCATCTTCTGGCAAAGTGGGTAACAGGATGTGTAACCTCTTATTTTAGGGGGCTGTATGTTCCTTCCGCAACTTGTTTTTCAAGTGTCGTGGAGCGATTTGAGTGCGTGACGTCACATAATATTTTGACGATTTCTTTCTTTATCAGTAATACGAGCTAGGGTAGGATTCCACGCTGTACTTTTTATGAAACCTGAATCCTTGTTCATCGGATCATAATTAGTCTTTAATTGCATTGCTTTTAACAATATACTGTACCAGAATTTATGCGCTTGATTCAAAAAACGTTGGATTAGTAAATTATAGTTCATGGCATGCTCCGATACTGCGGATTTGCTAGTTGTTTTAGCCTAATGCAAATTTGGTGCTCTGCTATTCGATCTTGAACCATGCGTACTGTCTATCCCATATACTCTAACCCACATACGTATGTAATATGTAAGAACATACCCCTGGGATTCTTAGTCCGGGAATGCATTTTATTGGTCTTAAAATCATTCCTGATTTTTGCCTGCGGTTTAAATGTTCTCTCGTATTTTCTTTTGTCAGAATTATGCTCATTCGTACTTTTCTTCAAATTTTACGTAATGTGGTTATGATTAGATATTTACTTATGTAAATATTTACTGTCAAACACTGGCAAGTCTAAGACTTGACTAGGAGGTAGAGTGAGACAATTTCATTTTATAAGTGTTCCTTTCGTTCTATTTCATTTTTTCTTTAGAATTCTACGTCAACTTTTTCAAACCGCCTTTTTAATTAGATGAGTAGTCTTACTAGGAGACGCAAAGCTTCAAAAAATGTGGATATAGTCAATTGATAAAGCCGTTTTAAGCTGTTACTTAATTTTAATTGAAAGCATCATAAATTTATAGTTTAAATTACTACTAGTCAGTAGCGGCTGGTGTATATATGTGCTACAACACATCCATTAATTTAGAAGGAATTATTTGTTTCGTAATTTTAAGAAACTTTTAAATAATATTATTTTATAAATATGAATTCCTGATTCGATTTCAAAGACTTTAAACTTCCTCTCTCCCACAAATATCCGGAATACATTCTTTATAGGACGAGAATCCTGCCTGGAATGGGAAATGCGCTTGAGCAGTATTTTCTTTTTACCCCTCTGCTTGTCCAAGATTTTAA
Organism: Eucriotettix oculatus; assembly: GCA_034510155.1. Taxonomy (NCBI): domain Eukaryota; kingdom Metazoa; phylum Arthropoda; class Insecta; order Orthoptera; family Tetrigidae; genus Eucriotettix; species Eucriotettix oculatus. Next base: position 65,269,102 of record CM067379.1, on the reverse strand, counting down.
CAATAATATGACTACCAAAAGCAGACCGCATGCGTGCTGACAGAGGCAGCCTCATCAGGCTAGAGTTTTAAATGTTTTTGACAAGTTAATAAAAAATTACTGTTTATGGAGTAATTGTTGTTCATTTGATTTAATTTAAGGTTGTTTAAAATATAAAAAAAGGTATTTTTAAGACTTTTTCAATTTTGAGAACATTAACGCATGATACAACATTCCCAGTATATGTGGCTCCTTTCTAAAAGTAACTTTCTTTACTTGATATATGTAAGTAGTAATAATACTTTCGTTTTAGGAATTAACGCCAATTTGATTTTGTATTTCTACTGTTTAAAATTCATCTCTATTACACGTAATGTAGACGTAATTATAAATGTTACATATTACCGGTCGTGGAGTATTATCAACACTGTAGCTGTTGTAGCATTATTAATGTTCGTAAAAATTATTCTTTGAGGTGTATGTAGCACATATCTTTAAATACTCAAGAGCCGCCACTGCTAATACTACATGTTAACTTTCTTCAATATAGTGTAGTTGGACGGAATATGAGGGAAGAGTGGGGAAATATTGTGTCTGAGGAATGAATCTGTGTAATCACGCCACGTTCACGTAACCAACCGTTTCTGTGATTAAATGTTTTCAAAAAAGAAAATACAGTCATTTGTCATCAGAATGTACCAATCTGGATGTTCTTGTGTATGGCACTCACATTTATTTTCCTTTGTTGCCACAGTACATCGTATCTGTTAGCTTGTTACGTTTCGTCTACGGAAACGGTAAAAGTGTACAGGTAGATTTCCCCTGAGGGACTTAAAATACAGGGGTGATTTTATAATTTGGGTCATAAGTAAGAGCGTTTCTGCGAAGGCGCAGCGCTCTGTAATTGGTTGGCGGACCCGGAAGTTGTCGGGGTGATATTCGATGCGATAGGGCGTGGAGCCATTAGCATCTGCTAGTCGCATGTAAAGGGCTTACAGTTACGAGTGTGGAATATCTTTGTCTTAACTATTCGAAATGTTAAGATACTAAACTATGCTTGAGATAGAAAAATTACACTGATAATTGTAAAATTTAAAAAATATGTATTTTTTATTTTTATAAAATTTGGGCAAATTACCTGGAAAAGTCGTTGGTTTATTAGGTAAAAACTTTGTCTGTAGTTTTGTCTTAAATTTATTCGATTTATTAATACCGATAATTTATCGTATGAATTTTTTTATCTGCTTCGCATGTTTGTGACAATTATCTATGTTCTTTATTCAGACGACCAATATTACAAAAAATTTAATTTTAATTTTAAACTATATAATTCTCAAATTGAAATAAAGTTGCTCATTTTCAGACCTCTTAATTCTTTTCCGAAATGTAGAGTTCCGAATTAATTTTATTATGCTTTACTAACAACACTAACCAAAATCTCTTAAAATAAAGCACATACTCATTGGATACTCTGCACTTGCACAGAATGTTCATGAAACAAACGCATTTACTGAGAATAAGTTACATGCCTTAATAGTAATCTTATATAGTCCTTCAATATATTTAATTTATGTATTTAAGTATTTACATAATTTATAAATGAAAATGTGATTTGAAATAAAGTAAGCTAAATAGAAAATAAAATAAAAAACTAAATATTTCTTACTAATTTGAACATGAACTACGAAATGACCTTGGCTAAAATAAAATAAATAGACAGGAATATATATATATATAAATATATATATATATGAATTTCAGGATGAACAACGTAAATAATCTGCCTTTCAATTTTTTTCTGACAGGCTCATTGAGTTATTTGGTAGCTCAGGATCCAACTGTATAAGTCTTGCGCAAATTTTGACATCACATTGTGCTACATGGTCACATAGATTAAACCTACATCACATTTAGTGACTTTAAAATTTGAATATTCAGTTGAATAAAATTAAACATTTCTATAATACAAACTGTTAATTACTGTCGGATCAAAGTATTTATGTAAAGAAAATTAATGTATCCGGCGCATTTTACATTTCCGATCCGTTCAAATACACTATGGTTCTAGGCGTTCGTATACCGTTCATTCAATTACCATCAAATTTTGGTGTTCAGCACTGAATGTTCCTGAGAGGTTTTCTGTCGTTTTTTTGAAAATTTAGAGTCCATCCTTCTCTCTTTCAGGTCAAAAAATATCCTATTCTAAAGACGAATATAACTTGCAAATGGATAGGTTATAACCTCACGTAGTCAATCAAACGAGAAAATTAAGCGTGAAATAATTCTTAAGTTGAACTAACTTTCATTAAAGTAATTATACTGTTTACTTGATTAATAATGCAAAAATTTTTATTAGTCACAATGAGGATCGCGACTGTGGTTCTTTTTATAACCGAAAGTCACATATTTTATTCAACATTCGCAAAACATAATTAAAAGTAGCACTACTTAAATAAAATGATATTTTGCGCAAGAAACCTACTTAACCATTTTATTGGTTTATAAACATGCGACATGTTTTATAAGTCGCAGTGCTGATTTATTATGTAAAAAACCACACAAATTCAATTTTATTTTTCATATAGATGTATCTATACACATTATTACATGAAAATGGAACCGAAGGTATGGTTTGAACTATTTTCTTCGTATAAATATAATTAACTGTTTCAGAATATATTTTTTGTATGTTTTTGGCGTATATAAATCTAAACGCATGGAGAAAATTTTGAACACGGAAACAAAGACTGCAGAGGTAATACGTTACTATCCCCCCGCATGGAAATAAAAATAAATAGCAAATAGTGATATTAGTAGTGTCTTCCTCGATATTGTACATTTTTCCGACTTAATAGTTACTGTTCTTATTTAATGTGCCTGGAAATTTATTGACTGAATTAAGATACTGTGTCATCGCGGTGGTAATGGTGGCAATGTAAATTTAAAAAAAGATGACGCTCTCGCTGATGGTTTAATCACGTGTTGATAAAGAGATTACTGTCGAATTAAATACTGCAGTAGACAGATATAAATTTATTCCCGGACATTGCCGGGCACCCAGCTAGTGCATTGTAGACAGTGTGGGGATTTAAACATAATAACGGAAAATACATAAAACTTACGTTGCGATGAAAATGTTATTGACGCGTCAATAAGTCGACGCCATTAAGTTGTCATCGCAAAGAATTCAAAGACGCCACAACAAGATACAGGTCGTAAAGTAAAGACTTCAAAGGCAAGACACGAGTATATATATATATAAAGAAAAGCGAAAAGCGTTTGCAAAATGAGACAGTATATAGCGGCCAAAACGAATAAAATTCTGTCTCACAATAAACTACTACGTCATCTGAAACTTTATTTCAGATAGCGTAACATTAAACATTTGAAAAACACTTTAATTGCAACAAAGGGCACTATAATCTCTTTGGAACGACTAGAGGAAGGAGAATGAAGATAAGGCAGGCCGTCTTTATGTGGAGAGGGGTGGGGGTAACAGGCTTCATGACGGTGATCCTCATACAGGTAACACTCCTTTAACAGAATAGGAAGTGAATTTAAAAGGAGAGATGTAGATTGTTTTTGGGGGGGAAGGGTTAACAGGCTACATGAGGGTGATCCTGAAACAGAGAAGGCAGAGTTTAAGTTTAAAGATCCTACCTGGTTTTTCAGCTAAGAGAGATACAGTCAAACCCTAGAAATCCTGCATCAGGTAGGTCAGGCTTTTGGGTAATATTCTCTCGTCGATTAGTTTTCTGTGGGGTCGCAGCAGAACCATTTTTTGACTGAAAGGAGGGAAGGAAGGATTCTAATTCTTCAAATGATCGGCAGAATTTTTTTAGAGTAACAGCACTAAACACAAGAAATTTCAAGATAATATGATGAATGATTTAGGAGTCCTAAGGGAAACCTTGTAACAACTTATAAGTCGCAGTATTTTTGTACAATATCGAGTATATGAACTCAGAAACTGCCTCCTAAAAATGGTGGAGACACGGAGAATGGAATGCTGCTACCCCACGTCCAACCCGTCACTCGTCATTCGGAAGGGCGTGAGAATAGTATCCAATTCCCGACCCACCTGATGAAGGTTTTCTATGGTTTGCCCTCCATCTCTTTGAGTGAAACACCGGATAGGATCCTTAAACTACAGCCAGAGGGCCCTAGTCAACCCTTGGCTACCTTGCTCTACCTTCCACATCTCCCTCTTTTCAATTCCCTTCCTATGCTGTAAGAGGGGAGTTGCCTTTTTCAGAATCACCCTCATGTAGCCTGTTAACCCAATAAAGTATTCCCTTTTCAATTCCTTTCTTATGCTATTAAAGGAGAGTTGCCTGTTTCAGGGTCACCCTCATGTAGCCTGTTAACCAAAATAAAGTCTTAAATTGCCTTTTATTTATTTGGATTGACTGTTTCAGTGTATTTTGTTTTCAGTATGTACCACATAGTAATATAAACGTGTGGAACAATTTCTACCAAATTTTGTATACATGTTCGTTATGATGTAAAACCAAGCAAGGACTATAATCTCAGGACAATATTACTACCCTGTGGGTGGAAGTGGAAAGTACGATAATTTAAAACTTACATAAATGTCATATATTTGCATGCGAATCAATAGTTTTCGTGGTACTGTTCTTTTTCTTTCTGTCTATTTTTAAGGTATTTAAGGTTTCAGGAGATTTCTTGACTCGATGAAGATATTGAGTCATCGTGGTTGTTATGATGAAATTCAGCTCTCATTAAATAGGGGGCGTGAAAAGACAAATTAAAAACATGTGACGGTCTCCCTGATAGCTTGATCCGGTGTAGACAAAGACATTACTGTGGACGTGATTACTAATATCAGAGAATTCCCGTGCATCACTGGGCACGCAGCTAGTTAGGTACTAAATTAACTACGAGTTAAGAACATCGCATATATTGACACACACTTGAAGCATTGGCTCTTCAGTGTCAGTGGAAAATTACTAATCGTGTGCTCACAGCTAGTATCGTGTATATTTATAGAGCGACATGACACGGGAACAGAGGACCATGTTCATCACACCATTTTCCTAGCGATCGGCTGCGAGCAGAGAACAAGCTGATGAAATGATGCGTGTCTGTTTCTGGCAAAGCCGCCGTGAATTCTGGGGAGGGGTTGACTTGTAACGAAGTTCTTTTCCGGCGCCTAGTGGCGTGCGTCGCTTGTCCACGGCCCACTGGCTACTTCTCCATATGGAAAATCCCCGCAGCGTGCGGTGCAGCGGTTTGAATAACAAGGGGAGCGCCGTCCCTTTGAAGGGTTATGCCGCTCTGATGAGCAGGACGTGCGCAGGCGCCGCGACGTCGAGGAAGCCCCTCGGCGGCGCTGACGAGGCGTCAGTCGACGCGTGGACGTCGCGGCGCCGCCAGCAGCAGCGCCGCGCTCCGGACGCAGGTAATCACTCACACTCAACAGGTGGCTGTCTTCTTCTAGCGCCCTGCTTCTACCTAAAAAGATGACTCATTCATAGAAAACGAAACTGGAAACCAAAAGATCTGTTAGAAACTCATAATGAACGAAGTTTGCGAGTAGCAAAATTGCTTGATGTCGGAATGTAAATCGAGCCGAACAATGCGTATGCGTTTCTGGCGCAGAAACGTTGCATTCGCTGAAATACTAATTGAGGATCGATAGCTCGACGTCAATACGGATCATAAATATCTCAAATGTGATTATGTCTGCCGAGTCAGCGGTCGGATCCGGCCGTCGCGTTGCGTCACTGTGCTCTCGGAACTCGTTTAATGCTATTAATAATCTAAAATTTCGGGCATATTTGAATTAATTATTGATTTAGCTACGCTTTTAGCTTTGTCGTTTTTATCGTTAAACTAAATAGAATGAACAAATATGTAACTTCGCGATAGATTGAACTGCCCTTTTGCGATCATGTTCAGCAGTCGCAACCCGAAGAAATAGATAATAACATGGTAAAATTAAATTGGCTGAATTGATTAAACATATTTGTAAACTTATTTTTCTTCATTATCACAGATGTTACTGTAGTCCTGGTTAAACTCTGTTTCTGCATATTAGACGTTGTTTTGGCAATTATTAAAATAATGATACCTGCAAATAAATAATTATAAATCAACCAAACTACATTAAATTCCAGCGATAATATGAATTTCACCATTTTATGTTTATTCCAAGCTTCGTTGATGAATGTCTTAATCTATTTATTATTCTCTAATGTCAATTTTTGATTCAGGAGAACAAATAATGTTTTAAATTCTGGGTACGTCTCCTTATTAATCGTAGAAATCAAATAATTTGCTAATATCAGCGTATTTAATGAAAATTGTTCGTAATCAAATGTCGTCTATGACCATCGCATGTTTTATTTAAAGGCGACAAACATTTCCAAATGCTATATTTTTCCTTTTATGAGTTCAATGGTTCATCGTGTTGGTGAAAATATCACGAATCGCAGTCTTTTTTTTCAAATTCAATACTTTTGTTCACCTTTAAACACAAAGGAAGATGTATAATTGAATCTACACGTAAATAAAGGTCATGTACTGTATCTGTGACCTGGGCAATGATCGATGCCATATGGAAATGTTTCTAGAGAGCTCTGCGTGCAGCAACAGGTGGCCGAGCTTCCCGTGTGTAAAGAAGGAATATAATCATACTCGTTACGACTCTAAATGTTCTTAGCTCAATATAATCAGTTTCCACAAAATGATATACGTCCACGGACAGTCACGAAGGTGATCCGTTTTGTCTGTATAAGATTTTCCGGAAATTGAACGACAAAAAATATGTCCTAAACGCAAATCTATCACTTTAATTATGAAACAATTAAAAATCCAACAAAATGATTAACAATATGCTCTTATAACGATAAGTAAATAAAAATGAATATAAACTAATATATGGTTTCTAGGTTTATTATTTGAGAACGATAATTTAGTTTATATTATAAGAATTACTAATAACATATTAATTAACGTGTTTTCCAATAATTAAATGTAATCTTGTACCATGTTTCGATTGATGGCACTCTTATAGGTAGTCAAATTCGGATTTTTTTACATTTAGAATCTCTGTCCTCAGAACCGCTAAAATTTAACATTTCCTGAGGATGCCCAAAATATGGTGACGAAACGTCGATTCAACTAAATAAAAGCTTTTTCTCTGTCTGGAAGTTGATTTATTTCATTTCATATATAAATTAGAATTATCCGATGGTCAAACCGATGCTTAATAAAATCTTATGCGAGAACGTACATTTTTCATTTTAATCACTTAAACTGAAGCTCAAAGATTACAAAAAATATTCCTCTATTCGTTTAGTACGACGCTTAGTTTGTACCTAATGGGAAATAGCACATTTTGTTATGTGATATATTTATATTTTTTAACAAAAAACTTATTTTATCGTTCATCTAAATCAACTCTTTAAGTTCAATATTTTAATCACGAAGACAAAAAATATTAAATATTTCTTAATAATTTTAAAAAGAAATATTAAATCCAGGAAATTTTGTTTGTAATCATCTATAAGAAATTTTTTTAACTCATTTACAATTTCACAACCATCCTACAGGCCGATATGTAATATTTTACAACATTTATACTTATTATAAATTATACAAACATTAAATTTAACAAATTTTAGCACTCGTCCGCCGTGTTTTGGATTCAGCAAGATATATGGCTTATCTTACGTAAAATTAAGAAAACTGGCGATTTCTACGGGAAAACGATTGAAATTTCACAATTTGAAGGTTTACATAAATAAATAATGTCATTTCGTAATTCATATTAATGTAGAAAAATATTACAATGTTGTTTTTTGTGAAAATTTTTACGTCAACTCTAGAGACCAAATATTGGAAAACGTTAATCTTCATATTATAAGTCCCTCAGATAACAGTATTTTTCCTCAAAAAGAGACCAAAATTTAATTAGATGGTTTTCTATTACAATATCCGGCTGTATATCATGATTTCAGTTTCAAAGTTTGTTCTCAAAATAAGTACCTGACACTAACTCCGGTATCCTTCTTTTCATTAATAATAAAGTTTTAAACGAAACACAAAACTATGCAGCGAGAATTTGTTACGTATTGTTTTTCAATAGGACGGGTCGATGTTAAAATATCGAAATGGAATAAAACAAGCTTTACGTGCAATATTATTGATATTATTTTTTTAATTGAAAGTTCTTTGACCTTTCAAAGAAAACAATTTTTTTCTTTCTCACACACAGCTTGTTTTATTCCATTTCAACAACAGCCCGCCTTTATTGAAAAACCTTATATAAAGTTTGGGGTTAGTGTTACATATTTATCGTCCATACTGTTTGACCCTATACAACGTACAAAGAATACAGATGCAACCAATTTCTGAAATACCGTCGATTTTCACGATTTGAAGATGTAGAATCTTTGAAATATGTATATTGTCGGAAAATCGTGTAAATGAACTATTATGACGCATCGTCGGCCATGTTTGCGTTATTGATTTCTATGTTTTAACTCTCCAACAAATCACGTGCCATGTTAATGTTTTTCTGTACTACTGTGCAGATTCTCTGGCAATTACCCCCGACATCCGTCATATTTCTTTTATTTCCATTACAGATTCACCTTTCACTTCTTCATGCACACAATAGAAAGCCAGAAGAAAAACTTCGATTATAATATGAAATTATATTTTTTAATGAACATGAATTTTATACGCTGCTACTATTCACTATTATAAAAAGTTAAAATCCTCAAAGTTTAACTTTAATTTCTAAACTCTGTAGTAGAGTTTCACACGTGAACTGTAGCTCACATTTTGCAAGTGATAACATATGCGCACGTTCTTCAGTAACGGATGGTTGTTCCTCGTCGGCGGAAAGATCGCCAGAGCTGCGACGCTGTCGCGGAAGACGGTAATTGATCAAACGCAGCCCCATAACTGCGTTAGGAAGGCAGTGGCACGCTTCACGATGCTTCGGAGCCTCTCCGAGTCCGCTAACTTCAAGGCCAATTGCTCTTCCCTTACAGAAGCCATCAAAACACCCACTCAATTTTCCCTTGCACTGCTTCGCCAACGTCATCGACCTATCACTCTCCCTTCTAAATCTTCTCTGTACATCTGCACTAATGCAACGTTCTTCACAAAAAATATTCATTTTGTTGGTAAGCATCTCTTTGAACTCAATATATTACACACGTTCGCACGTAAATAGAAACAAATAAATTATTTGACTAATTAATATAGCAATTTATGCCTAATTGATTCAGAAAGGTATAATTAATTAGTTGATTTAATACACCACACAACGCTTCATCCCGGCATTTGGGACTTTTCAAATCATTGGCTATTTGCTAAAGTGAACCACGTTTAAACATCCAAAGTTTCATAATCATCAACAAAATGATATTTTAAGTATTTGGATCGTAAATTAAGCCTTCTTACACGACGTGCTGAAATATCGATAGACTGCAATAAATTGATAATATTCTAGATAATTACAAGCTCCTACATTTATATCTGCCAAAAGTTGATTATATACATACATAATGTTTAAGTAAAATTTCAGAGGACATTAAATAACTTTTATGTAATTTTATACAACAACTTGTTGGATCCAATGTTTAAATATATTTTCTTTAAGTTTTATTGTACTTTTAGCACTAACTTATTCTTTGTGCACCTGTTTAAATCCTAAATTTAGAACAAAATGGTGTGAAATGATATTTTATCAATGATTGTATTAAATTTTGTGTCTTACTTAGTGTCTTATTTAGTTATTTATGGTAAAACTGAAATATGATAAATAATCATAACATTTTGAATGGTTTTTGAGTTTTTATAAACTATTTAGGGTATAAACTTTTTCAGGTTGAAAGTTGGGAAGGACGGAACTTAAATCTGCTCTGTGGTGATCACCGCAAAACACCAAAATTTGGCGGAAATCTCGTGAATTTTATAGAAACGCATAACGGGCAAGCATTAACAGCCACAGTGTGGTTGACCGAGCCATGGTATACATTGAAAAGAGCGCACAGCACAATTAAGTCTCCCATAAGTCGAGAAGACTTAGTCTGTTTTGAGGGTTATATGATTCGGGGTCGCAGTCATCGGGCATAGGTTAAGAGTTGTTCGTTGATCCATTTGGATCAGTCGGCAAGCTGTCCCCCAAACCTGGAGTCGAGATTGTTACGTCCCCATAACAATCTCTGTCTCCCGTCATCGGAAGAGCGTGGGAGTCGTACCAAATGCCCGATCTACCTAATTCAGATTACTATAGGATTTTCCTTGCACCACGTTTTGGTGAATCACTGGGTAAAATTTTTAAACTACAGCCCGGGGTCTCTAGTCACCCCTTGGCTAAATTCCTACGTTTCTATCCCTTCCTATGTAATTATATAAGAGTTCCATCAAAGCCCATAACTCTGTCGTGTTTTATAAAAAACAAAGCTTACTTTACCGTTAATTTGAATAGATATGCAGGGTGTCTCAAAGAAATGTACCTACACTTTAACATACTGCCTTTTTTTAATTGTAGGTGTAATTAATTAATCTCAGCATGGCAGAAAATCATTGAACATTTGTGAAGATGATTCTTCAATTACATTTGTCTTCTGTATTCGAAGCCATTCCATTTCACTCTACGTTCATAAATAATTTTTTTATTAAGACACACTGTATGATATAATAGCTTTCAAATTATATTTCAAAATTACTTCGCTACTAGTTTTGAATGAACTATTTTTTTAATTCGCAGTTTGTTACACAAGTTTAAATTCATATTCGAACCTGTCGCTTATAGTACCTTACAGTACAAGTATACACGTCAAATACATCTACTACTAAGATTGACAGTCACAATCAGCATCCCATCTCGTACAGGATATTGACTGTGGAATCGGTTGGAATATATTGGATTACTTTGCTATCGAAAGAGAGTTCGATAATCTATATTTCACATAGACGAATGTTTTATCTAGCCCTTCGTTTTGGTAATGTACTGCTGTTTTCGAGAGGACTAATGTAGATTAGCAAGGTACTTAGTGCAATCCTATAACGACGATATTGTAGTACTAAGAAACCTTCAGGAAAAAATTTGACTTCTTTCCCAGATATGAATAAGTGGGTAACATTTAGATTTAAGGAGTCCATTCACGATCTATTTCTGAAATAAGGAACTTTCAAACAAACGTAATTAGCGATATAGTGAAATATTATTCCATTATTATACAAAAGGAAATATTTATTATGTATAAACATGAAAGCGTTTACATAAATGAGTTCAAACACAAAATATCAAACCTAGTATATAAATAATATAAAAGTGTAAATTATTGAGCAAGTAACAAATTTCATCCCACACAGTTTATAGCTTTTAAGTAAAATTGCTTACGTTATACATTATCCAATGTATCTTTCGCCAGTCTTACTGTCATATACATCTGTAATCAATCAAAAATATCTTGAAGTCATCATTTACTAATGTAACTTAACATTTTGTCTTTAATGTCGAAATTTAGTACTTGCTTCGTTTGCGTGTTTTCTGTAATCACAGTTACAATTACACAATTACAGAAGTGAAATTAATACTTACGTGTTACATCTCAACGCGTTTCTTTTTCAGTCTCATTAATATTCAGATCCATATTATAAATATTTATTCATACATTTTGTAATGTTTTAGTACAATTGAATTTTAATTTTATTAAAACGAAAGTTTTAATGTTTGCCGAATTGTATAAATACAGGCTTTTGTAATTGAATTTTTTTATTAAATATTTTATTCGGCAATTAAATATATAATAAAAGAGTTATATCAGCCTTTCTGTCAGTTTTTTAATTTAAATATTAAATGTTACCAAGTTTGTAACGTTTTAACACTTAATATTAAAATTTAAACAACTTACAAAATGGCTGAAAATGACAGAATTATGGTGATAGCTCGTTTTATCAATTCGTAACAAAACTGATAAATAAAAATTTATTGGAGTTCTTAATTTTATTGATCCTGATAAAAACCACGGGTATTTAATTCATAAGTATGTAAATTAAAACTCAGTCATTTTAAATTTATAACCCTTGAACGAATTTGGTATAATGACATACAAGCAGTAACTTTGCAGATAACTACCTAATCATATATAGTATATATGAGAGTTTTTGTCACAAAGAGACAGAGATCACGCTTGTAGAAGGCTACAAACGATCGCAGTTCAATTATTGGCTCTGAGATCGCATACTATAAAATTCCAACCATGTTTTCAATCGTTTGATTCTTTCATTCATTAGAAGTAAAAGAGTTTTAGATGAAAAATAATTATAATCAATTATAAAGACTTACAAAAATTCGATTTCTTATCTATGATTGATCTCTTTCCGAGCCGCCCTTATATATATAGTGAGAAGTTTGGAAAGTGATTGACCTAAGTTAAATGATCAATTTTTGTTTATTTTTTCACGAGACCTATTTAAGAATTTTACATTAATTATATTGGTTTAATATTTGATAGCTGCAATTTCTATATATACTCGCACGTAAAACAAATTTAAAGTGAGGAAAGTAGTCGAAATATCCGCCCCTCACCCGATTGGTGTTAATCAGTGAGCACAATGGAGCTGCTATCGGCGTCCAGCACTTGGGACCAGTGGGTCGCTACAAAAACCTCATTCCCATATTGCAGGAAACTGCCACCACAAAGCCAGCATTCAGACGCTACTAATCAAGTCGTCTATTTTTCCCTGCCACGACTCTTTCAATAAACATCGAGCGCCCCTCAATTTTTTTTAATTTCCCATTTTCCCCGACGCTGGAATGAATAGATTTTCTCGCGAACCTCCCCCCCCCCTCTCCTCCCACCGCTGGCCTACGTAACAGCGCGATGTAAAACTGGTCATTAAAGTAAGCCTGCAGAAATTGTTTTGGCCTATTGATCGAGCCTGTTGTGTTGTTTGCTGGAGCGTAATGGAAACAGAAGCATATAGGGTGTTAATTACGTTGGAGCGAGTGGCCAGTGTTCTATCAACGCGCTCGGCGGGCTAAGGTGGCCCTGATTGGTTTGTAAAACAACCTGTCGCGATTACACTGTGCGAGTTTTTCAGGTACGGAAGCTGCAGCTTCCATTAATACAGGAGCAGTGGAGCTGAGTTCTTTGGCGCCTGAAACACAGGAGCGCTCCGAGGCTCTAAAGAGAGCCACAAGAACTTAGGCGGAGATGAGGAAGGCTCTGTCAACAAAGGGGAGCCTCTGAAGAAAGGCGGGGAAAATATGGCGATAAAAGCTCCGGACGGTCTGCTGCATTCAAACTCAAACCAAATTGACTTGGGAAAATGAAATGCTATTCATCACCCGTCCGTCGAAATACGGGTCGGGGAAATTGGTTCGTAATTTTATTAAGGCGAACAAATATCGATTTTACCCCATTAACATTAGCATTTATTTGGACTATATCAACCTTGCTAAGCATGTTGTGCTTCTGAATATTTCGGATAAACACTTATACGATTGAAATTAATCATATTAGGGGAATTCGAGGACACACATTGTTTAACAATTTTTATAAAATTATGGAAAAAGAAAAATTACTTCATAAAAGTATAAAACATTAGTTTATTCTATTATTTACTTAATCTAATATCAATATAGCTTAAAGCAGCGAATGTAGATTTTATGAATTTTTTAAAGGAAACAAATTTACCGTCTTCACCACACCTCCGGAGCAGAACGGTACAAGGTGTTTTTAATTACAATTAATGCAACAAAATATAATTTTAGAAAAATCTCAACACATTTCGTGTATATTTTGCTATGGTTGATCGCTCTATCAATTTTTTCCTTTCGAAACTTCACAGCCTTTGACAGAATTTTTCCCTTTTTCCGATTTTTTCTTCCTTAATCTATTATTTTTCAGTACAGCATCCTATAACTCATACTTAAAAAGCGAGTATGCCAGTTTTTCCTTTCTTCTTGAGAAACACATTACAATTTGCGTTCAACATTATCCCGTTCCGCCCCGCAGCAAGTTTTAGTTTTAGGTTCTTTTTAACGAGCCTTAATACACCCTCATGTAGCCTGTTACCCAAAAAAAAGCAAATTTAAACCGTATACGTAACTTATAAGCAGCTTAATAAACCTAGTTCACGAATATATAAAATTAAAGAGTTAAAAGTGAGTTGTATTGTAGATTTTTTTTAAATTTGGTTATAGTCACATCAACTGCTGGCTCATTAACGACTGAACGATTAGGGGATAATTATATTCATGTAAGGGTATCTTAGTAAGGTTTCTCAAACAACACAAATAACCAAGCCCATGTCAGGATTAGAACCAGAGACCACTGTGGTGCTAGTAGGACGAATGGAAATAAACTTTTGGAAATTTATGCGGGTTTAAAATAGTTTATACTAACCTATAGCTATTACCCAATACACTGCAGACAAATTTATTGTATGTGCCTGCATATTATGTAACATTTTGAGAATATTAAATGTACATGCTCCAGAAATATGTTACATTTCCGTTACCAACTGAAAATGTAATCCGTATTACAGAGAACATTGTTCCTGCTGGAATGAATTTCGCTCATATTCGTAAAAAATTAAAAATGACTTCAACGGACCAGGACCTGTTGAATGGCAACATAATTACGCAGCGCAACATTAAACCCTCTACGGCTATTACACGCAGCTATTGTAGATTATATGTTTAATTTTAACAGATGTATAATGAAATTTTAAAAATTATGTATCAAAAACTCAAGTTTCAAGCGTAGTTGCATTATGATTCAACAGATTTAATATAACTTGTTCTTTGTATTATATAAATATTCATTATTTCTGAGAAAATCAATCTATATTTAGTCAACTTCGCCGGTCAAAATTTCGTTTGAACTGTTTTGCAAGGTGTGTACAAAACGTGGTCGAAATTGCTTCAGTCACAAATTAAAGCTGAATTTAAAATACAAATCGTGTATAATAAGTATTCTATTAATAGCTAAACGTAAATGTCGCCTGGGAAACCTACATGGGACAAGTCTGTCGGGAAAATGACCGGATTCTGTGTATTAGTTACTAAGAAACAAAGTGATACAACCTCAAACACAATCTCGATCTATGAATAGTAGTTTACCGAAGAAACTGTTCCTTAAAAAACGGAGCTGTCGGCCGTAATGAAACGGTGAATGACGTCACTAAACTGTTGACTAGGCCAGATGGTCTTTATTTCCTAGAAAGCGTTGGCCGTAAATAGTGGTGCCACCATTTGCAATACGTCGTTCACAAGCATTTGATCAAATCTTTTTCCCCGTGTACGGTGGAACTTTTCCTTAATATAATTGAGATGAATACACACGAAAAATATATAACCATCCTCTGAAACACGATTCCTAAAGCAATTTATCAGTATTGTTTTACTTTTACATCTCTGACTGTTATATTACGTCTGCTGCATCACGTCTTATGACGGCAACTACATTCATGATCGAATAACTCTTTAATTATGCAATTCCTGATGCATGTTGTAACAGACTCTTTTTCTTCTCTCAATTTGAGGAATCCATTCCTGAAGTTTTGCGTGGAGATACGTCACACCCTCAGTAGAGAGCGGCACCGCTTTTCTAAGAAACCGTAGCTTTAAGGCTTTAAGAGACCAGTTTGCAATTGGTTTTAAGGTGTAAACATTACCCGTTAAAGTCAATATTTGTAATGATGAAAAACATAAAAAAAATGACGTATTCTCGTGCTATTAATACGGCGCTCATGCAAAGAAATTTAATCATTGTAAAGTATCCCTAATATATATAATAACCCTGAGTAACTACTACTACTAGCACTACGGCCCTTGTAGAGCTCGGGCTTGCTTCACCACGCCCTTCCAAATTGTACGATCCTGGGCGCTACGTCGCCATCTCCTCACACCTAACTCTCGCAGGTCTTTTCCAATATCTTCTATCCATCTCTTCCTGGGTCTGCCTGGCAGCCGACGCCCTTCTGGCCTTTGTGTGTAAACTTAACGTGCCACTCTATTTTGTAGCATACGTTCCAAGTGTCCTTCCCATCTCAGTCTGGCTTTTTTAACTTCAGCGATTAAGCTTGGCTCTCCGTCGATCTGCTGAATTTCGGTATTGGTTCGTATTCTCCATTCATTGGCTTTCACTTCTCCATATATCCTCCTTAATATCTTCCTCTCCCAGCAATTGAGTCTGGCTTCTTCTTGTTGTGTCATTATCCATGTCTCACACGCATATGTAATTACAGGTCTCAGTACTGTTCGATATATTAGTATCTTGGTTTTCCGACTAAGGAGTCTTGATGTCAGTAGGTGCTAGATAGCAAAATAAGCTTTATTTGCAGTTTTTATGCGTTCCTTAATCTCTCGATGGTTAGAGTTCTGATCTATAATATATGATCCTAAGTACTTAAAGGTTTCTGCTCTCTCAAACTGATACTGTCCTACCTGTATGCTTCGAGGTTAATTACCTTGCAGTCTTTTCATTACCGTGTATTTCGTTTTATCCTCGTTGATCGTTAGGCCTGCTCTCTCAGACTCGTCAGCTAATAGGAGGATGTTCTCACGTAGATCTTGTTCTCTTCTGCATAGTAGATCAATATCATCGGCGTATGCTACATATTGTGGCATTCTATTCAATAAAGTCCCGCCAGGATTGAGAGGTATTTTCCTTGAGTAATGCTCTTCGTGAAACGCTCGGAAAACATCGGTTATGCTCGGCTTTAGCTTTGTCAAAGAAACCACGGTACAAAGCGTACACGTAAGTCCAAAGTATTTAGTGTTACTTCTACTTTTATAGATTATATACTTCTATAATTAAACCAGTTTATGAAATGAAACTTCATCATCGAAATAAATATCAAGTATAATCTTTAGCTTCCATTAAACTTGCCGGTGTTGATTCCATAGATTCGTAATATATTTCATGAACTGATACTGAATGTTTCAAACCAAAATACAAATACATAGAAGTATTATGATCATAAATACGAAATATTTTCCTAAGTCCTTAAATTTTTCCCACATTTTAAGTAACCACAGCAGATTTCACACTACATCTGCCTAAGACAAACCTATAAACCCAAATCTAAGACTTTTTAATCATTAAAATTTAATAGATTTTTTGTGATTTTTTAAGTGAAAATATTGTATTGTGTGCATTTTAAATTTTATGTTTCTTAATTGTATGCTTTTGACACGATTATAAAATTGCGAAGTTGTTTAAAACACTATTTTAAGATTAAAGTGCGCATCATGTAAACGGCTAGAGATTGTAGTGGATTAAGTGGTAACGTCACAGTGAGATCTCCGTAATTACGAATTCGAATTGAAAAGAAATACGGGTACTGGAATCATGATAAGTATCTACGAATAAAAAATAAGTAGAGATTCACATAGTTCAATTACATATATAGCTTCGTCTGTTAATAATACTTTCTTAAGTCGTTTATAGAAACAGGGGTAGGGAGGTCTGACAACGCGATCTATACCGCTTAAATTACATTAGTGTCGAAGTAAATACTGGACCGGCCTAATACAAGTAAGTACCCGGGCATGGCCGGACACCCAGTCAGTGGCATATTAATTACACTTTAGTACGCTGGGGGTTTACAACCGACTGCCATAACTAGTGACGTAATACTAATGCTACGTTCTATTCATCAGTGGAAAGTCTTGATTTCAACATTTTTTATTTATGTGTTAGCAGTTATTCCTTTTATTCCCAGTGCCTCTCCCAGAATAGTTCACCCTCTACACTATCCTGCACTCTGGCGGACAACGGCTAATTTTTAAGTTTGTCTTATTACAGGAGCAGAAACGGAAGCTGTTCCATACATCCGTGTACGAGTCAGAGGTGCAACTTAAGAAGCTCTATATACAAACTTGCCGTCGGCTGCCAGCCCATGGCTGTAAGGTCTACCATGTGAAGGAACTTCTCAGAGGGAAAACCAAAAAGAAGGTAAGCTACTGAAAAAAGTCGGGAAAAGTCTTTTTGCTGACATTAATTAAATACGAACAGTAAGCATTTAATTTTCAGTTATGTACGCTATGTCTAGGTGAAATACTCGTAGAATGAAATGCTGACATTAGGTTCTCACAAGGTTTTTATTACGATTGCTAATGATAAGAAAACATAAAATTATACGTTTCCACAAAACAGAATTTACAACCCCGTGCCTCAAATCCTCATCACTGAAAATCAGACATTACAGTAATTCTGTTACGACTGTAATCATATTTATCTGTTATACCAAAAACTATTAAAATAATTTGCCATATACATAATATCAACTTACATGATACGACATATTGTGTTAAATATATTAATTATATGTGATGTAAAATAATAACTCAATTATTTAACTGGTTTTGGTAAACTGCACTATTTAATATCTTATAATAGAACCTCCAATTAAAGTCCCTACGTTATATTACGGGGCTAAAACCGTAACTTACAGTATCTTTTGGAACTGTTGTTCCATATTCATCTGCAATATTAAAGTAATTTTCAACTCTGCCCTAATACAAACATATATGTTCACCGAAGTTATTATTTATGCACTTAATAGGCCTACTCTACTTTGTGCTTCACAGGATTAATACTTTGCAATTTTTGATAAAGAAATTCTTAGAATGTTCAAGAGTACACTATTTTTTATATCATTTATATCGTTGTGCCATAATTAAGTATTAGTTCGTTTGTCTAACAGATAAGTAACAGCAAGTTGACAAGTTGATTGAATACAGTAATTTTTAACCTTCTGGTACTGCTTTTTCTCTCCATATCACTCGAAACAATCTACACAACCATTGAATCCCAACTGGTCCCACTGCTTTTCTCATATCTATTGTCGCCTCATCCATTCCTGCTGTTATCCCATTTCTCATCCTCTTGTGGCTTATTGTATCTCTAAAAAAATTTTACCACTCATTTTTCCGCCACCATATAGGACAAACAAAATGACTTAAAATTAACAGTAATGGACGAAATAAATAAAACGGTAAAATAAAAAATTGTAAGCAAAGAAGTAAATTCATTTCTCTTTGCAGAAGAAACAGTTTCGTGTGAAGAGGATAAAATTGTTATATGGAATCAGGAGATAGGAGAATATAGAATTCAAATTATCGTGATGAAAAGTAAGACAGTTGTGATGGCAAGAGGAAAGAGATAAGGCAGATGTAATATAGCAATAAATGGAAACCGAGTATAGGTGGAGAAAAGCAACACGTAGCTGCAGACGAAAATATAAACATGGGCATCGGTAAGAGAATTCAGAAAGCAAATGAGTTTTACCTGAGTATGAGTGACCTAGTGTGGAACAAGAAAGTGCCGGAAGAATGTGAGAAAGGTTCTCTATTTATATTGACGTATAAAGCAGGAAACTGGACAACAGGGAGGAAGGAAAATAAAATTATTGAAGCTGGAATTAAATTCCTAAAAGAAAGAATAGGAAATTCGCTGAGAGAATAGATAAGAAATTAGAAAATAAAAGATAATTTTTTTTTTTGAAAATACAGAGAATAAAAGAAGATAGAGTCGAAAAGGTAGTATTGGCTGAGCACGGTAAGCTCTATAATCAGGTTTATATTGATACAGTGAGGAAAAATATTCAGAAAATGAAAAGAAATACTGAATGAAGGAAAATAGTAGTGTAGTGATAGATAAATGTGGAGGTCCTTGACTCACTATGCGACCAAAAAGACTGGAAATCGTAAATGATGAAGTGTAGGATTTTTCAAAAAGGGCGGGTCGTTGTTGAAATGGAATAAAACAAGCTGTGTGTGACGTATTAATTAAATTCTTCTTTTACTTGAAAAGCCCGTGTATTTCCCTTCAAATAAAAAAATAATTTAGTCAATATATCACACACAGATTTTTTATTCCATATCAACATCGACCCACCCTTATTTAATAACGTTATAGATATCCAATAAAAAATATGTTTTAAAAAATCCAAGGATAGATCGTACATATATTTTGAATACTCGGTATCAATGTTAACATTAACAGAATAAGAATTGTCATTAATATGTAATATTCGTTTTCCTTGTCCTAGGATTATTATTATAGACAAAACATTGTGACATATGTTTTGAGTTCTCTAATTCTGGTAAATAAATATCTGCTTATTTGGTCGATGTAACACAATCTTCATCGTTCATTTTAACTACTAAAGAGAGATCGATTACTCTGTTTTAGAGGATTCCTGTAAATACTTCAAGAACTGGCTTGTTGGATTCTAAGTCTTGTATATAATTGTTTATATTAATATTAAAGTTTGGTCGGGGCGAAATTATATAACGTTTTGGTTTTATGAGTTTTGTCCGATAATATTAGGCAGTTAGAGTGTCAAACGGGTGAAATAACGTTCAGTGTTCTGTGTTAATATTAATAATTATTTGTTGTGCGCTGATATTAATTCTTTATAATTATTCATTCATTTTAAAACTATTTGTAAAAACTACCTAGGAACTTGATGAATGGATATCATACAACAGAAAGAATACAGAGTAGCGGCGCCTAATTTACGAGCGAATAAAAATACTATACGCCCTAAGGGTAGGGAAAGTGTTGAAGGTAATTAACTGCATCCAAGGTCGACGTATAAACACTAGACACAAACAGCACAGGAGTCAACGCTGAGTAGCGGAAAAGACGCTTGGGTCAGCAAAGGAACAGACGCGCTCGGAGGCAGTTAAGTATCTTATTTCTTTTACTGGCTGAGTAAAATTAAAAAATAATATTTAAATACTTCATCAAGTTACAATTCCGAATAAAGTAATGTACTGTTGAAATATTCTCAATGAAAAAAAATTGGTTCTCGTTTCCCTTAAAACTAATTTTTTTCGACGCATAATAGACGCGAAGGGCAGAAGGATGCTGACGTACCTCACAGTTATAATCACTAAAATAGTGGAACGCAAATTGTAAATATCAACTAAGCCTTTCTATTACTCTTTTGTAGATAGCTGAATAGTTGTGAAGACAGAGATGAAATTACGTTTGTATAAACCGCATAAGGTCATCATACTTCTATTATATTAAAAACATATCAAAACACAGGAGTTTCGCCTTTATCCTCATATTCATTTCCAAGCAAACACATCAATTAGTTGCCAAATTCACTTGTCATTATAAAGGTACCTTCTTGTGAACGCTGCTAAATTCACGTAAGCATATTGGCCAACAAAATGATAACTGAATACGTGTTGGCAGATGAAACTCGATCATACGGTCAAAACCTCCATTGTTTTGACGTCTTTTTAACACAAAATTTGATGATGTTTTTTTATAATAGATAAGTTATACTTGAATAAACCAATCCTTGTTAAGTATTTGTAAGATACTTCTATCGAAGCTCAAATGAAGATCGTAAAACTATATTTAGAAAACAAGAATGTAAAAATGGGTGGAATTTTTGAATATTGATATTTCAAAAAATAAATTACAATGATGATTGTATTTTTTATATTTGCCCCTGAAGAGGTTAAAAAAATAATAATATATCGTTACATTTTTATTTTATTTATATGTTGTAATTATTTATTTTAAATCTATTTCTGACTAAATTTGGTTGGTTTATTCTTTTCTACTTCAATAATGTCAGATAAATAATATTATAATTGCAATTGTAAAATAAAACGGTACATTTCCGAAATAGACAGATATATAATTTTGTGGGTAATATCTAAATCGTTAGGTTTACATGTAACTGTACATGTAAATACTGACTTCCCATGGATTTGCTGTGACTGATGCATACTGTTGACAGTCAACAGAACATCATTAGATTTCACGTCATTGCTACTGTTGTTTCACGTCGGTTGTCGTGGATTTGTCCTGCAAAAGGTTTATTAGCCTTTAACAACATGAATGTTGTATCCAATTACAAGGATTGAAACACGCGTTTTATTTCGCGACAATCACTCACATTTTATTTACGTACACTTTGCCAAGTTCAAATTATTTAATAACAATTAAATGTTAATAGTAGGCACTACTGAAAAGCAAAATTATGATTATTGCACTGATGACTAGTAACATATCAATTCAATTATTTTTCAAATAAACTGTCTAAATTCCTAAATCTTAAATATGTGTTGTAATTACTTAAGTAATTGTCATTAAAATATAATATTTGATCTACGGTATGAGGTTCGGTGTTTGGGAACTGTTTACTGTCTATAGCAATTATAAAATTTATGCAAGTAGTTAGGCTTTCAAATTATATCAAAAAATATAGTTTCAATTTATGAGAAATCGATATTTACATAGTGATTTTTCCTGCAGCCCAAAAAGGTTTGCATATTAGTCACAAAATATTTAGCATTTAGTTATACTTTACTAACAGATTATGGTAACTAAAAATATTTCTAACTGCTCGAATAAGCACTATGATTTTAAACGAATTTAGAAAATGATGGAATCAAAATTGAGCTGAATAAAAAGTACGAATTTTAAACTGAAATATGAGGACTTTCAGACTGGTTCCTTCCAAATTCATGCATTTGGTTTCATTTATCATGTTAATTGTTTTCTCATAGACCTCCTGGAAACAAATGGATCAGTGTTCAGTTTCCATAACTGATGTTTTGAGTCTCAAATTTTATGTTTCTCTAAAACTAGCTTCATTTGGAACGACCGTTTTGTTCATTATTACTCTGTTAATGCTCTGTTAATGCTGGTATTAGAAGGATCAGTAAAATTCGAGTCCTGGATGTCACAACGCGGTATATTTTATTCCGCCAGATCATTCACGAACACTTTTTCATAATTAAGTCACAGGGTAAAACATGAGTCAGAATTTATCTCCCGACATGAGTATTAATACATTATAGTTACGGGAAAATTGAGACTGTCTCCATATCTCATTACTGACAATTAGTAGTTTGTAAAATAATTTTAAAAAAGGGAAAATACAATAACCTTCATTCCTTGCATGTTTCCGAGTCGCAAATAACACATATCCTAAATTTGGTCTAAATTACTCCACATGTTTTGATGTGTACGCGGCATATACTTATACACACGGAAACAGTCTATTATTATTTGTAATAAGAAGATACTTGAACTATCTCATGGATATGATAACCATGACACAGCACGTGCAGATACATACAAAAATAAATTTGTGTGTGTGTGGCTCTGTTATTTGTAGAATCAATCGGCACTGCGACTTATATACATAATTAATATTTGTAAAATAATAATAAAGTTCATTAATTATTTTATCTCAATAATTATATTTTTAATTGTTTTACAACGGAAATTAAGGAATTCTGCTACTTGGGAAGCGTAATAACTAAGGATGGTAGAAGTATAGTAGACATAAAATTAGGGTAGCACAGGCAAGGAAGGCTTTCGTGAAAAAGAGGAATTTACTTACGGGTAATATAAGTGTGAATATTAAGAAATCGTTGCTAAAAATTTTCGTATGGAGCGTGGCGTTATATGGGTGCGAAACGTGGACGATAGGAGCTGCGGAAAGGAAAATAATAGAAACATTTGAAATGAGGTGCTATAGGCGAATGCTGAAAATCAGATGGGTGGATAGAATCACTAACGAGGAAGTTATAAACAGAATAGGGGAAAAGCGAACAAAATGGAGGACGTTGACCAAGAGAAGCGATAGATTAATAGGGTCTAGTAAAATTAGCATTAGAGGGAAGTGTGTGGGGGTAAGTCAGAAGACGGAGGCCAATGATGGAATACGCTAATCAGGGTGGATGTGCGTTGTGCTAGTTATGAGGAAATGAAAAGGCTTACGCAAGTCAGGTTTGAATGGAGGGTTGCATCAGACCAGTCTTAGGACTGAGTACCACAACAACGTTTGTTCTTCACAAACGTTACATCAGATGAACGGCTCGATTTTTAGTTACAGAAAAATCCGTCGCAGTGCGCAAGGGTCGTATTAGCGACTCATTATACATTATGTATTATTATTATCTTATTAAAAGGTATCATTAATCAAATGTAATGTTAGTTAAACTTAAGTTTTTTTCATGATAAACAGTAATTTAATTATCTCGTTTGACAGGCTACATGAGGGCATAATCTATTCATTTGCATTTTCAACCTCCTTTAGAATTGATCAGAGCTAAATCCAAATAAAATTCACTACAATCTGACTAATGGTATAGCGACGCCTAAGGGCAACCCTTATAGCTCACAGTGTGTTTGAACATGTCCGTTATATGAGTAGAGCTCGTCGCATACATTTCATTATGTTTATACATAAGAAGATTAATATTTCTATCTGACCATTTTGCTAAATACCCATACATCATTTGTCTGCCTCTGAGTCGTGTATTGTCAAGCAATTTTCGACTCCAAACGAAAAACCTATAATGTAATAATAACCAATAAGTCTTTATATATTTGGATACTTGTGTCAAAGCAGTCAACTGAGGCCCACATCCTACAGAACAACATTCCTCTAAACTAAAAATTCAGCTGTCTTCTTATAAGGTCTACAATGATCAAATAGGCTGTGGATAACAAGTTTGCAGTTACTAGGATTTGACTGTAAATTAGTCAAATCTCAAGTTGTAGTCTCAGCTCCGAAAGCAACAAAGTGTGAATTTTCTCATAGGAATAAATGTTATGAGTATTCGTTATCAGAAACCGTTCCATTGAGACTTTCGGTGTGTTGCGGTAGTCATGTTGCGCAGCTAATACCAAGCGCCGCAAAACGTTAATTTTGTCCTGCTAATCCTTCAGCCGTTGTTCTGCTCGCAGTAATAATTCAGGGACTGGCAATCTAATTACGATATTGTATGTCACCGCCCACAGACAAGCTACTGCTGGTTTTATTTTGCCTTCTCGTCCGGCGTTCTGTGAAATATGTAATGTTTTTTGTGTGATAGACACATTACCATTTGTCCTGCTCCACACTGAAATGTTGTTTAAGTCGTCGACTATATTATTTATTGTTTTACAATTGGGGAATAATCTCAAATCAAAAATTTTAATAAATAAAGACATGAAAACAGTTAATTTATTATTCCCCTTTAAATGAAAACTGCTGAATATTAATAAGGCTGGTGTCCCATATATGGTCATGTTCTTAAAATACCCTCCCACCCTATTTTTATTTAACTAACTAAACAATCCGTTAGCTGGAATCAGCATTCAGTAACATAATATGTACTATTATGACGTATTTGTCATACAACCAGTTTTAACAATACATCCACAGTTACCCGTTTTTTGTTTTTAGTGAGATGTCTTCTTCTTATGATTAGTAATTCTTTATTGTTATATGTTTTTCAAAGACTTGTTTTATAAAGTCCATTTCACTGTATTCAATTTTTAACGCTTTTTCGGTAGGTGTTCTTGTTGATAGTGTATCGTTTTCGAGTTAACCAGAAACCAAAGAATTTCGTAAAAACTTACCCGCTCCTGATATGACCACCCTGCTGTGTTTTACTTACTGCTGCTGGCAAATATATTTTTGATCAGTAATATTTTTCGATTTAATATTTTTTTTAATAAATTGTAATGTTAATTTTGTAAACAACTTTAGTTGTTACGGATAAACCCTTTACGGACCCATTTTTGAATGAAGAGATGATTATTTTGTAGTTTGTCAAGTTTAAACCAAGATATTTTACTTTAAAAACCCGCAGTTTGAAACTGAGAAATGAATCATACATTTAATAACGTGGAACAAGCGTGGCCATAACATGTGCATGCGTTCCTTACGCAGACTTTTAGAATTTTTCTTTTTACGAGCAGTAAAGCCATTTTCACAGAGATTAAAAATAATTTTGAGAAAGTTCATTAGTTCACTCATAATTCTAAAAATATACTTTTATGACTTTTGCAAAATGGCTACAAGAAAAATGCTTGAACCATAGGATAAACTTAGATAGCGCGGACACTCATCTTATATTTTCGTGTAGACAGCCTATATTTTAGTCAAATATTAATAATATCGAGATTTATTGTATTAACTATGATTCGTAGCGTCCCTAATTCCCTTATTCTCTTCAACTAAATATAAGGGTTAAGTCAAAGCATCTTGATCACGTCTATTACAGTTTTGAGATAAAACATCCCTTATAATTATGTGTCAATATTAGCATTATCAAATAATTTAAATAAAATATATAATGAGAACTGCTATTTCAAATTCTTTGAGTTTATTTGCTGTTCGAATTCCAAGAGAATCGCTGTAAAATTTCAGACGTATTGTTCATTTAAAATAAGTATTGTACCCAAAATTTGTAAATGGTAAATTTGAAAATCAATTTCTTTTGTATCGGAATGAACAATATTTCGAGCGGACCCGGGAATAGAACCCAGGATCTTCTGCTTATCGGGCGGTTGCTCTAACTACTGAGTAATTTTTTATTAGCTAATATGTCGTTAAATTCAACCAATGTAAAGGTTTTCAAGCATATTTTTGGGACAGCCACTACAGTCTACCTCTAAGAAGCATTTAAAAACTGCTTAAAATTCATGTAATTTCAATAGTCCCGGACACGAAATTTCAGCGATTCGATGATTTTGCGGTAGACCACTCAAGTCATTCTGGCTATTAGTTGTGAGTTTATTTTACGCTAATTCTAAGCAACGCAGGACTATGAATGTTACCATTTCCCAATAGCCTAATAACTATATATTTATGGGCGAATAATAAGTCGTCTAATGTCTATTTCTCTTGTTTCAGGCAGCACGTCTTTTGGGGCTGGGCCCCGAACGAATCGTGTTATTGGACAACAAGACAAGAATCTTAGCCAAGTCGCAGAATACTTCAGATCTCGTTCAGGTAAAATGAATTATTTTGCTATGGATCACCGTCCTTAATAAGTACGGTAAATAATTCTGTCGCATATGTAAACATAATTAGCATATATAATTTAATTATTCTATGCGGGATACTCACCTTTGTAGACAATTTTGCAAGTACTTTGAGGCTAATTTTTAATATTGTAATTAGTGATACTTCTCGGAAAGAGATCATCTCAGCGTACTTGCCTTTCTTCCGTCTTCCTATTCTTTAGAAAATTTCCAAGCCTATATAAAACATTTGCCCTAATTTGCTCTGTGCAGTTTCTTAAATCAGCCTTTCTCCGTATTCTCCCAACATGTCTGCCAATTGTTTTCACCAATCTTCTCGGATCGAGGTTCTTTCTTCAAGATCAGTGAACTGGCGCCTGCCGGACTGCAGTTGAATCTCTTTGTCTCACCTACAAACAAGCCCAGAATTCGGTTCCCGTCAGAAACATTAAGCCCTAACAAATTCCTCTCATATAAGCGAATTCTGTATATTTCCTTAAATTGCATTTTTATGCGAGAAAAAATTAGTCGCACAAAAGTACTAGCATAGTTATTGGAACACGAGAATGCGATTGTCACCAGAGTGTATTACATATATTATGACGGATGTGTATTACTACGAACAATCGACGGTCCGAGTCGTAGTTAGTAGGGAGTTTATGGCACAGAGGATTAGGAAAGCCCATATTCTCGTCTCAATACTTACCCAGTGGGCTTCTGTAGTTCAAGATATAATTAATTATATATTAATATTTCATATTAATCAATTCTGTTCCCTATTACCATAAAAATGATACTAAAAAATCTATAATTTAAGGAAAACCCAACATCAGAATATTAATAGTTGTCAAAACGATGTACTACATTTGTCATACCCAATACAAGAAAGTCTTTGTCTTCTTGTTTGAGCCATTTTCCAGAAAATTCTTTGATACTTTTCTTGCAGTCTTCTTATTATGGTGATCCCAAGTTTTATCACAGTTTAAAATCTTGTTTCCGAAAAGGATCACATTCCCTTTCATAGAGTTCTTTAAAGGTTTCATATACTCAGCATCTTGTTTCCTCGTATTGTTCGTTTCCTTCGGGACCCACTTCCCACTTGTGTTGCTGTGCTCGAGCTAGTTACTGATAACGTTATGAACTGTGTCAACACTTACTCCAACTTTATTGCATATATCTTCAACAGTAATCCGTCGATCTTCAAGAATAATGTCAACGCGATTTCAAGACAAGGAGTTGACACTTTGACTTGTCAGTCACTGAGGTTCGATACTTTTGGAACTGTTATAAAAATTTATGCGATCCATACAACTTTCACCATACACATTCCAGGAAAGAGTTTAGTCGGGTTTTCACCTTCAGAAAGCAAATACCGGATCACTGAACGTTTTTCACCAGTTGTGTAAACTGTAAGCTAACACGCCATCGTTAAATGTAATTTTTATGTTTTAAAGGAAAACAATTTTATCTTCAGCTCATCCCAATGATGCCAACCTAAAGTCATGATCATGTAGTGTGATTTTTGAAGACATCCTGGTTACTCGATGTCAGTTGATGTGTGTCTGTCGCAGTGGCGGACAGGCGGCGGCCGCTCCCATGACAGACTGCAGCTGGAGTTCCGGGCTACGCGCTGGTCGCTGGTTGTGCCCGCTGTGGCAGCCATGCGTGACGTGGGTCTGGCCCTCTGGGAGATCCTCCAGGAGCTCGACTCCCACTTTCTGGAGGAGTACTCCATCCAGCGAAGGCTCGCAAACCAAGGTAAGCATAAACGCACGGCTTTAACGGAAAATTTGAAGGACGTTGAATGATCACCCACGATAAATCTTGCATAACAAAATTGTGCCGAGGCCTTGTAGTCCTTAAATAGCTTGCGTGGCTGTAGAATAGGCTAGGTTAGAGTCAATACAAAGAGAGTTTTGGCTGTTCACAGTAATTCTTCTAAAAGGCTTACTATAACCAGATATGGTTCGAATGAACAGATCAAAATAGATTTATCTCATTTTTGTTTATTATATCCGGCTTCCGAGCGTTTATTACAAACAAGAAGATGTATATGTCTATATGTTAATATATTATACAGGAATACTGTGGTATATCTATATTTTGAGATATTATACAAAAATATAGTGCTAGACTAGAATTTATTTACGAAAGGCTCAAGAAATGTTTTTTTATTCGGCGGGACTTTTCCATAACGCTAGTTAAGTGCTCTCTTCCTGTGCTCAATTCAGATATATTAATGATCATGATTTTTGGTATAGAAAATACTTAATGACTTATATTGTCCAACGTTTTGTTCATGTATATGATTTATTTATAAATACGAATTTGTTTTACTGAATATTAAAATCGTATGAACATTACCCGTGTTTGACGAAGCGTGACTATAATTTATTTACATGAACTTCCGTGATCGCAGACTGAAATGAAATATATACTTACACAAACCCTACTAGGAATTCGCAGTACGAGGAAATCGGCAGAAGGTTTCAAACAGAATACTTATCGCGTTTTCAGATTGGCTTGGAACTCGTTAATGAAAGCCACCGCTCGGGTTCCAACCGAATCCTTTAATTTCCTTGTTGAACAATGAAATTTTACTCATTTTGTCTTCTTCTTTACCGCCATCGACAAGGGCAAGCATTCAGTCCATTATCCAAATATTCATAGCCAATTGCAATCTCCAGACTCTTCAGACTTTCCAACTTCTTCCTTTTTAAGGTCCACTGCTTATTGCCCGAAAATGAATTTTCCTCTGTTTAAACAATTTTTCTTACTCCATTATATGATGTACTTTGGTGACGGGGAACCGATCCTCGCCAATCAAAAGAATTTATCTTCCGTCTTTGGGAAGAGCCATTCACCCCACTCCACCGATGTTTTCGGAAAAACGCCACGTCTTCTCACAGCCAAATGTCACTGGGCCCCATAAAGTTTACAAAACTGTCCGGCGCCAAACTGTCTAGGTTTTATTATCCCGTCTGTAACCTTGTTCAATTTCACTCAGGTCGCTTGGCTTCGATTTTGTACCGCCAAATTCCGTGTTTAGTTGTGTTTTATCATTACAATACCATCCTGCTGATTCATGATGACCAGTCTGTTGACCACTTGCAATTACTTTTACTGCACTTTAAACCACATGTGTTGCCTTTGAACCTACGTAGACCAATCGTTCCAAGACAAAATTAGTTTTAAACGAATCCAAATCCCGTTAAAAGATATTTAGGCTCAGATGTCTTAGGCTTCCCTTAAAAATTTCTTTATTACTACACAACAAAATTCTGCCATTAAATCACACTACACAATCTAACAACTATACTTCCTTCACGTAATTGGGCGTACTTCAAATGTAGAAACATGTTGCATTATTCGTAAATCAAGTGAATGCAGTGCTTGTTAAGAGTTATGAGGAATTTATTAAGTCATAAATTATTTCGTACTCTGGCTTCTAACAGAATAAAATATCATTACGCGAAGTTTCATTAGCTTTTTCTGTCATAGCCGTTGTCACGTTAAGGTAACGTAATCGGTTAGAACCAAAATTGTTAATATAAGATTTTATATACAATGAATACTCCCGAATAATGTTTTTATAGTATCTGATGTTTTCCTAAAATCTAAATTTATCTGAAGGGAGGATAAGTAAATAATTCAAGCAATAAAGTCAGAGGAGCTTTAAATACAATTAAGAAAATTAAATGTCATGAAAGTAAAATAAAAGAATTTCAACGCTTATAACTGACTATAAAACCTCTTTAGGTACTATATAATTAAAAATAAATAGGATAAATAATTTTTTTGTTAAGTACGAAACGTTGTTGAAGCTAAATTTTTATTCTAAGAGATATAAAAATACATTTAAGGTTCCAAACTTGTTGATAATATATCACAGTGTATGAACTGTACTTCATAGCATTTTAGTTTTAAATGTTTCTTATTAAAATTGCACGTCCAAAAACGAAGAAAATTGTAACAGCTTCAACATGACGCCGAAAAAATAAATCAAAGGGCACGTAGAGATAAAATACATCAAGTTACTCCATTATAACGGTTATAGATTGCACAGGGGAATATTAGTTCTGGCATTAATAAAAAATCAGAACCGCTTGTTGCTAAAGTTGATTGTTTGTACTTGGGACTCGTAAAGCAGTGTTGAGCTCTTGCATTTTCTGACCGTGTTAACGGAGCAAACCAAAGGTAAAAGCCGCAAGGGATGACCGAGTACACAGGCCGGCTTGTGTAGAGAAAGGGTTTTCATCAACTTTCAACTGGCACAGCCGGCAGCGTAATATTCTCCAATCAAAGGCACCTACCTACGCGGATCATCTCTTCGCCTTTGTCAAACTCACTATTGGCATAATGTCACACTCGACTGCGCCAATACCAGCTAATTAGTTGAATTAGATGCAACTCATCTCTAACCCTTGATTAAAATTTTTTACTTTAGTTAGTTCCAATAGAAAATAATTGTCCTGCAAATATTAAAGCTCAATATTCACATTCTTTCCTAAATAGGCAGTAGACATATCTCTCCTTATTAGTGTTTGTTGAATTAATCCTTCCAGTTTACTGAAATTATTATTTTGTAATCAATTGTTGAGCGTGTTCTAAATAGTAGACAAAAAAGTAGTATAGCACAGACAATTAAGGATTTCGCAAAAAAAGAGGAATTTACGTACGGCTAATGTAAGCATGAATATTAGGAAATCATAACTAGAAATGTTCGTAAATAATGAGGCGTGGATGGTAGGCGTTGCAGAAAGAAAAACAATAGAAACCTATAGAAAATCAGATGGGTGGATAGAGTAACTATCCACCAAGTTCTAAGCACAATAAGCGAAGTGAGAACAATTGGAGGATTTTGACCGAGAGAAGGAATAGATTAACAGGCCACGTTTTAAACATGAAGGTCTTTTAAAATTAACATTAGAATATGTAATACGCTAATCATATTAGGAAATAGGTTAGCATAGAGAGTTGTGTTAAACCAGTCTAAGGACTGAAAACTACAACAATTCTAAATTTACTTTAATATGATTTTAAATTTTTTGACTAAATACTTGTGCTAAACATAAAGTAATATCAATTTTAATGTCGTTACTTTATGATGATAGCCTCTTCACATGGTGCCTTCAATCACATGTGTCTTGTCATTGTGGAAATAGGCTCTTTAGTTGTGGAAATAAACGCAACTCACATCTGTATGTGATGATTCACGCGTGCATCTGGACCCTCCTGGAAGTTAAACTTGTGTCAACAAGAGTCACCCGAGCCTCAAATAATATTCCTAACTGTATTGCCAGTGACTGTCTTTTCTCACAGTTCCGTCATCAAGGCAGAAGTGCTGTTATTGCCGATTAGGATGGAAAATATAGGTTACACATCACACCACAGAGGTCCGGGTTTTGAATCCTGGCATGAACATGGATGCTTGTGCTCTACAGGGTCACGTAAAATGGGGTTAAGACTTAATAACCACGTACTATTCCAATACGTAATGTGTCTTGGAAGAAGACTGTTCGGAAGTCGTCCTTGTAGGCCAAAACCCTTACGAGGCTTATACAACAACATAAAAATTAAAAATAGTTTTAATCCACAAAGTTAAAAGTCCCCAAAACAGCATTAACTTGTAGTTGACGCAAACGTAACTTCCTTCTGTAGACATTTCTCGTGCCTTCATCTCCTGGAAGCTACACTTGTGTCAGCAAAGGCCAGTCGAGTCTCAAATAATCTTCCAAAAGCAAACCCATCTAAAATGATAATTGGAAATTCAATAAGGCAGCTGTTTCAAAATGAGGGAATTACGACGCTACTCATACCTACAACTAGATTTTAAAATTCATAATTAGTAAGGTTACATATTTGTATACTAATATGCTTCAGTTTTCTAAATATGTTTTATGCTCCTTAAATAATATTTTACGTATATTTATATATCTTTAACAGATAATGTATGACGTAGTAGTAGTATAATAACGAGACTGGAAAATTATAAGTACTGGGCAAAATTAAGTTACGACTCCAACATCATATATCAGGTGGAACGCACCATAAAGATCCTTAAAAGTGCTCTACTTTGTTAAGTAAAATACTTGCAAAATTCATGTGAATAGCACCGTTATAAGTTACACATTTATAAGTTTTTTGGAGTAAGCGAGCTTGTAAGGAAATGTTTTAGCATTTCGTAGTGTAGGGGTTGGAGTTGTGACTGTGAGGCTCTGCTGTGAAAACTCGCCTGCAGTACCTATCGGGTGCATGTCATAACCTTCCTTCAATATACAAAAAAAAACTGTGATGTTGAATTTAAGTTTAATTTTCTGCATGCTACACATACAATCTAGCAAGAATTGGTTTAGAACACTAAATTGCTAAACCCATTCCCGATTTTCTATCCTGCCGAATAAAAAAAACATGATTACGACCATGACAATATTGAAAATTTTTCTTAACCTTCGTCAAATTTCTTTTTTATGAACACATTATAAATTTTTGGACCCAAGAGCTGTGTGTTATCCATTTCAACTTCCTCAAAGATTTCTTATATTAAGCAAACATTTCTGTCATTACAGGGCCCTATTTAAATCAGTAATCCCATTAATATATTTTATAACGTCATAAAAAGAAAGTGTAGGATTACTTGTAAGTCTTTAATTTTTATATTTATACATTGCATTTATGGGAGGTCATTTCTCACAATATTCAAATTTTCCTTGTGAACTATCAAAAAAGTATATATTCAAGTGTATGACAGATTCATATCGTACTGATATTCGAAATAAATTAAGGGAAAATGTATTTCGAAAATTTCTAAAATAAATAAATAGAGACCGTGATTTTAATTTTCAATTATTGTCCCAAGGTCGGAAACTTACCTTCATCAGATGATAAGTCATTGAGATTTTCTGAAATACTTTTTTTTTCATTTTTAATTGTTTCTGGCCCGATTTCTGTCCGAAGTATCAATCTAAATTATTTATAAATTGGCTTTATTAAGTTTTATTATAATATGTTCAAAGTGTATCAAAAGTATTATGAAATAATGATGATTGGTTGAGATTTCTGTACGATTTATCACCGATGTTCACCGCAATGGCACGAAATTTCGCTACTTTATTTCAAGTGGCTAGGTATTTACAGGAATCGTTTACGGGCGTCCAGGTTTGCGATGCACAGATGAATATTTTCTTTCTTGATTTCATTAGACACGTGAAATTTCTTTATGAAATGGTTGAGGGTCGTTTAAATAAAACGGTGTGTTGACGAGAAATGAAGTTTATATATGATGAAAAAACAGTAAAATGAGAAATAACGAGTCGAGAAAATAGGGAAAAAGCTGTTAAAGATAAAAATCTATGTTAAACGGCATATTTTGCTGAGAAATCTAAATTTGCACAGCAAAAATGGTTTATGGTACCAGAAGGGGTATATTTATTTCATTATCCCACATTTAGATAAAGCACGCATTATTATTGTTTGAACTCCAAATTTGTTAGGAGCTACATTGTACACTCGTTGGCAGAATAATTGATCACTCCTTCGTCAGTGCAACACGCAACACACGTTTCGGTTTATTCCAAGAAAGATAATTACTGCAAAATCAAATGTTCACTTTCCTCAATTGTTCTCCTTTTAAAGATGAACATTTTATATACCTGTAATACGTTAAACTCCAGTTTCAAAATTAATTTGGCCTACGAAATAACAGCTTTTCTACTGAAATATTGTTAAACACTCGCGTTTGATGATGCACGTATATAAATGGGCCATTTATTACATTATTTAAAATAAATATAATAATTCAGCTAATTGAGGAACTGGGTGCAATAAGAGCGTTAGCGGTAAAAAGCAGTTCTGAGAAAAACGAGATTGAAATTTTAAATAATCGCAAACTACGCAATGAAATAAATAAAACACGAGCTAAATTGATTCTTAATTAAAATATTTTGGTTATTTTACTCAGTACATAATTTATTTTTATGTAAACAAATAAATAGCGCTAACGCTGTTTATTCATAGTTGAAGTCTATTTTATAGAAAAACAAAGTAATAACAAGAAACTGCTAAAAAGGTAAATATTGGCTTTAAAAATCTTTGGATCGGTAGGCTGCATTTCAGAATGATCTTAATTTCTTAGTGAAATTAAAATATTAAGTAAACCTATACAATGTTGTCAAAAGAAATCACCAGAAATATTACCACCTTCTGGGCGTGGCAGAGGATAGGAATAGACAATCGTTGCCACATTGTCTCACTTCTCCCTAAACGATTCCTTACTTCAATAGTGTGGACAACAATATGTGGTAAATTCCGCAATAAACTGACTAGGGCAGCTTCTAGGTCAAATCGGCTCCCATTTCGAAAAGTACTACAGACTGATTAGACCATACTCTCTAACATATATTTGAATACAAAAAAAATTGTAATTTTTTGGGGGGTTAATAGGCTGCATGAGGATGATCCTGAAACAGGCAACTCCCCTTTAATAGCATAGGAAGGGAATTGAAAAGGGGGGATACGGATTGTATTATTAGCCTTTAGTATTCAAATAACTACCAATTATTACCTGCAAGACCCTAGGTTTCTGTCTAGATTCTTTCATCAGAGATAAAAACTGTTCAGGAACATCAGTGTTTTTAACTTTTATACTGACGAAAGTATAATGGAGAATATGAGCTCAGAATCATTACCAAAACCTTTTTAAACATTTTTATACGCTGTCACAAGTTTTTCTAAAAACGTATAACAATGAACAAACAGTATTAGGAATATTTTTGATTCTGATTGAAAAAACAGTGAAACGTAGCAAGCACATTAGAAAATTAGAACCATAACAGCATATTACAAAATTATTTACTGTCGTCATATTCACACAAGCAAAATAGCGCGGGAATGGATACTCGCTTGTCAACAATACAGACAATCGTTGCAATAACCATGAGCATTACAGATTAAGAACTAATACTTCTCGAGCATGTTTTAGACGCCCCAAATAACACGTAAAGTACATTTAAACAATAAGAGCGTCAGATGGCTTAGTCTTCCATTGCGACCCGCTCCTCAGTTTTTACATAGTTACAGTTTCAGCAACCTTGCGACCTTCTTTCACACTGCGAGTCTAATAATTCAATCATGACTACAGGTATATTGTGTGTTGCATTCAGGAAGCTGTACTCAACTTTTTTGGCATAGTTTATCATAAAACTGGCTATCAAATAGGGACGTTATTTCTCTTGTTTGTATTTTCGTCACTGACTAACTTCGATTTTTCGCTACCCACCTGTCTTATTTCCACGTTCGTCTACCACGTCACCTGTTAATTCTGTCGAAGAGGAACTCAAATAACATTATTGTAATTAATTCCAAAAGTTAAAGTTAAATCTTTAACCCTAAGTCCGACTGATGGAATTAATTTTTTGTTTCACTGTGTTAAAAAAAATTCTCCCGTAGTTCCTTAATTTCCCTATTGTACATAAATGCTTATGACCCCACCGTGATTACAAATGAATCCTGCACGACTACCATGAGCTTGAGATAGTGGCGACGTTTCGTGGCTCGAGACGCCCCCTCAGGACAGGGGTCGCGTAAATAGGGCCCTGCGAAGTCTGAACCGCGAGCGTTCTGGTAGGAGGCGGGGTTTCTGCAGGGCCGAGCCTCATGGGCCCCACTCGTGGATGTGGCGGGGTGTTCCAGAGCTGGTGAAGCGGTCGCTGCTGACCCTGCAGGTGGTGGCTGCAGAGGAGCTGGAGGCGCTGCACCGCCTGCTGCACGTCCCCGAGGAGGTTGCCCTTCGCCTGGCGGACGCCGAGTACCGCCTCTTCTACCAGGTGCCTCCCATCGACTACCTCCGCCAGGTCACGCTCGACCTCGGCACCGAGCAGCAGACGGGGGCGGCGCCGCACCACACTCACGCCACGGACTCCGCGATTCGCCCGTCCGTGCGGTCGCTCATAAAACGCTTCAACGAGGTGAGTTCAATCAGACTGCTGATCGACGCGTCGTGAAGTTATTTCTAGTTTGGGAAATTGCAATACACAGCGAAGCATATCTGAAGAATCTAACAATTTCATTCAAAGACTTCATGAAAATACGAGCAGCAATTAAAGAACTGGCATAATTCCATGTGTTTAAAAACCATTATTAAAGCTAAATCCCAATAGACTGCTGTAGAGAATTTTTTGCACGTGAATACCCTCTAATAAACAGTTTCCATAAACAGGATCTCCCATGATTAAACTCTTTCTTCCTGAAATCAAGCTTGGTTATAAAATTTGAGAAACCGTACTAAACAGATAATACAACTGAACGAACTTTTCAAAAACCCTCATGTATTTGCATAACAATTTTTACGTTATAATGCTGGCTTTTCTCGTTAACCATCACAAATTTCTACTCTTTCCAAATCACCAAGAGTACACAGTAACTTTTTTTAAATTATTTCAATGGCTCTAATCATATTTAATTTTTTAAACATTAGACTCGTGGTAAATTTATACGTTCAAGAATAATTTCATGTGATATGCACAGAATAGTTTTTATACTTTAAAGTGATATGCCCAGAAGAACGTAACACGTTAAGGATAGGTGCCTGAATAGTCTCTTTCAAGCGCTAGCAGTATAATATTCTTCTCTGCCCACAGTTTCATAATCTCGGGCAATCTCCTTACAGAATTCTCTTATTAGCACTCTCCACCTTTTCATCAGCCAATCAAAATTAACATCCCCCTTACAGTCCAATGTCACCCTTTCCTTCTATCTGGAAAAAATATTTCAATGAAATGAAGAGAAATTATTTTCCTCGTTTGTGTCCGAGATTCGTTCGATGATTATCAACGTCTAGCCGATTAGCGTCTTGGCAAATTTTTAGTTCATTTTCGCTGCAGCAGGGAATAATCACTGTAAATACTCATAATTTTCTATTTTTCCACCCTCTTAATCTATATTAAATTTTAATCATTATAATATATATATACAGGGCTGCGTCCCATCTCAATGCTTCTAAAGCTACCGAAGTACTGCTTGAAGGGCTCTGGTTAGCTGCCTCACAGTCAAAACGGCAACATGTTAATAAATAGTCCTATTTTCACATTTTGTATTGTGAGAGCTTCCAACTTACTTACTTTTGGTGGAAATGAGGATAAATGTCATGGTTATGGCTGTTAACTGTTAACAACGGCCAACACCCGGAAAAAGATGTGTCGTTGATTTTCTTCCACAGTAAAAATTTTGTCAGCTTTCAGTTTCTTTAAAAACAAAAAAGATCTCCACGTTAATTTTCCTTGAAATATATTCTTTCAACAATTGTAAAATTTGGAAATGCCCTGCCATCTTTTGATAATAAATAAGTGCGTCTGTTTCCACGCGACTTACATTGATTTTATTTTACATTTTGCCGTTATTCAGGCTCCAAAATTCGATTCAGCTATACTCTTGAGAATCTAACCACCATCAATATTTCTGAAAGAATATGTTTGCCCAATATATTTCACGTTACTTTTTTTAATATTTATGTTGTAACTAGCCTTTTTACTGGATGGATGGCAATTCAATGATTTATACCAAGCTGGCAATCATTCGAGGTCATAAATTACTTCAACTAATTTATAAGATTTTTCCAAACTATAGTAATGGAATGTATAGGCTTTACAACTGAGAGATTGTAAGAAACTATTGAGTCAAAGGATACGAATGTTTTGTCCAGACGATGGCTGTAATAACCGCAGACAAATTTGCTCGTTTCAAACAACTCTTTAATACAGATTTTTCAGCAAGTTCCTTCGATCTTAATTTCTCTATTTTTTACGTATGGTTCTAGTTATATGCTTGTGTTTTAGGTGAGCTCATGGGTCACCCATCTGATCATCACGCAGCCCACTCACGAGGACCGCAAAGCCGTGCTATCATGCATCCTGCGCGTGGCGCTATCTTGCTGGAACATCGGCAATTTCAACGGTGCTATGGAAATCGTAGCCGGCCTCAAGTAAGTACAAATCTTAAGACTCGGGTCTCACATGTCCATTATACCCTAGCCGCGTTGACCACTGAAAAAACATGTAATAACTGCTTGAAATCTGCATATCATAGGAATTGAATACTTTAAAGTTGTTGAATCAGAATATGTTTCGTGTTTAGATCTTCCTCACTAAGCGTCTCTTGAATAGCCTTGAATTACCCTGGAAAACACTATGGCGAACACTATTTACTTCTTTAAAAATTATTAGGATTTTATTTAATAACTCCACGATTTAGTGAGCCAAATCGTAACGTACAATGACTTAAAGGACCGGTTACTTATCATACACCCTGTACAATAAAACGAGATGTAATGAAAGTAATGCAGTATTTTTACATTAATCAAAAATTTTCTAAAACTATACATAATAGTTTGACAGCTTCGCTGCTACAGTACCATAAACAACGTCCAAAATATCCATAGGGTGACCAGGTACTTACTATCGACGAAATGTAACAAGTGCCACTTTCTAAACATAATCGTTCACCCATTCTCCGAACTGTTTAACAGTTCACTGCCTTAGCTTCCACTTGGAATGTGTCTTGCCCCTGATCTGCTTGACTCCTGCCAAAAAATTTCTGTATATTTACGTGTTTAGTAACACATGGTTGCAGCAACTCGAACATTCTTGTGGGTCCACCTCCTGTGTGACGCCAACAACAGTGGCTCCGGCCTTTGTGCCTGAAGAACTACACCACCAAACCTTCATTTCATTATAACACACTTATTATTGCATTAATCAGTTCACTCCACGCCTTATTCTAAGCTTTACTTGATAAGCTAAATCGAAAAGAATTGTAACTGTACCAGAAATGTGAGAACACGAGGCCGTGAATAATCAAAGGCATTCCAAATACAAATAATATACAATGTAAGCTGTATATGTTAGTTATGGAAGGTGATAAGACTTTTGTCTGTTTTAGGCCTTACTTACAATTCTTTGTAGACTATACAAACGTTAATGAATATTACATCCATATATACAGTATAGAATCGGTTAACCTTTGAAAGAAAGTGTCGAGAGACAATTTCCATTAACTCAGTAGAAGCCCATCCCGATATAGATATATTCCTAATGTTACAGAAGTTCGTCAGATGGGATCACAACTCCTGACTGAATCGCTACTCTGTGCTTTGATTAAACTGACCCTGGGCTCTAGAGTCTCTCCTCCGATATTCCTTGGCTGTTCCACTTCTCACAGGGCAGGAGCATACCCTCGCCATAATTATTAATAGGAGTTCAATCATTTCCTAGTTAATGTAACAACCTTTCGTTTTCAGACTTACTAGTATAAAATGAACTCTTACTATTATTAATCTACAGTTATTTAAACCGTTTACTCAACTAAAGATGTACGTGACGTATGCTTTATGAGATTTTTTTGGGGGGGCTTAACAGGCTACATGAGCGTGATCCTGAAACAGGCAAACCCCCTTTATTAACATAAGAAGGGAATTGAAAACAGGGGATGCGGAAGGTAGAGGAAGGTAGCCACGGGTTGACTAGGGCCCCCGGGCTATAGTTTAAGGATCCTACCCGGTGTTTCACCTAAAGAGATGTAGGGAAAACCTGCATCAGGTAGGTCGGGCATTGGGTACTATTCTCACGCCCTTCCGAATGACGGAAGAAGAGTTTGCTGTGTGGTCGCAGCATTCCCTTCTCTTTTAGGCTAGTTATGGATTTTCGTCAATCCTAACCAATTTTAGTGGCCTCCAACTTTAAGCCCCTGAATTCCGAAATCTGAGGATTTTAAAAAAATTCTGAAGACACAAAGTCGATTGGAAATTCGATTATCTACCATTTTGGTTACATGGCCACCGGAAATGGGTAAAAATGACACATCTTTCTGAAAACTACCATTTTGACAATTTGTCGCCATTTACACAACCTGTGATTGAAAGTAGGTAGGATTTGATAACAGAAATAGAGTGAAGTGTACCCTCAAGTATTATAATAACCTTATCTTTAATTGCATTCCAGCTTTATTATTAACGTGAACCCGAGCAACGCGGGGTACTTCAACTAGAAAATCTATCTTGTAATTAAATCGTTAGTACTAAATATGTAATATCTACATTAACTATAACGACTCGTTGCAACAGTAGATTACGTCACCGGCATCACAGTTAAAGCCAGCATAAAGTTTCTCCGTAAATACAACAAAAATATTATTTAAGTTCAGTATTATATTTAATGACAGGATTCGATTTTAAAAGGGACAGCTACGGAAATTGACACGCTTAAATGTGGTTTTTACTACGCAGTTTAATCACGCATACATGGTGCAGCTACAAGAAGGAAACCTCTGCGAGGAAGACGGCTCAGGGGCAGGGGTTTCTTTCGGCCTCCAGCCGACATGGAATGTTGTAGGCCGGCGGAAACTACTTGCCTCTGGGCTTCAGAACATCGACAGCGACGTCAATCAACTACACTATTGCAATGGTGGATAGAAAAACTGCAACAATCAAGATAAATATTATGTGTTATACACTGTCATTATTTAATGAACGTCTATTTATTTTTATATCTTGCAATCCTTTACTATGACAGTAGCTGTGGTAGTTTCTGTATCATCAGTGTAAAATTTTCAGTCATATCTCTTTCCTTGTTTAATTTTTACTATTATTCAAACCAAAATGTGTTTTTTGAAGGAATCGAAGAGATGAGAAATAAAAACAATTTTGCGATTACTTAAAACAGCGTGACAAGTCGCCTGAAGAATTAAAAATACCATTTAAGCTAAAACCGTATATAACTAATAATATAGTTCTATGATATAGTGTTAAGTCATGACGGACTTTTTAAGACCCACAGCAATATTCACATAACTCAAGCGTTTCCAAAAATATTATAAATGTTGATGTAGTAGACAATAAACGCAACCGTGTTGTCAGTCAAAATGAATTTTTCTTTGCAATTCGGACGAGTTTCTATACGGTTTTCCAATAAGGGCGGGTTGATGTTCAAATGGAATAAAACAATGGTGTGTGTGAGGTATTATCTAAATTCTACTTTTACTTGAAAGACCCATGTATACCATTTAAAATAAAAAACGAATTTTTTATTCCATTTAAACATCGACCCGGCCTTATTGAAAACCCCGTATACATCGATTCATAAATGTCAATGTAAAATTAATCCACCTCTACACTAAAGAGACGGTCGAAACAGGGGGTTTCTACAAGAGAACGGTCCACGGAAAAAGGAATTCGATGGTGGCCACGGATTTCTGATATGTATGAGGAATTGTGCATTTCGACTTTGTCGATCGATTAATGGAACAGACGTATACATTTGAGCATTTTTATTTGCTTAATCTACAAATGGGCAGTTTGCCCGGTTGCAGATACACGAAATTACAATAAATAAATTTAATTATTTGAAATAAATAAAGCAGACGTCTGGGCAAATTTTCAATTACAGAAAAGTGTTCATTCAAAATACAATTAATCCAAGATCTAGTTTGAGAAAAGGCAGTATATATAAGTATAAGAATAGTATTTTTCTGGCGTGAAAAGGAAAACGATAGAATTATTTCTGAAGCTAAGGAGATAATCTATAATAACCCTTCACTTTAGTTTACTGTTCATGGATTGTGAATCTCATTGGTTTTACTAAGCACCACTTCACTTCAGATTGAGCCTAAATTTTCTTCCGTTAGAGGTCTTGCTCCCATCATTCTTTCAGTGCAAAGTTCCTTTCATCACAAGGCACTGATGCTACCCTCTGCAATGTCGAAGTCAAAAATTCGATTAGTCTTCACCAAATATATTTCTTAGAGTAACAAGCTACAAGAGGGTGATTCAATTGCTGGAAGGGAATTTTAAAGGGGAATGCGGAAGGGCGAGGAAGGCAGCCAAGGGTTAACTAGGGACCCCGGGCTATAGTTTCTGGATCCTATCCGCAGTATACTCACCTGAAATAGATGCAGGGCAAACTCTAGAAATCCTGCATAAGATAGGTCAGGTTATTGGGTTCTTGTTTCACACCCTTCCGAGGAGTTTACTGTGTGGACGCAGCATCATCCGGAACCATTATGAAAGCGGGACCTTTGATCAACAGCATCAGTGATCCAGATTCTCCAGTCTCGTGTGTGTGTGTGTGGTCGAGTAGTTTTGTTGAACACGGATGCCATATTGTACGATATATTAATTCATTACGTAAACATTAAATTAACGCACTAAGTTATACCTAAGCTCTGATTTCGAGAATTGTTCCAAAGAAATCTATAGTTCCCTCCAGATTTCATAAAATCTAAATCCGGTAAATAAATGGCTGATTTATGTTGTAAATATTAACTATTTATTTTTCGTACAGACTATTCTATTGGTGGGCAATCCATTTGAATTATCAATTGTTACTTTGTGGAATGGTACGCCTCGTGTACGAAGATGTTGAAGGTTTCTCAGTTCTCTCTTCTCGAAGAGTGGCATCATTTATGCTTTGCTAGCGCTAAAGGGCGAACGGGCGCGACTATATGTGAAAGAGTTTATAAAAAGAAATCATCGATCGTCCCGTAACCCGGACTAGTTTCTGTGACTACACACAAACACACACACACACTGCTATGTACCAGGATCAAGTGTGTCTCCGAGGTGCTTCTCCAACCGATGCTTCCAGAATTCTCTTTCCACCAACCACCTCTTTTGCTGGGACGTAGACTATTTTCCCCAATACAAATACCTCTATTAAGCAACGAGACAGCATTTCGTCGTGCATCTCAAGAATCACGAGGGGTAACATATATCTGTGGCCGCTCAACAATACTGTCTGATTATTCTAATAATATTTCTGAGTTTTACAATACAGAAAATAATGACACGTTTGATTAATGACTTAAATTTGAAAATTATCTCGATAACTGCTCATTACAAGTCGTGTGTGTTTGCTTGTTCCCGCACAGGTCGAACAAGCTGAAACCCTTCTGGCTGTCAATCACCGAGAAGGAGTGTCTTCCCGTGTTGGACTTCCTGTCAGCAGCTCTGTTGTCAGCCGAGTACGAACGCGCCCTCGGGAGGGCTCTGGCGATGGCCGAGTGCCGCGTCGTGCCATTCTTCGGCGCGTTCCTTCGGGAACTGCGGGACATCCTGTCTGCGAGTCCCAGCCTCGTGGTCCTGGCTCCTTCCGGAGGAGGGGAGCCGAGCCAGCTAGAGGTGAGCGGGCCTCCGAGGGCGAGGCGCCGTGGCAGACGTCGTGCAGTGGTAAGCTTCCCTCCCCACAGGGGTTCGCCTGTCTTTGCCTCGACTCTCGCAATCACTTAACTATTACCGGGAAGGTTGCCCCTTACTTAAAGGTAATCCTAAAATGTATTACTGCTCAATTAAAAATACTTTTCGAACTTATTTCATTCACGCGAAAGCACTATTACTGCTACAGTATGCGAAAGATCTTCTGCTTTATTGAACGAGTCGCCTACA
Organism: Eucriotettix oculatus; assembly: GCA_034510155.1. NCBI lineage: Eukaryota > Metazoa > Arthropoda > Insecta > Orthoptera > Tetrigidae > Eucriotettix > Eucriotettix oculatus. The sequence continues at coordinate 65,224,909 of CM067379.1, read as the reverse complement.
ATATGTTCCGTTCAGTTACTAGAAAATCTTTATATACCGTAATAGAGTATACATCACGGGGAGTTGTTGACTTTAAAAAAGAATCTGAGGTGTACAAGGAAATGATTTTCTACGTTTTGTAAAGTAGTAAACTCTTAAGAGGTTTCCTCATTATTATTGAATCAACCCTAGATGAGAAGGCAATATTTTCACCTACTAAATTAAAGTTTCCGGCTTGCTGTGGTGTAGCGGTCAGCGTCACCGTCACACAGAGGTCTCAGTTTCGAATCTCGGTATGGGGATGAATATTTGTGATTGTCATTGCACGGAAATTGGGACTAAGACTGAAGTAGAACCTAGATGACCACGTGTCACTCCAAAAAAAAAATCCAGGATGTGTCATGTTAGTCTGGCAGTTGTCCTGGTTGTCCAAGCCCCTACATAGGCCCCCAGTACCAATGAAGAAGTTAGCATTAATGACATTTTTAGTTAATTAATTAAAAAGGTCGCTCATTTAAATGCTTTCTACAAATGGAGTAATATATGCTACATATGAGATTATGAATGATTTCAAAATTTCCTATTAAGATTAAAATCAAGTACATGGGCAACTCTCTCAAACTTAAAAAGTGTTGAGCCAACAGGTGAGTACTCATAAATCTGGTTTTTGAGTACAGGCAGAGACAGGATACGTTATATTCATTTTAATAACGGTTGTTTAAATGCAGAGATGTAATTTATTTAATGAATGGAAGTAAGTATTATTGCTGTTCTCTAACATCTGTTGTGAACATCTTTTTTATAATAAAATTTAGAAATTGACTTAGTTACATGAAAACTTTGATGTAGTATTTTCAACTTTCTTTTAATTTGTAAAAATATCTATATGGCTAATGATTAATGGTTGGACACTGTATATTGTAATGTATTAAACTAGAATAGTTGTAGTTATTCTGTAGCAGTATCCATTAGTAGAATATTTAGCTAGATGGTTTGTCTCAGAAATATTGCACATGTGCTATTCTTATGAAACTTCTCCGAATTTTATACTTTTCACGTAAATATGTTAGAAACATTAATTGTACAATTGCATGAGTTATAAGTAGGTAATTAAATTATTTCAGTGGCATGGTTTCAATGTTTTAATAATTTATCTTATTTTATATAATATTTGTTTTTTTAGTTCTATGCATCTGATTGTATGTGTGATTATGTATTTAAGCAAATATGTATGCTCATTATTTATACAATTTCCTTAAATTTTTTAATTATGAATATTAAAGAGTAAACATGTATAAACTTTAAGTAAAATTTGATTTATTAAAAAGTAAATAATTGATAAATTAGGTTATGGAATTTATTAATTATATATTATGAAATAAATCAATTCAAGATATTCATTATATATAGTTAACTTTAAACATTAAATATAATAATTAAGGGTCAACTTCATCAATTGTAATATTGATAATTTGCAATAGTATAAAAGTCCTGTCTAACACAAAATCAAAGCAAACTGAACTACTGTATGCATTTACAATTAGAATTAGCATTATAATCTACTATGAGGAATCAAAGTATGACCATCTGCTCAATAGTGTGGTGAAGTGAATCCATGTGCCATGGTAGGTTTCCAGAGGTTTCTGCCACAAAATAATCTGTGCACAGGTCATGCAATGTAATGGTGTAACATTTGTGCCTGCTCTAATATTTATTGAACTATTTCTAATCCTTAATTGCACAAATTCCTTTATCCAGTCATACTTCAAAATCTTGTCCCAACAGACACATTTTTTCAACATCACTGTTTGTTTCTTATTTGTATTCACAGTCTATGCAGCTCATTCATTTTTTTCTATAATGATAAAATATTTTTTCATATGTAAACATAAAATAAATAATGGAATAGGTACTGAGTGTGCCAGACTGTAGGACCTCACATGATCATACAGTACAATGTGTTCAGAAAACTGTTTTGCACTTTTTAAATGACATTATTCTACTCAGTGTGTGTTAATGAAGTACCTATTCAATATGCACACTCACTCCAAAAAGTCCACAATTTCACTTTGCAACAATTATATCTTCTAGTTATTAGGTTGTTTTGAACTCCTTTATGATAAATAATGTTGCAGATGTGCATCCAATAAAGGTGGTATTGGATTCTTGATTCAAACAATCATGACAGTTCTCAGTTTAGTCATAATCCTTTAAAGGAACTCTTTTCCTTGCCTTCCACAAGACAAAGTATGCTCTAGGTATATCTTCATTCTGTGATATTTTTTTAAGTAACATGCTCCAGTAACTAACATTTTACATATACTGAATGATTTTGTAAGGAATTTTGCTCCAATGAATATGGGAATAATTATATGTGCAAATATCATAAAGTTCATCACAGTGTCATTGAATCTGACCTCTGTAGCTAATAAAACCAGTTCAGACACATTTCATAATCATTCACACTATTACCACATTATTTGCTTCAGAATTTTATCAGATTCAGTGAAAGAAATTCAAATTTCAGTTCTAGAATTCATGTCATTGTCATATGGAACAAATTATTTCGTTTTCTCGTTGTTTACAATGCAAGATAAATTGGTTTAACCTTGTTGGTATTGTGACACTGTACTGAATTTGTTCCTTCTATGTGGTCAAATTTATGTATTGAAACTCAAAACAAAATGGTACATTTTAAATCTCAATAATTGTTATTCCAGTATTAGTATAAGATTTATCAACTATTTGGAAATTATGAAAGTGAATTGTTATTCTTTGTTATTCTGTCTTTACATGTGTCACAGAAAAATGCTACACATCCTTATGCTAAGACAATGACACTAGATTCTGAAAGTGTAGTCCAGTCCATGCATCAATATAATATTCCATTTCCTTGATAGCAACTAGAAAACATATGTATAGTGAACTCTTGTACACCACTAATCTCAAAGTATTGTGGCTGAACATATGATATAATGAACAAATCTGAAGAATTTAGCTCAATAAATTAGTTACAAATTTTGATTACTTTACACACATTTTTGTTTCTCCAATGTTCATTACTAATAGGAAAAAATTAATTGCAGAAACTATAATAAGAATCAATTATGCATTCAGATAGATTAGTGACTATGTACAACCAATTAATTTGCTATACTGTAAAAAAAAATTGGATGTTTGTTGTGAAATTAATTAAACAAAATATTTTCCATCCATGGCATTTTTTTATAAACTCTGTACTCCTGTCAGAATGAAAATACCATTCTTTCATTTTCTTCTTGTTTACAATGTAAGATAAATCTGTTCACTTGTACTAAGCTGGCCAACCACAACAACACTACATTACAGTTTACAGTTTTACAGAACAATTTTGAAGAACAAATCTCTTGAATTAAACACTTTGAGCTAGCTCAGTATGAGGTGTACATATTTATGATTGTACATTAAAGATATAAACTACTCAGTAGCTACTAACCACAATAAACTTAAAGACTTGTCTTCAAGAATCTCATGTTCAATTAATTTTTTAGTCCATACATAATTAGGCTACATGAATTACAAATGGAAAATAAAAATGAGCAAATTAGTTATTGAATATGTTGTATATAAATTATCCCTACTAAATTTGAACACTTCATATTTTAAGAAATTATAACTATCACTAAATATTGGTATAATATCTCAAGAGCTTTTTAAGTTTCCTCCCACTGTTGATGTCAACTTTAGGTAAATCATATAATTTGTGTCCACCTGATACTTGCTCTTATTAATTTTTTCCATATTTTCAGCTATAAATGCTTATTGCAGATAACCATGAATGAAATCAAATAAAATTTCATCACTTAATTATATCCTTAACTCAATGTGTTGACAACCATTCATTGTTGGAAAACCCCATTATATATCTTCACACCTGAAAAATTAAAAAAAAAGTCTGTGTGGGTTCAATACGTCAAGTAGACCATATAACACTTTATTTCTCCTGCCATCTTTATGAATTTAGCACACAATGGAAAATAATAACTTACAGCAAAACAATTCATCCTATATACGTTTGAATTAATTAAAAATGTTACTTCAATAGCAGAAATATGCCATGATTGACTTAAAACCCAGTATTTCAAAATTACTTTTTATCATAATATGTTTCAGTTTAATTTTCATTGTAACAGTCTACAGTGGAAAATCCTAAATATAATATACCTCTCCATATCTGATCCTAATGGTTCTTAAATGAGAATTGTTTATTGTTGAAAAGAATTATAGTTCAACTTTTGTGTTTCTAATATTTGATGACCATTAAACTCTGGTAGTTATTTAATACTCATTTTAACACATCTTATTGCAGCTATTTTAAGGAAAGCAAAAGTACACCAATATAATTACTAATAGTTTCAATTTAACTTTAAATTATATAATGTTTTAAAAAGTGAATTAATATTTAAATATTTTTGTATGAATATTGAGCTGAGATGTAAGCATTGAAGTGCATGGAAAATTATACATATTTCAATAACCAGTGTCCAACATTAGTCATTAATCTATTTGCATTGGTGCCCAATGGCACATTGTTTTTGTAAGGTAGAACTTCCATTGAATTAAATGCATATATTTGCTTGTTAAATATATCATCTGCATGAATAAACAGATATATATGACGTTGATTACATAAAATTGAACCCCTGATTTGGGTTGGGTTGTTATGGACTGCATGCCAGATGCTGCGTTTTGCACAATATAGATCTTTTATAATTCTTTTCAGATAAGATCATGTAAATTATGTAAGTAATGTAAATATGTACAGTGTATTGAAGATGGCATTTAAAATATAAGTTTTACATAATAAGGCATTTATTACAATATTTTTGAATAATTGCTGAGAAGAGTAAAATGCAGACCAATACAGAATTATTTAAAAATGGTAATAATCATATTACATAATTGATTTAAATTGTTGGAGATTTATGCCTTAAATTTATTTAGATCTTCATTTCAGTATGTATTTTCTCTGCATTCAATTGTATTTGTATTATACAAATAGCAAGTTACAGTTATTTTATTAAGGAAGTGAAGTAGAAATATATTGTCATTGTAATTACACAAATCAATAATTAATAAATAAACATTTTAATGAAACCATTAAAAAGGTATTGAAATTAACAATTAATACTTTCTCACAACAAAATCACATAAGAATCATTCAATATATCTACAATAACAGAAGGCTATTTATGACACAATAGTATGTAATCTAATTAGAAAATATGATGAATGGCAAGTATTATACTTAAAAGCTTTATTAAATTATTTATTGTTGATAAAGACTTCATTCACCTTTTATTTTCAGGTGCAAAAAATTAATTTCTAGATAATATCGTGGCTAGCATGAAACTAAGAAATATCATTAATGCACAATTGACTAGATGTAGATTAACATAAAAAAATTTAAAAAAATTAATAATCTAGATTCATAATAACCTTTAAATATAATATATATCTTCCCTTTAATTATTTGTATTGTTTTATAATGTCTTCAATTAAATAATTATATCCATTTAAAGGGTATCATTACTCCTACTTTAACATAAAATTTATGAAATTAACATCATAATTTTAAACACAAAAGATATAATTAACAAGGGCAGGAAAGAGAGATAGAAAGTAGATGACCTACCTGAGGTTCACAGATGGCAGACACCTTGTAAGGTTTGAAGTTCTTTAAATTTTCGGAGCCACCACACCCTTCACAGAAAGTTAGGAAGACATTTCCAGTCATCGGCCAGTCATCAGCTAGCTGATCACTGGAAATATCTTCCTAACTTTCTGATGAAGGGGGCAATGCCTCTGAAAATTTAAAGAACTACAAACCTTACATTAAAACAATTAAAAATTTACTCTTTATAACAAAAAAATAAAACTCACTAAAATCTGCCTTTATTTGGAAATATTTATTCAGACCAATTCATTTATTCTGATCTTTAACTTTGGTATGCTATGTTGTATTTCATAGTAATTTAAAGAATATTATGAAGCTATTTTTATTTTTTAGCAATACTCTACCAATCAATTTTGTCTTGTAATATTAATTGTTGATAATGGTTTAAATGTCTACATAATCATTTGTTTATAATGTTCTCACATAAATTTAAATTAGAAAATATTTTTAATGAAAACAGTCCACCTTTATGGGTCAATAAGTACTATGATTCACAAAAATCAACCTGACTGTGACTAACATGTTTATAATATTACTACATACTGCCTACTCCTGTTTCCCACTTATATCTGTCCGTCAATTGGCCCCCAACACCCAATGTGGCTTCCAATAACATGCAATGTATCAAACCCTTACAACGAATTCACAATTAAATTATAATAAGTTGCAAGGTATGCCCACTGCAAAATCTTTATATACTACAAATTTAATTTCAATCTTAGTTGTTATAATTAATTATTGTTATAAGTCCTTCTGATCACAAATACAAACCCTCTGTTGTTAAGGACATAACCATAGAAATGGCATGTAATTACTAAATATTATTAATAATATTAACATAACAATCTCAGCAATGCCAACATCATTTCTTCTGTTAACCACATTATCTAAATATCTGAAAATATATATTCAAATTCATCATGTGTTGATTGTGCCATGTATGTCTTTTCACCTGATTTGCATGAATTAGAACATCACTGCATAATCTAAATAAATGAAAGCAAGTAAATATGTGAAATTTTTAAAGTAATTTGTATGGACAGAAAACAGAATTGGTATATGTCGTACAGGAAAGTCCTCTCTGTAACCTTGCATTATGATTTACTATTCCCACCTTCATATAATTTATACACTCCTTAATGCCTCAAATAGCACACATGCCATTACCTATGCAATGAGAACAAATCAATCATCAATACTGCAAGAAATTGCATGAACAAAATCTCCATGCACACCACCTCCAGAAGTACAAGGACTAGAGCCCAAAAACTTCGTGTTTAATTTAGTCCAGTGGTTTTTGCATCAGAGTTTTATGATGTTACTGTTGTTTACACCGACAAGTAATGTTTACAATAATAAGGAATTTTTAAAATAAAGAATAGTTAACTTTGATATAATCAATTTAATTACGATGATAAGTTCGAAACTGTAGCAATACAATATAAAATTTCTTGTTCACAATATAAAATTGTTTACAAAAGAATAATATAAGTCGAATTAAAAGTTTCAGTAAAAATAGATATACAAATAAAGTGTATTATCAATTTGGCTATGTCGGTAGAGCAAAAAGAATCGATACAGTTAATGCCTGATGACGTCATTCTTCATTCCTATTTGTACGCCTGCTGCTCCTTTGCTGTCTAATGTTGTCTTCTTCAGATTAAGATTAAATCCGCATCTTTTTATTTTCTGTATTCCCACCAAATGAATCTCTCTTCTCCACATGTGGAGAAACTAAATTTTATACATGTTGTGTGTTTTGCCACTGCTTTGTCTCTCTCTAGCATCTCTCTAAGGCAGATTCTCTGCATCAACTCTTCCACAATAATCCAGGCAGTCTCTGCACCATCTGCTCAACAATCATTCTAGGCAATAATGTGCATTAATCTGCGAGGTTTCACCCTGACATGACCTTGACCATTCTCGCTTTCGTCCTGTACGTGACTCGGTAGAATATTAAACTAAATTATTTTTGCTTTGCCAATTCTATGTAGGGGACATGAGTCACCACAGTATTATTAATCCTGACTTTCCTACACATGTCTTGTTTACTGATGAGGCCTGCTTCACAAGAGACATACTTCATCAGCAGAAACTGCCACACATTGGATGATGAGAATCCTCATGCAATGTTCATCAGAGATCATTGGGTGAGATTTAATGTAAACATCTGGAGTGAAATTGTTGGCGATTATCTGCTGGGACCTGTCATCATTCCACCCCGTTTGAATGGGGCAGTTTACCTTGAATTCCTTCAGAACATACTTCCACTGCTCATGGAGGAGATACCACTTGCAATATACAGACAACTTTGGTTCCAGCATGATGGTGCTCCAACACACTACAGCCTGGATATACAAGCACATCTGAACAGAACCTACAGGGAGAATTAGATAAGGAGAGGGGACATTGCATGGCCAATGCAATCATGTCCTAATAACACAAAATTGAACTTGAATACTACTTTGAATAAATGCTTTTTTTTATTGTGTGTAAAAATATCATTGAGCATTTGGAAGTGGTATATCTTCCAATTAAATATAAATTAACTTGCCAACCACTAAAGTTATAAACTTTAGAGAAATTAATTTACATAAAATTTATAATAAAACAAGTTTGTTTTATTTAAATAATAACATATTTCTATATAATTGTTGTTGAATGGCTCTTTCATCTTACATGGCCATTTAATTCTATGAAAACTCTCTTTTATCCATAAGAACCATTTCTTTTCATTTTTATTAGGATTATCCAATCAAAAGGTAATAAAATTGTCTGGAATAAAATTTGAATGTAGAAGAGCAGAATGAACATTGTCTTTTGCTTCAATATAAGCATTTCTGTTGTTTGTGTAAAATTTGAACTTTTCTTTACGAATCTATAACTATATTCCATTCCACATTGCCAGACTCTGTAATTACATAATGTTAACAATTCATTGCCACTGATTTGCTAGCTCATATTTTAATATATACATCTTCAACTGAATATTCTGAGAGCATTCTTGTAAACTGAAGCACTTATATAATTGGAGGATTTTGACTGACTTTTATTAGTACAAAAAATGCAATTGCAAAGTAAACACCAAATTTGTTTAATGAATACTTTATGTTCAAAACATATCTAACTTTTGCTAATATCTAAAGTGAAGATGTAAACCTATTGTTATGTAATATTCTTTTAAATATAAGTTTTATTGTATTGTATCTAGAAACATTTATCATATCTTTGTAGATATATGTAAGGGGAAAATAATAACAATTGAAAACCATAAATTTATTTCTAGATGTTTGATTATTCATTCCAGTTCATATCTGACTACAATGGAGAGGATCATTACTTTACTCGCATTGGACCTGGAGGACTCATCAATCTTGACAAGATCTACAGAACTCAAGCAGTTATGGACAGAATTGCATCATTTCATCAACACTATCACCAACGTAGTCGTGATTCAGTACCTACTTTATTCAAAGATCATCTAAGGTAATATTAAAATGATAAATTGAGGTGAAATCTTATAATGACAGGTTAGGTGAAGTAGAATGTTGATGGCATTCTTATTTAAATATTTTGTCTCCATCCAATGTTCTGTCATGGAATTATTTTCTTTAAAAAAATTAATGATTTCTCAAAGTTATTTGAGCAGTTTATGTATTTTCTTATCTGTAGACTTTATATCCATTTAATTTTAACTAGAGACCAATATTTATATTACAACTGGTATATATACATGCTTTATTTTCAGCATTCACACATCTAGTATAGAGCGTTCTTACCTCTTAGATGAATCTGAGGATCTTGATTATGATTTAGATTTGGATACATATCGTCCAGTTCAACCTCTTAACAATGATCATGGTGTTAGCTTTTTTCCCATTTCTGCTCCTCATAGTGGGATTGACCATCATGTGCTTCAGGTACATTTTAAAACTTTGAAATCCACTAATTATATGTAATGTGCGTATTATGATGTTATAGAGCTTTATTTTTAGGTAGTAACAATTAAAATTTATGTTTTTAAGAGAGAAGGTCTAATATGTTAAAGTTGTCCATCAATTTTCATTTTTCCTCTCTTAGTTTAATTATCTTTGCAAATCAGAAAAATTAAAATGCAATATAAAAAATTTGTAAGCTTTCTGTTGATATAATTTGAAGATGATATCTAAAACATAACTTGAAAACGTTTCTCATGCATATTGTAACTTCTCCTAGTGAGCTTCATGTTTAATTCTATTGCAATATATGTAATTAAATTGTGTTTCAAAGCCAGCCTGATCATTTGTTTACCTGATTACATTAAATTAATGTTTGCAAATGAAATTAATTGTGTATTTTTCCATGCTCTTCCATTATTTTCCTCTAATTTGTAACTTTTTCTTGAGATTGGGTGAGTTTTTGGTTTTTTTGGGGGTCAGTTGTTGCCATATAACAGCTGGTGCACTGTGGTTTGAATTCAAGATTGTGTTTCAAAAAATTGATAATCTTCCAATGTGATAGGTTCTTCATCATGGAAGTACTGCTGTTCATTGGGATGCTGAAGGAGGTTCTAGAACAGCTCTGGTTTATATTCGCCTTGAACGAAGTTGCGCAACACTAACTTGGGGCAGACCAGCATGGAGTGGGTTGCGCACAGGGACAGGAAGTGGAAGTGCAGTTTCTGATTATAGTCTTAGTGCTAACCCTGAGGAAAATGTAGCTCCAGGATTGGTTATGAAATTTGCAAATACAGATCCTACCCTGGAGGAAGGATATCTTGATCTCACAAATGTAAAAGAAATATCGTTAGGTGGAAGAGATAAAGAAAAAGATCCAGATTTACTAAATGCTTGTCGGCGTTATGGCTTGGATCGATTTACAACTCATGAATGTTGCTTGGCATTGGTATATGGTGCTAATCTGAGTGATAATCGTGTGCTTTTCCTGCTCTCCCCACCAACTCTTTGCAAGTAAGATCATATTTCAATTTAAATTGAATATACTAACTCAGTTTCTTGTAATTAGTAAATTAGCTATAAACCTTATATCAACTGAAGTTATTGCAAGTAAGGCTCAAAATTATAAATGTGCATAATTTTCATCTTTATCTTAGGATGTGGCACACAGGGCTTTGTTGGGTTGTCCGAGGTCTTAAAAGACAATTACAACTTACTGACAGAAGAATGTTGTGGCTGAAGGAACAATATTTGCAACTTTATTTTGAAGATTGTTGTTGCACTGGTCCAATGACAGCTGATGCAATAAGAGTATGTGTGACTTAAATAATAAATCTTTCTGAAAGTAATAACCAAATCAAATATTTTAATGTATCTTCACTTCAGTATGAACTATAAATATAGACATGCATCTAATATTTAACAGAATGTCCAGTATATAAAACAACATTATTTATTTTAACTTAGTGTATTTGTTGACTTCAGGTGTTTGGTGGAAGAGACTGGGCCACAACTGGTAATGTAGGAAGCATGTCACCACCTGACAATGGAACCCTTAGAAGAGGGGCATCAGCTAAATTCAAGAAGAAGAAGTCTATAGGAAACATACAAACATTAAAGGTAAAAAAAGTACATATGTTGTTAGTTTATTAAACATTTGTAGCTACAAAAAACTAGAATCAAAAAGTTCATTAATTTTATGACTATTTTAAAGTACATAGTTCAATTAGCTAAGCACAATCACTATTGATAACAGTAAACTAAATTAATGTCGGTTTTTACTAACAATAATTTCACTTTTTTTGCACTGCAACTCACACCTTCAGGTTGATTTTTTATTACTTCTTTGCTAAAATTGGAAAAAACCCTGAGTTTCTATAAACAATCATTTCATCCATATAGAATTAACACTTAACTTTTCCATAAGAATGTTAAGTAAATGTGCCTATTATTGAGTATTATTTTCATTCCTAAGGATCTGGGAATGAAGCAGCCACAACCAACAGCATCTCATGATATTCCTGGGCCCCCCTGCGAGCCTACACCAGGATGGCGACGTCCTGTAGGTTCAGCAGGGGGACCCAGCCCTAGCACTGCAACACCACGTTCACATTCAATCTCCAGCGATATGGAGGTTCAGGGGTCCAGTGATAATTTAGACAAACTTTCAAGTTGTAGCCCCACCCATCACCTCAGTAGCTCCAGTGGCCTCCACAGGTAACAAAAGTGCCTTTAACTATTGAAATAGAAATCAAATTAAATTTAGGTGAACGTAACATTACTGAAACCAAATTATTGTAAAAATGGAATCTTTTCTATGGGAAAGTAAAATATATTGCATATAATTGAATCTATGGGCACCGTTATGTAACTATGATGATGAATAATAATGCTTATTAATGTAATACATTTATATTTTATTAGAAATTTATTCATAAATTATTTTTCTATAACAATTTATCATATTTTGTAGGGAGCAACGAGCTAAATCTAGTCTTCCTGAACAAGTCTGGCAAATGCGTCACTTTAGGGCAGGTTCTATAACACATGAAACACAACTTGATTTTATAGATTTTGTAGCTCTTTTTCGGTCATTCAGGTAAGAACAATTTACTCCCTATTATGTACAATATAATTAATGTAAGAAAACAACCTTTTTAAGCTAATATGATATTCTAATCTTTAACATTCCCATTACTTCATAAGCTGCATTTTAAAGCATACATGGTACAAATAGAGTGAACCCTATTTATTTACACATCTGATATTTAACACTTATTTTCAATCTCCTGATTTTGAATTTTATAATTCCTTCATAATTCTCTTTTAGCTATTGAATTAAGAAACAATTATTTTGTTATATTATTCCTTTAATAATAATGACTCCACAGTTTGTTAAATTCCATCAGTGTGCCAATTATGGCAAGGTATCATTTTCCAAAAGTATTTTCATGTTTGTTCATTTACTAAACATTATAACAGAACAGGTTATTTGTTTACATATATTCACAATGCCCATTACTAAAAATTACTTGTGTATGTATATTCAATATCGTTCTTTTCTTGGATTGATCTTGATTACTGAAATTAATATGTTGCTAGAAGTGTTCAATTGTCTGCCTTATTTTCAAAATATATTAAGCATATATTAAACATAAAAATGTATATATGACTACAATAATGTCTAATACATTATTCAAGGATTACCAGATTATGAAATTATAATATTTAATATTTCAGACAATATTAAAACAATGATTGGCAGATGTGACTTTAAAACATAGCATTTCATATAACGTAATTTTGTGTTAAGTGTTTGTTTTAATGTTTTAGTTTGCGTGCAAGAAAGGACTTAAGAGACTTATTTGAACAACTGGCAATTACTTGTAGAAGTATGTCTGATAGCTCTCTAAATGATGCAAGTGTAAAAAGTTCTCCAGAGCATGCAACTAAACCTCCACAGAAAATAGGTAAACAATAATGATTTTTTAAAATTATTGACATATCACTTATTTGTTCCTTTCAGGATTCTAAAAAAAATCTAAAAATATAAGTGCAATATAAATTATTAAATTTATCATATTTTCTCTTTTATCAAATCAATCATATAAGTAACTACATTGACCATAACATTAAATTCATTTGTGGTGGCATTAACACAAAAGTAAAACTTTGGTGATACACTTTATTTAGTTGGTCAAAATTTAATAAATCATATACAATTTATGTGTTAAAATTTCTGATGCTTCATCTTATAGGATTGCTGACAAGGAACAGTTCACTTGACTTATATGAATATAAAACATCAGGAACATTACAGAAGAAGAAAATATTTGATGCAATTGCAGCAGCCAGTATTGTTTCAAACTGTGCAGGTGTAGATACATCAAAATCTCAGGTCATCACTTTGGCAACATTTTCAAAGTTTCTGGAGACAAGGCAAATGGAACAAAGAACAGAAGAGGAAATTAAATCACTTGTTCAGGTATTCATATACCATAGTAATTATTACTGCAACACAAGTGTTTCATAAAATAATAATATTTCATTGGAATTTTTAATATATGTTCAAAGTAGGATTGTACAGGTTTTCATTCCCTTGTTATATTTTTGTAAGAGTATAGAAGGTATATAATTGTTGAGATAATGAAACCAATGGATAGAATTTCAGTTGAATAATAGGAGGACTAAAATTTCTAATGACAATAAACTCTATTTGCCGTCAGAGATAAAACTCTTAAAATGAACTATATAATTTCCCAAGTCTATGCCTATAGTATAAATATAAAATCATATTCCATAAATCCTATAGAGAAGCACAAGCTTCAAGGATGTGGAACGAGTCAGAGATTTTACATGAGTTGCTTTATTAATATTAAAATATACTGCAATTATTCATTAATTTTTAACTTATAATAAGATTTTCTTAAGTTCTATACAGAAGACATGCAATTTGTACCTTATATATAAAATTGATAAATATTTTTACATCCTATACTAAAAAATTAGTGTTCTAATAATATTCTTTCCTAATTATGAGTAGAATGAGTGGCTTAGTAAGAAGTTAGTTAGTTCATATTTGAACTTGTTTGGATTTATTTTTAATAGTTTGATGGAGGTGGGAAGTTTATTAAATATGCTAATAGCATTGTAATGTACACCCTTTTGTATTACAGTTAGAAACTTCCCTTCCTTGTTTTTACTTCTGGTATCAAAGTCATGTATATCTGAGTTTAGTGTGAAGAGGTTGGTGTTATTAATAACAAATAACATGAGTGATTGAATATGCTGGCAAGTGAGTGTCAGTATTCCAGTTTTCTTGAAAAGTCCCGTACAAGATGTTTTTGGTGAGACCTGACATAATATTCTGACAGCCTTTTTTGAAGTTGAAATATTTTATCTTTGCATCTGATGCATTGCCCCAGAATATTATACCATATGTCATTATAGAGTGGAAATATGCAAAATAAACTAATTTTCTTATGTTAGGATCACTACAACTTGACATAATTCTAAGAGCAAAGGTTGCCGAGCCTAGTTTTCGTATGAGAATATTAATATGATCCTTCCAGTTTAATTTATTTAGTGTTTGTATTATTATTCTACAGCTCTGATTCATAAACTGGAAAAATGTTAGCCCACCTTTACTTCCTCATTAAATATTCCTAACTGTGCTTATGTCAGCAACTCAACAAAATTTTAAATTGCTATCTTAAAAGAAACCAGACTAGGAAAAATCAAATTTTTTCTTTGAATATTAATGTTTGTCACTAAACATTTTCCAACATTAAGTAAGTGTATAGTTTATCTCATCCTATGAAAGTTATTATATGAAAGGTGATGATAGTCATGTACAGGACTCATAAACTCCTATTTTTATTGAAGCATTTATAGATAATGAATCTGAATTATAATTTAATGATATCCCATATATAGAAAATGAACATTGTATTTAAATAAAACAAAAATATATGTAGGGTATTTGATTTTTCAAATTATACTTTATCCCATCCTTTACTCTAAATAATTAAATATGAAGCAACTGACTACATTCTGCTTGCTTGATAAACAATTACAATTAGATTTTTCCAATATGATAATACAAAATAAATATCACTTCAGATTTTGTTCAGATTAGAGAAACTAATTTAAAATATTGAATGATCATAAAGAAAACATATATCAAACAAATAAAAGCACTTTTGTTGTTTGAACATTAAACATGCAAACAAAACTTAAATAATTGCTGTTTAAAGTCTTGTGAATCTTGGACACATACACAACACACGTTTGGCCCATGCACCATGGAAATTCTTGGAAATATATATTATTATATAAAGAACTAAAAATTTATAACATTTGTATATCTGCTGAAGACACTTTTCTTTACAGAGACATGAACCAGATCCACTTCTAAGGGCTCAGAACTGTTTATCATTTGAAGGCTTTGCAAGATATATTATGGACAAAGACAATTATGCTTTCATAAGTGAAAGAATGGGTCCCAATGAAACAGAGATGGATCAGCCAATGTCCCATTATTATATTGCATCATCACATAACACATACCTTACTGGCCATCAACTTAAAGGAGAATCTTCTGTTGAACTTTACAGCCAAGTAAGTCTAAAATACTGATTCATTTCAGGAAAGCTATCACATTTTATCATTATCCCATCCAAAGAGTGTCTGAATGGTGTGGCAGCTAGCCACTTAGTCATATATGAAAATTAAAGAAAGTATGTGACATTATCAGAATTATTAACACAATTGATAAGGATAGGGAAGAGAGAAAGAAAGGTGGTGGCTTACCTGAAATTGAAGCTCAGTGTCACTATTAAGAGACACAGCAGTTGGCTTACCTTAAATCAATAGTAGGAGTCAACTGGCAGAAACATGTCAAACTTTCAAGATCCCCTTCTTTAAGACCATGTACAAACAGCTCAACATTCAGTCCAACTGTCCTGAGGAAGGGGGCTATTGGCCTTAAAAATTTGAAACTCTGGCAATGTCAGCCAAAAGTTTAAGTTAAATCAGCTGCTCTCTGTCACTCTTTCCTACTCAAATGAGTAAGTACATATAATTCTTACTAATTAGTCTAATAATGAGAGAGAGAGAATATATATAGTGGCAAGTTTGAATTAAGCATGTCGCTGATGAACGTGTCACAGCACTGGCTGCAACAAATCTTTATTTTATAGTTGTTCAATGTGTTAATTAATGGTGTATGGTGCATTGTTTATTTATTATAAATAATTATTATTTATCAGCATTACAATCCAGGGTGGGTTTTAGCCTTCTCAACGATTTTCTTCCACTCTCCCCTATCCCTCACGAGGTATCTTCATCTTTATACTCCCATGATCTTCATGTCCACTTCAACTCCTTCCTCCCATCTTTTTCAGGGCCTTCCTCTTAGTCTTTGTCCCTCATGTTTCCACAGCATAATTCTTTTAGATCATCCTGTTTTCCTCCATCCTCATCATATACCCAAACCATGCTATTCTTTTGCTCTTAATAAACCTTATAATGTTTGCTTATTTGATTAAATTTCCCAGTTCATGGTTCATTAGAATCCTGAGACTACCATCATTATTTCTCACATAGCTGAAAATCCTTCTCAAGATCCTTCGTTCAAAAGTGCCAAGGATTTTATCATCCATATTTGTCAAAGTCCAGGTCTCACAACAAGCCTTATAATGGTTTTATATATTTTAAGCTTCAGGTTGTTATTTGGTATTTCTGGCTTCATTAAGTTTTATATATGTAATAACATCTATTTCAGTTTACTATTCTATTTTAATTTCATTGGAAATTATATTAGATTTATTTCATTGTGATCCTAAATAAGTTAATTCATCCACATGATCAAAGAAAAAACTCTTCTACTTCAAGTTTCCACATCCTTTGATCTCCATATATTTAGTCTTATTTACATTTATTTCTAGGCCTTTTTTATCAGTTTCATTACTTAATTCAATTGTGACTTACTCTAAAGATCTGATCCTTCTGCTTATTATGGCTACATCATCAGCGTATGTACAAATTTGAACAGTTTTTATGCCCATGAAGCCTTTGTCTTGCACAATTATTAGTAGCGAAAGGTTCTGTATGTTCATTATTAACTCTTACTGTCACTTTAGAACTGTTCAATGTAGCTTTAACAAGTCTTATTAGCTTGGATGGTATACCAAGTATTGTAAGATGGTTTATTATGGTGTTAACACTGTCAAATGCTTGTTTAAAATTAATGTACTCATAAACTTTCTTATGTTTCTGTCATATTGTAAATAGATGGTCAAATTTTGAACGATTGGCCCTGAATCCACTCTGATATTCACCTAGTATCTCTTCAGCATACTGTTATACAGAACTTTATATGTTACCATATTATTTGAATTTGAGGCCAGTGTCACCACATTAAAATAAGGATAAACATTTTAATTCTCAGAGGTGTTAGCTTCCTCCTTTAGAAAACAGTATTGTAGGTCACACCTAAAAAAATTTAACTCATCTTCCTTCATAGAAAACTCGGCCTTCACTTTCAAGTAAGCCATATATCTTTCCTGTCAATGTCATTTACTTTGACATAATATATTCCTTAGTTGATTATGTGAAACAGTGTGGTAGTTCAATAGATTCTAAAAAAAATTTTCATATTATGCAATACAAAATAATTTATTTAATAAAATATTTACCTTTTTATAGGTTCTTCTAACTGGATGTCGTTGTGTTGAATTGGACTGTTGGGATGGAGATGATGGTTCACCCTTAATTTATCATGGACATACATTTACAACAAAAATTCCATTTCGCTCAGTTGTTGAAGCTATAAATAGAAGTGCATTTGTCACATCGCCATATCCAGTTATTTTATCTATTGAGAACCATTGTTCAATTCAACAGCAAGCTAGGATGGCTCAAATATTTCTGGTATGAAATTTACAATTAATACAATAGTAATATATGTTTTCCCATATTTCATTATAAATTATTTATATGATATACTTAAGTTTAAGCTAAAATAAAAGTAAAATACAAATAAAAGCATAAGATCCTGGGCTCAAGGGAAGGTATTAAATCGATAGATGTATTTGCTTTTTATTTTGTTTTTAATAATGGATAAAATAGTATCATATAAGAAATTAGAGTACTGCAATTAGGGTCACATGGACCAAAATTCAATCATTTTTAGACATTTCATACTAATGATAGTCTTCACAACAATAATAATTGCTATGATTTGGTAAAATTTTCTAACAAATTAATTTTAATTTTGTGTAAAACAAAAAATCTTTAATTATTGATTCAAGTAATTACATGAAGAAATAAGAATTGAAGATGGCATAATGGATTCTTGTAGAACCTAGGATATAGAAATAAAACATTTAAGAAAAATATTAGTTATGTGTTTTTCATTATGCCATTAAATCAGAAAATATCAATGTAAAACCCAAAATTTGAATGAAATATTTTACTCCTGTCAATTTTTATATGGCATCTTACCAAGCCATGAAAATGCATGAATGTCTTGTTTTAACAAATAGCAACTATTTGTATAATAACTGATTATAAAATTCATTGTAATTATTATCTTTTTTTACAGAGTGTATTTGGTGATAAATTAGTAAACAAGTTTCTGTTTGAGCCAGATTTTAGTGATGAATGTCAGTTACCATCTCCATCACAACTTCGTTATAGAATATTAATTAAAAATAAGAAACTGACTGCAGATATTCCTACTTGTCCCTCAAGTTCTGCTGCAATAACAGCAGCTGCAGGAACAACAAGACATGGCAGCAGTTCTCATACACCAGTTAGAAGTACAAGTGGTTCAGGAAAGCAACCGTCTTCTGGCAGAGCCAGTTCAATAACTAGTGGTGGTTCTGCCAATGATGATTTCAGTGATGATGAAGATGATGATGACGATGATGATGATGAAAACCTCGATGGTAATATACACTATTGTAACAATTTAATCTAGAAATACTTGTAAATTATTACACAACTTTTAACATGTTGCTATTCTTCTTGTTTATACCATTATTTTATTGTGCTCATTGTATAATTCAAATGAATGTAAGAAACATTAATGCTGATTTGTTAAATATGAAGTTAATTCCAATCTTATATTTTCATATTGTTTTTATCCTTTTTAAGTATTCATTTTAATAAGGTATTAATATTTCTGCCATTAAACTTTAATTTTTATAAACTATCATTTATTATCAGAGAAACTGCTCGGCCTTTTTGGAGCTGAAGACAAATCTATCAACAAGTCAGTATCAATGGGCCCATCAAGAACGGATTCCATGTCGAGTCACGAGAGCATCCTCAAGCTCGACAGAACCGCTTGGGTCGGAGGACAACAAGTGCCTAAAGTGACCACCAAGAGTCAAAACATTGATCCTTGGAACATGGATGATGAACAACCACCTTTAAAACCAAAGAAGCAAAGTAGCCAAATAGCAAAAGAACTTTCTGATATGATTGTTTATGTTCAGGTACATATATTGTGTTAGTGTTATATATGAAGGTTATTACAGTCGCAATAGCACAAGTCAAACATTTATGCCTTTAGCTTGAGCCATAAACTTCATTGTTGTATTAATAATAATTTTCATTATACTTCTGAGCAATTTAGTTCCAACCTTTGGTAAAGATATTCTCTTATTCCAATTTTCCATTTAACAACTAGTGTTGCTGTTGCGGTAATCAGACTTAAGACTGCTATGATGCAACCCTCCGTGCTAACCTGGTCTGCAGAAGCCTTTTCACTCCTACATAGCTACCACATCCTTCCTAACTGCTTAGTTTAATCCCTTCTTGGCCTCCCTCTTCTGTTCTTACCCACACACTTCCCTCTAATGTAAATTTTACAAGACCATGTGTCAAAACATGGCGTATTAAGTGTCCCTTCTTTTGGTCAAAGTCTCTTGCCCTGTTTAGAACTTCCACCCATTGATTTTCAGCATTCTCCTATAACACCACATTTCCAAAGTTTCTATTCTATTTCTGTCTACAGCTCCAATCAGCAATGTTTCACACCAATATAATGCCACACTCCATACAAACACTTTTAATGCTGATTTCCTAATATCCATACTTATTATATACTAGCCTCTTTATGTGAAAGCCTTCCTCGTCCGTGCAATTGTACTCTTTATGTCTACTATACTTCTACATACTACATTCCATCACCTTGGTTTTCCCTCTACTAATCCTCATGTTGTACCCCTTCCTCCAGGATCACATTAATGCCATTTATTATGTTTTCCAAGTCTTCTTCTGACTCCCCTAATACCACAATATTGTCAGAAAACCTTACGGTTTTTATGTATTCTCCTTGCAGTTTGATTCCCTTTCTATTTTAGTATTCAATTTTATTTATTGCCTGTTCCATAAATAAGTTCAAGAACATGAGCGACAGATTGTCTAATTCCTTTCTTGATTAGCTTTATTTTCTTGCCCTTCAATTCTAATTACTGCTGACTGCTATCTTTAGAGAGAATGGATATCTCTTTTTTATCTATTTTAATCCTGTCATATCCAAAACCCTTAATAGTTTGTACCGGAAACATTTTCAAACGCTTTTTCTAAATCTACAAATGCCATGAACTTAGGCCTGTTTTTTCTTATCCTCTCTTCTAAAATTAGACGCACAGTTAACGTTGCTTCTGTGGTCCCTCCATTTTACAAACAACTAGCACCCACAGTAAAAAAATACAGCTTTAATTGCCTCATTTCTTTTGTAAAAATTTGATACGACTAAATTATAACTATCTGATTCTCAGCAATTATCTGAATGTTTCATCTGTATCTCTATCACTACCTATGTCCATTACAGGCCATCAAATTCCGCGGCCTGAACACAATCAGCCCCAACAGCTCCGTAAAGTGCAAGCAGCGGGCGGCAGGTGGTAGCACGCCGGCCGCCGCGAGTGTGGCCCTCAAGAAGAGTAGCATCGGAGGCATGACGCCGCCCACGGTGGTCGCAGGACCAAGCACGGCTCCCGCTACACCCACGGCCCATGTCACCTCGTCCGTGTCGGCATCGTCGAGCATCGCGGTGCCCTTGGAGCCTCCTCCGCCAGCACCACATCCGTTCGCGAAGCAGCGAGCCACGCCTAACGTGAACCATCCGTGCTACCAGTGTTCTTCGCTAAACGAGAACACGGCAAAGAAACTCTGCCGAAAACAGCCTCACGCGCTAGTGGCTCACACAGAGACGCAACTTATGCGCACCTATCCGGCGGGAATGCGCATCGATTCGTCCAACTTTAACCCCGTCATTTTCTGGGCATTCGGCATCCAGATGGTGGCGCTCAACTACCAGACTGAGGACGCAGCGTTGCACATCAATGCGGCCATGTTCGAACAGAACGGACGTTGCGGCTACGTGCTCAAGCCGACAGTCATGTGGGACCGGACTCACATGATGTACCGACGGTTCAATCCTTGGGACAAAGAGTTCGACGGCCTCCACTCCTCTCATCTCATACTAAACGTAGTTTCCGGACAGTACGTGTGCCAAAGCAACCTCCAAGCCAGTACCTTCGTCGAAGTGGAAGTCGTGGGAATTCCGGTAGACTGCAATAAGCAAAAGACCAAGATAGTGCAGAGGAACGCGCTCAATCCGATCTGGAATGACACGTTCTTCTTCCAAGTAATGTTCGGGGACTTGGCGTTCTTGCGTTTCAGCGTGTTGGACGCGAACACGAACCACCTCCTCGCGCAGCGTGTGCTACCGCTCAAGTGCCTGAGGCCAGGCTACCGCCACGTGCGTCTGCGCTCACCGCAGAACCAGCCTTTGCAGCTCTCCACTCTGTTTGTGTACTCCCGCACAGAGGAGGAAAGTCTGGACTACAACGGCCTCTCCCTGGAGAATGGCGACGCCGTACAGGCCAACAAAAGCGGCGTGGGTGTCGCAGGGACCAACAGGATCGCGCGCCATAGTCGCGAACTGGCTCCAGACGCCGTTGTCGCAAAGGACCAACCCGCCGTCGGCGCTGTGCCCCTCAAGAGGCGCATGTTCTTCCTCATGGTGTACGGCGTGGTGCCGGACGAGCCGTACACAATCCTCAAGATAACTCAAGAGAGCACTACGCAGGAAGTAGTTTTGCAGGCGTTGCAGAAAGCGGGTCTGGGCGCTGATCGCGTTCACGACTACATTTTGGTAGAGGAGGTGGCTCGTAGTTGGGAGAAGAAAGACAGGGACATACCGGCCACGCAGCGTGTGCTGGACCTGCAAGAGCGACCGCTTCAGGCGCAGGCGCAGTGGCAGGGTGAGGGCCGCTTCTTGCTGAAGCGCATGGGCGACGACCCCAGCAGCCGAGCATGGCTGTCCTCCATCCGCAGCACGGCTGGTCGTGAGCGCCGTATTACGGGGCCCTGCGAACCGCATCAGGACCAGCTCCGCACCTGGGAGGAGGCCGACACCTTCCTGGTCTGCGTGTACAACGTCTCTCCAGAGATCCCCTACGCTATCCTCAAGGTGAGAAACACGATCAGTCTCATGTTTCGATTCATACAAGTTATTTTTCATAGATTTAACAATTACAATTCTTCCATCCTATAAACAAGGTAGTTCACGAAAAACTTGCCCCGAGTAACTCGGTCAGTTCATTTATTGTTATTTAATCACGCTAAATACGTTGCGATTACATAAGTGCGTAGACTTCAATACCATTCATATTGGGTAACGTATTTAGAAACATACATACGTCTGTAAATACACATGGTTGTAATATATGACTATCTTCAAACTTCTGTAATACATTATTATTCTTATACATCAAACATAATCTATAAAAAAATTATATTATATGTGTCTCTAGTTTGAGACTGTCGGGCTGCTCCAAGCGGAAACAGACGATAATAGATTTACTGTTCCTGTAAGAGATGGTTAAGAGATGTACAGCTCATATCCACTAGTATATTTCGTTCAGTATAGATTAGAAATACGCTGCGGACACCAAAGCGACTACTGAAGGGTTTCAATTAATTTATTTTAATTAAATGTAGTCACGGTGGAATTTAATGGTCGCTAAGTCAGGTGACGTGACAGTAGTGTGCTTTACTGTCCAGAGGAGATTAGGTATGTCTCCGTATTTACGTGGAATACAGTGTAGGCATTTGTTTGGCAGGTCCCGCTGAGTTCGTGCGCTCAGGACGTGCTGGCGCAGGCCCTGGTGAAGGCCCGCCGCATGGAGGATCCGACGCGCTTCGTTCTGGTGGAGGAGCTGGAATGGGGCAGCGGCGGCGGGGGCGGCGGCGGCGGGGGCAGCGGGAGCGCGCGCCAGCAGCGGGTGCTGGGCGACGACGAGAACGTGTACAGCACTCAGGCGCACTGGCAGACCCTGGGCAGGTTCATCCTGCGGGAGCGCGAGCGGGCCACGCCGCCGTCGGGGCGCCGGCATCGCGTGGCCGCCAACCTGCGCACCGCGACGCTGGAGCGCCTGAGCAAGGGCTTGGCGGCGGCTGCGGGGAAGGTGCCCGTCCAGGAGGCCCTCAGCGACCCCACCACGTCGCGTGTGCGCTCCAAGTTCCCGGTGAGCAGCAGCGCCGAGGGGGGCGGCAGGCCCGCCCCTCAACAGCACCGGGAGGTGCACTCGGAGGGCGAGACGCTCAGCGACGACGATGTGCGCGATCTCGACCTCAGGACCGCCGTCTCCCGCCTCAAGAAAGTGTCTCTCAGGAAACTCAGGGTGTGGAAATCCTGAGTGGAGCGTGTTTTTATAAACGTCGCTAGCACAAATGACAAAGAAACCCCACCGTAAGAGAACCGAAGCGATCGATTCGTAACGAACTATCGAATTCTCTAACAAAAATCGTTTCCGTAAAATATGGGATATTTTTTTAATACTTAACCAAAGTTCGTTATTGTAACATATCTGCAATATTTTTGTTTTACGTTTAGGTACTAATTTTCCTACCGGAGTGAGGAAATCCCATTTTCGTTGACGATTGTGGGAGGTGGATTACTTGTACTTAGTCTCGATTGGATAGTAATCTTGACGTTTCGTTGTCGCCCGAGTCTAGTCGTAAGAAACTTTCTGTGATACTTTTACGTATTGTTGTATTCGCGTACGATACCTCGTCTCATGAGTTTCGATCGGTCGCGCTTCCGTAAATTGTGCGTACGCTTCGTCGTCCACGATTTTCCGCCATTACGTTAACCGCGTTCGTAACGTTCCGTTTTTCGTTTTCCGCCTCGTTTGTATCTCGAATGCAGGGTATAGCTGTAAGGTCCGAAGTGACCGAACGGAACCGAATAAATTAAAGCTTTATTTACTCTGAACTAAATTACGTGTTCCGCGTTTACGTTTCCGCTCTTTGTTTCGAACCGCCGGACGAAACCGTACTTTTGGATTTCTTCTACATATTGGTAACAAATTTTGGGAGATCCCCGACCGTCAGGGTCGGTGACAGGTTCTAACATTTTATAGTTTGCTTCTGCGCTAATATCTGGACGAAATGCTGAGTGTTTCATAACTGCACATTTTGATTTATTACGGATCGTAGATAACGAGACTCGGATGTTTCCGTAATTCGGTCGAGATGTTATTCTGTAAAAGTATTTAAAATGCGTGACAGATATATCATCTATTGCCTAAATTGTATCGTGGATGATTGCTGTTTCCTTGTTAAATGGTATGAATGTTGAAAGTTAACTGTTGACGAGGTTTTAAATGAATATATTCTTTTTATCACGTTTCATAACTTTTATTACTTTATGTAAATATATTTATACATAAATTATTGTTGCCAGAGATTTAATTATATCATCAAACAGTTGTATCATAACAGCACAGATGCCTTCCTATCGAATAATTAGAATTTACTTATTTTTCTAAGTGTCGATATACTACGATTACATTTGTCGTGAAGACGTTACTTTTAGCGTTGACGTTTGCCGTAGATTTTATTATTTATTTTTTTGTGAATGTGTTGGACACTACAGTATTATTATCGTAATTATGTTACGTCTATCCTGTAAACGTATGGCTCTAGCAACGTTTCTATGAGAAGCATAGTTCCCTTAATTTTCTATGGCTATTTTTCTCAACGAGGCTTCAATCGTTAACAAAATTTGAGGAAAGAAAATATTTTTTATTTTAATACTTTGACCATGCACAGCATGCTGAAGTGTAAAGGATGTATTTCAACACAAAATTTTTCATATCTGAATTATCATGGATGCAGTACATATTTAGAAGTGTAATTAGTTCACATATATACAAGACAATCAAAATATTAGTATTTTATCTATAACTATCCTTGGTGTTATTATGTAACTTTATTACAAGTTGCATTGGCTGTGAAAAGTGTGGTGTGATATTAAAACCCAAGTGGGAAAAAAAGTTGAAATAGTTCAAATAGATGAATTCTTCATCACTGAAGAAAATCTGAGCTAAATTTATTCACATTCTTCACATATAGTTGTAATGCTTCCTTTATACTTACACTCCTACATATGTAACATAGCTATTGGTTTTTACATGACCATAATGTTAAATTATAGTAAAGAACCATTAACATCTGAAGCTCAAGTTAACATGTTCACAGATTTAAAAAATAAACGAATACAACTTTTTGAAAACTGTACAAATGTGTGAAATGTAATTATATCTTTCCCAGAAAGAATTAGAAAATTAAATTATTGAACACAATACTAGGATAATATTTCATAACACATCACCTACTAAACCTAGCAGGAATATGTAGTTAGCATCTTCTTTGCTTACAAATACTAGTCAGAATTTAGTTCAGGGCAAGCCACCAAATTGGCCGGTGAATTAGTATTGTGTACTACATAGGTCATCACAGTATTCCCCAGTATAAGTTATTCTCGTCAAGAATAAAGGATGCGATCAAAAAATTGTAATACTTTGTACTAAATTATAGCGATTGAAATTTCGTCAATCCTAAATAGAGCTGCGCCTTTCTGTAATAGCTTGAAACATTTAGAAGAATGAGGTGTGTTTGTTTGATTGAAATAATTTCACTCAATGTAATTGTGAAATTAAGCACAAATGTGATGAAATAATATATTGTTCTCTTGACCAGTAAATAATATCACAGCACAAGAAGTGGTTAACTTTTGCACAATTTCTAATCAGAGTTCCTTATTACTTAATTAGTAGCTGACTGATCTAAAACATGTTAATATGGAGGCAGCTGAACCCTAGCTGTATTTTAAAAAGATAGTATACTGTACCGTGCATGTGTTCTCTTATAACGTGTGAAATGTACAGTGTTTGATACATCCTTTTTCATCAACACATTTTTTAGAGTCACCGATGACCACTTGAGACCCAAAAGACCAATGAAAGAAAAAATTTAGTTACTTTACATATGTCTTTTCTATTAAAATGAGAAAATGCTAAACTCAATGATAATACAACACATTGTAATTGAATTACCTCAATTAATAAATGTATTTGATATACATATTCAGACTGATTGATAAATTTAAGTTTTAAAAATTGAACGGTATCTCTGTATGAAAACTTTTTTGACACCATACTCTCTAGTTGTAAAACTTTATTATTTGAAGTTTTAAGCTATAACTGGCTTTTGTAATATACATTAATTCATTTTTGTTTATTTATTTTTATCATTTGGAAACAAAATTATCAAAAAAATAAAGAATCTGTGCAAAGTAACTTACATGTTTATATTTTCAAAAACTATAAGAAATCAATGTCAGATTTTCAGAATAGCATATTAAATGTCGAATCACTAAATATCCACTCTTTCCATATCAAAGTGTTGCTTGTAAATAATTTTCCACTTTTATATATACATAAATATAAATATATGTATATCTTGTTCTTGTTTCCTTTATGTCAAAGAATTTTTTCACGCAGCTGTAATTAGGCATATATTTGATATATTGTTCCGAATATACTGCTCCCTTGGTACATATAATAAATGACACATAACATCAAACTATAAATTTGCATTCGAATTTCTTTAGTAGTATTTTTCCTCTCCAATAAATTAATGTACATCTTATTGTGAGTTGAGAATTGATACTTAATTCTAATGTTGGCTGAAACGTATGTGCTCATGTGCCATGAATTAATTTAGGAAGAATTACTTGTTTCTTAATTTTAAGAAACTTTTAAAATGCTATACTTATAGAGACCGAGGACCATTCAGGACAGGACACGCACCATGCTACCAAAAGTTGGAGTATAAAGGCGACGCTCAAACTGCAGGACGGCACTTTCACTTGAGATAGATGGCAGTGAGTTATGTTTAACTTAACCAAGGTGGAAACCCAAGAACTGCTATCCAGAATATACACCGGCGAAAATCTTCGATCCAGAGCACTGCAATACATTCTTTGTAGCTCGAGAATCCTGTCTGGAATGATAAATGGGCATGCGCAGCATTTCGTTTCAGTTCCCTGCTCATCCAAGAACTAGTTGTATGAGCTACAAGAAACATAATTGGACCGTATGTGCTGTGTTTCTGGAACGGAATAAAAACAGATATTGACCGGCCAATCAGTTACAAATGTAAGTGATTCTGCGTCGGGATGATCTGGCTGCATGAGTCACGCATTGGGCTGAAACAGTCGAGACCTCTCTAGAGTTCAACTCTGCCTTCACCAATGGCCCGCAATTTAATGAATGACTCAGCGCCAAACTTCTTTTCATTTCGCCTCGTTTGGCTCAGAATTTTCCTCCTCCCTTTTCTAATAGCCAAACAGCTGAAATTTTAAATAGCAACCACGGTTAGAATTTACAAAATTACAGCCAATAACTGTTATGTTTTCTTTGTATATTTACGTGATAATATTGCAACGCACCCCCCCACCCACGCGTGATGCGGAGTCTTACTGTAGGGGTTTGCTTACGTTTTGATGTTTTCAATTCTTGAATTTACTCTTTTATTGAGATAAGGCTATGAATATGTGTTGGAGTAACAAGTATTAGAGACAATATCTTAAGAACGATTTATAACTTCAATTTTCGCCCATAATATCACGAGATTTATGTCTCATAAATGGAACTAATTTCAAATTTATTATAATCTGTTGACAATAAAAACGTGCTTATGTTATTAAATAATCGCAAAATAAACTCACTACATGTTTAAATGCTAAACCACTAGTGTCTACAGATAAAGAGTGTGGTTGAAAAAGAAACATGGAGGTGACGACCCTCCTTCAGAATTTTCGGCAATAATTATTATTCATACTCAGACCCAAGAATCCCAATTTTATAATGATGCTGTAATTGATTTTGTTTGATTAAATGGATATGACGCATATTTGTGTTATCCTCGTAACCTCTAGCCTTAGATGGCCTTCCTTAAGATTAAGGTAATCGTTTCTTTTAGGAGGCGAATGATCTATATTAAGAATGTTGTTTCATACGATTGGAATTCGCATAAACAAGCATTCATCAAAACAAGACCTTAAAAGGGAGTTTCTTTTCTAAGAAAACTATGTCATTTTATTGGAACAACTTAACTGAATAAAATTCTTAGTCAGAAATTTGTCTAGTTCATCTAGTGTATCTCTTCAATAACAAATATGATTTTTTTCGATCATGTTTATATTTTTAAATGTCAATAAAAGCCTCTTCCGATTATATTCAATGCGTTCATTATAAAGTTAAGCATAATTGTTTGTACGAATAGAAAATTCTGTACGAACAAAATATATGAAATTCCTTATAAAATGTGCTTTTTTTGTTCGTACAGCGTTATAAGCAACTAATTACATTAAAACTACATGTCTCATAGAATAAATAATATATTATTAGTCACGTTTTACCTTCCGATGCTTAAAAGTTCTCTGATTGATGAGGAATACGATATTAGGAGCCTTTTGAACGTCAATTTTCTTGATAGCATTCACGAAGAGACGCAAGGCTTCCTAATATTAAATATTTGGAAATATACAATAAAGTATCTAAACTGAGTGCTAAGAAAACAGGCAATGTACCTGAAGAAAGAAACAAAGGTTGCATAAATTTGGGGTGGCATTGATTTTCCTCGCCTGTCCTTGTTTGTTTTGGGTTACGTTATTGTTAAATTATTAATTTTAACCGACCTTCATCAGGTTTTATATTTCCAATTGTTAATGAATATGTCGTAATCATTCCCTGTTGTGAAATTATTATTTTTATATTTAGCCAATAGCATTCAACTGTCTTAGTAATCTTGTGATTTAAGAAAATATCAAAAACCTTTATTTTCATTAATTAAAACATCTTCTTCACCTTCTAGGACCAAAGAAACTAAGAAATGTCACTGTAAATGTTTAAACTTTAGCATATTTACATCCGGAAATTGTATATTTAATCCGATATGTTAATCCATTATGGAAGCAGATTTCACGCTCCTCGAATTACATTAATTATATTCATAATTTGACTCAGCTTTCCTGAAAATGAAGTACTAATGTAAGTATTCCTCGTGATCGTTTGTCTCCACGCGAATCTGATCATAATGGCTTTTTATGGCCGGACGCAGATTTTGTGGTCTGATTGTTCAAGGTGACTGTCGACTTTCACTCTCTAGTTCAAAGACCTCACATTGCGCGTGATCTCTTCTAAAAAAAACTTCCGTGAAAGCGAAACCATAACTGTGGAGATTAGTTCTGGCGTAATGTGTTTTCTCCGTAGAGAAGCGCGGATAGGTTAAGAGTTTTAGTCTGGATTTAGAAAAAGAGTATTGAACAGAGTGATATTCCCTGTTGGGACAAATATTATACGATACCCACTAAGGTTGTCAAGTTATTTCTAAAGCACTTGACCGTGTAACACTGCTGGAAAAAATGTGACTTGTGCCTTGGCTCTTATTTATGAAGCAGGATTCAAACAGTAATATTGATATACAAGTACATTAATAAAAACAATGGAATACTCTTGAAGAAATCGTTAGTAAATCATTTGGTTTAACTCTGAAATTTTAAAAAAATCAAAATAAATTTGTAACGAAATAAATAAATAAAAATACGGCCAAATAATTCAGCAAATAAATTTAATTAACATAAATACAAAGTTTCATCCAACTTTGTGGACTTCTTCAGGTAAGATAAGGAGATAGTCCGTGGCACCAAATCATTCATAACGTATTTATTTCATCCATTACAAAATGAATTACTCTCTTTACCTACTCTCTGACTCGTGTCATTTTATTTCTCAGTAGCCAATATTTTTTTCTCGGACACACTATTTAACAAATTACAACTCCAAAATAGACAATTAATTTAATGAGTATAATTTTTGGTACAATCCACAATATTACTTCTATAAGGAAATTCGTGAAATTTCCACTGTCAATATTAATCTTCATTATTGATTGTTTAAATATTTCTTCAATCCAAACTTCAAGTTTAAATAATTCACAAATTTAACTCTTACTTTCTTCTAGTGATTATTATTTAAGCCCATACATTTATATGCAGGCATATCTAAACATTATTTACAAGTTTAATTTTAAAAACTGAAATTCCGAGTGATAAGAATATTCTATCAGGATGAACATAAAATATTTTAAACATGCTAAAAAATATTGTATGCGTGTTAATTATACACATTGTTACATATTTTATTAAAATATAGTTGAATTTCCATTTGCGTTTTTAAATTCAAATGTTAATAATTATATAAAACTGTTCTACTTCATATTGTTAATCAGGTTTTATATTCAAATTTTAGGTTTCAACCTACCAATTTTATGTTTTGTTTTTGGTTAACAGGCTATATGAGGGTGATCCTGA
This sequence comes from Eucriotettix oculatus, assembly GCA_034510155.1. Taxonomy (NCBI): domain Eukaryota; kingdom Metazoa; phylum Arthropoda; class Insecta; order Orthoptera; family Tetrigidae; genus Eucriotettix; species Eucriotettix oculatus. Next base: position 65,194,032 of record CM067379.1, on the reverse strand, counting down.
AACAGGCAACTCCCCTTTAATAGCATAGGAAGGGAATTGAAAAGGGGGGGTGCGGAAGGTAGAGCAATAAAATTAGTCCTTTAGAATGAATTGTGGAACTAAATATATTAATTTTTTATTGGAACTCATTATATTTGAACAATTGAAGTTGAATATGGTGTACAGTCAAAAACTCATTCGACATATAAATTAAATGAACGCTTGAAGAAAAAAGTTTTGACTTAGGAACTGATTTAAAGGTGGAATGGGATTGCATTAAATTAACAGAAACAAATGAAGTTGTAAGATAGTGTAATAATTTTTTCGACATGAGGATTATTTTTAGCAATGTGAGGATTCAACTGCTTAGCATTTCAATAATTTCGATGAAAAATACAAGCTTGTTACCAGAGTAAAAATAAATTCCAAGTTACTAATCGAATTAATTTAGTTCGGGCCTAGAGTGAAACCTGTATCGAATTTCAGAAAAATTATTAATATATATGAATAGTAAAATGTGTTATAATAAGGTGTTAGTATGTTGCATAAGGTTCAGAGCTTGGGTGTTGAAACTGAAGTGTGTTTTGGAATTGTTTCCGATAACGAGTAACAAACAGCCAGGAATTACCTACCAAACAATCTCCGGAATCCGAGGTGCAGTGAAAATTATTAATAAGAGCGTAACAAGCTTTTTAGAAGTCTGAAATATTTATGCTAACTTGAAATATATAAAATGTGCAAAATGTACATTTTTTCTGTTGCGGCATGGAGGTTTATACCAGAAAGTGAATTTTGAAACATCTACATCTATGTCACATTTACTGTTTTCTAATCGTAATCTTTTTATATATTTTTTGCGTGCTTAAATGCAAATAAAATTTTCATTACATATCATTTGTACGTAAGTCTAAATAAAAGCTTTTCAACAATGTCTTGAAAGCAGTAAATGATGAATAATCGAGACGTACCTTTCAGATTGCTGAAAATTACAGAGGACTTAAACGTGAAATTTGTGAGTCACTAACAGGAAAAACCTTGGTGTTTGTAAATTATGATACGCTACGTATCTTAATACGTCACTTTGAAATGTCATGTATCTGGAACAAATGCGATAACTCTATACTATTTATCGAGCGTGACGTAATAGATTTAAAATTGACAGTTTCAAATAAAATGGCTCATAATATTTTATACAATGGGCTTCTGACAGGTATGAATTCAATAATGTGAATACGTCCCGATAATTTTGTTGGTATCATTCAACTTATATATTGAACAGGCGATGAAGAAAGTTAAAACGGAATACTGCAAGAAGAAATAAAAACCCTACGCTTTTTCGATGACTTTTTTTGTCAGTTTTTATAGTTGCTTCAACTGCTAGGTTATGTGCACGGTTAGTGAAACGTATATCAATTTAGAGGTTTCTCAAACATCCAAGACCATGGCAGGATTCAAACCCGGGATGTCTGTGTTGTAAGGCAGCGACCACAGAATCACAGGAGAGCCGATGGCATTGTAGTATCAGAGGAGTCAGAAGAAAAATCTGAAAACGTAACGGTATGAACGTGGTCCTGGAGAAAGAGTTCCAAATGAGGAATAATAGAGGGATGCTTGGGAAACAGTTGAATTACAAAGGGGGTTAGATTGGGAAGGGCAGCATAATAACTAGGGATGGTAGAAGTATACTAGACTTAAAGAGTAGGATAGCACAGGCAAGGAAGGCTTTTGCGATAAAGAGGAATTTACTTACGTAAATGTAAGCGTTGCTAAAAATGTTCGTAATGGAGCGTGGCGTTATACGGATGCGAAACGTGGACGATAGGAGTTGCGGAAAGGAAAGGATAGAAGCCTGTGGAGAATGCTAAAAATCAGACGGGTGGATATAATCACTAACGAGGAAGTTCTAAACAGACTAGGAGAAAAGCGAACAATATGGAGGACGTTGACCAAGAGGTAGATTAAAGGGCCACTTTTTAAGACATGAGGGTCTTGTAAAGTTAGCATTAGAGGGAAGTGTGTGGGGTAAAAACAGAAGAGGGAGGCCAAGGATGGAATGCGGTATGCTGATTAGGGACGATGTGGGATGTGTTAGTCATGTGGAAATAAAAAGGCTTGCACAAGAGAGGTTAGCATGTAGGCTTCCATCAGGCCAGTCTTAGAACGGAAAACCACATCAACAACATCGTTAACAAAGTCAAGTAATGGTTTACTCTATTTTTTAAAACGCAAAGTCATTAAAGAATGCCTTTAACTACTTATTAATCAATTTATTTTCATTCCATCTATACCAAATTAAAATTGAAGTGTCTGTCTCTCTGACTGTCAGTATGTTTGTCTCGAATAGGATTCGAAACGGCTGAACGGATATAATAAAAATTTGAGGGTTGAAAAACAGGAGATTTAACTTAAATAGTGCATATTTCATTTCAATATATTTCAGAAGATATGTATGATATATATTGTTTTTTTCTTCCGTACGTGCATTCAAGCATCCAAAAGTAAATGCGGGTAGCCTATGCACTTGATCTGTTTATGTTCCGAAAGTTTTAACGGATTTCAATGAAAAATCAGGGATTGAAACAGGAATTTTTATTTAAATTTTTTCGTGTAAGGTTCATTCAGAAGATATTAATGTAAATATTTATAAATTCATTGAATTTCCGCGCGAAAGGTGGTGTGAAAACCAACTGAAAGTTTAGTCCTATTAAGCGTTCATCCCACTTACTGTGTAATTATAAACCTAAATTTGGCAGCATGAGAAAGACAAGAGGGGGAGAGAGAGAGAGTATTCTCAATCCATCTAGGATTCGCGTCGGTATTAACCTATTGTTGGCAGAGAGCTAACTCCCTGGGAAACAATAAACTTCTTTGGATCGTCGATACGATACATACGTCAATTGTGTTTCACCTAAAGAGATGCTGAAAGTAAATCTAGCTGTGTTTCGCCGCTCGACAAGCAATACGACTCTATCAATAACACATATTATTGGATGTAATGAAGTATAACTAGACCGTCCACGAAGTCAAATTTATGCATACGTGTACCCCGAAAAAAATTCCATTCACCTGCAGTAATACTAATCCGTTTCAATTAGTTCTGAAAACACCAAATATAAGTCGCGAGAAATAACAAGTCATATGCGATATGCAGGAAGAGAAGAGAGAAACAGATTAACGTCGTCAGTGAGGAACCATCATTTGGAGGAAAGCTGGAGTAATACTACTATCATGTTTAATAACATTATTACGAACACAACGTGCAGACAGCGATAAGACTATTTCTGGCACCCTGTTCTTATCATCTCTAATCTTTTCCAGACGAGTATTTTGGTACAGAACATTTCCCTAACTTAACAGAATATATATCCTTGCAAAATGTTTTCAGGACAGTTTTTATTATATCAAGTTGCCAAACTAAAGATTCATGTTAAACTGAGTTCTATCCTACTCACACTCTAGGTGGACGACTACGCACCGTATTATGAGACCGAAACATCAATCCAGTTTTATTGCATCTCTAGTCTCAAATATTGCACAAATTATTATGATAATTTCAGTATAACAACTCATCAAACGATATAAAAACCATTACAATTAACATCGAAACAGAGAATTAAGTCCATACTCAGAAATATTTCAGTGTATTCAAATCATCATAAATATTGATAGCTAAAACTATGTGATGTCTCAGAAATTTGAATCTTATGTGTAATTTAGAGAATTGAAGACAATAATACGTTTTACAAAAAAATTATCTTATTATTGTGGTAATAAGTCCTAAGACTGGTCTGATGCAAACCTCGATGCTAACCTTTCCTGGACAAGCCTTTTAATTTCTTCATAACTAGTTCACCCCACATCCTCCCTAACCTTCTTCGCGTATTCCATCCTCGGCCTCCGTTCTAACCCCACACACTTCCCTCTAATGGTAATTTTACAAGACCCTCATGTCTCAAAACGTGGCCTGTTAATCTATCCCTTTTTTTGGTGAAAGTCCTCCAAATTGTTCTCTTTTCCCCCATTCTGCTTAGAACTACCTGGTTACTCACGCTATCCACCCATCATATTTTCAGCATTCTCCAATAACACCACATTTCGAAAGTTCTATTCTTTTTCTGTCTGCAACTCTTATCGTCCACGTTTCGCACCTATATAGCGCCATGCTCCATACGAACATTATAATAATGATTTCCTAATATTCATATACCCGTGTTTTGTCTAATATATAATTATGTAGTCAGAAAATCATACAAAATGCCTTCATTGGCGACTTCATTTTATATTTGTTATTATATTCAATAAATCAGACTTTTTTATAACGTGATAAGTGACATGATGAAATTAATAATCGTTCACTACATTACTAAATAGAATAAGTTATTTAATAAGAATATTATCTACCTGCCTTAAATGGTAATACAGGAAACCAAATACAGGATATTGTTTATTTTCGGGTAGGTAGAAAAACAAATTTTTTATATTAAATAATTATATAAATAAATTTTTTAATTACTAATAGATAAAACAAAAGCAGGAAATTTATTTTCGTTCAGATAGAAAAACAAATTTGGCATACTAAATAACCCATGGCCCACTGCAGATTCTATCGCCTAAGCGTTCTATTAGTTACGCAAGTGTAATGTATGAGATCCCCACTGTTTGCGTGCCAACTGAGGCAATTAGTTTTGGCTCGTGCTTTTCACGCGTCAATTGAACAAACTTTGCCAGAGAAACAAGGATGTTATCTTGCGGCCAATGAATAGTGTGCCTCAGTCAAAGGCTTGTAGTTTAATAAGCCTTATCCTATTTTCAGGCAGGAGTTTACGTTTACCTTCGTTTTTTTTTGTTCTTGTCCAACATAAGTATTTTACCTCAATATACTGCACATGAGATCTTCATGTCTCCAATCCGAGTATAGTAAACTCGATTTCTTTGAAGCATCAACGAATTTCTGTAATGTTTAATTAACATTGCATACAGCGTAAGGGTTTAATTCATTTGAACATATGATTATTTAACTATCAATTTAGACACTGTCACATTGTATTCCTCTTTTACAATCATTTAAATGCCAGAATTCAACAGTTGTCCAATATTAAAGCTGAGTTATCTTCATTAATCCTAAGCCACGCCTTCTATTCAGTAAAACAGCTGTGTAGACAGCATGAACTATTAATCGGAAACCTCTTCGTATGTTGTTGCATAAAATATATTACTATTATTATATGACTTTAAGTAGTAAGCATGAGTTATTCATAAGTTTATGTTATAGAATATTATTAGTCATAATCAGTTGATTGTTAATACCTACCACTCGGTATAAATGGTATAAATGTACTTATTCCACATCCTTGAAGCGAAGCTTCTCTACAGGATCTACGGATCGTGATATTATTATTATTAGCACTATCCAGTTTACTATTTATCCGCGTCAGTTTCACCATGATCATATTGGACTTAAAATATTCAAAAATTTTCCAACAAATAATTTTTAAATGTATAGACTTACGTCAGCTTTAACTGATAATTAATTATATGACCTAATTTTTCATTCAAATTTTAACATAACGAACATATTTTATTTTAATACAGTTGGACGATATGGCACTAATTTCCGTCTTTCTGTAACAGCGTTTGAACATGGAATGGTAAGTAATGTCAAGATCTAAAACCACAATTTGAAACTATTCTCTTAGTTTGGTTGTACAATGTTGTGTTTGAGTTCAATACAAAATCGTTTCACTCACAACATAAAGTCAAAAGTCATTTATCCAAAATGTAAATATCTGAACTATTTTCTGCGCCTTAACTTTAAGAGAATTGCTATTTTTCAAGCATTGTTCTCTACTAACTGATTTTTATTCAGTCTAAGATACTAAATGGTTCTTAATGCCGAAGTATAAATACAGAGACTGCTAGATTTCGTTAAAACCTGCGGGATTTTTCTAATTTCTAATAGCAAGGGAAGCTACTAGTTACTGTAGTGGTAAATCTTTATCTTAAAGAAGTCTGCTCTTTTTCGGAATGATTATTGTTTGCAAATTTTATCAACTAGTAAACTGAATTTTAACGCATTTATGTATAACATTACCTTACAAGTATTTTTAATTTTCTATTTATTCTGTCCCAATCAATTCCAATAACCGACGTTTTACTATAATGAACACATTATATTACCGAAACTGGCAAAGCGATATATTTTTCAATTTCGTCCAATAAAACCTTTCATTGCTAAACTTTAAACTGAACAACAGTAAATATTTGATGGTGCCTCCTTAAAATTATTCTAAATTTATTGCATCTTCTTACTTCTAATAAATGTATGGTAACTTGTGTGGAACGAAAGTGAGATTGGTTATGGGGACAAACGAAGATGAGCTAATTTAGTCACTATTGTGTATCTTGACTTTGGCATTAAAGCTCGTCGCCTTGGGCAGCTGACCAATAGTTTCTACTTTTATTTCTGGATTTCGCGGAAGTGAAGCTTTCAGCTTGACTCTTTTGAAAGTTTACGTAATTACTTTTGTTCTCTATATCACTCACATTAAGAGTTGCATAATTGTTCACTTTTCAGATGGCATTTCAGAATAACTAAATAAATAGTAATAATAAAAAGAAAATAGATGTTAAGGGATCTGTCGCGAACATCTGTCTTGCTGCAAAAATAACTACATATAATTTTATAAAAAAAAGCCTCTTTAGCCACGTTCACTGCCTAATAATATGAAAATAAATTATATATTTCAGGTTACGGCAAGTCATATATATTCTATCTTTTCTTCCAAAGGCTGAAGATTGACTTTACAAGTTCTTATTATTTCCTGGTCATCTATCTTTACATTAATAACCCAATATATTGAAATGCGCTTTACGCATTTTCTTGGAGGTGTCTATCATCTCTAACATCAGAGTTGAAATTATGACATTTACTTTCATTCAAATTGTTACCGCATTGATGCCGAAAATGTAAAATTCTTCCAAATAATGGTTTCACTTTAAAATACATTTAACAACATAAGTTATCGTTACGAATTAAAAACCTGGCTAGCATGCATCATTTCCGTTTACTAATACATAAAAATTATTTATATATAGCCTTAATGAATTAAATATTTTACTAGAAACGAGTGGTAAGAGCAAATAAGTTATCATTGATTCGTACAAAAATAAAGGTAAGTTAAGCTTAATGTTCCTATTTTGTGAATAATATTATAAAGAGAAATTTTTTATAAGTATAAATTATTAGGTAGGTAGAAGTGATATATATTGACAGGAAAATACATGAATAAATGATTAATAATTATCATTTGTTTCCTAGAATTTGTAGTAACCACGTGTTAAAATATTAGTTTTTAAGTAATTATTAAAATAGATAGATTTCGATCTTAGTATCCGGCTGACCGCATGGAATACACGTTGTTCGTTCCATGTGCGATGGGGGGAAGATGAGAAAATATCATGAATTTTGTGGGGTAGGCCAGCGCAAAGAGATGGTATTCGAATACTATCAAATTATCGTTGTTCACCAGTCCTCAGAACACTTCAGGTACTTACAGGCCGGGATCTTAAAAATAGTGAAATGCATTGCAATTGTTTGAAGCCAGTAGAGCATATCTCAGGAACGATGCCAAGATCGAAACAAACATCACCTTGGGGTGTACGAATAGTCTTCATTAATCGAAAATAACTTACTGTCATTTCAAACTATAGACCTATGTACAAATAGAAAAGTGTATAATATTTCGTTGTAGTTATAAATTATGTTAAATATCTTTGCATCATTCAGATTATAAGTTCAAATCAAATTTACCGGATTTCACTTAATGTCGGAAAATGGTATCTCCTGAAAATTTTTGAATCATGAATTAATATTAGTTTGGATTATAGCTTAATTATATTACAAACTTTATTATATTAAATACATTAAATACATTGAAAACCAGTAATAGAAATTACTCGATATCACTCGACTTAAATCGCATGGTCTGACCTTGCGAAATTTCCGTCTCAGCTAAGAAGATAGTGGTTTCTTAGCACATTCTTCATGAAAGCGACAAATTTATTCTACGAGGATATCAGCATGGATTAGTATTCATTACACCCTTTTATAAGGAAGATCAACGACCTATTCTCGCAGTAATCTTTTATTCACAACTCCATTGTCTTCTAACTCTCTCAACTTCTAATACGTCGTTCGAACACACTTAGCCCCCTGTGTGTTCCTATACAAATTCATTCGATTTCCATAAAATCTTGGTGTTTATCGGTGATCCTCCCAGAGAAGTTTTCTGTCGATCTTTTGACGATTTAGGTTCTTTCCTTCTCCCCTTTAAGGCCAAAAGAAGTCCCACATCAATCATCTGCTCTGCAACTTCATGTTTATCCCTTATGAGTTCCTATATCATTCATCCTATTGCCATGAAATGTTGGTTGCATAGTAGTGTTAAGCCTAGAGAAGGTTTCTGTCGATCGTTCGAAGAGTTAGATTCCATCCTTCCCCCTTTCAGGCCAACAGGATAGATTATAACCTCACGTCGCCTTTCAAAACGAGATGATTGCTGTTAAGCTTAAATTTAACTAACATTTGATTTAAGTTGTAAATTTTTAGTTTTTTAATAAATATGAAAAAAGGTTTTATAAGTCGCAGTGCGAATGATTGAGGCTCGTTACATAAAGACTAGGGCAGCACGTACTCAATTTTATTCTTCGTAAATATATGCATGTATCTACAAACATTATTTCATGATTGTCAGACCGATGATTGTGTTCAAGTGTCTGCTTATAAATATAATTGACTGTTTCTGTATATATAACATGTGCTTTTTAAGGCACCAGTAGATTTATTGGCTCGATTAAGAAACTGATTCATCGGCGTGGTTGCGATGAAATTCTGTTCTCATAAATTATGCACCGTGTTTAATGTTTTTAATCACGTGTTGACAAAGAGATTACTGTCGAATGAAATACAGTACTGTCGCAGGCTAATGTAAATTAATTCTAGGGCATAGCCGGGTACCCAGCTAGTACTATATATTATGGAATCAGTTTCGGGTCTTGATCTTGGCCAGACTGTCAACAACTGTTAATGCAATGACATCAAGCAATCTACAGACTGTTGGGCCCCAAAACTGTTATGTATCATCTGGTGTTTTTTCTACGTGCTAATTGTCTATAAAAACATCTCGTGAAGTAGGGGTTGTTATTTATACAACAAAACAACAGATGGTATATCCTTCATTCTTCGAAAATACATCGGAAGCCGAGAAGATGAAATATGAATCGGTGTTAAACATCGTTCAGGCACTCATTTTCTTTCTATTGTCTGTGTACAACATTCCATATACATTGACGACTTCAACATGCAACAGAGTATTTATTTATTTTTAGGTGCTACACAGACGTTAGTCCAATTACATAGATACCATGCATGTGTTACCATGCATGATCATTTGTATACAGTAACAACAGTGAACTTTATATTAGATTAAAACTTACATTCACGAGGCATTTCAAATTGAGATTAGTTACAAAATTAAAAATAAAATAACATTTTTATATATAGGGGACAGTTAGGTATAGTAAAATAAAGAATTGTAAGAGTATATATTTGATTAAAACGGATTATTGAGAAAAGATTTTTCTAATATAAACAATACGGGTATTAGAGAAGAATCACTGTAAAAATTATTATTATTTGTAGATTAGTACAAACTTCACAAATAGTTCTAAATTTCGCGAATAAACAAATAAACTTCACTGTGAGCAATACAAGATGATATTCAAAATCAAAATGTTGTCTCCGGAAGAAATTCTCTGGCAGCTGTTCCCTTATATTCGTCAAATAATAAGGATTGTTAATGTACCTTGCTCTACCTTCCATATCCCCCCTTTTCAATTCCCTTCCTATGCTATTAAGGGAAGTTGGCTGTTTCAGGATCATCCTCATGTAGCCTGTTAACCCAAAAAACAACAAAAAATAGCTGCTTCCTTGGAAACAGTTTTAGCGACTGTGAGTAAGATTTCGAATAAGATTAAATAATTTATTTATTTTTTGTAACGTTATCAGTTTACGTGTAAATACGTCCCAAACAACACGAATTCAACAAATAATAAATCGCAATCAGATTTATGTAATAAACAATTAAAAAATTTATCCATAAGCAGAATAAAAACTTATGACGTATGTGGCTATTTCTGCTTCTGGCAGGCTGCAGGAAGTGAAAACGAAAAGTCCGGAAGGGATCCACAATTCGAAGGCGATGTAGTCGGCTTCCTTCCAGAAATACGTCAGCTCCATCCGCACTTGCCAGCAACGGGTTTATTTTCACGTACTTCATGTTTGTGGTCGTAAAAATAAACCTTTCAACTCTCAAATGGACGTCGTTACTCAAATATCCACTCGTCTGCGTGGGTGCATGTTTTTCTAAACCCCTTCCCTCTTTTATTCATTCATTTTCATCACTTACCGCATACAAAAGGTACGAGATAAATATTATTAAGTCGGTCTGTGTAAGTTATCCGCCTAATTAAAACGCAAATGTATTATGTTGTGGAGTACGGTCGATTATTAGCACAAGCTCATTGGAATTTGTATATGTAATAAAACCTTCTGTGTACATAGTGTGTGTGTGTGTAAGTTGTGTATACCTTACGAAACAATTGAAACTAAATAGCGTATTTCATTTTTAAGGAATTTAGACCTTGAAACATTTAAACAATAAAACAGTTCAAAAAATATAAAAACAAATATTTGTTTTTAAATACAGGAGCTTTCGATTAGACAAACAACGTAAACATCCGTTTTGTATAAGTAAGTATAATGGATATATACGATGGTGGACTAATCTAATCTAGTGTTACTAGTGCATAAAGGTTTTAACAGATGATTATGGACAAGCAGTTTGAAAGCTCCTGTATTTGAAAACAAATAAATAATTGTTTTTATATTTTTTGGACTGTTTTATGGTTTAAATGTTTCAATTACTAATTGATAATACAGTCTTGTGCTAGTGAGTGTGTAATTTAGAACTTTAAAAAAGTCTAGTTCAACAAAATACGGTAAGCACCTATAAAATAAGAATAGAAGAATGAGAAGAGTGAAATCGAGGATTGTTACAAACTTTTCAAGTAACCTTAGTGGAACTTTATTCAACATTTAAAAAGCAATTAGTAATTTTAATTTCAGTTCTATTTGTTAACAAAAGCTAATGCATCGAAGAACGTTTTTCTAAACTTTTGTTATTTAGAATTCCTGAATTATATCAGCCATCATTCAACCTAATTGGATATATTATGTTACGCCTTTTAACATACCTCTTCGCTGAATTCTTTCAATTTAATTTTAATAGACAATTCCAGCAACGCCTTTTTCAGATTGCCAAGTAAATCGAAAATATTGACTTGAAAAAATAATAAATTCTCAAAATTAATGTGAGATAAAGTTTCTAAATTCTATACTCGTTAGTATTTTTGTATTGTCTATATCTTAAATTAATACTTTTGTGTTTATATGCCTGAGGTTAAATTTTTAATTGAAGTGTATTTGAATATTGACGAAGGATATAACACATATACATACTTTTTGGAAGTTCATTTCTACAACATAGTTTAATTTATTTTATATTTCGTCTCTTAGGATTAAGTAATTCTTTCGAGAATCAATGCTACGATCGCATGATCCAACCTTTTACATTACGGAAAAAAATATATTCTCGATAAATGTATTGCTATTGTCTTTATAGATCAATTTTTTGTCTGAAGTTTAATGTTGCTTCAACATCTAGGTCATTAGCGACAATGACCTAAATTTTACATAATTTTAGCAAATAGCATTTACAAATTACAAAAGTTTAAACAAGTTTGTTTCCTCGATGAATTCTAGAAGAACATGGACAGCTGCCGGGTTAGTGTAGAACTCCTCCGCTTTAAAATATGCTGCTACTCGTTCATAATTACTTTCTTGAGTTGCTATTAATTAGGGAAGCCTGGATTCACTCTATAAATACAGAATTTTTCATTTGTAAGAAACTGTTTAGATTCCAATGAATGATAAGATGGGTGTTATGAGGAGTATTCATATTCTGATAAATCTTTATAAATTAGTTTTTCAATAATTATTAACTCTAGTTATTTTGGCTCTAGTTGATTTGTGTTTGGTTATTGGGTACAGTTCTTCCAAAAATTATATCAGTTTATCTGCTTAGATCTTGAAGTTTTGGATGATACTCAGATGGTTTTTTGTTGCTAAGATGTTGAGAAAAAGATCCTTGATTTTCTAGAAATTGTCAAAGTATTTGACTTTACTTGCTTCAAAGTTATCCTTTAATGATTCTATAACTTCTTCATAGTTTGAGTATTATTCGAGGAGCCAATGCCCGACCTACCTGATGCAGGTTTTCTAGGGTTTTCCCTGCATTTCTTTAGGTGAAACACCTTCCGCATCCCCCCTTTTCAATTCCTTTCCTATGCTATTAAAGGGGAGTTGCCTGTTTCAGGATCACCCTCATGTAGCCTGTTAATCCAAAAAAAAATTGTGTTTTTTGGGTTTCTGATTCCACTGCTGCTGTGAGGGTTGGGTATAATTTCTGCAGGGGATAATCTCTAACCAAAATAGGTTAATTAAATGGATTAATTATACACTATATTTTAATTTTGTATTATTTATTTTAATATTGTATGTACTGAATCATTGCTGTCTAAACTGATAGTCTTTACGACAAAAGTTTTTTATATGAATAAAAAAAACCTTGCTCGTTCCAATACTTTGAGGTCAAATTTATAAAGAAATAAATTTGCAATACATAGGTAAGACCTTTGAAAATATATCGTAGACTTTTTATTTTCTATTGAGAGGGGGAGAGCTTGGATTTTTCCTTATTTAATCCCGTGTCATATAACTAGGGACCCATAAAAAGTATCGATTCTTTATTGATATCGACATTTGGCTTTCGATACAAATACTTTAAGTACTGGATACATTTTTTTGCGATTCTTTTGAGTATCGATGCATTTTTTTTGTACTTACGGTTGTCGGAAAAGAGTTGTGGAATGGTCGGTTTAATTATAGTAAGTTCTCAGTTATTCTTTATTGTTGCTGATTGTTTTTGCTATATTGAGTGCTTCTTGCTTTGTTTTATCGTCACCCAGTCGTCCCTAGTAAAGTGAATATGTGCATTATGTACGGTGAATACGACCGCCAAGTTAAACAGAAGGGAAATACCCATACCTCAGTAAAACAAGTGATACTTAATCAGAAGCTCATCACTTATATAAAATAAATATTGACAATTAAAGCAAATTCTGGTAATTTTCAAGAAGATGGACTGTAAAATCATGCGACCTTCAACATCTGTTTCAAATGTATTAAAACATGTGGAAACACAGAAAATTTTTGAAAAAGCATATTCAAAGCCAACTTGTTCAAAGGTAATAAATTATTACGAGATTTACTACCATTTTTTTATATTTATAATCAGTTCAGAATAGAAAAAGTTGCAGATACTGGATTAACAATGACGATGAAGTTATCAGACGTTATCATTCGCTCGTTTGCTCAAATACCATAATCTTATATGCTCTTGTATTTTTTTAAAAAAATAAAAGAAACAATAATTCAAATATTCATAAACGTTATTTTATAATTCATGGTTGGTTTCCTGATCTCTTATTGAAAGCATTAAGACATTTAATTGTGATGACCTGACGATTTTAAGAACTGAGGACAGTATTATTACAACGAATACAAGGAAGTATCTTGAAGACATAAAAGCCTGCGTACGTGATTTGTAACCGCAGATCGTCACGTTCCATGCAGCTTCCACAAATCCGCACACCAAGTTGCGTCAGACGACACAGAGCATCGTACGAGCCTCTCGCTTGCTAATAAGGAAATAACGATAAACTGACCCTTTAGTGTCCAGCCAAGTCCTATCTCAAATTAACTCTGAAAATATCCCCACGAAACCAAAATTTAGCAACTGAATCTGTTGATATGGTGATTGCTGCGTAATGAGTTCGTCCACAGTCTCAAAGTTATCTAAATGACGATTAATTGAACGGTAGGAGACATTTCTACAGCAACCATCTTCTTGAATAACAGAAAACTTAATTATTTATTTAAAATGTATGTAATTCAATTAAACCATAAATGTTGATGTACGACAGTTATTTTCATCTGATGTGTGCAATTTTAAAAGCAAACTGAAACGAAGTTCCTAAACCAGAATGCTACGGCTCAGCAATAACTCATTATTAGTTTTAAGTCCTAATTCCTGTTTTCAAAAAACTTTAAATGTACCTCCTGTATTATGTTTGAAAGTTGCCGCACACTGTCAATAATTTGAACAATATACGTCAAAATTGAGCGTGTGCGGTTTGGATTTATGTTAATAATGAAATAGAAATTAAATATTGAGGAATATTTATATTTTTAGATTTCTATTCATCAAAGTAAGGATGGGGATATTAATTAATGTATTGACTGCGTGCTTTCGTGCTCCAGTATTTTCATCAATATTAATTTAAGGCGGAGGCTTTTCATTGTTAGGTTGTGAAAATATGTCATGACGTCTTAGGAAAGGAATTATGTGATCATTATTTCTGTACCTTACTTAAAGCATTAGCACTTAACTAAATAAAGTATAAAAATGAGTTTCTTCCCGTATAAATAATAATTGAAATCCCTAAAACTAGGGTGCAGGACTGTATATGATTGAACTTGTTGGCTGGCTGAGTCAATATTTACTTCTGGGTATGGTTTCATTAAATTATACCTAAAAAACTCCGAAATGATTTAGGAATTTAAAATGGGTGCAGGATGCAGTAGGTTTAGTGTGCTGTTGTTTATCAGTTTTCTAAATTCACAGTATAAATGAATTCTACCTTGTTTGCATCTACCAGTGCTAATAATTCAAAGCTGAAGAATCCCTAATCATTAAAATAATAAAAATATTTAATAAAATTAAAAAATGCAACGGACAAGGACTGTGTTCGGAAACAATTAAAACTAGCGTAAATATTGTTCAATATTCGTGTGCGGTTGTGTGGTGGATTGGCATAGTGGACCTTACTGAATTAAGCAATATATTGACAGTATGCGGGCCGTGAAACGTTAAACAGTAAAACATATTTCTGTTAATTTTTGATATACGTACAATATATGTTTCTGAAAAAATATTAACAATGACAAATAGGCAGAGAAAATGTCGTTTCTTTGCATTTGTTAAGACTTAACTTAAGCGGGAATTGGAGGAATTTCGAGTAACATATTTCATGATCATTATTGCCATAGCATAAAATCAGTCTTCTCCATGATCTTACAGGATAATTTAAATATTCCGTGAAAGATAATTAATATTCTTAGAGTTTTGCTAACAAACAAATAATATAACTAAAATTATATTTAATTTTGTATGACTTTAATAATTAATATTGATGAAGAAAGTAAACCATATTTTGGCACAAAAATATCTCTATTCATTTACGTAATGCGGAAGAGATATTTAGAGTTGTTTTGGAACAGTATTTTAAATTAAAAGAATTTAATAATAGAAACGGTTGTTTCGTTAATAGAGTATTAATGTATCAAACATTTAAAGACTTGAGACTAAATCTTCACCCTACACCAATAAATTGATCAAGAAAACTGTACAATATATATTTTTAGATTCATTTCTTATTGAATAAATATGTCCGGCCAATTTATGAACCATGAATATTGCTACAGCATTGAAAATCCCAACTCTACAATCTGAACGTTGCTCTTCCTTGGCTCTACGGTCCATTGAGGGCCTTGGCCTATCGGGTTGACTGCGGACTGTCATCGTACATGACACATTCCGGATTTGGAGTGGCACATGGTCAGTGTATCGATTCTCCAGCAGTCTTAATCCCAGTTTTCTTGACCATGACGGCAGAAACATCCAAGCCCATGCAAAGATTCGAACCTTGGACCCTTGTGTTATGAGGCAGCGAGCCTAACCACTAGACCACAGGAGGTCGGCGAAAGTTGTTTGAAATTTATTTTTAAATTAGTTAATAGCGACATTGGATGCATTATTTTGATTTATAAATTAATCCTCTAGACTGAAAAATATTTTTGAGGCAATAATTTTAAACCCAAGTATATTTTAAACAATGTCATAGGTAGAAAGTCATATTTGGTTAATGCTTTGGATATTGATTTGTTTGATTTAGAATTTTATGATTTATTACAGTTCCTCAAGAATAAGATTTTGATTTATGTGTGATACATAAATATTTGACTAAAAGTTATTAATGTAATTTTGTGCAATTATTTAATTAATTTAATTTGAACAACAGTCCGTAACAGATAAATAATTTATTTCCATGCTACCAATAATTATAAAAATAAAGAAATAGGAAATTTTATCCAGATAGCTCACGAAACATTCCTTCTGGAATGAACTCCAGAGATGGAACTGGGATTTTTCCTTTCGCTTCTATTCTTCCTCGTGGGAAATTTCCCGATGGTTGCAGGTAGTTCACCTCGTCGGAGAATGGCCTAGAAAGGGGCTGTCGTCATGGCGACTACGGGAGATTATTTTACCCTTTGCGAATTCAAGTGATACGTTATATGAAACAAAGCTAATTGATATGTGTTCTTCGAAAAGGAAAGGGTAATTACATAAAGGAATCTCGTAAAGTTACTAACGGCAGTAACTTTACGAGATTCCTTTATGTAATTATGTGATATGGAAACCTAATTTTAGTTATTACCACTATGATACATTTAATCGATAGTAGTACAAATAATCTATGACAGCAAATTTGTTCTGAATATTTGGGAAATGTGTCAAATTTGTATATATAGAAATATACAACATGTTTTGTAACCTTCCTCGGTGAATGATATGGAATCAATTTGCGTCAGCCGGTAGATACTCAGACATTCACTTACGTCTGGAACGAGTATCTTAATTTTATAAATATTTCTGACGGGTTATTTATGTAATAAATACGTACATATCACTTTATATATTAAAACTTCTTATGGAGTTCGCTCAATTTCTTTGTCACCGCAAACTATTTGCTCCTCAAGTTTCACATATTCGCGTAAGATCTTGATTCTAAGCAAATTAGGAATAAATTCTGATAAATATTTATTTCAATTATCTAATAGCTAAAAGTTACACTAGTGAACCTATCAGGCAGCAGTAATTATAATTTGGTAAAGAATTAGTACAATACATGTAAAAACGTGGATCAACCAAGCACTAAATTAAGAAAAGGAATCTCTCAATTTAACGTTATTTATTGCTTCCATTGGTCTTCAATATCAAAATAGCCCTACATATCAATTAAATAGATAAATAATAATGCGCTCCGGGCTTTATATACCGGACATCGTTCGAACACACTGTGACTCAAAAGTTTTCCCTTAAGCCATCCTTGAAATTTTAGTGTTTAGCGATGATTACCTCTATCGATCTTTGGAAGATTTAGGTTCTTTCCTTCCCCCTTTTTAGGCCATAAATGGTCCCGCGTTATTCATCTGCTTCGCGTCTTGTTTGTCCTTTATGCGTTCTTTAACCATTCATTCTATTGTCACGAAATTTTGGTGTGTTTTAGTGCTCTGTCCAGAAAAGGTTTCTTGCGATATTTCGAAGATATAGCTTCCTTCCTTCTCCCCTTTCAGGCCATGAAAGGTCCCACCCTAAAGACATATAGAACTTTCAAATGGATAGATTATGACCTCACGTATCTTGTCAACCAAGATGATTAAATTGCTGTTAATCGTTAAGTAATGCTTAAATTTAGCTACCATTTATTTAATTAATTATATTTTTAAGAAGTAAATAAATATTCAAAAACATTTATAAGCCACAACTAAAATAATTAAGGTTCTAATAGACATTATGACAGGGCTTTCGTACAAGTCAAATCAAACAGAATTAAAATACAAATAGTTCTCTCTTTGAGTTTCATTGCGGTGCATGTTTTATTACACTGAAAAAGTTACACACTACATCCATAATATACCACATCCCAAAAGAAAGAAATACCGGTATAGTAAACACGTTGACCAAGATATTGTCGATTTCAATAACGTAGTGTGCAACTACAAATAAATACCCGGGCATCGCCGGGCACCCAACCAATAATATGTATTCATATTTTGTCCATATTAATACTTGTAAATCCATAAATTGGGCAAACTCAATCCTGAGTCAGGTTAAAGATTACACCAACGGAAATATCTTCCAATTCAATGCAAGTCTAAGTCGTTTTTAATGTACTGTATTTGTTTTGAAGTGCACATGGTACTTAAGTAGCTAATAATTTAGTAAATGAAAGTAAAATAAAGTCTAATACAATTTTTCGCAATATGTTCACAGAACAGTCAATTCAGTTCTTTCCCTCTTATGGTTCTATGGAAAGACCTTGTGTTTCTTCCTCGGACGGATATCCTGTGTGACGTTCGCCATTTGGTTGGTACTCCAGTGCAATGTAGAGATGGAAACCCCGTTCTTTTAGTGATCGGACCGTAAAAACCGCTTCTTCTATTTATATATGAGTTGCAAGTACTGTTTAAATGGAAGGAGCGGTGCTTTCGATCCGATCACTAAGAAAACTCACGGCTCCCGATTCAATGAAATGAATTTTAGATTGTTTCCAAGAATTTTCACCTTTTTTATCAGCGAGTTGGGCTTAGAAAGTTTTGATAATGAACTTAAACGCACCTTTTTATTGATAATTAAGTAGTTATGTTATAAAATAGGGACTTTATTTTTATAATTGAGGGATTTTCATGGTCTCGAATGAATTCGGGGTTTCTTTTAAAGAGGAACAACAAGTTAAAGTGCATAGTGCGTCGCTATCCGAGTATTTGTTACTTCTTTACTATAACATATATATATATATACTTACTCTAGGCAATATGCTTACTAACTATACAGTAAGATATTGTTATTGTTACGTCACTGATGGTTTTATATTATTGAACTTAACAAGAATAATGTATCTACAGAATACGAACTTGGCTCACTTTTGGCTGCAATAATAGTTGGATTTAACGATGAAAAATTATTTAGATTGTTCTTTTAAGATTCATGACCATTGCCAAATTACAACCGTAGTGACAAAGCCTTTCCTGTGTTAACACGAGAACATGTTATAAATTACTTATAACCGCAAAATTTCGCACCTAAGGGTGGGATATAATGTGTGTTATTTTAAGAACTTTACACCCATAAATAAAGCATATATGAAATAGTCACTTCTTCTCCAGGATATATGGGAACATATATGGAGGTGATTAAATATTTTTACTGACAGTTAATGTATCATAAATGATTTAATTAGCCTCTGTCAGAATTTTTTTATAATTTAAATATGAAATATTACGACTTCTTCAGGTAAAACTTTAGCTGTGCATGGAACCTCACTCCATATTACGACGTTTAGTCTCTTATTTAAGACTTCTTCAGGTAAAAATTTAGCTGTGCATGGAACCTCACCCCATAATGATTTTTCGGCTGATGAGTGAGGTTCCATGCACAGCTAAATTTTAAGCCGAAACGTCGTAATATTTCACATTTAAATTATAAAAAAATACTGACAATGAAGCTAATTAAATCGTTTATGATATATGGAATTTAGTCTCGGTTTAGGGTAATTGTCGTAACAATGAAGCAGACTCGAAAAGTTGAAAAACATTGTATGATACACCGGGTATTATTTTACGAAACTTTTTACATCAGTAACATTTATCTACTATAAAATGTACGTTAGTGCAGTTATGATAAGGACATAAACCTTATTTATCAAAGACATACTTATAGATATTTATCAAAAGTTGCTCTAGTGTTTCATTATAAAGGCCAACTTTCGGAACGTTCTTATCTACAACATGAACAGCTGGATCTGTGTGCTATTGACGTAGTATCAGCGCCGAAAAAGCTTTCCATAGCCATACTAAAGCTACGATGCGTGACGATGCTGTTTTTGAATACTGTCAACAAGAGTAAAAGACTAAAATTATGCAAGCATCCCGAATATAGGCCTATTTGGCAATATCATTCTTCACGGCCTACTTAGTATTGTAATAGTCACAGGGTTATAATTTTTTTAAAACAAATTTATGCTATCTACATAATTTTTCTTATTTATAATTTTTACAGTGTAACATCAATCATTCAATAAATGTAGCAGGTCGGTGGTCATTGCAATATTATCATACCCGAAAAGAATGATAAAGGCAAATATAGCAGAAAGCTCTCAATAAATTACAAGAAGGAAATCTACTATTATTATTGTATACATAATAAAATAATATATAAACAATCCCTTGTGATATATTAATTAAATTCTAATCACATTCAATTCCTCTATGTGATTTATTTTATTTCTTGAATTATGCGCATTTCTGTAATATTTTTCAAAATATTACGACTCTAAAAATACTACAATTAAATTTATGCTCCTTGTGTAAAATTTTCATACTGTTAAAATATTTTGTGTTATTCACTGTTAAGATTGAGAGGCAACCCTGTATTAGTTTTCGATTCTTTTGGAAATTTTTCATGTTGCTAACGTCCAATTTTTTATTCTGTCGAGGTTTGCCCTATATAAAGTTAATATATACACATTACGAATTTTAGTGTTAGTATAGGGATTTTTAAATTTTACTTTTTATTTACAGATAATCTTTTTAACTTATTGCTTAAGAGCTCTAAAGGGTGTTCATGTTTTTCAAATAGTTAATGAAGGAATATTGTAATTCCTGTGCTTACTTCTTTTATTTTCCTTTTATACGATATCATTTTGAGCCAGTAATAAGTTTGAACCAGTTTTGAATAATCTGTTGTGTTTTCATTTTAATGTTTTCCATTCATAAGAATCTTCTTAATTTTTTTAGATTTCAATTCAAATATTTAGATTGGTGGAATGTCTTTTTTAAAAGCAAATTTTTTTCTAAGATTTTATAAAAAATATACTTTAATATTTTGGCGTATTTATCTGTCAAGCAGTTTCATCTTATGGTGAAATTTTGGGCGGTTGAGTTAAAAATGAAGTCTAAGGTAATACTATTTGGCCGTTAAAGTTACAATTCTGTTAATCTAATATTAATCACTAATCAGAATCAGTTGACATAATATCATATTTGTTTCGTATCACTCTGAAAAGTAGAAATCAAGGCAACCGCAATCGACCCTTTGTATATTTCCTTTATATTGTTTGGTATAAAAATTCTTAGTAGTATTGTTGATCCCGATAGCGTTGAGCACGTTGTGCAGCGTTTATAACATTCACCTGATTTCGCCTTCTATGGAATCGTGAGAGTTAGTTATACTTTATTAGAGTTGAAAAAATTTTGGTTATAGCATCCTATTAATATTAAGTTATCTGATGTGATCTATTCTTTTGCTATTGTATTATTCGAGACCAAATTCTTGTATGGCTTGAGATTACATCAGTTAAAATACTGTGAATGTACAGAAAACAGGTGCTAGCGTGAACGATATTGCGTACAGTCTCGCAACGTTTCTTTCACACGTGCTACGGAAACGTTATTCACAAGAAATCAGTCATCTCCGGCGCGCTCTTTGCGTGTGAGAAAGCTGCACGCTGATTGGCTGATCTCGGCCAATGGCGCGGCTCCTGGTGGCTGTTGCAACGGCCGTCGTGTCGGATCGAGAAGGTTCTCGAACGTGGGGAAAGCAGGTCTCCGACAATCAGTGTTCTGTACTCGCACTTTCCTGTTGAGTCCTGTCAGGAAGCTGAGAATACTGCAGACAACGGCTCGGCATTGCGCAAGAAAACTGAGGGCTCAGACCGGATCACTTCAGAAATGAAATTCTTTAATTTAAATCCTGAAAAGTATTTATCTCTCGTTTTTATAATCAACACCATGATATGATTTGTTCTATTCAATTAGTTATCTCTTCATAATTAAAACTGGCAATTCTGTTGATAAAATGATTATACCGCAATATGTCAAATTAAGAATACTGAGATAAAAATTGCTCTTGATGGAAGTTTCGTTTCATTCATAATTCATTCATTTATATTCGTTTTCAAAGTTTGAATTATATGTCAGTTATATATTAACAATTTAAAACGTTTCACAGACTTAATTTCCTTAAATTTATTTAAAACAACGTTTCGGCATGCGTTCATGCCTTCTTCAGATTTTCTTCCAGATCAGTATCAAATCGAAAGTTACACCACATGATTTTGAAACGATAGTAGGAGACTTTCTCTCAGCACAGTATTAGTATTAAATTCTATTTCTCAACGTTAAACACACAGTACATGATGTTGTGACCTTATATTTCAGGAAACGATTCGATAATCGTTTGTGAATATTTAACCAGTTCCACAACTGCCCGATTCTTTAAAAGTAATGATGGTTAGAAATAATCAGAATTTGAAAAAGTATTATAATTCTTGATAATGTAGATCACGTGTAAAATTTAATTTGAATTGTATGTAAATTGGGTTGATAAAGCAGGATTGCAGTTATAATACAATAAAAGTAAGGTAATTTAGGTATCGTTGTAAATTTTGTGCACTGTTGTATGTTGTAGTAGTACTCGGTCCTTAGACATTCCATGCTGACCTATTCTGTGCAAGCCTTTTAATTTCTACACAACTACCGCATCCTCCCTAATTTACTTAGCGTATTCCATCCTTTGCCTTACTCTGATGTTAATTTTACAAGATCCTCATGTCTCAAAACATGGCCTATTTAATCAATCCCTTATGTCTGCCAAAGTGGTCCATATTGTTCTCTCTTACCTTATTCTTCTTAGAACTTTCTGGTTAGTTACCCTATCCACCCATCTGATTTTCAGTATTCTTCTACAGTACCACATTTCAAAAGCTTCTTTCCTTTCCTCTCTGCAACTTCTACACTCCAAGTTTCGCATCTATACCGACATTTTAGTACTTATATTAGCCGTAAGTATATTCCTCTTTTATGCGAAAGCATTTCTTGCATGTACTTTCCTACACTTTATGTCTGCCTAAGTAGCAGAATTCCTTAACTTCCTTCGAAATATCCTTTCCCAATCTTAGACCCTCTGTTATTCCTCTATTTCCCATACTACATTCCATCACATTTGTTCTATCTCAGTTAATCCTCATGTTGTACTCTTTCTCCAGGACGACGTTCATACTATTTATTATGTTTTCCAAGTCTTCTTCTGACTCCCATAAAACTACAATATCACCAGCAAGCCGTAGGGTTTTTATTTTTTTCTTCCTGCAGTTTGATTCCTTAGTCCTTAATTCACAATAGCGTTTCTTCTTAAGGCTATATGTATATCTCAGTTTCTTTTTAAATAAGTTTATATTTGTGTTATTATTTTGATAAAAATAAGTTAAATTAAATATTTAACACCGTATAAAAATTAAACCAGATAATAAAAAATTAGTCAATCACCGAGATAACATAGAATAATTATATTAAAATATTTCACTCATCAAACTGCAGAGCAACAAGTGTGTTCAGAATCGAAGCACACTATACACTCAATCGTAAATTAGCTCAGAGAAACTAGGATATCAAATTTTTTCTCTTATCTACGCCAGGTATAATTTTACATTGGAAAAGATCATACGGCAAAATTTGCTGAGAACGCGGCAAGAGGTCTATCTGTCTAGTTGGTGGAAGATTGAATAATCCATCATTGATGCTGTTTCGCTCCCTCGTTATAATTAGACAAAAACTCATATGACTCTTCGGTGAATTTTATTTCAAACAGTATAATACTTTAAATTTTTTTGTTGGCAGACACTCCAACTATTCTAACCTTCAACCATAAATGGTATTTATCATGTGACTTGCCGCCACACTGCTCCGCACGTTTAAAATCTTCTCTTACATCTCTCTGTACAACGACTTGTACTTCCCCTAATCTTCTTCCAATTAATATATTTATGCCTGATTAATTCGTATGAAATTTCCGTTTGTAAAAGGAAGGAATTTTTTTACATACGCCTACTTCCGTAAACTCGCTGCCTTCTTCGCTCACTTGACTTCTACCAGGACAAAAACAGCAAATGGCTGTGCCACCATCAAAATGAGAAATGCGTATTGTCTTCCTAATTGGACTGCTCGCCGAATGCAAAAAAGAAATAATTAGTCCTTGTACCCTGGACTTAAATTTTTAGTTGGTTCTCTGAACGACAACAAGCGGTATTGTCTAGGTGGTGTTTCCCAGCGTGGAACCTAGGCACCATATGGGAGAAATTCGTAAATGAGCTCGTCAACAATTTAAAAACAACCGGCTGCTATAACTTTAGGTGCACCAAAAGAAAAAGTATTGGTATCTTAGTCTATACCATTAAATAAAATCGAAGTTTCTGCCGGTGATTTCAAAATAAATTCCAAAATATAAGCGAAAATTGCTATTTATACGATGCCTGGGAGTCTCCGCCAAATTTGCCCACGCTTCCAGGAGATTCAGCCCGGACGGTGAGGAAAAAAAGTCATCCGCCGATCATCATCATCTGCTCAAACCAGAATGCAGATGCAGAAACTTCGCGGTAATCGTGCAATTGCATTAAATGTGAGTTCATATTAGCCAGGCCTATTGCCATTAGAGTCTAAATTGCTTCTCGGTTCACCCCACAGAGTATCCTGATTTTAAAGTCTCAATACAGATTTATTCTTTTAAGTAATATTTTCTATAATAATCAGTAAGTGCCGTCAATGCTCTTTTCATATTTAAAACCCTATCATTAATTGATACCATTATATTATAATAATTATTAAATATCATAAATTAACTTCACCCCTCTCAATAATTATCATTACAATTAGCGCCCAACGTGGAGCATATATTATAAGAATACATTATTTAATAAATTAAATTCAACCTCCCATCATCCCACTAGTAATATCATTACAGATTATATTTCAATTGAATTATGTCTATTACTTTTTGTTGATTGTAGCGTTGATATTAGTCGTACCTAAGAGAAAAATAAGTGTCCCTCATCAATTACTGCGAGTGCAGGCAACGGGAAAATGGATCGTCAAAAAACAAGATGTGCAATTGCTTAACTAATGAGAGTTCACCAAAGAGTTCTCAGCTGTTAGAATATCAAAGAGCATATAGTATTCAATCTAGGGCTATTTGCCCAAGTACCGCTCGAAGGAAGTCGCGGGCACAGATAATTTTATGTAAGCGTTCGTTAACTTTCTATAGAGCCCCACTTGAAAGTTTTGAGTAATATAAATTACCATTTACTGGCAGAGTATTGTTTACTATGCCTTGAGATGGAATAGGATGTGCTGTTTTGGACCATTTCTATGGAGCACTCAATGTGCATCACTACGGTCATTCCACCTTCACGAATAGGGGAGACTTAAATCGTCAAGCACAAGGTTCTCTCTAAATTTAGTATAATATAGTCCGTTGTTAATTAAAAGTCCTCAGGCAAGGCCGTGCGGAGGGAGGAATTAATTTTTCCGCAATACTGCTTGATTCCCTCATTATTTACACTGTTGTGATTGGTTCATTAAAGGCATACTCCTCGCGTGAATTAACTGCCATCAGCCTTCCAATTTAAAACACACTACAATCCAGAAGTGACCTCACGTTGAATATTTAATTTATAAAAACAAATAATGATGTCTAAAATTTAAAATATTGTAACAAACTGTTGCATATAAATTATTTTCACTTGAATTACGATTCGAAAATTCACTTACTGTGTTTTTATATTATTCACCGAGTAATTGCTTCCTAAAACACAAGTTGTAATTTGGATTCAATTTTAGAATATCAAGAAATGTATATGTTGGATAGGGGCCAACAGTAGACTTAGGTGGGGTATGGTAAAAAAAAGGTTTTGTCATACACTGCTGTAAACTCAGTCGACTGCATAAATTGAGAATATATATTTTTATTATTATTATTTAACGTCGCATCAACCCACAGCTTATTAGCCACTCTCCGTTTACAAAAAGTGATACATAAATTACAACATGCTTTACAGTTTCGTCATATTAGGTACTGTCGAATAACTTTGTCTTGATCAGATACTCTAGTAAGCTGTAGATTCATCAGGTGAAGTACATAAGTCCTCCTTTTCAAACTAGGATAGCAAGGCGTTTCTTTCCGGGATGAATTTGTAGCAGGTGAATATTTGATGGCGAACCGTGAGCTTTTCTTTGCACATATCACATATCGGTTGGAGTGATCTAGAAAAATACACAAGAGTGAGTAAGGTTACAGGGAAGTGTCCTTATTCTAGCTGATACCAATTGCTGCCTGTGAATATATCATTTCTTTTTGTTGCCTCAACAATATAGCCATTAGCGAATTATACAATATTAAATTTACAATTACTTATACACTTTGACTTTAAATTATCTAAATACAATTTTAACTTTACATAAATTTATTCAGTTGAAAAGTTTAAATACACATATCAATATGTATTATTAGATTACAATTCAGTTTTTTAAGAACTTTATTGGATAGTTATTTGTCCCTTTCACAACCTGGTTAATGTCATTTTCGTTTAGAGTTTCTTTTCTCTGAACATCAAATTTCGGACAGATCTTTAACAGGCGTTCAACTCTAATCTGGATATTGCACTGGTCACATACCCTTCGAGGGGGGGGTTGTCTTTTGTTATTATGTAAAGATGTGTCAGTTTGTATATCCAGTTCTTTTTCTCGGATAAGTTGATTTGGTTGTGCCCCTTTGTTTCTGCATTACACAATTTTTAGTAAACTGGCTAGTATTTCCGTCTTTCTTTCGGTAAATGTTCTGGAATTTCAGATGTCAATAACCGAGCCACCTAAGTAATGTAATCAGAGCCATATCCAGCTTATCCAAATGAGGTCAAGGCAGTAGAGATAATTATTACGTGACAGATAAGTACGCCCGATAGTAAATGAGCATTCCGTCTTCATCTATGATAATCGACGGACGACATTTTTTACATACTGCTAAGAATAGAGAAGTAGAAGATTTAATCACAACATTTTTTTTACCCTCACTAAAAGATGTTAGTAAGGATTGTATTCTTTTAACTGCCTGATGTTTTCTCGTCTTTGAGTATTTGAGATTCCAATCTGAGGACTGAACAATTGAAACTTCCGGAAGTTTCATAATTGAAATCGTCATCATTTAAAATACAGCTAACCTTCAAGTCATCAGTCCTTAATTGCGGTACAAATTTATTAATCTTGTCCTAATTAAAAAATACTTTCCATATTTTATTTTAATGAGCTTTTAGAAAAGATCTTTAGATGACTTTTAAAGCGAACGAGATATTTCTTTATATTAATCGCAAGATCCACATAAGGTTAGCAGAGGATGTTCTGTTAGTGGCATTAACTTTGGAAATAAAGAAATTTAGATCGACAATTCTGTATTACTGCATTTGTAAATGAAATGATTATACCTTGATTGGAGAATTTCATGTGATTGATAAAAATGCAGCGTTAGCTGTGCGAGAGGGACTGGAGATATTAAAACTGACCATATATATAGACTATCATTATTATATAATGGATAAAATGTCGATTAAAAATGGCGTTTTATCCATTTGTGATGAATGTGGCGTGAAAGATGGTGATTCCCCGAGGGGTGTGTCCCGCCGAGCGTGTATATAAAATGACGATGGTGTACCCCCGCGGGAAAACCCCGCCGAACGAGTGTAAAAAATGAGGGCGGGGAACCCCGAAATTTTGTGAAATAGGGGAATTCCCGTCGGAAGATTTAAAAGGGAAGCCGATGGGTGGCTCAGCCCCAGAAGGCAGGCGAGTGGAGGAGAGGACGGATGTGGTCCGACCGGGCAGAAGTGAAACGAGTGGAGGAGAGGACAGACTTGGTCCGAGCAGATATCCAGAAGTGAGACGAGTGGAGGAAAGGACAGACTTGGTCCGAGCAGCCAGAAGCCAGATGAGAGGACGGACGTGGTCCGAGCAGTGAGAAGTCAGACGAATTGAGGAGAGGACGGACGAGAGCAGACGTGATCAAATCCTGCAAGACGCCAGAGAGACGCACAAACATTCGAGAGGTGTATGTTTGTTGGCCCAGTAATTGTGGGTAAGCTATAAAAAAATTGTGAAACTTGCTCATTGCTCTGGATAAATAATATTTAATGATTTTTCTTTCTATTTTCAGCTACTGCATACTCCATCTCTTGAGAGACCCAAAATCCCCTGAGATTAAGCCCGTGTATTCACTTTAAATTAATAAATGAAAAATTTTAAAATTGATCATAATTTGTTCTGTTAATTAATAAATGTTTTATACCCAAAAAAGTATATTACAATATATTATGAGATTAATTTTTGAATTATTGTACTAAGATATGTACAATCGTATTACAATTTCGCAAATTCATGAAAAAAGGTTATTTACCGTTTAAAACTAATACTGTAACGAATACAAGCGAATATATTCCATAGTTATATCAATTATTTCACATGAAACATTTCCATACAACTTGGCGTTTTCTGGTGTAAATTATAATAAATTTGATTTTAACTGTAACCGCAAATATTTTTTAACTTTAACTCGGTTAGAAACCAGAGAAAGTATTTTAAAATAAAGTAAATGTTTTTCACACGGTGTTATAGGGTCTTTCATGTGGTTTCTTCACCCCATCTTAATGTTTTTGTGGTGGTTGGATTATCGATATTAAACTATTGATGTTTCTGAGAAACATGAAGTAACTTATTGAATCTGTTAACCAACATTTTTAAAACACTTAAAGACGTTAACGAAGTAGAACAACAAAATAATGCAAGATTTTTAAAAAACTATAAGCTGCTGCTTATAATAACAAACAATCTTCGTATTATTATAAGACCTACATGATTCATTCTAAACAACTAAAATGTGTACATGCAAGATAATATATTACCCGTGGTTTGTAGCTATATCTGTAAACAAAACCAGATGTCACGCACTCCAAATTTTCCATAACATGTCCCTGATACCAAAGGAATGTGACGAACACTTAAAATGTTATTCTGTACACCATATTGAAGAAGGTTAAATTTAATTAAATCCAGAAATTTTGATAGTTAATTTTCTTTAGTTTTGTTACAACCAACCGTATAAGGCTGCTCTGGAATTATTAAAAAAGTAACTGAATAGCATATATTATTTCTCTTAGGCCTGAACGATGTTTTAGCCAACTTTTAAGCACCCAACAGAAATAACTCCATAAATGTAGTGTGACGGGGCTTATATACACCGAAAATCTGATGTGAAATTTAGGGTTTGGCGACTTGTTAAGGAAGGGAGGCAGTTTACCAAGAGCAGGAGGGTAGTCTATGTAACGGTGGAAACTGAAGAAATGTTACAAAGTGATTGGTAAACACAATCTGTAAATATAAGTGATGTGAAATAAAGCAGATAATTATATAAAGCGAATAAATTGCTTGGTGTGTGAGAAGAGCGACAGTGTCGTCGTTAATCGACGATGCAGGGGAGTTTGTACGAAGTGTAGCGTCACGTAACGATAACTAAAACTATTGTACGTTGGACATGGATTCTGTTTCTCCAAATAAGGTATGATTCTTGCATGATTGAAAGAGCTATCAAGTCCATATTCACGAGCTTAGACTATGTGTGTGATGTCTATTGTAAACACAGTTTTAATTGAATTATATTATAAATTTTGGAAACATTTTCCCTCTCTCTTTTTATGAAACTCGTTAAGTCATAATGGCATTAAGCGACCCTGACATTTCGAAATCGAAACAATAGATGAAAACCAAAAGTAATATGTGGCTCTTATCCGGAAGGGAAGTAGCAGGTTGCAGTTAGATAATTATTCACTTTTCTGCCTCGCCTATTATTTTTCCCTATTAATAATAATTTATGGCTAACAGCAAGACATTATCAGGCTACAGTAGAACTTCGGAAAACAATCCTTTGAGCGTGGACGTGATTTTCACTACAAACAATTTAGATTTATTATTCAATCCATTAGTCCTCGATCGAGGAAATAGGATACGTCAAATATAATATTACAATAAATATATAAAATTTTACAATTAAGAATTTAAGGACAAAAAGAGGAAAGATAAAATTCAATTTTCGGTCAACGGAGGAGGCAGAAAAAGATCGTGCGTAGGTTCCCGTCGAACATGAAAAAAGAAAATAAGTCGACAGATAAAATCCTGCTAAAAATAACAAGATAGAAAACACATTCACACTTACTTTCGTAGCATCCAACTAGCTGTTGCCGCGACTGCATACTTCAGTCATTCACATATGATATTCTTGTTTTAATACCGTCCAAATTCTCTACAGGGTTTCGTTCTTAACTCGCACAAAATGAAAATTTTAAGGTGAGCGAAAGAATGAAAGGAAAATCGTTTCATGGAGTAAGCCTATGCTGTAAAATACATCATCTGTAGAATTTCAAAAAAGAAATTAACTGGAAAGAATAATATAATCAGGTGAATACGATTTGTGATCCTCGACCGATCCGCGTTATATGCAAGCTAGTTTATAATATAGATTTAATTGCACTCATTTTACAGTAGGAAATCTCGAGTATTCTGATAACATAGAATGTATAAGTCAATATCTACTTTCATTTTAAAGGTATAGGACCCCAGGTCAGATTCTTAAATTACAAACTTGCAGATCCTGAGTATCTATACGAAATAATTCAATATTCATACTAACTTTATTTTCTTTTATAACTATTGAATATTAGATAATATTATTATTAGAAATTTTAGATAAAAATAATTTATTTCAAACTCTATCAGATTTTTGAATACTGCCAAATCATCTGAAGGTGTTAAGTCAATGTACCATGTCAAAAAGCCAAGCGACTCGAATGAGCAACAGATGGTCGTATGTTTATGTATAAATGAATTGAGTTTTACGTATCCTCTTAGAAAAGCGACGCGTGTCCGGAAAGTAAGTACCGTTCGTTGTTTATCCCTGACTCCATTACAGCCGGATTGTGTTTGTTCACAGTTGTTAGTGATTATTCAAAATGTTGAAGACTATTTCTGATCCCATATCTGTGAAAAGCGCTCTGTAATACGGTTTTTGAACGCAAAGAATGTTAATCCGCCTTGAGTTCGTCGACAACTTGCAGAGATTTATGATGTAAATATAGTGGCAGATGGATTGGTGACAAAGTAGGCTAGACAATTCAATGATGAACAAACCAATGTTCATGACAAAGCACGGAGTGGGCGACCTTCTGTTGTCAATGATGGTGTGGTTGAAAAAGTTAATAAGAAAATTCGTGAAAACATACGGTTTGCAATTAAAATGCTTTGTGATGAGCGACCACAACTTTCTAGAACTTTTTTGCACGAGACTGTCAGTAATAGCTTAAATAATCGCAAATTGTGTTCATCTTTCTGTGAAGAAGGAATACAGAAATTGTTTCCCCTTATGACAAATGTCTGAACAATGGTGACAACTATGTAGAAAATAGTTTAAGAAATCTTCTTTCATGAGAAATTAACTTTGTTTTTTAAAAAAAGAAATGTCTTTATGAGTGTTTTCCGAAACGGTTCGCGCTTTCCGGACATGCCACGTAGTTGAAGAATCACTCGTAAATCACGAAGTTTTTACACAATAGGAAACATATTAGCTCTCAATTATGACCAGAAAACTAAAAATGATAATATATGCCTCTTTTAGATATTAATTCATATTTTAGGTCATCTAATTATATCAAAATAATTTTGGAAATAATAGAAGGAAACTAGAAAATTAAAAGCGATTATTACATAATAAGTGAAATTACATTTGAGCAATCGCGCAAGAAAAGTAATTAAATACTTAGAGTCCGCTTTATACGCGTGATTGATTATACTGAGTGTTCGGTGTCGCAACAGTGCGTACCTCGCAGCCTTGTTCTTCACGTGAGATCGCCTATCTCCTGGCTGTGATGCAACTTGGCACGCGACCTGCTCATGGATATTCAAGGACCACACAGATAACTAGGGGCTTTAAGAAAGTATCCAAAAAGATAAAACATCCATTGCTAATTGAAAATGCGAACTATTACTCGCGGTACAAATTAATTTATTAATTGCTCTATATATATAATAGTTAATATTGCATTACAACTTGTTAAATGTGTTGACCTAATTTTTTCGATAATTATGGAATCTTCTATATTTATGTATAAATGATGTTGGTAAATGAAGTCAATTGCTCTATTAATAAATAATAATAAGGAAAACAACTTTGTAATTGTTAAAATAGTTTTTTATATGTATAATAAAACAACAGTTTTGTTTGTGATGCCTTACATATATGGGGAAAGAAAACTAGTAAATAAATGGGAAACTATTTAATTGGATTAATTTATGGGCTCCGTGTGGTATTACTACCACGAATTACAGAAAATTATTATTTAAAAATTCTACATTCATTCCAAGAAAATATATACAAAAAATGACCTAAGTTAAAAAAATATATTGCCGACTGCTCCAACATGAGATTCTACCCCTGGTTACCGTGTTTCGATATGGAAACTCGAAATGAATTTTGAGTAAAAATTAATAAGCTTACCGTCACAAAACCTCCAGAAAAGAAACTTTCGACGGCTCACGAGAACAGCATTTCTGCCACAGGGTTGGAAGCAAAGTCCTATTCCCAGGCACAACTGTTTGAATATTTATTCAAGGAAGAATTGATTTTACATTGCAAAGATATGTCTGTAATTTAAAGACGATTCAACGACTCTGACATTAAGGCTTTAAGGCTGCATTTTATATAAAATCTGTCGAGGTATTGACGAACAATTTTGTAATATATTTTTATAAATATTAATAATATTTTACACTCTACCAATTACAGCTGCATCTGGAAAAAGATCTTTTGCTAAGTTAAAAATTGTAAATAATTATTTAAGGTCAATTCTGTAAAAAATTATTTTATTCATAATTTCCATAGAATCTGAAATATTATATAGTCTCGATCCTGGACGAATAATAGCAGATTTATTAAATATTGTATTAAAAAAGTTAAATTTTTATGGGTTTATGTACGTTTTATTTCAAAGTTTAAATTAAAAAATAACTTTAATCAATAATCTATGTTAACATACTGGATTGAAGTTTTCTATTTTTTCCAAATATTGGGCACCTGAATTAGTGTTCTTAGTAAATGTACCTTATTAAACAGATTGTACCCATTCATTTTTTTAAGGAAGGAGGTAAATTAGATTTAAATAATTTATTTCTGTAATTATACATTATGAACAGAGTAATGACAATAAATTGTTTGCCTATAATAGTTAATATAGGTAGTTTTGATACGAGTCTAGTTTACAATTCGCCTGAAATCGGAGATATGAATCGGCTGCCGTTAACGACCAAGAAGTACGATCTAAAATTAGGAAGTTTTTTGGGCAAGGTAACAGGCTACACGAGGGTGAACCTGAAGCAGGCAAGTCCCCCTTAATAGCATAGGAAAGAAATTGTAAAGGGGGGGGGGTGGAAGTTAGAGCAAGGTAGCCAACGGGTGACTTGGGCCCCCGGGCTATAGTATAAGGATCGTACCCGGTGTTTCACCTAGAAAATCTGCATCAGATAGATCGGGTTATTGGGTACTACTCATACGCCCTTCTGATAACGGGAGACTGGATTGTTGTAGGAACGCAACAAACTCGCCTCCATTCCTCGATCAGTTAGCCGACTGGTCCAATGGGATCAGCGAACAAACTCTCACTGTAAGCCGAAGGTCTTAGACCCCCGTAGATACACCTCTCAATTTAATTACCTTGGCCATGGACCAAGGGGGTTGAAAAAGAGGAAAACCTGGAAGGAGGAAGTAAGCACTGACGGACTTACTAAAGCTCCACCTGACTTTCACTCATTTCCCTGTCCATCGCCATTCGAAATTTGTTCGTGGTAAGAGTTTATATAAGCCGATGCCGGTTCTATATTCTGTTCTCATTCTGTCATATGCATTCTGACCTTAGAGCCCATTGCTGGTTCCTGCTGGCTCTTCGTCGGTTATGACAGCCCAATCATAGATCTGTTCCCGATTTTCATGAAACGAGCTTCGATTCAATTTATTTACGATTTTTCACCACGTAAAATATATTGTTTCCTAAGGGTGAGCATGTGACGCACCAGATGGCGTCTCTAACAAACAACAACAGCTGTACGTTAACCATCGCTAAATTCTTCGGCGTGCTACTAAACCCTATATTATAACATTAACGGAACACATCCCCCCTTTTCAAGTCCCTTCCTATGCTATTAAAGGGGAGTTGCCTGCTTCAGGATCACCCTCATGTAGCCTGTTACCCAAAAAAAACCTTTCTTGACCATTTCTGAGGTCTACATCTTGCTAAATCCATCGGCTTGCTACAAGATCCTATAATTATACCAATAACGGAGCCTTTGTTGACCACTTCTGAACTGTATATCTCAAAACGTTGAAGATTGAAGGTTTAATAATTCAGTCCTATTCATCCTTTACGATTTTGTTATAAAATCTGTTTTGTACGTCCAAAATTTCATGTACCAAATTAATAATGTACTGTACATAGAAAAAAAATGTTTTGGTGGAAAGTGGAACCAAGTGAAATGACGTTTCGAACTGGAAATATCTCAATTCTTCAGTTTCAGTTCAGAGCATAGGCATTACTCCGGTGCTGAACCGAGTGGGTATATGTCTTAAGTCGATTGTGGATTCATTCTTATACTCTGAGTTGATGCTTCCTATTCCCTTGAACGGGAACAGAAATATTTACAGCTCGAAACGTCAGTGTCTTTGATGTTTTCTTCTCTCATTCCACGTGCTTTCTTAACGCTGTATTTGATGATTGTTAAAAATGTAACGTGAATTTTCGTTTTTTTGGAAATAATTATTCATTTGTCTTTATTAATATTTTCCCTTTGCAGAATATATTTGCATATTATACACTTAATCCGGTGCTTCTTAAAATCCCAGAAACACTTCTGGAACTCGATCATTGGTTAACATTGAACACAAAAAATTCACTAGGGAGGTTGGGGAATCATTACAGTGTTTTTTAGGCCAGAAAGTTACGAACAAGTAATTAAGTGTGAACAGAATCCGTGCTACAAAAACCTTTGTTTTACCACAGATGCTGCCGATTTTTTTTCTTCAGATTGCTTCATGCAAACGGCGTTGAACTTGTAGGTAGTTTTCTTTTATTGATACTTTGACCTTTTGCAAGAACGCAAGATGCATTGTATCATTAAAATAGAGGAATAGAATCAACATAACCTTCACATTCAACCACATTTTTTGATTGTTTACGGTCCTGGTGATCCAAAATGGCTCCACACGCACGATTGAGTCTTAGTTTTGGGTCATTTCCGTAAACCAATGTTTCATCACCTCTTATGACACGTTTCAGTAGTTCTGCGTCGTTGTTGACTCTTGAGGAATTTCCATTCACCGCTGTTTTAGTTCGAATTTCAACAATCTACTTTTGCTTTCACTCCTTTCATATCCAAAACAAACGGAAAACTTTCAAGGTATGAACGAATTCATATACCAACAACGCTTCTGCGAGTGTTATTCACCGATCATTCGTAATTTCTCTCACATTTTCCCCGTTTCTATCGATTCGTAATGTGCTGGGGCGTCTGATTCTTCGCGGCCTTCTTAGAAAGGCTTAAACCACTCGAAACCCCTTGTTTTACCCTTACCAATCTCACTAAAAGCAATTTTTAACATTTCTAAAACATTGCCACGCTTTATTTAATATCATAATTTAATGAAAATTCTCTTATTCATTTTTAGATAAATAAATAATCACATGCAACCTTTTTAACAGCTCGCAATAAACCAAACATCCGATTTGGCTATTAATATACAGACACTTTTCAGTTATGTTTAACCAAAATAACGGCGAAAAAATTGCGTGAATCGGACGAATACAACCCACGAAATTACCAAATTTCCGTTACGTTTTGAACACACCGCGTGTATATACTATCAAAAACATAACAGGACATCCGACTAATACTAATCAAATATTGAATCCACCACAGTAATCAAATTTAAAATTCAAAACGTTCTAAGAACTATTTATATTAAATTAATAGGTTCTTTTTAAGAAGGTTTATGTTAAGGTACTGTGTTAAAATTGTTTTTTATTAGTTTTTAACGGTCAAACATATCTGCTCGGACTTTGGTGGTACGGAGTCAAAAGAAATGAGACAGTATTTGAGCCAGGGGCAATAAATCCCAATATCACGGTGCGCCTGGGGTGTTTTCCGTCTATGGTGAAATTTGTTGGCATCAGGTGGTTTTTTCCCCAGAAACCTTGGAGGAGAAGGGCAAACTGTTACTTCCAGAGACGAGTAACCATAATATCCATCCCTGCCACCTTCGGGATATGAACTAAAGTGGGGAAGAGGCTTTAGAAAGGCTTGTAGAGAGATTTTCGGGATAGATGATTGGAATTTAGGCAAGGGAGATTGTGGAGACGAGATCGGTGATCAGATGAGATTAGAGGCAAGTTGGGAGACGAGCAGACGATCGACGTTATCGGTCAGGTAGTCCAAGAAGATGAGGATAAACTGGAAATTGCCCAGAACCAGAAATAATAGTAGCGGCGGCTCTGATTTTGATCCAGTACGATCCAAATTAGGAGGAAATTACGAGGAAGACGTTTGGAAGGTCCATTATGATGTCATGGTAATTACCCCTGTAACTTTTTGCTGATTTCCTATACTGCTTGGTCCGACTAAATTTTGTATGAAATATTTTTCTCTATGAGAAGGTCCATATCATACAACCCTGAGTTTATAAATCGAGAATTGTTAGTATTAAGAAATTAATTTGTATCATTTTTTATATAAATATATATGTATTGTTTAAATAAGAAATAATTGCCCGCTTAAAGTTGAAAACTTGGGAAAATTGTAATATTGATGTAAATGTGTTTAAGATAAACTAAATTTTTTTCATTTTTATTACAAAAGTTCATTCTTAATATATTAATATTGCACTAAAATAAATAATATCCCCCTAATTCATCTCAAGTTGGCATCAATAAAATATGGTGATTATTATTTTTTGGTTAACAGGCTACATGAGGGTGATCCTGAAACAGGCAACTCCCCTTTAATAGCATAGGAAGGGAATTTTCTGAATACTCGTTTAATATAGCTTTGTGTTTATGTGATCCTGTGAGAAAGTTATAAATTCAATGTCATATTTTATTTCAGTTAAAATAATCTAGTATGTTTAATAATCAATTGATATTGTATTAAACGCTATCTGTTATATAGATATTTGGCTTATACAATTATTCCATGACTGGGCTAACATTCAGCAGTGATCAATCGGAGATTTTCATTACTAGAACGACACAATCTCGCAACTTTCTGAAATACAGGTTTCACCATTTTACTGGTTGACTCAATGCGGGCTTCGAAGTTGTTTTCACAGAGAGTGTTTTCACATGAAACTCGATATGGAAACACTTGATAAGCATTCTACTCGAGATGAATCGGAAAATATTGCTTTAAATTATGTTTCAATATGAAATTTAGGTTTATTTAATTAGAATAAGGGCGGTTTTTCTAACAAACAAATTGTGAAGTTTGATATTAAATTATATTAGTATCTATAAGGATAAAACAAAGAACATTGGTCTTGTTGTAGAACGTATTGGAGCAGATTCATACAAAGAAAACCTTCAAGGTTTCTCCATTAACTCGGCAATAAACCTAGCTTAGCGGGATTTAATGCTGGCCCATAATGCCACTTTTACTTCTTTGGATCCAATAGTAATCCGGCAGATCATACGGAAGAACCTTATAAACACTATAGTTACATTCGTACACTTCAAGGAGATCGGGTTTAGATTGATATTCTGGAAGAAATATTACTTATGTATATGATGAGTACAATGGAAAGGAAAGAGAAAGAGTTCTCGGAGAATAAACAGAAATTTAGGTAACTACTAGCTGTAAAGTGCCTGGCGTTTCTCGAGATCACGTGAATAATAAAGCAGGAATGTAATTAAAGATAAGTCTATTACAGTACTTGAGGTTACATTACATTCGTAGTTATAAGGGTTCACTATATTCATAGTTCTACTCCATAGGAATCACTTTTAGCTAGAGGGGCGTGAAAACACTCACGTTCTACATATTTTTCAACAGCCTTAATCTATTTCTGTTCTGAAATCTGACCTATTTTCAATCCTAGGCTGCAAAAATGGCGTAAAATCGTCAAAATGGCAGTTTCTTACACAGAGGCATCATTTTGATCTGTTTTAGGTGGTCTGAGAAGAAAAGGTCATATGACCAAAACTGTAGAGAATCAAATTTCCAATCGACTGTGACGTCATAGTTTTTCTAAAATTCTCAGTTTTCGAACTACAAGGGCCTAAAGTTGGAGCTGTACTAAAAATGATTTTTTATTGTTTTGTAGCTCAGGAGGACGGAGGTTGATCCACCTTCTAAATAAATATATCTACTGATAGGTCTCTGTGAGACGTAGAGAATAAGCCCTTACTCGTTTCTTCACGTTGAGTACGGATTTTGTTAAGAGGCGGAAAACCACACAAAAACGCCTTCAAAAAGTGAAAAAACGGAGTTCTGTTGACATTTTCATATTTTTCACATATATACAGTATCGCTGTTAATTATGTCTTTCTTTTAAAATATCTATACGCTCTCGCTTGAGCCTTGGGTGAAAGCATTTCTTCTTAGACTAGAATTTAATGCACCTGTTATCAATTTATGCAAATGTCTACTCTTCACCCCGCCCGGAAACCGGGAGGCCCAGGGTTCAAGTCCCTTGTCCGGTCCCCATTTTTCCATTCTTGTTTTTCTTCAAAAGTTTACTTAATTTAATACTTTTACTTGTGGTTAAAGTCACCATCAAATGCATAATATTGTATTTGATTTTACAAATGAGGAATTACTAAATATTAAAATTTACTTGACGAGAAAAATAAAACTAATTTATGTTAGCTCTCTGCCAAAAACAGGTTAATTACGACACGAAATGTTTATATTTTAAAAATATATAGTATTGTAGATCATGTATATAGGCAACGCGCATTTACTTTAGGAGATCTCGATGCGTGTATGAAACACGAAAGCTTTTACGTAAAATGTTTTACTTTTTTCACATATATAACTTCTGTATATTTAAAATGTTTAAAGATCATGGGTAGGTTCGGGCCCTGAGAACGCTTGTGCACAATTTAATCAAATTCGGACCAGTAGTTTGAACGCCTATAGTTGGGCCGTACATATGACAAATGTTTTTAGATATTTAGATAGAAACGAACTTGATTTACTGAAAGACACCATCGCTTCGTGATATTACAGGTTTCACAAACATTATGATTCCGGAAAATCCTGTAATTCCGGTGAGACTTGTAACTACATTTAGAGTTCCAAATCGTACCTGGTTAAAGCTTCTCAGCTGTTACAAGTAAACCTTGAGGTCAGTACATATAAAATTATGCTTAAGATTGAATACAAAGAGTTGTAACCAAAATGATTTTCCCTTGTTCCATTACACATTAAAAACCCCATGAGTTGGAATATTATATGAAACTTAAACTTAAAGAATAAACTATCGGCTCTCTTAACTCTTCCCCTTATAATATTTGATTTGCTTCCTTCGTCCATTGTTACATTATTTATTTAATAAAAAAACTTTTCCACTGCATTAGAGCCTATATTAATGTTAAATATATTGATACTTTCTATTTCAGTACTAACAAAAACGTTTTTAATAATTATTTGAGTTACAACCTCCTGGGTTAGTGTAGGTTTCTACCCAAATGTTCCTTCTTCTACATGAATACAAATATCGCTAATAATCAATGTAATAAAGCACAGTAGAAAAAAATCGTTTTTCACAGATCTCCACGCTTCCACAAGTGGAAATATTCCAACGTTTCCTATTGCTTTGAACCTATAATTTATAAATTAATGTACATAAGAGGGATACATAATACTTCCCCTTAACATTTTAAATATTTTACTAATATCAAGTGATGAAAATTAAATTTTTACCGTATGATATCAAGATGTATATTATTATTTCCTCTCAAAAATATTTCAATAATTGAAAAAACTACTATTATTCCGCGGTAACTATTCACACAATTGTATTTAGTTTCCAAATTAATGTATTTTCGAAACAGTAATTTACAAAGTAGCCTGAATGACTGGGTAGAAAACTATTGAATGCGTCTGTCGTGTTTCTTAATTCTTTAATATTCCGGTATATTCCACGCCTTCTTGTGCAACTGCCAAGACTTGAAACCCTAATGTAAATTATTTTTATATTTTGTTGTAAATGACCGCATATCCAAGTTGAGTAGCCGTTTGCATAAAGTTCTAGAACTTACCTGACATTAATTACAAGATTTTGAGGCCGACCTCATGTGGTCTAGTGGCTATCGTCGCTGCCTCGCACTACAGGTTTGTGTTGTTTAATAAACCATACATGGATCTACGTTACCTTAATCGTGCACAGTCGCTAATAACCTTGATGTTGGGGCGACATATATTTACAATTCAATTTATTATGTACTGAGAGACCTACAAATTTAGTACTTTCTACTTCATTAATAATATTCCTTTTAATGTAAACCTTGCAGTGTGTGAAATTGAGGGTCTATTGTTAGTACATGTGTGGCATATTTACTTATGTTTCACTAGTTAACATCGAGCATCCACAAGGTAACTTTGAGACTGAGTCATTGTAAAATGCTGGAGTGGTCAACGGCGAGTTCTGGCATTACAACAGGACAACATGGTAGCATTTCCCTTGAAATTTTTTTAAATAAAGCAACAATGCCGTCATTTATCTATCCTTTTTGTGGAATGAAACATTAAAATTTCCAATATAGTTTAAATACCTCGGGGCTCGGGCAAAGACATTCCCATGGAGAGAATGTGAAACTGATCTCGAGACGACGCAGGGCTGTTTTGGCAGTGTGAAAGGACAGCTCGGTGATCACCTGTTGAGGATTGAGGACGGTTGGTGAAAGGCCTGGTCCCCTCCAGAGAGGAGTGTTTGCCGTTTGACCCACATTTGCGTGTAGCCTCTGATAAACACGCTGAAGCGTTGAGGCTGTCACGTAGGCACGTCCTTCGGGGAAGCTGTAGGGCGCTTCCTCACGTACGCACCCCGTCCAAAATAGACCTCAGACAGACACTGCTGCAATCACGTAGCAGCCACTATAATTATTCATCCCAGAAATTATAAGACTGAGCAGTAGCGCAAGCGAAATTTGTGATTCAGGGATAGGGCATTGTCCCGTTGTTGAAGGTCAAGGAACGATTACCAATTTACCATAATTATCACATTCTTTAAGAAATAAATAGAGGGTCTCTGACGGAGTGTCAAAACTCAAAATAGAAAAAATTCTCATCAATAAGAAACGCAATGTGGACGAAATAATATTAAAATATGGAGCGATTGTAGCACGCACTGATCGTCGTCAATTAGTATGTGAATGGGAAAATGATACAGCAGTCAGACAAATTTCAAATTACAGACATGCAAAAATTGCAAAACAAGAATATGTGGCGAATTTTCACACCTTGTCTTATCAAATTATATTAATAGTACCTCCATAGGTAAACCTAAAGTATTTTTAGCCAAATATAGGTAATTATGTGTCAATTAAATTCTGTCATCTCCATGTAGAGGGATATCAAGAAATTTAATATACAAAATCTTTCTGATAAACTCATTCCCTCACTCACGTAATAAGTAATTATGAGTAATAAACAGAAATATATATCTACTGTCAATCTACTAAGTCAATAATCTTTAACGCTTTAAAAACGTAAAGTCTTAAATGTAAAAAAAGACCTGTGCATTTAGTAACAATGCTAGCAAATAGACGAAAACGAAATTTTCGCTTTTCATAAGAATAAAAATAATAAATTACCTGTATTCCCTTTTGGGACAACCACATTTCTGTAGTAAAGGCTAATAGAAGGATAAACTTTTTTTAAGAAAATGACAGTTTCATATGGCAAGTGATATCAAAAATAGTTTAGTTCAGCGAGTGACAAAGTGACTTATGGCTTTAGTATTAGTTTTAGTTAAATTTCAGGATCATTTACAATGGCACTTTAATAGAGAATACAAATAACATGCATACAAAAATAATGAATATTAACTAACGCATTGTAAGAATAAAGGAACTAATAATTGTTATATTTATCTGCCATAACAATTGTGACGTTTCACATTATTAAATTGTCCCTGACTTGTTCTCCGGTTTCTTTATTTATAAAGGAATTAATATTGCGATAATTTGAATTAGTGAAAATAGAATAAAATTTTGTGTGATTTGTAATTACAATTTATACAATAA
Organism: Eucriotettix oculatus; assembly: GCA_034510155.1. NCBI lineage: Eukaryota > Metazoa > Arthropoda > Insecta > Orthoptera > Tetrigidae > Eucriotettix > Eucriotettix oculatus. Next base: position 65,151,762 of record CM067379.1, on the reverse strand, counting down.
AATTAAATTAATAAAAATGTTACCACCTTTTGTGTTTTCTATTTTATATTTAATTTGCTTTCGGTTGATCTCTTTATCAATTTTTTGTTTCGCAAATAAATTTTATTGCAACTGCAGTCTTTGCTAGCACTTTTCACTTTTTCCCGATCCTTTTCTTATTCACAGAAGTGAGACGCCTACATAAGAGTTCATCCACAAGATGCGTTCAAAACTTGGTCAATTCAGCCGCCCGGCTTTCTTCCTTGACCAGTGACCATGTTCCACCCCTATTTACTAAACGTCAGCACTATTCTAAAGATAGAGTATCCAATTCTACCCCGCTATAATATATATATATCAATACATGACATTACGTTTGCTTTGAAAATAATTATATAGAATTAAACCACCACTTCCCAGATAAGCCAAGTGTTTAATTTTATTTATATAACGTTTCTTCCACAACTTTGGTACTTCATATTAAACGCACACAATTACATTTCTATTACTGTTTCATTTTGAATTCATTCAGATACATATGAATTACAAATTAGAGTTCAGGGTGCAAATTTTTCTGTTTTTGGACAATTAATTTTTAATCTTTATATTTGCATCCATTCAAACTTCAGAAGATCTTTGATTACTTGTGTCTTTACCGGATGACATCCAAAAATTGTGGACGAAACTTTGAATGAACAATATCAAGCACTTGGTCGTTAATTTAATTCTGTACATTTTTATTATATATACTGTCGAACGTTCCTATAAAAATTATAAATTAATAAAAAAATTGGAGAATTTATTAAAAAGACTTTATTTTATGGTGGCGACTGATATAAATCCACTGAGACTTATACAATCAGAATACAAATTAGATGATTATTTTAATACGTGCGATACAATTAATTCAATAAATGAATTATGTAACAACGTGAACTAAGATCTAAGGAAATATCCTGGGTAGCTATCTGGCATTGAGATGTCAGGATCTCTTGATTTTGTTTGAATCAATAGACTTTGGATTACTTCCAAGGTATACACCGTTACTCACTGCTGTTTGGAGGAACTCCTGTTCTGTAAACATTAAAAGTAGTTAACAGAAAGTGTCTATCACAATTACACTTTCTCTTACGATTTTCTGTTAGCGGATACACGTTTATTGTACAATACAAGAAGATGTAATTAATATCAATTATATAACTATCTGTGTGTGTTTCTTTATAATTGCATGTTTTATTTCCCCATATCATCTATATTTTGACCCTTTCCCCTAGTACTTTCGTTTCTGTATGTACCTTATTTACAGGATATATTCAGACTATAATTAACGAAATCGGACCTGCAAGTAGTAGTTAAAACTCCAATTAAATAATTGTATTTTGGGATATGTCGCAAATTAAGGTTATGAGCTTTGAATAAATAAATCGTAACAGTTTTTTTATAATCAAACAGTGCCTATTAAACAGAGAAGCGAATATACCATTTGTGAAACTCATTCTCATTTAACCTTAAAGTAACAAGGCAGCGAAATAGTCAGTGTGGTTTTGAAGTTAGAAGGATCTGGAGGTCAGGAGAGGAGAAATGGAGAAGGTTGCTCGGAATTTAGGAGGAAATGGATTTGGAGAGAGGAAAATGCAGTCAGTGTACGTTTGAAATGGGAGAAGAAGTATAAGTGTTGGTCAAAAGTTTTAAGGAAGAAGAGAAAGAAGAAGTTTTCAACACTTCTAAATACAAATGCTATATACCAAAATTGTGATTTCCGAGCCAAAAGTCTGCTGAGACGTGAACAACTTCGCCGAGACAGAAACTGGTTTTTCCTCGTCTCCCGTCGAATAACACCCTGTGGAATACAGGTCGCTACAGATTGCTGCCTACTTGCATCCAAACGGAATTCCTATAAGGAAGAAATTGATTTATACCTGAAAGTAAGAAAATAAAAACAGTTTCGTCATAACAAGGGGTATCTCTTTATTCGTTGTTGCCCCACAATGACAAATCTCATATATAAGAATACCCTGAGCTAAGCCGTGGCTAATTCAATATTTAATTACCCTTTAAATCCCTCATTTGTTGGCAATATAGATAGAGCAGGATCCAACTAGAAATTAAATAAAGAAATTAACAATCCCATTAAAATTTTGTACAAATTTAAATAATATCACTCCCTTGTTTTCTTTACTGTATGATCAGGAATATTTAACAAATTTGATTATGAACCTGCCAAATATTTTTTATTTGGTTGAACTATTGGTATATTAGACCTCACTGAATTAGGCCATTACTGTCTTTCTATTGAGTTCCAACAAATAATTTATTATAAAATGATTCCCCTTCATTTTAAACCAACAAAACACGACACATATATTTATTATTGTTTCTAGTACTGTCATAATTTGCGGCATTAATCACATGAAAACTGCCACATATTAATTTTTTTATGACTTACATAGTTAAGAAATTAAATTATTGTATCAATTACTCTTATACTTGATAAGAACAAGGGTATGCTATTTTCTCTTCCGGGAATTAATGTAGGATTCTACTTTATTAGAGCAAAGACGAGATATAGCATGTAAATACTTGAATTCAATGTCAAATTGATCCCTTGATTGAGATTCAGATAAACAATATTAATATGACGTATGTCGTGAGCTACAAGTCTTCTTCGATAACAAAAAAGCGATTAATGCGACATTATCTAAGGTGGATGTAGAAAATGCAGATATTTCTGGAAGGAGTTAACTATACACAGATGATTATTAATATCGTCCCCTATGCTTCGTAAAATGTCAATAAATTCCGAAACATTCTGGTGATCATAATTTTCTTGAAATTATTAAACAATCTATTGAAAATTTGATTTCATCTTATATATTTTAACTAACTTTCAGATCTAAACTGTTAAATTTACGTGCAACCTAATATTCGCCTCCTCTCCTGTTTCTTAATTGATTTGTAACAAATAATGAACCAGAAAAGGAAAATTGAATGACAGTTTTCTTGAAATATGTTTATTTATTAATATTAACATTCCTAAAATGTATGCACACACTAGGAACTACAGACAAATTATTGATTAATTCCGAAATATTCATACTTAATTTTGTATCGCGGCACGTTATGTAAAATCAGAAAGAGTTGCAACTTAATATTTCCGTATTTGAACAGAGAGATTCCGACACATACAAATCAAAAAATAAGTACCAAAAGTTACGACATCTTTGGTTGCACAATACTTGTTTAGACATTTTCGTGTTTCTGTTGCGGCACGATAAAGTTATTTGCCAACCAATCACATTAACCAGTTACTATCGGTTGTTATTCGCCAGTTGGCTAGCCATCTTGCTTTATCAGAGATTCTTAACCTCAAGTTTATATAGCAGGTCATAAGGTTGATGATGAAAATGTGACTCTACATAATAATTAGTTTATATAAATATAAAATAATAAATACTATTTTTTCTTATATTTATGTTTGATTGAAAAAAGGTACATTACTCTTAGAGAATTATTTCAATGACATTTTGTTTCTTTATCTTCAGTGGACTACAATTATTTCCGTTATTTCAGACGTAATTTCCTATACTGTGGCAAACCGATCAAGTAATAGGAAACTTCGATTTTGCGTAACACGTATGATTACGTTTGACAATCTCATTTTCAATAGTGAAACGCGGCAATAATGTTTATTTTAAACCAAATCAAAGTGAAAGATTAAGGAAAGTCGTGGTGCAACAGGACGCTCATTTTTTAACAATATTTCTAAAATTTTCTAAAAAGCTAATTCACTTCGTAAAGGTATGAAACATTAGTTTATTCTATTATTTACTTAATCTGATATATAACTTAAAACAACGAATTTTGGTTTTTTGGTAAATTTTTGAAGAGAAGCTTACAGATTTCCCGTTCTGCTCCCCCGGTGTATGGGGGTGTTTTGTAATTACAATTAAGGCAATAAAATTAAATTTAGAAAAATTTTAACACCTTTTCGCCTTCTTTCTTATATTTATTTTGCATACGGTTGATTTTTACTTTTGCAAAGGGTTTTTATTTCAACTGCACAGTCTTTTTTATAATTTTTCATTTTTTCCCAACTCTTTTCTTTTTCATCTATTCTGTTTCGGCACAGTATCCTGTAATTCATTCTAATAAGGCGAGTCCGTCAGATTTTTCTTGTTTTTTTTTACAGAACACATTACATTTTCCCTTATACATTAGTATACATTATGTTCCACCCCTATTTACTTACCTTCAGCACAATCCAGTCAAAAAAATAGGGTATCCCATTCTACCCTGCTATCCCGTTCATCCCCGAGTTCCCCTAAATTTCCTGCTTTGCCAACCAACATATTGTCATGTGATTCAGATTAAATATTAACTAACAATTTATATTTCGAAATAATATTTCCTGACTAATTAAATAATAAAAATTAGTTGTTTCATAAAGTATCATTGAATATTTATTATTACCACACAACGTTTCATCATGACATTTGGAACTTCTTCAAGAGTTACAATATTATTTTTTATTTTTATACTTCCAATGCACATTTCAGTTGTTTAAAAAGTTCTGAATTCTGTTAAATACTTAGTTTTATTGTCAATAATGTAATTTGGGAGGATTTCTGAATTGTGATATGTATCTGGAAGTTAAAAGTTATTTAATAAAAGCAGTACACCTGAAGAAGTCCCAATTGTCTGGATGAAACTTTGTGATGCTTATTAAATAATAAATATTAAATGTAAATTTATCAGTCAAATCAAAGTAAATTTCTTCTGAATTAATTTTCCTTAAGCCGTTATATTATTTCTAGAGTACATTACTTTACAATAAACAAGATTTTTTACTTTTGGGATGAATATGAAAACAGAGACCAGTTCGCCAACTTCTGTAGGTAAAAAATGTAACGATCTTACGACCAATATTATTAGTGACTATGATAAAGAAAAATTAAATTTAAATTCGTATATTTGACGTCAAATACGCGGAGAAATTCTACAGAGATACGTTCGCACTAAATGACGGAAGATCATGAGTGGTGCTGAATGATTCATTAATTTGCTGGAACATTCTGATATATCAAACGGCTTTAGGAAGGGGTGATATGACATAATGTGCACGTCACTGATTGGGATGATAAGTGGTCTATCGTTATTATGCCATTACCTTGTACAGATAAGCCTTTCCGGAGAGTAGATAAGATTTTATGTAGCCCGTCACTCTTAAATTTCCTGTTACCCGCCAAATTAAATGTTTTTTTTTTGGTAACAGGCTACATGAGGGTGATCCTGAAACAGGCAACTCCCCTTTAATAGCATAGGAAGGGAATTGAAAAGGGGGGGATGCGGAAGGTAGAGCAAGGTAGCGAAGGGTTAACTAGGGCCCCCGGGCTATGGTTTAAGGATCCTACCCGGTGTTTCACCTAAAGAGATGCAGGGAAAACCCTAGAAAACCTGCATCAGGTAGGTCGGGCATTGGGTACTATTCTCACGCCCTTCCGAATGACGGGAGACGAGTCTGCTGTGGGGACGCAGCATTCCCTTCTCCGTGTCTCCACCAGTTTCAGGAGGCAATTGGCCGACTGATCCAATGGGATCAGCGGACAACTCTTGCCATATGCCCAAGGTCTTTGACCCCGGTACATATACCTCCTAAAATAGGTGAAGGTGTCTCGGCATGTGAGAACTTTGATAAAAAATACCCAGAGAGAGTGCGAGGCATCCCCGACATAATCAGGTAAGCCCCGCAGTCATTCTGGGCTGAAGCGTCTACGAGAAACTCCCGCAGCGCCTCATCGTTTAAGCCAAATTAAATGATGTGGTCCAATATTATACCGCATTTAAACGTTCGTAAATGACTTGCGGGTAGTATCGCAAGACGAATATTCGGTTCACAGCCCATCACGGCACTGCAAAGAAGAATAGCAGAATGAAATACAAGCAAACCAATAAAACGTGGCATCAAGGTCGGGCTTGAGGCGGGTATACTATGAGATCCCAGAGGTTAGCTGATGATCCCATTGAGACCAGCAGCCTTGTCTAGCCATGGAGTCGAGAACGGAAAAATGTTATATTTTTAATTAAACATTATTTAAATGTTTGCTTATTTTGTCTCTTAATTTCTCCGACTTCACTTAATTTCTTAACTATCTTGCCTTTTAGGAAAAAAATATTATTTCGAATATGACTATAGTATTTGCAGAATAAAATATCATATTATTTATGAAATTCACATACTTTGCGTATTGGACTCGCACTGTGCTTCATAACAGTAAGGGAGGAAGCGTCGGTCGGTGGGATTAAATTGTCAATCAACACAAGATTATTCATTGGACGCTCATGCCACTGTCGCTTAACACACGACGCTCCCCTCCAGTCACCGTAATGGCGTGATAAAAGTAACGAGAAACTGATGTAAGTTTTTCTATGACTTTCCCTGCATCATATATATGGGATTTCCAGCTATTATACGACAGCTCAGAACACTAGTTATCCGCATCATTCTTTTATATCTGTTCCTATGATAATGTAGGGCACGTTAAATCCATCAATGTCCCTTAAGTAAGCTGATTATGAAAAAATAAAGTAAGAGCCCGCTTGACACGGGGAATACATTCAAATAAATTCTAGGGCTAAACTAAACATAACGAGATCATATTAGCACGTAATTATTGTGCTAAGTGAAGCATAACAGTTATTTTTAAAAATTATTTATTTTGCAACATTTCAATAATTGTGCATTCTTGTTAATTCGGAAAAATGCGTAGAGTGTTTTGGAGGTCCATCAAAATTGAAGTTTTAATTTCTGGTTTTAAATCCACAGTAGCGTTTAACTGACGGAAAATCTGTTTGCTGAACAGACTTTGAAAACTTAGCGTAGCGATAAAATAATTTTTACTGAACTCCCAAATTACTATTAAAAATAATTTAGAAATTCTCTTCTTTGCTATTGGGGAATTGGAATGATAAACAACCATCGGACCTCCTGGTACAGTTTGTAGCCAGAAATAGGATGTCTATCAAAAGCACGATGTTCCCGCATAAAAATATTCATCTAGGAACTTGGAAAATACCCGGTAGTGAGGAAGTAAACTAGATTTATAATGTTTTAATAAAAAAGGGCATGTCTCATCTGTAATAGATATAAGAAGTTGTAGGGGCCAAAACTGCGACACAGATCATTTTCTAATACAAAGAAAAGTGAGAGACCGACTATCTACGACAAAAAGTCTCCCAAAAAGTAAGGGGAGACGCTGGAACATCGCCTAGGTGGAAAAAATGTCGAAGAAATAAAGAAATACCAAAGAACGATATACGATAAATTGGGAAATTCAATTAACGGAATAGATATGACAGTAGAGGGAAAATGGGAAGTAATAGAAACAACAGATAACAAAACCGCTAAAGAAGCAAAAGGGTGTATCTAGTTTCAGATACCAGGGAAATATTACAGATGAGGGTAATATGGATACGACCATAAAGAATAGTATTTATGCAGGGAATAAAGCATTTTTGCAAACATGAAATTAATGAAAAGTAAACTTCTAACAAGGAAACTTAAAATATTGATATACAAAACATTCGTAAGGCATGTGATTACTTATGGTGCAGAAACCTGGACAATGACTAAAAGGGATTGTGAAAATCTGGGGAAATTTGAACGCAAAATAATAATAATAATATAAGAAGAATTTATGGACCAGTAGTGGAGCAAGGAGAGTGGAGAATAAGGTATAACCACGAAATTAATTAGATGATTAAGGGAGAATACATAATAAAATTCATAAAACCTCAACGGCTATAATGGTGGGTCTTGTGGAAAGGATGCAAGATGAAAGAATACCAAAACGAATGCTAAATGCAAGACTCTATTCGACGAGTAAAACAGGAAGACCAAGGTTAAGGTAGATGTACTGTGTAATGGAGGATTTGAAAATTATGAAGGTGAAAGGATGGGGAGAGAAGATTAGGAATAGGGAAAAATGCAGGCTGATTGTAAAGGAGGCCAAGGCTACCCAGGGGCAATACCTTTTGAAATAAGGGAATACCAAAAATATCGCTCACATTGAAACAGCATTAGGCATTATATATGAGAATTTATCGGTTGGTGCTGATTTTCATTAAAGAAAAATTGACGGATTACTTAGTTCTAGTCATTTTGTTTAGTTGAATTGGATCTTCAGTAATTGATGCTGTTATTAATTCAACCTGCTTTAATCCATAGCGGAAGAGCACATGCAGATATTGTTGACCCTGATGTCAAAATCTATTTCGGGAGTCAAACATGTTTTTAAACGGCATCAATTTTAGACGACTGATAAGAAAATAAATCATTAATCATAAAGGCTATATCGACCACTAACCCATATGATGCAATTCTAAAGAGAACCGATCCGAAAATTATAAAAGAAAATGGAATATTGGAATTAAGGGCTAGTATTATGTATATTGTACGACTACTTACACAGATGATAGTTTACATGAAAGAAATAAGAGTTCACTAGAAATAAAAAGCTTTATTTCCTTTCAGAAATACTTTGCGTTCCATGCTCTGTGACTATATGAATGATGAAATAAAGTTTTCATGTGCATTAACATGTATTGGCATATTTGAATTTATTACTTTAAGCGGACGATTTCCGTCTCGTGATGTTTAAATAGAATGCTGAACCAATATATTTTATACAAAATTGAGATATTGGAGCCAAGTACTTCTTTTATTCACTTTTCATTTATGATGAAAATTCAGGATTAAATACAATCAGAAATAAATTTTCGAACAAAGAAATTTTTTTAAAAGTAAATCCCTCCACTGCAAACCAACTAATCACACCATATATATTTATTCTTCTGTTTTCAGTACTGTCGTAAAGTTGCGGCATTAAATTAAATGAAAACTACCAGAAATTTAATTGTTTATACCTAGCTCATAAATCAAAATATTTTACCAATTCCACTTATAATTGATGGACTCAAGGCTATGATACCTTCTCTTCCGGGAATTGATGTAGGAGACTACTTCATTAGAGTAAACAAGAGATATTCCACGCAAATACTCGAGTTCAATGTCAAATTGATCCCTTGATTGCAACTCCGCAGTTTTCTAACACTCAGATTGCGGTAAACAATGTATAATATCACGATGTCGTGAGCTACAAGATAACAGAAAACAGAATAACATGCGCCTCACCTAAAGTAGTTGTACCTAAAAACAAAGCATTTCTTGAAGGACTTAACTGTAGACAGATAACTGTTAACATCATTTCCTATGATTTCCTCTCATAATTTGGAACGCTATACTTCGTAAAATGTTAGTGAATTCCGAAAAACCTGCTCCAAATAATTGTGGTAAACACAATTTTCTTTAAATTATAAATCCATTGAAAACTTTGTTTCATTTTCAAACTTTAGTTATACACTGTTATATTCTCATATCACAGAAGACTGGAACTCCTTTTTGATTCTTATAATTAATAGGAACAAATACTCAATCAAAAACTACAATTTGAGTCATACAAAACTAATAAATGAATGACTTGTTTCTTGAAATATATTGAGTTAAATAAATTCTGTGCTATTTACAATAATTATATTTATTTAAATTTTACTCATGAAATGGAACGTAATTATTCCATTACATTTCCTTTTTCTTAATTTCCCCTTGATGACACATGGATTTCTTAGTGTGGGTGTTTCTTATCAGCACGTTTCTTGTTTCCTCGCCCGTTGCAAGGAAGTTAAGCAAACGGACATGTGTAACTCAGGGTTATTCTGAGTGAGAGGAAGCAGCCAGGCACCTGATCCCAACCGCAATACACGTCATTACCGAGTGAGATAAAAAAAATGCAATTTAGAGGCTATGAAGAGACCAAATGATCATAATACACACTTTTTTACCTTCTCAAGAAAGTTCTTTCTTACATTCGTATTAATACTTGATTGGGAGAAGCAAATTCAGCATTATTGCCTTTCTTCACAGACAAATTAAATCAGAAATGTTTCGATTTATAGGAAATAAAAAACATATTCGCAGAAACAGTATTCATAAAATTCATATTAATTCCTTAAATACAAATATAATGCCCATCGAAGAAAATAAATCAGTAATTACTTTTATAAATCGAGATACAGTACAAAATATTACCAAAATCATTTCGCTACATCAAAAGTTTGAGTCATTTATCATGAATTTGTAATAATAAAAATTTTAATAATTGCATTATATATCTCATGTTTCTAAATTATGGTATTCATTGTATTTTTAGGTTTATAGTATTTTATTATTGGTCTTGAACATGTTCCAATAAAGTGATAACACTCAACAGGCAAACATAACAGCCGAAAAAAAAACTGACAACTGTTTAAACGTCTATTTGACGTTCAAAAATTAACAATGGAAAACTTTATTGCATTGAATGATAAGAAAAGTTCATAATAATAATGAGCATAAATTTTGGTAAAACTATTGATAAAACTCATCACATTCTTCACCGAGTTAGTGGAACAGATGTGTAAAATTTCACTCATCAACCTCGATATTTTTTACATTTTGTTAATCAAGTATATGATTATTTAAATAAATATGTATGTACCAGTCTGAATAATTTTGAACGCTGAATTTCAATAATGAAATTAGTCACGCTTTGATGAAACAACTGCGTTCAAGATATCAAAATGTCTTATAAATAAAACACTTTTAAGACCAGTACTGACGTATGCGAGGGAGAGTTACAGTTGCAGATCTTCAAATGAGAATTTAGAAAAGGATTTTTGGACCAATATGTGAAAACGGGGTTTGGAGAATAAGATATAACCACGAGTTATACAATCTATTCAGAGAACCTGAGATAGTGAAAGTAACTAAACTTTGAAGACTGGGATGTCTGGGGCATCCCTGCAAAACACTGACACTACATAAACTAGTAAGGACACGGCGAAAAGGGCTGCCGTAAGTTAGGTGGCTTGATTCAGTGGAGGAGGACTTGAAGAACATAGGAGTGAGGGGATGTACAAGGAAGACACAGGCTCGGGAATTCTAGAAAGAAATCATGAAAGAGATCAAGGTTAACTCTGGACTATAGAACCATAAGAAGAAAAATTCGAATTATTACATTCCTTCTCATTGATATCGGTTTCATGTCTGGATGTGCTAAATATTATTAACTTCATTTCTACCTACTAAGTTTTCTGTTCCTGTTTATTAATTTAATATAAATATTTTCCTTAAAACTCGTTGTAATAACTAATGTCTCATTCCTGTTACAACAGGCACGGATTCCGGGCTATACATTTTAAAACTTATTCCAGACTCTTTTATTATTGCTGTTTATTTATTAAAATCTTAATGTTAATAATGATAAGAAAAGAAAGCTGAAATAAAGAAAGGAAAAAGACAAGAATGCAGTCGGTCGCCCATGCTATTTAACTTATATATAGTACAGGCGATGAAGAAAGTTAAAAATGAATATGGGAAGGGAATCAGAATGCAAGGAGAAAAATAACCCTAAGGTTTGCTGATGATATCGTGGTATTAGGAGAGCCAGAAGAAGACTTGGAAACCATAATAAATTGCATGAACGTGATCCTGGAAGAAAAGTACAACATGAGGATTAGTAGAGGGAAAACCAATGTGATGGTGTGTAGTATGGGAAATAGTTGAATAACGAAAGGTGGGAAGGGATATTTTACGGAAGTTAAGGAATTCTGCCACTTGGGCAGCATAATAACCAGGGATAGTAGGGGTATGGTAGTCATTAAGAATAGGATAGTACAGGCAAGGAAAACTTTCTCATAAAAGAGGAATTTACTACTGCTAATATAATAATGAATATTAGGAAATCATTACCAAATTGTTCGTATGGAGTGTTGCGTTATGAGGACGAAACGTAGACGATAGGAGTTGCAGAAAGGAAAAGAATAGAAGCTTTCAGAATGTGGTACTGTAGGAGAATGATGAAAGTCAAATGGGTGCATAGTTACTAACCGGGAATATCTAAGCAGAATAGGGGAAGAAAGAACATTTTGGAGGTCTTTGGCCAAAAGAAGGATTCGATTCATAGGCCCCGTTTTCAGAAATGAGAGTCCTGTAAAATTAACATTAGAGGGAAGTGTGGGTGGTAAGAGCAAAAGAGTGAGGCTGTGAATGGAATACACTAAGGAGATTAGGGAGGTTATGTGGGATGTGGTAGTTATGTATAAATGAAACGGCTTGCGCAGAATAGAGTCGCAGGAGACTAGTCTAAGGAATACAACGCAAAATTTTGATAAATAGTGGACTTAATTTATATACGTTGACAGATATCATCATTCATGAGATATATATCTTGGATTAAGGAGATTGGATATACATATAAGTCTGAGTTGTAAGTTAACTAATCTATGAATAAGTTATACAATTGGAATTGTGCCCAGTATAAATACATGAAACTCCTTCAAATCACGTTCGTCCTCATTTATAAATATTCTGTTCAACCAACGGGATTCGTTCGCAGGTTTTCAAATGTAATAGTTTCAACTTGTATTATACTGTAGTCGTGTTTATTTCACTAATTTCAACTTTAAGCTGAGGACCGTAATGTGTAAAAAGTCTTATATACATGTTTTTTAATATATATTCCTTCCACGTAGAAGCACAGCTTGAGGCGCAGGATTCCTGCTGGTGAAACACGCAGCTTTCGCCAATGACGTGCGGCCTTCCGTCAGTAGCGTTAATCTCCAGAGTGAGATAGCAAATGTCGGAGATACGGTCAGTGGTCAGTGACCCGAGTCTAGCTTCCAATTTCAGCCATATTAACCATTATTTTAATATAGAAATTCTTGTGCATAAATAGGTCGGCGATTTGAATGTTAGAGACTGACATTTTGGAAGTGGATGTTAAAGCAGAAGAATGGAGAAAAATCTGGGAATATATTAGCAGGGACTCCCAACAGTACTCTACCGTACAGTGCATCTTAAAATGTCAGTAGGGTGACGGGCACCACCTTATTTGCCTGAGAATAGTTAAATTTGTGTAAGTACAAGGCCGAGTTACGCAAAAAATATTAAGCTTATTTCGGGACTTCTGTCGTATTCCGATAGTTTTGGGACGAGGGAGCTTCCATTGCTGTCTCTAATTTGGATTGGTTAACGATCTTCATTCGACAATTCGATTTGTACTTTCCAGTAGTAAAATTGTTTATAGCTTACTTCTTGTGGACCAATGTCATTTCGTATGCTACGGTTAATTTCATCTCCAGTTAGAGTAATCCGTCAGTTTATAATACAGCCAAGTTAAATGACTTCAGTCCGAACTTAAACCGTTTAAATTTAACGTGTGATATAAATTAATACCACAATTTATGACCTAGCAGTCAGGCTATACTTCTGGGAAGAGTTGAAGTGTTACGGTTGCCTCGGATCTCACTTGCTATTACTTCAATTCGTATATGATTTGTAGCGCGATAGTTGATATTTCTTAAATTTCGTGATAGAAAATTAGCAAGAATTGTCAATGCTAGCTTGGGAATCGAGAAACAGGGAAACACAGAAATATTCAAGTACTACATGGTTCCCTCAACCAACGGGATTTCGTGGTCTAAAGTAAATCGGTCTTAAACGTCGATCTTGCGATGCTTCTTCACACGGTGGTGAGGCTGTGAGAATTGACATTCTCCTCTTGGAACTAGAAGGGAGCCGACGTTTGGTCCCGGTCGTTTGAAGGAGGTCAACTTGCGAAGCTGAGGAGAGCGTCTTACGGAGAAGATGGCAGAGAGGCGGCCCTACATTCAACCAGGCACGCTATCAGGTTTTCAAATCCTTGGCACCTAGAGAGGGTATCGTCCATGATTTAACCTGAGATTATAAATATATCTCATTGCTTCTCCGTACCTCCGAATTTTGTAAATATTTTCTTCATAAATAATGTTTTTGATAAATTACTCATTTATTTAATTAATTATCCTTTAATTTTACCCCAACACACCCCACCCTACAGGTTCTTATTGTGTTTAGCTACTGATTTAGAAAATAATCTGAAGAAGGCATACAGATATGGCAAGACGTCGCGATAATTAAATTTAAGAAATAAAGTCTGTGAAAGGTCATAAATTGTTGTATCAAACTTAAACCGTCTGTCAATAGTGTCAGGATTTTATACTGATCAACACTCTTAGGTATTGTTACATGATAAGAAATATGGTTATCATTTTTTCTTGGTTATTGATTACCTACCAGATTTGAGATATTTTAATGGTATCGTGATTCTTAATTGTAAAGTCACTCATATTGGACAATTGTTTCTACTTTGAGTCCATTAGGAAAACAATTAATACAACTTTTTACGTTATATAGGATCAAAAAAAATAGTTGAAAATATCTGGCTTCAGCGAAATAAATGAATAACGCAGCTAATTTCATCCAAATCCAACTTTATTTTATAAAAAATTATTAGAGCATATTTAACAGAGAAATAGGAGTCGTTCTTCTTCATTTGCAAGTGAAATATTTAAATAAATCTAAAAAAATCTAAAGTAATTGGGGTTTTACGTGCATGATATCAGTAGTACAAAATTTATATTCTGAGTGCCGTGTCATCACTTGATCTCTTCTTGTCCCGAACAAGTTGAATAATAACTGTTGCACCTGCAATCCTTGGCCACTTCGATAAACTGGACTTCGCAAAGCGAGGTCGTGAGTCACATTGCTACCACTGTGAAGGTTATCTGGTCTTGGAATTGAATCACGCGATATTCGTCACGTACCTCTCAGCATTGAGAACTATTTTACTTCTCTGGTCTCCTCCCAGCATAATGAGTAAGATAATTTATATCTTTTGGGGATTCTCCTAGTAGGTACAGTTTCCCACGTTTGTTATAACTGGCTCGGGGTAATTAAATCACTATAATACTATCTACTAGCTATTGCGACTGAACTGTCCGAGTGACAGGTAGACGGGCTCCTTCCTGAGCAAAAGGATTAGGAAAGGCTCTATTCACGCCTCATTACTAACCATCAGTAACACAGTCCAGTTTATTCTAAAATAGGCTGTGGCTTGCGTAGCTTACACGTAACTCCGGCCCTGTGATTATTATAGAGACATCAAAGAGCGCTACTAATTGAGTTCCTCCAATTTTTTAAAGCAAATATTCCTATGAAATATAATACAGTACTAGATCAACATTTTATACTCATTTAATTTAAGAATTGACAATAAAATACGACCAGACGAAAATAACCTAAAACCTTCATGATATAATAATTTGGCCCATGGAATCCTAAATATTATTTGGGCCTCGAAATATGGTTCGAACTTCTCTGAGATCGGTACACACGTCTATATGCCTTTAATTTTTTTTCTACAAACAGATAAAGCAAAGACAAAGACTTGAGAAACAGAAAAATGTGCTCTGGCAAACAGAAAATTATTCATGAATATTGAAAATATATGAAGGCACTTTACGCGGGTCAAAACTTCTTCTTGATGGCTCACCAGTTTATTCAGGTCGACTGTGGACTGTTTATATGTCTACTTGGACACTAAATAATATTGAAATGACCATTTAATGCGAAAAATAAAGTATCACATCTAATCACTGATCAGCCCGGTTAAAGTGTATCTTTACTTGTGTTGATTGTAGTATAAGTTTAGAGAGAAGACAAAGTTTTAAGTGTTGTGAACAACAGAGTGATGAAATATCAATAATTTCTGTAGGGCGAAAATTTAATTTTTCATTTAATCCCTTTTGTTTTATATATCTCACTGTAATCAAGAAGCCGAATCGTGAACTCTAATCAGAGAACTCGATCGGATCGGAAAGTTGCTTTACGAAACACTAAGGGCATTGACTTCTGGTTTTCGCCTTGAGACGTAACTAAATGTGTCATTCCTTCAGTAGTCTAGAAGTTTCAACGTGTATAGTGAGAGAGTGTTTTCAGAATTTTTTAATGATCTGTACCACAGATTGATATTTCATGTACGCCTACCATTAAAGTCACATGTGTACCGTGAGTAAAATGTAACAAAATGAATAAAAGGCTTTATACTTAATGATTTTATTTATAAAAATGAGTGTCTCCAGCTTATTGGGTTCACAACCAAGAGGTTACGTCACTTTATAAAGATACGTATTTCAACTAAGGCCTCTAAACGATAACATCCACTTATAGGACGGTGCCAAACAGTCTGTATTGCTTCCAGATAACTTTGGAAGGCCGATTCTTAATCCTCCACAACGGACGTGAGATACTGCTTGCTCTCTTCCTGCAACATTCCGGAAACGACCAGCTTCCAACTAGTTCAACTACAAACCGTTAATTGGGAATATAATAAACATTTCAACAGTTGGAAAGTCAACGTAAATACAAATAAAGCCTTAAGGTATAACGTGTGGAATAACATCGCAAATCACACCGATTACCATTCAATATTAAAAATATTATTTTTAGATCTCGTTCAAGTAAAAGGTCTAAAACCTTTTAAATGAGTATAAATGAACACCATTTTTACATTGACTTATGAAACTACTACAAATTAAATATCAGTAAATTTCTACTTAAAAATATAATACAAAAATCATTATTCTAACTTTAGGCTTAGTAATAAATAAATAAAAATACGGCCAAATAAGTCAACAAATATATTTAGTTAATGTAAATACTACTATTCATCCAACTTTGTGGACTTTTTCAGGTAAATTTTTAAATGGATTAACTATTTGGAATATCATTTCTGCCGTGACGGGAGATTATCCGAGACACCAGATTTCTCATAATGCTGAATTATTTGGCCGCATTTTTATATATTTTTATTTAAAAATATAATATACTCAATAAACAAATAACACATCCAATTTAGTCAGAATTAAATTTTAATTACAATAAAACATATTAAGCACTAGTACAAACAGCACATGTCATTCCTTTCTTTGGAAGCTCTTTAGGTGCATAAGAAAAACTAAATTGGATGTGTTATTCGTTTATTGAGTATATGCTGGACGGTCTAGTACGAGCGACTTGAGGATTAAAGGCGGTAGGAAGTTCAAGTAGACAAGGGGATTAACGAGAACCACTTACAAGCTCCGAACTAGCTATAAATAGTTGTTATTTAGAAGGGGGTACGCCCCAGAAACGAAAAGAAAAACTGTATATGACTCAAAGGTTGATTGACCTCTGGAATTTTGTCTTGAAAGAGGTAGTTTCATCAATGCAGATAACGTAAACCTGTACGACAACCACGGAATCAAATGAGAAATCAGAATGACGGAGTGCGAAATCCAATAAAATAATTTTGTAGTTGGAACAAAATGCTATAAAAATACTTAAGATAACACAGGAAAACAACTAGATAGTCATAAAGAGGACGAAGAGGATGCAGCAAATTGCAGTAGAGGGAGAGAATGAAAGAATAAGTGATTAACCGGCAAATGAATGAATGAATGAGTGAATTTATTGATGAGTTACACTCGGCGACAGTTACAAAATAAGGTTAAAAATAATGAATATGAGTAATTACAATAGTAATATAAACAAACATAGTAAATACTGAATTACAACGTAAAGATAAAATTGTTTAGATATTATTTCGTCGAATTACGCTTCACAACACTTGCAATTCACAAATTTATAATTTTTTCAAAACATTTTTGTCTAGTTAATGTCACTTGGAAATTTATTATTTCTGTACCTAAAGACGTTCAAGAATCTGAAATAAACTTCGCAGCTATCTTTAATAATTAGATTTAAAGAAAATAGATGACATATTGGCTGTTATTTTTGTGTGAAAATTTATTATTGTCAGATAATTGATTTATTGTCCGTCTTAGAATACATCATAGTTAGATCACATTTATGTTATATCTGGCAGTAAAGCCAGACCATGAATTTTAATTTATTTCGAAATTATTTTCGGTAGTTTCATTTATTTTGGAACCTACTAATTGAATATCTTGGCAGTTAATACAATTAAACCGTAAGTTTGAATATTTTTTTATAATTAAATGAAAGCGTGTTAAAGAAGTTTTCTTCAAAACTTAGAAAACAGAAAATGTAGAAATTTTTATTACAAAATTTAATTATCAAACTTTCATATGAAGAATTAACAACCCATATTTACGTAATAAATTTAGAAAATTTGGAACATAAAGTAGACGTTTCAACAACCATGGTCCTTGTCAGTAAACTAAATCAACTAAAGATATAACAGCAGCAGCACAGTCAAAAGATAAAATTTACTAAGAATAACCATCATTTTGATAATAATATTGTTTTAGATAGGAAGTGATTTGTAAGAAAAGATTAATTTCAGAAAAGCTGTCTATTAAAATCAACAAATTTACTGTAAATATTAAACATGACACTTCGCAACTTTATAAAATGTATTATGATTTGTTAAATTGTCTTACTTAGTTCTATTTTATGTCAATGTGATTTAGTTTATTGAGAAACTTCTACTTTATGTACCAAATTTTTCAAAATTTATTATTTCAGGTTATTATAGCGGTCGTTAATTGTTCATATTTATTTATTCATATGCGTTAATTGTTCCTATAATCTAGCTCTCAACTTTTATTATATTGACGAAATGAAGTCCTGATTTGAGGACGAAACCGTGTGTTTTTCAATTTTGAAATCCATGTCAATGTAGCCTTTCATGTAGATATTGGGAATTAAACTTGTTCTGACGTATGGAACATTAATTATTTTGTTATTATGCGTCAGATAAAATATCATTTATTAATTTCTTTATATTTTGACTCAAAAGAAATTGACGATAAAATATTTTAAATAAATTGTAATACAGATTTTAATAATTATATATTGAAATATACTACATTAAACTGCTTTATTTATTATTTAGTGGTGGTTTTTTAAAAAATATTCATGGGTTATACGGATATAAAAGAAGTATGATGATAATCCAGCAGATGAAATTCCGCAGAGGCTTTAACTGGAGAAAATGTGATAATGTAGGTTGAAAGTTCATCAACTCCCGGCTGCCCTCTTCATTTTTGTATCAAGTAAAATAACTTAAGTCACGTTGTTTGCTCATGTGTGTTAGAATTTTTTTGAAAACACGCTTGTTATTCATTTTATTTCATTTTTCTTAGATACCGTTGCTGGCGTTGGCGAACCATAGACACAGTATCCTATCCTAAAGAAAGAAAATATATAACACTCAAGCAGCGACCCTTCAAAACGTATTACATTGTTGTGCAAGAAACAAATGGGCACACACCCTCTTACAACAATTCATATATACCTTATTATACAATTTCAATATAATTGCTACGTAAAAGAGGTTTTTTAACCTGTGCGACCCGTCAATATATATCTAGTAATTTAAAATTAAAATAAAGTATAATATTGTTTTTAATTTATTCAATTACTGACTTCAAAGGCAAGAACTGAAAAATACATCTCTTTTACACAATTCAGATGTCCTATCATGAATCATATGGTGACGTAGAAATTATGACCCCTCCGGTTGATTTTAATAGCATTATATTTGAAACCGGGTATAAAATAACAATAATCGTAATTTTTCAGCGAATAGAATTTGAAAGGATCAAATGTAAGACGTCTGCGTTAAAGGAATACAAATTACAAAAAGAAGTGGTCAGCTACAGACAAAAGTAAATGATAAAATAATGGCCACGCAACGTTTCTGCAGTCCTCATTACTTTCTTCAGATGAATGAAAGGCGCTACAGCCGCCAGAATGACAAACCACACAAACTCAAAAATTCAATACTTGCCAAAAGCAGCAAGAATGGTAGAATCGTGATATTTACGAGGGTTGCTAATAAGGTTTGTTCCGACTTACAGGCCGATTAAAGTGTTTTATTTTCCAGATTGACTGATGAGAACATGGATCTGAAGGTCAAATAAAGATTCGTCGCTTGAAGAAGTGGCATGGAGATGTTGTAATGGTCATATAACTGTTGTTACGGCGAAAGAACTGTCCTAATGTAAAAATAATGAAAAGTACCTTTTATTCTCATTGATGGATTTGCTACATTGGTTATTTGAACAAGAATTCTGCAGTAAATTAGACCTGAAAGACGCTATTAGTGTAGACTTAAATAGGATAAATTTACTACATATTATAAAGTCTTTATTTAATCAATCCAACGTTTCGTCAATATAAAATCTTCCTCAGGTAATTTGTTTAAGTGTTCATTTTTCATAAACAAAAGGAAGCAAAATTTAAATATACAAGAACTAGACTGCCTTGGCTTCCTTTTGTTGATAAATAAAAACATGGTCTACAATTGGTCGTAAATTTATTGGATTTAATTATATTGAAAAACAGACATTAATTAATTGAATATTCCTTTAGACTTTTTATATTATTTAACTAGTATTGTTTATTTTTAAGATATATTTATATTAATAGGTACTAGTTTAAGTTTATAAATTCATTGTCGTTAGCTGATTAAAAAGGTAACTTTCTTGAGTATTCTCACAGATGTATTACTCTTCAAGACTAGTATTATTCATAATCGGTTACTTTGAAGTTAATAAATATATCTCCGGTGGGAGTTTTCTCTCGCAGGCATTTCTCCCCAGAGTGACTGCGGGGCTCATCTGACTATTTTGGGAATGCCTCGTATTCTCTCTGGTTTATTTTTAAAGTTCTCACATGCCGAGACACCTTCACCTATTTTGGAAGGTACATGCACTGAGGGCATTAGACAAGAGTTGTCCGCTTATCCCATTGGATCAGTCGGCCTACTGCCTCCTAAAACTTGTGGAGAAACGGAGAAGAGAATGCTGCGACTCCACAGCAAACTCGTCTCTCGTCATTCGGAAGGGCGTGAGAATAGTACCAATGCCCGACCTACCTGATGCTGGTTTTCTAGGGTTTTTCCTGCATCTATTTAGGTGAGACACCGGTCAGGATCCTTAAACTACAGCCCGGGGGCCCTAGTCAACCCTTGGCTACCTTGATCTACCTTCCGCCCCCCCCCTTTCAATTCCCTTCCTATGCTATTAAAGGGTAGTTGCCTCTTTCAGGATCACCCACATGTAGCCTGTTATCTCCCGAAAAAAACCTTTGGAGTTAACTTTTTGGCTAGTATACTACATGAGGTTGATCCTGAAACAGGCAATTCCCCTTCAATAGCATTGAATTGGGGCGATGTGGAAGGTAGAACAATGTACCCAAGGGTTGACTAGAGATCCCCGGGCTGTAATATCAGGATCCTACCCGATATTTCACCTAAAAGAAACCCTATAAAACCTGCATCGGGTAGGTCGGGCTTTTGGGTACTATTCTCGCACCCTTCTGAATGACAGGAGTCAAGTTTGGTGTGGGGTCACGGCATTCCCTTTTCCGTATCTTCACAAGTTTAAGGAGGCAGTTGGACGACTTATCCAATAGGATCTGGACAACCCTTACCATATGCGCAAGGTCTGCGACCTCCCAAAAGAGATGAAGGTGCCTCGGTATTTTACACAAAATGTTCTTATTGTCTGTAATTAAATAGACAGATAGTAAAAGATCTGGAGACAAAAGGAAATTGTTGTTGAATTCCGTTTACCGATAGATGCATGATCGAATTTTAATAGGATCTCGTTTGCCTGTTGACCGCAACGGAAGCGTAGCACGTTGGCCTTCTTTCAGACACTGGCCTGACCCCAAATCTAATAGCCAAATACTTGACAATCCTGCACCTGCGACTTCATTTATATTTGAAGTCATTCCTGTTAACTGTGGTCGTTCTTTCTTTTTTCAATTTGGAGGTTTGCCGAGTTCTGGCATGAACATGTTTGGTTTAATGGTATAACAGAACTTGCCAGGAGTCTGGTTCATTGAACCGCATTCCTATATGCACCTCGTATGAGATTGAGAACTTGAATTTCTTATTCGCGAATATACGCGATAATATGTCAGCGAAAAGAAACAAAACTTATAAATTTGGATTTAACGAACCCGTTTTCCTTGATTTTGAATCTCACATGACTCTTCTACTGATTCAAACGTCTGTATCTGTATCCTTCTGGTCATCCTTTGATTTCACTACTGCGTTTTCTTCCTTGTTTATACTTCTGAGTGGTTTTACATGTTAAAACATGCTTAAAATATTCTCTCACCCTGACACATTTGTAAATTTATGAATTGTTATACAGTATAAATATGCTTGGAACCAAAAGTCAAAAATTGCATTTTTTTCAATAATTTCTGATGATCTGAATTTTGAAGAACAAAGATTAACATTAACATTAGAATTGCGTGAAAAAAAAATCACAGTACTTATCTGGAATCTTGTAGCTTACCTCATGTATCGAAGTAAAATTAGTACGAGAAACGTAGCGTGGTATTTATTTTTAACGCCTAATATTGGTCTGTTTTTTGGCTATTTTGTTACTTAACTATCTGAGTGCCCGGTATTACTTATACTATCCCGAAAAAAGAAATAATCAAAACACTAATCTCTCGTTCAAGGTGTGATTTAACCTGCATTGTCAGCCTCACTTCTTAAACCATTTTACCTCTTTAGGGCCCCAACCCTACTTATCCCAACCGGGTATCAACCTCAACTTAATCTAGATGGTGGCTCACAGAATCAAGAATTCTCCTGGTGCCTGAAGTACTATTTCCTGAAGAGATTCTGGTGCATTAAGAGAATGATCAATGTCCCCTGTACTGTAACCAAGTTAAACTTTCTCCCAATACATAAATACTTCCGACACCTTAAGGAAGGCCAACATAAACTTGGTTCATTAAGGGAGTGAAAAATATAACCGGAACCTTTAAGCAGATGAAAAATAATGAACTGCAATCCGTTACTATGATACGCAACTGTCTGTTGCAAGTGACAGTCGGACGTGTGCGTCCCTAACATAAATTAGTTTTAAAATTTGTTGAAGGTAATATATTTTTCTCTGATTTAATTTGATAAGCAGATGGAAATGAAAAATTGATTTCAACTCTTTCTTCAATTTTATTGAGGGAGGTGGCCGACTAGGTTGAATGATCATAATTTATACCATCACGTATATTAATCAATGCCGGTTTAGCAGCCTAAAAATTGTACTATATATTAATTTTACTATACGAGTTTCCTGCTATTTCAAAAATCATTATCCAAGTATTTATAAGTCAATTTAAGTTCGTCGTGATCCCCAGCTTATTTTCTGCTAAATAAACTTTTGACGAGTCCGTTTACTCCGTGAAACGGAATGACTTGTTCCAAACCTTCCTTCCGGCTTTTCCCACTTTCGTATTTTGATGTTGAAATACAACTAAATATGGAATTTGAAGTGACGACGTTAGGGAAATTGAAAGAAGTTACAGACAGAGTAATGTTACCCAGATATTTTGACGTCTATCTAGGCTTTATGAAGCGGTAATCGATATAACTTGGCAGTGGACCATATCTTGCACTGTACCAATAGTCTATGGTAGGTGGGGTGAATGTTCCACACAGATTCTCTACGTGGAAACTTGTCAAGAGTGAGGAGTTGGTCCACACCACCCCCATGGAAATAATATTCTTGAGTGGGGACAAGTTTTGAGAAAGGCACGTTGTTGAATATTTCAGGACATTGTGATTCAGGAGAGAGGCGGTGGGGAGAGTGAGGCAGGAAAAATGGGAGACTCTTTTATCGTTACACTGGTCCTGATCCAGGTAAGTATACTCTTGGTCTCGGCGTAGTTTGAGAAGATTTAAATGAAGACTCATTTCTTAGTCGGAAGTCCAGAGAGATGTTTATGAGATTCTACCTGCGCGAGGAACACAGTTACCACTTGAAATTGCTCTGTTTGTAACTTTCTTAAAATTTCAACATATTGTTGATTCGGAGTCAGAAATTTCGTTTTTTAATTAATATTTCTATGAAAAACCCCTTATGTGATGCTTCTTGTAACTATATAAAAGTAGTCATAAACGTAGACGAAATTTTATATAAAATCATTGTCAGCACAAAGATCCTTCCGTTCCGAGAACAACGTGTTCAGGATATATTTCAAACTGAGATAACGAGTCTACGTTAATGCTTAAATCCCAGCCAGATGAAAAATGGTATTTTTTAATGGATGTATCAATCTCAGTGTATTTGTAACGTCCATTTCTACTGTTATTCGAAATTTGTCTTAGTAAAGTGGTATGCTATTATTTCCCCAATACACAGTTAGCATATCAACGGAGACTGAAGACATTAACGCTGACGTTAGCACTAACCTCTTTCTTAAACACATGCACTAGAAGATACGGCGGTACCAAACAAATATTAGCACGATCAAAGTACACACGTTACGTGCTGAAATACTCTGGATCTTCATTCCCCTTACGGCTGTTAATTGTAGGATGTTCGTCTCTGTTGAGAAACGTATGCGAAGTGGAAGTAATTGGAAGACTTTCCTTTATTCTGACGCCGAAAAAATGCACAAGTTCAAGTCTGAAATATTTATTTGGAAAGGCAAGGGTTACTAAATAATCCCGGAAAAAATACTTTTGGAAAAATATTATAGTTTAACTGCCTATTTATTTCCTTTTTCATATTCGACGGAAAGCTACGCAAGATATACTTCTGGCTTCTCCGTCGACTGAAAATTGAAGATTAATATTATTATATTTTCTCTTTTGGTCTTAAACTTTTAATTGTAAAATTTTATTTATTTTTGTAATGTTATATTTGATGTGTCCTATTTCCAATACCCAGGAAAATGGATTGAATAATAATAAATAAATAAAACAATCATTAAAAGTAAAATAAATTTCTAAAATTTACACAATTTTTTGAAAAAACAATAATGAAAATATTAAAAGTTAAAGTATAAAGACTAATTTTTACTCAATTTTAATGTAATCATTATGAGAATTGAAAGTGTTTTAATAAATGTCATTTCAGATATGACTTAAATAAATTTTTCTCAAAATCTATATTGCAACATTATTCGAATCAAATTTATGAAATTTCTTTCATTTATGTATAGTGACAACATTAAAGTTCAAGGGTTTATGGTTATTATTGTGCTCTTTGAATATAGTTCCTGGAGGACGTTTATTTTGCATTTTCTAAAATTAATATAACCACAATTAATATTATAAATAGCATTATGCAACATTTTTCCCCTCTTTTTATAACTTTGAGTTGGTTTCAGATAAAGACAATGTAGCAAATGTTTTCTGCATGAAATTCGTTGATAGATTGAGGGACAAGCTAGTGAAGTGAGCTGATTTTCAGTCACCAAACGTTCTTGTGTTTTCAAACTTTAAATGTCAAAAGACTGCGAAACAATCCGATATTATGTGCTTATTTACAAAATTTTGATTTATTGACTATATAGGGTGTGATCATTGCATATTCTCCTGAGAACTAATCTTCTTATCGTGATTAGAATTTTTACCCCGTCCCTTCAGCAACAAATTATGTGAGTTCCATCGTGTTATTATTATTATTTTGAGCTCACAATTCACTCTATTTCTCAGGTACAACTTGGCATTTTGTGAAACAAAACCCCACATGACGTCATCACTTCAGCACCATGAGACCCTAAGGTATTTGAATCACAAGTCCAGATATTCCATGTCAGTAAGAAATATGACTTTCGTATAACAGTTTACAAATAAGTAGTGAATTGTTAGTGAAATAATAAATGTTTAACTCAAAATCATTTTTAGGGTCGGGGCTCCCGTCAAGATTCGACAATACCACACACCATTATCATTGAGTTCGGAAAAAAAATGCGGCTATTTTCCGTTGCTGACCGCATTCTGGTTTTTGCGTTTCCAGGTATCTATGATTTTCTTAACTATTCTGCACAGGGATTGTCGTATCACTATCAAATAAACTGCACTGTTCAGTACATTCTCACCTACAAATCAAATCTCTATTTACTTA
Organism: Eucriotettix oculatus; assembly: GCA_034510155.1. Lineage (NCBI taxonomy): Eukaryota > Metazoa > Arthropoda > Insecta > Orthoptera > Tetrigidae > Eucriotettix > Eucriotettix oculatus. Next base: position 65,125,959 of record CM067379.1, on the reverse strand, counting down.
CGTAATATTAATTTTTTCATGAAAAACAAAAACCAGCAAACGTTATGCAGAAATATGTTAGTCGATATTCATTCTAAATCATTGATGAATTTCAAGCACTAGAATAGGTTGGCCTTCTACACGACATCCGGGCAATGATTGCGCGGAATTGCTCACTTGGAGGAAATGTGTTTCCAAGATTTCATAATAGAATCCCACAACTATAAAATGCCATACAATGAAAATCGAAATCGTTTTGTTTCCGTCACAACATACAAGGTTCCAGTAAAAATGGTCAGAATCTAATTTCAAATTGGCTGTGCTGAGGTAATATTACACCTTCTAAGACTCTCGATTATCCGCGGTAATGGTGGGGAGAATTGGCGCAAATAAACCAAAGTACAAGCGAAATATACTGGTATAAAATTAACATCGTTAATAAGAAACTTACCTTTCCTGATACAAGCTAATGTTCTTCATTATAAAGCTTCTGTAGTACGGTACATGGCCTAGTGTACTGTTCTATTGTAGATTTATAGATGACGTACAACCAGTAACGTAATCTCGTAACACGAAAATAATTAAATCTAACGCATTTCTATTGTACACTAGAATAAAGAAAGATTAATAAATGAGCCACAAAAACTACGAATGCTTAGGAAAAGTAGCCTTATGGACTTCTGTTTCTTTCTCCCTTATGGTTGTTCTCAACCTGATAAACAGCAAATTAGCAAACCGTCAGTCCAAATGAACCGTCAGAGCAAATGAATTGCTTGTCCTGGTTTCAGGAAAATTGAACTACCCAGTTGTCTACTCTGTTTATAACCGAAGAATACGGTAGTGACACACAGGATTGTACTCTACTTTCAACAGAATTCTGCTTCCTCTCACTACAATACCCTGAGTTTAGTCCCTTTGTTTCTTTAGAAGTGCATGGCAGCGGTTAAAACCTCGCGCGGATATTCATGGGTCACCGGATAAGAAGAAGGAAGACTAACGAAGAGAAATGATAGAGACGAATGAAGAAAATCAACAAAAAAGAGAGCAGCTAAAATAAGTCGAAATAAGCATAATAAAAACGTGACAAATTAGGTTTATTAAACTAAGTGACGGTTTGTTACTTCGCCCCTGTCATATTCGTTCAATAAATATTTATCTGGTTCGTCTTTCAAATTTCCTGTATGTTCCCGCTTTTATGACAAACGTTTTAACGTTTTAATTATCTCTTGTTGTCTCTAGATATACAATTTTCCTCCTTTCTAGGTTGTTCTTACTTTTTTACTCAGACAATGAAATGCCGATTCAATACTTACAATAATATAAATGATTGAAGGCTTTTCCGGTGAACTTCTCGAGTTTCCTCCCGGGTAATTTCGAAGAGCAGTGACGTTTCGACGTCTTCCAGTTTTCAGCCTGGAAGTGTAAGCCGTCGAAATGTCGCTGCTCTTCGAAATTACCCGGGTGGAAACCAGAGAAGCATTTCTTCAATAATATAAATGGTCACAATGTGCCTCCTATACACCGGGGGGGTGGATACCCTGCGACTTATATTGAAGGACCAATTCAACAGACTTTATTTTCATATGTATCATTTTCATTCAGTAAACCTCTATCAAATCAAACAATAAAAAGAAGTTAAGTAGCTTTTTGTCTATTCAGTTTTAAAACAGAAGAGAACAAATTACAAGTAAAACGACACATTACAAGATGAACCTTTGAGTTCGACGCTTTGTATGGTGTACCGATCTCGAGGATTCGCCTGACAAAAGCTACAAGGTTTAGAAAAGTTCTATGGTATTTATTATCACTAATTTACAGACTTTTTTAATTTGAACCCTTTAAACACAGATGTTTATATTTCAAGTTTTAAAATAGAAGGTTCAGGGAAACAAGACTGAATAATTTCAACGTCTCGGGATTTATATTTGATTTTTAGAAATCTTTTGAGTCAATTTCTCTGGTTTCATACGTATATACTTCATATCTTTTCATTTTGTAAAAAACTTTAAAAATATGGAAAATTTAAAGGGGTACAGTAATGATTAGATACAACAAGTGTTTTCTTTGGCATTTTATTAAATAACATTGAAAAATAAATATCAGTTCACGTAAAATATACAAATAACAAAATCAATTTGTATAAGTAGTAATACTGCAGGCCGAGCCTGTTTAAAAAAAAAAAGAAAAAAAAAAGAACCTGCTAAGCAGGAGTCGCGCCCGGCGATAAACGTCGGTAACTTCGAGCGTGCGTGTGCGTACGTGCGTGCGGAATATCGAGAGCGTAGTTCGTATCACAGAATATCAAAGTTCACTACAAACACTACTAAAGTCCCAAGCGTAATGACAGGTACGAGTTTCGATCCTCCAGCTGCCGTTCAAAAGAGTTGCGCTCCGTTACTCGGACGCGTACGAACGAAACAGCCTTTTTTTCTTGAGCTGGAAGTCGCGGCTCAGGACCACCGTGCCGCCGCGCGTCAGGTTCCTGGAAACAAACAAATTACATAAAATTATTATCAGCAGAACTCTACATAAAAATAATATCGGATATGATTTACTGAATAGAAAGAGAAATCCTTTATTTGAATGAAGCAGCTAATTTGGCCCACTGAATGACCTCTATTCTAGATTCAGTCATGATATCAAACCAACTTTATTTCATTTCAACGGTGTCTTTTGCGAACCAACAATTCTGATGTTAAACAAAGCATGTACTCACTTGAGAAACTGCGGCAGGATAGATCGCCACGACCCGCTGTCTTCCTTGAAGGTGAGGTACAGTTCGAACGTGGAGACAGTGTCCGGAGCGCATTTGATGCGCCCTATAGATATCCGTTTATCTTGATCACTTGTCTCGAAGTCCATAAACAGAGTGCACCCCCTGAGAAATACAGAAAGGAAAGGTTAGTCGTGTTGAAACTTGCAATGCTCGCAATGAGGGCAGAGGCGACGGTGGCGGTAGTTACCTGATGCCGTAGGGCTCGGAGTCGGCCATGCTGAGGACCTGAGTGGCCACGCGGACCAGAAGATCGTCGGGCAGCAACACCTCCCCGGTGTGTGCCCTACGTAGCTCCATCTCCAGTCTCTTCGCCAGCACACGCACTGCTTCCTGTGCGTAGAAATCCTCGTCCAGAGACGCGTAAACACCTGCAAAACAAACACAACCATGAAAACCTGTACGACTTAATAAAAGGAAAATGTTTCCTGTCATGCTATAAGGTATTATAAATGAAGTAAATCAATTAACGTGACTTAACATAAATAAAATACAAAGAATGGCCAAAAGTCAGAAATACAATAATTTACATTGAATTAAAACGTTTCGTCCCCAACTTTCGAGACCTTCTCAGTTCTTTAGTTTCAATATTATAAAATTTCGTGTTGCCGCAACGTCCGGTTTTTTTTTGTATTTTAATTACTGAACTGAGGAGGTCTTAAAAGTTGGGGACGAACATCTCAATTCAAATTAAATTCTTCTGACTTCTGGCCACTCTTTGTACTTTATTTATGCTCTATGGCAGTAATAAAAACCGTTAAAATCATAAAATCCGTATACTGCCTCACGTCTCCCAAAAAACCAATTACAATTTATAATTACATCCCGAGCATTAATTCACACAGTCAACTCGTAGAGAATGAGATTCCTTTCAGAAACTCGCAACTTCATGCATACATGGCTCAGTTTGAATTCTAATTTATAGTGTTAAGTTTCTTGTATAAGGATTGGCCTACAAAATTTGTCAGTGATGTGAACGAAGGAAATAATGAACTGGCCAATCAGAAACCGTTGTTTAAGTAGCAGGCACCAATTCGAAACCACCACATCAACGGCGCGACGGTTAAAACTGTTACCGTAAAAACGTCTCTGAATCGTAAAAATATCAGACAACTACATAAGTAACTTTCTCCGATCTGGACGAGGTTTGTAAGACCTATTCACAATAGAAAATTATTTTTCACCGAATACAAGTAGATTAATTTCTGCCGCAAGCAACTTTTAAACTAAAGAATGAAGGTTTTCCCGGCGTATATGTTGAATAAAGTATTCTCGGGGTTTCACCCGCGATATTTTATTCAACTTTTAAACTCAATATTGTTTGGTATTTTTTAGTATTCACTTAAGCCTTTGTTTATAATGTGATGAATATTTTCCCCCTTCGGCTAGTGGGAAATATCTTTCGATGTTGACTATATCAAAAAACTAATAGATTGAATTCAGTTAAATTAGTCGCATGTTTTTAAAAAAAATTGGATCTGTAGATGTAAAGAAGTAAAAAAGTCTTGTACTATTATTTTAATGAAGTAGCTCGGAGGGAAATGAAAATGAAAGCGAAGGCAACTGTCGAATTGTTTCCAAATATGAGATAAATCCACTTCTTCCCAACGCTTTCTCACACGCAATTGTTTAATAAAACATAGGCAATGATTTGCTAATGCGAATTATAATTGTTCAATTGTTTTAATGACCACTCTAAATGGATTCAATACATTTGAAATTACAAGTAAGCCTCGCGCTGAAACGCGAAACAAAGCCGGCCGGCAAAAGCAGCTTTCTCCAAGATTTTTTTTACCAAGACGATTAACCAACGGTTTCTTAATATTCAATTCACTTCCATGCCTACGTCATTACACGGTTGCAATGTGAGATATTTCGTAGATCTCTTGTGACGTCCATCATAATTTAAGAAATAAGGGATTCACTTCATGCAATTTAATCTAATTTCATTACTTACTTAAATACAACTAACATATTTCTGATAAAATGTACTTATGCTTAGACTACTTGTACAAGCTATTCAAAACACAGAAAGTAACATAAACCACCTGTGCTAATTTACGCTAACGAATAGTAAATGTCACTAAAAATTATCTATAACCACCAAAGCATCTGAAAATGGTGTGAGGTAGGTCATGCTATAGTATTTTTCTCACACTCACCTCCACCGTTTGCGAAATCCACGGACACCGGACAAGGCAGCACTTCCATTTTTCTCGTTTTCTTTGCTTGTTGCACTGAACTAGAACCACAACCACCACCGAGCTCCAAGCTTTAACTGATGCAGTCCGCGGCTGCGGGGCTAATATGAAGCTCGCTCCCCCCTCCAGCACCAGAGGCGCCGGGAGCGGCCTCGGGACACTTCGGAACAGTTCGGAAGGGCTCGGGTGGCACCACGTACCCCAGGCAACAATAAGATGATGAAATTCGCTGACTACTTGGCGCATTGAAAGAACTTCCAAATGAATCGCAAGAAACGTGCAAATGTGATAAACCGCTATCGTAGATAGAACAGGGCTGCTATTATCTGAACAAATAAGACGAACTGTGCACGTAACAACCTGGAAACTATTGTGTTTGAATGTATTTTTCTTTGTACAAGATAAGGTATCTTTCTTAGTTATTTCAGTTACTATTCTATATTGTACGTTACAAATAATAATTTTTAACAAGCCTTTAATACGATTCTTCGTACCAATTTCCTTTTCTCGAACTACAGCAGTCCCGTCTTTTATAGAAAAGAATCTTACTGACTAAGGCTTTTATTAAATCACTTTCACTTCGTTTTCACTACATTAAATTACGGCTGCTAGTTGTTGCTACTTTTAAACTTAGTTGACTCCCTTCTTCCATTTTTTAACTAAGGATAGCTTTACTCTTTCAGTTGAATCATGATTAAAAAGAATGTTTCAACATCCGTGTTAAAAACAGTGTAACATTCTTTTTAATTATATGACTGTAATACTTTAAAGAAAGTAATAACCTTTTCGTGACCCATCACTAAAATCCGTCACATCATGCATTTAATGATACTGTAATGGCCTTATAATTAAAAATAATAAAACTCAATATAATTAAAATTTCCTCAATAAAAAGTTATTATACAAACTACGTATCGTCCTAGGAGAATGTTATATGTTGAATCATCTACACTTTTTATGTAACGGCGTTGATTAACCCCCAATGGTATAAATCAATAAACTGGCCAGTACAGCGATACCTGATTATTTTCTATTCATTTTTGGGACGATAACGGGGTCTGACTGTCATACCCTCTGATATAGATATTTTTAACGTGCGAAACGTTGAGCGTTTTCATCTATCTCACACTCTTCAAACGTTTTTAGTTTTACTGACAATGAAATGCCCAGTACCATTTTTACCATACTAAATTTTTAAGATTAGTAATGCGCTGATTACTATACTTGTACAATATGCAGATCAAATCTTTCCAGGAGATTTTCTTCGTTTGTTTTTGAGGTAATCAGTCCTGAGACTGGTCTGATGCAACCTCCATGCTAACGTATACTGCGCAAGCCTTTACATTTTTTCATAGCTACAACAGCCCACATCCTCACTAATATGCTTAGCGTTTCCATCCTCGGCCTCCATCTTCTGTTCTTAACCAACACACTTCCCTCTAATGCTAAGTTTACAACACCCTCATGTCTCAAAACGTGACCTATTAATTTATCCCTTCTCGAAGTCTTCAAAATTGTTCTCTCTTCCCCTATTCTGCTTATAACTTCATGGTTAGAAAGTCTGTCCATCCATCGGATTTTCTGCATTCTCCTATAGCACATTTCGAAACCTTCTATTTTTTTTGTTTCGCACCCATATAACGCCACACTCCATACGAACATTTTTAACTATTTCCTAATATTCATACTTACATTAGCCGTAAGTTAATTCCCCCTTATTTACGAAAACCTTCCTTGGCTGTGTTATCCTACTCTTTATATCTACTATACTTCTACCATCCCCATTTATTACGCTCCCCACGTAACAGAATTCCTCTGCTATACTTCTACCATACCTAGTGATTATGATGCCCAAGTAGCAGAATTCTCAACGTAACACCCTTTCTTATTCCACAAATTTTCATACCACACTGCATCACCTTGGTTTTCCCCACTATTAATCTATGTTAAGCTCTTTGTCCAGTTTCAAGTTGAATGCCATTTATTATGATTTCCAAATCATCTTCTGTCTCCCCTAATAGCACAATATAATCAGCTAACCTTAGAGTTTTTATTCCTTCTCCTTGCATTTTGATTCCCCATATTCATTTTTAACTTTATTCATCGCCAGTTCTATATATAAGTTAATGATAATGTGCGACAGACTGCATCTTTGTCTTACTCCTTTCTTGATATCTGCTTTCTTTTATTGCCTTTCAATTCTAATTACTGCCGACAAGTTAAAAAAGCTGTTTGCAAATGGGAGAACGTTTTGTATTTGCCTATTAAGTTGAACCGTTTTACTATTAGTTATTTTTACGAAACTTATATCCGAAACTCTTCCTTGGTAATATTGCGTAATATTAGTATGTTTCAGGTAAGAGAAAAATGTTTCTCTAACTTTTTGACTAATCGCAGGGGAAATTTTCTAGCATTTGTTCAGTTTATTGTAGCCAGTCGCTTTTATATCCGATTAACGGCAGGTCAAAAACGTATTCCGGTTAAAATTAATGTTGCTTAAATGGCATGTATTTTTCATCCCGTCTCTTAACACGACGTTAAGGTATCAGCAGGTATTAAATTTAAAAAAATATATTAAGGTTTTTGCGATCTTACATGCGGCAGTGAAGTATAAGTTTGGGAAACAACGTACTAGATTTTCAAAACATCAATCGAATTCATCGTTTTGTTATTGAAATTATATTTCTTCGGGTGTGGTAATTTAAGGGATACGGGAACTGAAATTCGATAAGTGAGCAGTAAAACTGATCTCGATGGGATCTTTACGCTTCCGGTTTTTTTTGGTTTTTTTCTGAGAATTCCACAAAAAATCGCTTCGGTGCCGCTTTCTTCAGTTACCTTTCCTTTTCTGACTTAGGTTGTACCCCCTAATAACTAATATATTTGAAAGTTGACATCCCAATTTATATATTCTAGTGACGTGGACGGTGATAAACTGTGATTAAATTAATATATTCCACACAGTGTTTCTTTTTCGGGGTACAAATCTTTATAAGGGCAGTGGAGCCTGTAGCGAGCGTCACAAGAGCGTCGGAGTGACATTCAAACCGAAGATTGACGTGCTGATTGAATACTGATGAATGGATTGACGAGTTTCCAAATACTTTGTAATGCATGCCAAGTGGTACAGCGGTGGTAGCTTCATCATCTGAGGGGAAAAAAAGTGCATTATCTTATGCTTTTGTAGTTCAAACTTAACTTTTATATTAAATTTTATTCAAATTTTCGTTGTGCTGGGTTAAAAAGTGTCGGAAATTTTTGTTGCAGACCGCGTGCGGTTAAAACAACATGGCGGTTAAAGCAAGAATAAAAAAAGATAACAAGTATTCACGTATGTTTCTGCTGTTTCGTAACATAGTGAAACATTATTTAATGGTCAAGACAGTCTGCACGTCGACAGGTCTCAACACGCTGCGGCACATTGAACACCATCGCTTTGCTGGCTGCTCAAGTTCGTTGCACCCCCCGAGCTAGGGTTGTAGGATCTACGTCATTCTTGACATACTTCTCTAACAAACTGAATGGTTTGAAGGCGGGGAGCTGTGTTTTTATTAAAACCAATACTTGCGTTATGTAGGCTGTATCGAAACTTCAGGAAACACAAATTATTTTACTATACTGCCGTCCAAAGGAGAAAGGCAGTAAGCCTAAAATATTGTTTTGAGAAATTAATTGATCAAGTTTTTTTGAGCTTCCACATTTACATAAACCCCTCATCTATTTGAAAATAGTTTTATCCGTACTAAGAAATATGAATTTGTTTTTATAAATTAATTATAATACATTTATCACTGAAATATTTTCAAAAGCAGAAAATATTTACTTACTGCCTTTCTACTTTGGACGGCAGAATATCTTTCTGTACATTCGATTAAAGAATATAGATCTTTAGGGAGTCTTGGGGCAATTCGTTTCTAAAAAGCGGCAGTGAAGTATAAGTTTGGGAAACAACGTACTAGATTTTCAAAACATCAATCGAACTCATCGTTTTGTTATTGAAATTATATTTCTTCGGGTGTGGTAATTTAAGGGACACGGGAACTGAAATTCGAAATTCCTGTAAATGAAAAACTACTGAACAGAAATTGTAAATGTGTGTTAACAACACTCATGTAGCAATGTACTATATTTTTTTCCCGTCAATTTGTTTTTTGTTGAGATATTTTCAAAATTTGGCAGTTTTGAAAATGTTTCTTGCGTTAAATACTTGAATATATTTTAGCTTTTATAAATTAATATGTAGGACTCGCCATCGTTATCAGTATTATTTTTGAAATTGACTAAAAGTGTGGGGAGAAAATAAGTTTTTACTAAGAGCTTCATACGGTTACTTAAAAATTGGCACTTTTCATCAATTTGAAAATTTGTTTCACCTAAACTACCTGAACAATTAAAAAACTAATACTCGTATTTGATGGTATTGGCCCGTAGATTACGTACAAAGAGAATGAAGGCAATATCTTAATATTTGTGATGCATAGAAGGTTTTTATTAGAAGAAATCATGAAGCTGAGAAAAACACATTTTTCTGAAGAAAGTAATAATTTATTATTTTAGAATTTAATCCTGTTAAATTATTCCTGAGCCTTTAAAAATGACAAAATCGAATTGAAAGTTTTCCTATATGATCTGTAAGGCTTATAGACATATTAATATGAAGAAAAAAATTGAAAAATATATTTTTTACAGATTTTAGCCAAAATTTCTATCCCCGTGTGTGTCCTAAAGTCGCATTACAGTCTGCTTTTGATTTTGTCAACTTCTCTGGAATCTACAGTATATTCCTCCCCAAATGATTTCATATATATATGAACCATCGCAACCTTTCCACAAAACAAAATTGTGCGATAATATCGATACCTGCACAGACACGTCTATCAGTAGTGATATAAGACGCTCTCTATCTGCTCTGTTAGCAGTGATTTAGTATCGTAAGCAGGTCCTGTGATTCATGATGCTGACAGAACGTCACCCTTCACTGCAATCGTGCAACATTCGCATCGGAAGTGTTACTGAGCTGCGACACAGCGATTTGTTCAACTCAGATCGTAATCTCGATATTCCATAAAATTACATTAAAAACTGATCTGTACAGAGACTTGTTTTAGATTCAAATCGTTTAAATTATTAAATAGTACAACATCCTATACCATAGAAAAAAACTTATATTTAAAAGTAGTTGCTACACGGCATTTAGTTACTAAATTTGGTCTAATGGTGTAATTTAAACCCTAAAAAAATGTAAAGCCCAATAATACAATTATCATACAAAAATGAATCAGGAAATTGAAAAGGATGAAAATTTATAGGTGCATGTGGCACAAGAGAAGAAACTGAAAATAATAGTTAAAACTAATAATTCAGGAGCATAATGTTAATGTTCAAAATAGAAATGGAAAAATAAACGGAAAATTTAAAATAGAGAAACAACATTTTATTTAAATCATTTGTATCGTTTTTAAAATGAATGGCCGAATTGTTGATTAGTGTTTTAACATCTCTTCAGAAAATAATCTTGCACTTTCCTTTATATGTCAATGTTATATGTTTGTATGTGCTATTTTTACTTTTGCGTTTGTGTAGATGTTTATAATGTATGCACTTTGCATCTTTTTCAAACGCTGACGAGGTAGAAGCAACAATCTACATAGATAACTCTATTCTATTTGAAGTTGGATTTTATCAGAGCTGAATGGCTTCTTGAAACACATGTAACGTCACCGCATCCGATAGATAAGGACTGCAACGTCATAATTTTTCCTCAGAACGAGTAGCGAATCGTGAATTGCACTTTTACAAGAAGGCAAAATCTCGATTTTTCGTGTAGCCTGTCAGGGTCCCAATTTTATTATGGTAGGATAAGAATAGATTAAACATTATTATTAATATGCCTTTTTGAATTGATTGTTGCAAATTAGCTCGTGATAATTTCTTATTTACAATTTAATAATTCTGTCAAACTGACCCAGGAATTCATTTAAGAAGTTGCGTTGTAGGTTCTTGATAAGAGTATCATATAACTTACTCGTGCTGTTAGGAATATCTTTTTCTATGCCCTAACAGCTGGTTGGTTCTCTATTATATTTATTATAGAAACCTTCCTCGAGAGCTCTCTCTAAAAGATGCTACCAACTAAAGCATAAATTGAATAAGTCACCATATTGGTTTCCACGATTTTTTGCGAATTGCGTCTGTTACTGCCATCAATTTTTATAATAACGAAGTGAGCCCGAAAGAAATTAGCGTGTTGCATCGATTCTGCAGCAACTTGGTAGTTTCTTCAGGGTTTCTAAATACATAAATTGCATGTGTTAACGTTCCAATTTGCTTATTTACCTCTTAATGTTGTTTCACATACAATACATCCTTTACTTTATACCATTTACAGGATTTTCATGACTGCTACTGTTGACTTGAATAATTCAAACTTTTATAGATCAAATTCGTGGATAATGCAAAGATTATTCGCAGGTCCTTGAATTTTGAATTAAACCTAAGCAAAAAGAAACCTGAATTTTTGTCTCTTTAATTCTTGATTAAGTCTTGTTAAGGAATATCAGATAAAAATTAGCCTAAAGGCGGAAGTATAGGATGTTAGACTTCATAACTTCTCATCACAGGCGCTTCATAATCTGCATGAACTTTGTCGTTTTTCTCCGCTGTTTTCCCGTCACTTAACGTGACTGAAGAGTTTGCATACTATTACATAATAAATTGTGCAAAACAATCTATAATATCGAGATTCTTCACAAAATTTTAATCCGTTGACTGTTCATCATAAAGTTTTCTGCGGTTGCAGGACCTTAGTGGTTTCCTTTCCACCGACTCCTTTTTTTAGCACTTCTCTTCACTCCTTTGGTGATATATCCTCCCTTTTTTCTTATTTCTCCTCTCTTAGACCACCAAAGTCCTCACCTTAACTGACCGCTTGATGTTCAGCAACCTTATTCACGTCCACATCTGAAAAGCCTCAATCCTTTCTTGATAACATTTTAACGTTACTCGCAAACATGTAAATGCATATTAAATACACATATCACCATGTCCTCCAATTTTATGTTAATTTTACTTGCTAAAATCTTGACTTTCCTGTTAAAAGGAGCCTTTGTCATCCTTATTCTGTCTTTCTTAGCGGTTCTAACCTTGCGTCATTTCAGTACCCAAATATTTATATATTTTTAATTGTTCTTAAGTCTGTCTGTCCGCCTTACCTTCTATTTCCTCCTGACCTATTTTATTTTATTATTTTTGACCATCCTGAGGTTTTCCGTTCATCCATATCATTTAGCATTTATTCAAGGCCTGAAAAAGGTATGATGTCATCTATAATGTTCCTTCCTTTTATGATTATACATTTATTCTTAAATTCACTGACTGTATAGAGTTAAATATGCGATTTCTGTAAATTATCTCCAGTACTATTCATCTAAATGTAAATACAGTACTAGACATAATTAAACTGAATATTTCACTATTATAAACCAAATCTGTTTTCAATATTTTTATATTACAGTTTTTAGCTTCAAATTCTTATATCTTGAAAAAAAATGATAACTAAGTGAATCTGGACGAAGCATCGTAGAGAACTTTAATAAATTGTGGTAAAAAGGTGACATATAGGTTGTTTTATTTATTTGTAAAAATAATTAAGCTTCAAAACACAAGTTAGAAATTAAATAAATTTGGAACATTTTAAGCTCAAGAATACCAAAATTGACTTGTTAATTGAGTATAAAATGGATACAAATTTCATTTATTACAAGAAAACATTTACTCGTATTTATCGAAATTGTCATGCGCCTCGTTTTACTTGGTATCGTGAGCTTCCTGTGCGGCGGTATTGCTGGAGGGGAGTGAAAGCTTCTGGAACGGGATCCAGAAGATTCCAGATGCGGTTTACTCTGTGATACAGCCGGCTGGTCGGGATCTATGAAGAACTTTTTTAAAGACAAGCATTGTTTCTTAAGATTCGAAACGTCGGCCCGTCCAAAGACACTGAAGTGAAAAAATTAATAGTGTGAGAAGGTTATTGAAAAATATGATTTTATATTGTCGACTGTCAAAATATATTTCAAAAAGCATGTAGGGAAGGGAGAAAATGTTACGGATCCACCCAACTGAAAATAGTTCGAGAGTTACGCTCGGAGAAATTACAGATTTCAATATGTACCATACATTAACTACATTCGTAGAACAGATGCTACAAAAATATACTTTAGAGGACATCAAAGTGGCTCGAGAGCAGTTGATATTAACATGAGTTCGCCGCATACAACTGTTGATGAGAGTGTGACAAATTTAAGAATGCACACAGTATTCGTTCCACCAAAATTGACTTCAGAGGTGAATACGAGAACTTTGCTTTTATAAGGGTTTGTATGGGATACCGTACCTACGACACTCTTAGAGTTGGAAAAAGGGGGGAGAGTTGGAACCGAGGTGTTGCATTCATCAGATAAATTAGAGAACTTCGGAATTGAGCTGCAAATTAACCAAAATGGAACCGCAAAGACCGCTGAGTTAAAGTAACCATAAACATATTTATGTACGTTGGTTTCTGGAGAATGAGACAGTCTATTTTATGCAGGTTTAGAATAGGTGTATTATTAACGACGATGTTAATGTGTTCAAAGTTGCCACAAATATTCGCGCTAAATGTAAGTAGACACACTCATAATGTGTGTTTAGAGAAATTTATTTAAAACAGACTGGTTCGTTGGCGTTATCTAGATATTTATTTATTTTAGCACAATACAGTAGCATCAGTAACCACGGAATATACACAAATCTCGGTTGATTTCGTATTATTGCTTCTAACTCCAACCTCCACCCTGGGGCTGAAGTACAACTTAACTTGCAACTTGAATATCATAATTAAACTCAGCGACTCACATTACCCCAGATTCAGAACTAATCTCCGATGATTTTGTGATATTTTATGAATCCCGTAGGGTGTTCTCCTACTATTTTGAATGAGTTTGAAATTATACACTAACAATAATAAAAGGAACAACATCAATCTCATTGACCCCGAAAGGTATTTATTCCGTGCAAATATCGACCGTTTATGAATGTTTTAAAATTACCACTACCGTTCCATGGAGGAGGCACTCATGTCTTATCCCCGTATGAAGGAACACGTGTACAATATTTGGTCGAAATTGCTCCGAGCGCATAGATTTTTATGCGGATCATACACACAAAGATACATAAACTCATAAAAGCGTCAATTTTATTTATAAAATAGGTTTTTTAATTAATTTTCTTCTTATTTTATAATTATACCGCTTAACGTTCCCTTATTTTATGAAATCCGGATATTTGACTTCATTACAATTAATGAAAAGTCTAAAATTTAAATACTAAACAGTTCCTTCTACTTTTAAACACAATGTAACCAACATTATAGAGAACTTTTTCCTTTAGGCAACTTAATGACCTACTATTATAGCATTACATTTAACGTTTATTAAGTAAAAGTTCACTTCAACTAGGCAACACAAAACTACAGGATATGAAAGAGGGGATGGTAAATAATTTTCTTGGATGAGAACTGAACGATAGAAATGGAAACATATGTGTTGAATAGTAGCCAAATTCAGAAAATCATTGTATGCATCTCGAAATTCAGTCCATAATATCAAGTAAATTTTGTAAACCACAGACGCTTTACTCATAGCAGCCAGTTCTGAAAATAGAACTAATATTGTAATTTTTCCATGAAGTATATCGTTATCGCCCAAAGACCACCGACGAAATCAACATTAAGAGTCCGTAAACAGTCATTTAAATAGATGTCGTCACTTGAATGTCTCACTTTGGCGTCCAGGGAAAATCTCGTCAGTTCGAACAAACAAACTGAATTCTCGCAAACAAGTAAATATCGCCTGACAGTATTCGTATATCTGAAGTGTTGTTTACAATACCACGAGGAAAAAGGAATAACTGATACTGTAACTATTTTTCACGAAACTTATCATTTCATTTGTAAATTAATCACTCTTTATATTAGTTAATTAATATTTTAAGACAAATAAATTACGACCATTACAGGCAAAGTTTTTATTTACTTTAACCGACCCTTCGTTTCCTTTTTAGGGTAATTAATTATATTATCTGACTTTTTCGAAATAATATATGGTAGAATGGCCTATAAGTCGAATAATTAAGACATTTATTGATATCGGTCCAAAACAAGACGTTTCGTCCCTTCGTTTGGGACCTCATCTGGTGTTTTAAAGTAACAAGAAAATTAAGTTGAAGATATTTTGGCGTGCATGTCGCATGAGCGTAGAGCCAACTGTACATAACAACACTATTACAGACTGTTAAACCTAAAAATGTGTAAATGTCATACATTAAAAATGGAATCTTAAACTATTAAAGTTAACAATGTCAAAATTAAAAATATTGAAATAATTACAATACATCATATAACAACTTCTCAATTTAATAATAAATGTAAACAATCATAAAACAATAAAACTTAAAATTAAAAAATCTAAAAATTATACAATTTTTTCAAAATAATAAAAATATATCAAAGGTTGGAAATAAAGTGTTATAGAGGGAGTCCCAAATATGGTGACGAAACGTCTGCTCAACTTAATAAACACTTGTCCGTAAAAGGTCGTTTTAATAGAAAAACAGACGTTAATTGATTACTATTAATTAATATATTTCTCTGTCCCACAAGTCTTAAATTTTCTTATATTACTTTAAACTCTTCTGAAATGCGTGAATGTATCAAGTTAATGCCTAATCATAATTATATACATACATTCCAGGCTACGGTATTTACCGTTGATTGCAAACGTTCGATAAGAGTTGCGAAAGTAAGTTAGTAAACAATCAATAAAAATATTTGAAAACAACAAATAATTAGCCGATACGTCTCTTAGAAATTAAAAAGGAAGAAAAACGAGGGTAAATTTTTGAATTTTTGATTTATATGTCATAAAAAGTTTTTGTTGCCCTTCATACATCCAATGGTGTTGTAGGTACGCCAATTATCGCAGTAAATTATAGATTATACAAACCCGCAAACCTTATTGTGATTTTAGCTTCGCTGAGAAAATTATATGAAATTCTATGTTTAGAAATGAATATTAGTTTTTTAATTGAATACTTTAAGTACAGCTCTGAATAATCATTTATGTAGAATATCTGCTGTATTTTTATTTCATACTGCTTTTCCAAACAACTCCGAGGACATTCACTTTCACATAGGATAAACTCATCAAAACACAAAACACAGTACTCCATCAAAGTAAGCTGTTCTCTTATTCCTGTCTGTTTTAAAACCTCGGAAGCAAAATCTAAATAGTCGAAATAAAGTTTTTTTACTTTCTGGACATCGCATTATAGTAGCACTCTGGTTTTTATCATGAATTTAAAATTTCCTCATGTTTTGCTTCAGTTTAAATGCTAATCTAATGTTGATAATATGCAAGCAAGACGAAACACTGTGAATTTTCCAGAAATGAATAGATTTCAACGGTATTACTATATTTAACGAATTGCAAAGCAATAATAAACTGTTAAAGTATAAAAACAATAGTACTAGAATATTCTATTGAATTAAAGAACTTACAGAATTATAAAAATGTTAAAATAAGGGATCTACTGTAATACATTAAAAATACGCGAGAAACAGTATGAAGGCCTGCGACGTATGTTTTGTGTGTTGCGTGGTCTGCAGTACACCCTCCGTCGGACAATGAGACCGATCATTCTTCACAATATACGGAAGATTGCTTTTACTGACAATGGATGTCTACCTCTTAAATAAATAGCATCCATTCTAATTTAAGAAAAATTTGCTTCCGTCAAGTCAGAAGCTACGCGTAGATAATAGGAAACAGCTAACTGTGTAACTATTGCAAAACATATGTGAGGACGCTTGTTTACATCCGGAAGCTAAAAATTGTCTTATTGGCAACAATTGCGTAAATACCAACCAATGGGTTCTATTTAAAATTGCGGCCGATTGGCTATTGGAAAAGGGAGGAGGAAGTAGAAGTTTCCACTATTTTGGCTCAAGGGGTCATCCATGCAGCGAGATCATCCTGACGCAGTCAACGAGAGGCGCATCCAAATCGTCTATCCGAATCAGACCGCCACCAGAGAATACAGCTGCAGTCTTCTGTCGGTATCGCTGACATAAAAATCATACTGCCAGACCTATTTTCCATAGAAACTTGCAGGAATTAATTCCGGTTTAATGTAACTAAAATATTCGGAGACGTCGGGCAATCAGAAAGTTAGAAAACAATGGGAAACTTTGAAACGCGAGTGATGTGAAAGAGAAGTGATTGCGACCTGCGTTATAGATTTTTTTAAATTATATTAAGATAAAATGTCGGGAAGTATTCTTTATTACCAGAGAACTCTGGAAATTAAACTTCCACGACTTGGAACAGTAGCTTTACTTTGTTAGAATTCGCTCTGCAGGACGTGAAATTTTTATTGTCGTGATACCGTGAAATATTTAACAGCTGTGTAAATTGTCAGATAATAAAAGAGGAGGATGGCAGTCTAGAACCTCAATTGACCTTCTTTCTCGTCTTTGTTAGTTGTGTAAGATGACTAATACAGCTTCACCGCACTTGAGCAAACAGGCAGGCGTTTGTTTTATGCAAGCAACTCGGCAAAACACGCGTCCTGGTTTTGTTCCGCTCCTTCACAAAGACTTCTTCTTCTGCAAAAAATTGTTACAGGATTTAAAGTCAAAATGAATATATTAGTGAATAAGTGAGAACATGTAAATTTAGAGACCGAAGGCTATCATGGCGAATTTGTTCCAAATACAAATCTCAAGCTTTTATCCAATAACGTTTCAACGGCAAGCTCCGCTACCGACATCAGGTTGTTCGGAACATGTAAATTTAATTAATTAAGTTCAACCTTTCGTTTAACGTTGAAAATATTTATACAGAAATATAAACAAACTACGTTTTGTCATTATATGGGACTTTATAATCACTATATATAATATTAATGACGCCCAAAATAATTATTTTGGATATAAAAAGTTATTCAATGCAGTTAAAGTCGTTTTATTTGTATTCTAAATACTCGAAAGAAATAAAATATCGATAAAGAAGAGTTATCCATAGTCTCTACAGATGGCGTCAGCAGTAATTAGAATTCAAGGGCAAGAAAAGAATGTAAAAATCAAGAAATGAGTAAGACAAGGATTCAGTCTATTGCCTATTCTCTTTAGCTTATACATAGAACAGGCCTGAAGAAAGATAAAAATTAATATGGAAAGGGAATTAAAATGCAAGGAGAAAAAATTAATTTCCTAAGGTTTTCAGATTATATTGTGGTATTAGGAGAGTCAGAATATGATTTGGAAACCATAATAAATGGTATGAACGTCATCCTGGACGAAGAGTACAACATGAGAATTAATAGTGGGAAAACCAAAGTGATGGAGGATAGTATGGGAAATAGTGGAATAACAATGTGTGTTAGATTGGTAAGAGATTTTTTTTAGGGAATGAATTCTGCTACTTGAGCAGCATAGTAACTAGGGATGGTAGAAGTATACTAGACATAAAGAGTAGGATAGCACAGGCAAGTAATTTACTTACAGCTAATGTAAGTATGAATATTAGGAAATCATTACTAAAAATGTTCGTATAGAGTCTGGCGTAACGTGGGTGCGAAACGCGGATAATAGGGATTGCAAAAAGGAAAAGAATAGAACATTTCGAAATGTGATGCTACAGAAGAATGCTGAAAATCAGATAGGGTTGTAACCAGGAGTTCTAAGGAGAATAGGGGAGAGGAGAACAATTTGGAGGACCTTGACCAAGTGAAAGGATAGATTAATAGATTAGAAAAAAATCCCTTTATAACTTTCTAACAGCACTTTTCTTCGTCTAATATCAAGTCAAAGTTTTAGATTTGATATACACAATGATCAGGTGGCAAGTAAATATCGATGTAATGTTTATTCACAGCCAAAAATTGGATACAGCAGTTTTGCTTTACGAACCAGAATGAAAAATCTGTCGAGAGAGCTGCGAAATTGTTTTGGGGGAAACGGAGTAGCATTACTACAAGATAAATTTGATGTTCGACTGACATTATTGACACAAGGGTTTCAGTGAAATTTGCGCCATAGGCGAGTAAGATTACGTAATTGTAAATACATTTTTCTATGAATAAGAACTCTAATCGAAGAAGTTGTAATTTTACTACTACTTCCATTAGATTGTAGATTGTAGTCTACATAATATAAAATATTCCTTATAAAGATTCAAACACATTGAGAAATTGGATCAAAACCGTGTACCCATATTTTTATAAACATGGAAGAAGTTATATTTTAAAAAAATATGTGAATACGTCACTGAGCATTGAGGCATTCAAATGGATGGAAATCCGTCATATTTAATTTGCGGACTAGGCCTGTTATTTGTTTAATATTTAATCAATTACATCCTGAAATACAAATACCAGGAAGACAGGATGATAGAAAAGAATATAAAATATTTTTTATATGTAATTGTTATATTTCCAATTTATTTTGAACACCTTCTACCAAGACATATTTCATGTAACCGCGGCAACTCGACTTTTACGCATATATATATATATTTAAATACTAACTTCAGAGAATATCTATGGGTGATAACAAGCTATTCCTCTTTCCTTGGCTCTACAGCCCATTTAGGGCCTTGACCTACCGGGTCTACTACGAACTATAATCTTTTATGACACATTCCAAATTTGGAGTGAGGCGTGGTCAGCATACAGATTCTCAAGCAGTCTTAATACCCGTTTCATGACCCTGACGGGACAAACATCCAAGCCCATGCGAGGATTCGAACCTGATAACTAACTTTTTTCATTCGTTATAATTTAGTAGATTCGATTAACAATGTATTAAGTCTGCCGAAATTGTTTAATATTTTTTCTGTGTTGAAGAGATGTCGGATTTTGTTATCTTTTACGTTTTATACATTGTACCATCATTCATACGGTGAGTTTCAAATCTTCAGCACGTGAAAAAGTTTACATTCGCGTTACAAAACGCATTTTAAATAAATCGACGCACCGCTAAAATTTGGTGTCCTTCAGAAAGGTGTTTTGATTGGAGACTTTGTGATTCTCTTGGCAAGATTAATGGAATTAATTGAGAATTTTAACTTATTTAAAGTACAGGGAGTATTTTTCACAGCGTATTGTTTAGAAAATTTTTAAGTGCGAGGGATATTCTCACTCTCTCAATGCTCCCTTAATGCACCAGGCGATTTTTTGACTCGATTTAAGTACACTGAGACATTTTTGAAGGAATAATATTATGATGAATAATAAACATTCCTTCGTGATAGGTTTTCTGATGGATCTTGTTGACTATCTTGATGGTGTTTGTGCTTTCGTAAAGTATTTTACAGTTTGTAATAAATCAGTTCCACGCACAAGTCATTGGTGGAACATTGAAATGTACTTCAAATTTCAATTTGTAACAATGACTTTCCATAAGCGTCATTATTTTTCACTTATATTCCTTTCCGCACTGACGCAGACCAGTATTACAAGTTATAGAAATCATAAAGCACCTCAATTTCAGCCAACAAAAATTTCAATAAGTGAATGACCTTCATTTTTTAATTCTTCAAATAAGGTGACAACATGGATGACGGTGGATGTAATTTTATTCACTCGACGTTTTTTATTGGATCAGTCAGGGGTCTGGAAATCGTGAAAACACAGTATATTATGAAATATTATTTCCATTGAGTTCAGCAATTGAAAAGAACACAGAGGTACTTATTTGGGCTAACACGAAGATCAGTGTGGTATCCATATATGAACAAACCGTTGTTTGCTTTATCTACGTACGGTCGAGCTTAGCTAAGCGTTGTTATTGCTGATCTCATTCTGCCACACAGCTGTTAAAACGTACACAATGCACATGCACGAAGCTTTCCTTTTTTGTCTGGAAGTTCGTTGTAAATTTTATATTTAGTATTAATATTACCTTCACTTCATTGAAAATAAATGAGTACAACAACCTAATTAGTCACAAATCAAATATATTTAGAATTATTTAGTACACAATAATAATAGTAGCACGATATTATAATAAATTGTTATGAATCTAAAGATGCATAGAAAACCAGATCTTACTAAGATGTACCATGTAATACATGTATATGAAAATTTCATTCGAAAATAATTGTATCAAGGAACATAAAAATAAATCGAAATTAAGTGTGCATAATTATTCAGTCACGTCCAAAAATATTTAATTAAATAATCACGAATTCATTAGCAAAATGTTACAATTTTGGTTGTGGATTGACGGGTGAAATGTTACACATCAGATCAAATAATTCGATAATGTGATGAATGTTACCAATAATGTAATAAGTATTTCGATTGTTCATTTTTATACATCAACAATACTCTTAGTTTAAAGATCAAAATGTACTAGTTATTGTAATTTCGTATAAATCGCTAATGACTGCTCTGCTAATGCGACTATAAATACATTTAAAATAACTCTTAGCAATATGTTTATAACTATTAATTATTAAAAAATTACGATTCGTCCACCCTTAGGTGGTGATTTATATATAGATTCCAAGTAAAAATTTAGTGGCAATGATCAACTGCCTTGCCTGTTCTCACCGAAGAAATCTGAAGAGGTCCTAAAAGGTGACGGAAAGTATTTTTTTAAATAAACTGTTTATATGTTGTCAGATGTTTTTCGCATTTATAATAGTAATTCCAGGCGCAAAGTTTGTGCGTTAAGCTCGTTTGAAAATTAAACCGTTTATATCTCATTAAACAAATTAGAAGCAATGTTCTATAAATTTTCAGATAATTGTATTACAGTTCTGTTTTTGAAAATTCTTATTTCTTTGTACATTTATATTTGGATCATTCGCGTGAAGTGACCAAGGAGTCCCCACGCGACTAATTCCGATTTTGATCAAATGTAGACAGTTTGTACTATAAAACCTTAGGTGAACATATGCAAAATTTCAGTTCGAAATATTCATTTCTGATTGAGATACGGGTTTTTTCTGTCGAAGCCTGCGGTTCGTCGGAGACGACGTCGTTTCAAAAGTGCCACTTTTTGAGCTTCAATATTGTGACAGTTATTAGAGAATAGGTCCTGAAAATTAGTTTCCAAGATAAATTTCATGCGTAGATTACGAAAATAATAACATCCCTGGCAGCTATAAGCCCACAAAGTCGGCGAAGAAAATTGTGCCAATTTCAAATGATCCTGCAAAGATAATTAAAATACCTACGGTATTCATATTTTGTTGTTTGCATGTCTACATGAGTGTCTACAAGTCAGACGATTTACAGCTTTATAGACAATACACGTTGGTAAATTAAATGCAGCAAACCTGGCGCCAAAGTGAAAAACGACAACAATGAGCTTTTTCAGAGGCTGTTTAACTCATTAATTGAATATTGATTGATTTTTTTAACGTTATGAAATCATGTATTTAATTCTAAAAGTGTGGATAATTACAATAGAAGTGTTCCTGGTATCATTATTAAAATTCTGAGATTTTTTCCTCTAGCATCTATATATTTGGCCAAATTTGTGAATATAACTGTTTGGGTGGAAAAGAGAATAATCACATTTTATCGGCATGCAATTTCAGGTTCCGTAAAATTGTTCCTAACAGTTTCGTGACCATAGGAAGCAGAGAAACTATGGGAAGATGTGCCTACGGGCTCAGTTTTTTGATGACAGGTAATTTACGGGAAGATTACGACGAATCCAGGAATCCTTCTTATTGCCAGATGTTGTCGACTGCGTCGAGTTCAGCAGACTGGAAAATAAATATCTCAGACACACAGCTGACTAATCGCTCGGCAAATGGTTTCTAAAATAAAGGTAATGTGTATTGTGTATTGTCATACATTATTTTACTTGTAGTATTAGAAATTACGCGAAACGTATCCCGGACTTGTGCATACGTGAGCCTCTATTTTCAACTATATATAATTGATTTCACTAGAGTCACTGTTATGACCTGCGCTCCGTTTTTCTAAACGAAACGAAACGTTTCCAGAATCCGAGCATATTCTAAATTTAAGAATAACAATTATCGTCAGTTATCGGAATATGATTTCTGTATCTTTAAACATACTAATCCTTTGAACCATTCAGTAATTAATCAGAAATAGTATTCGTACATTTTTGTAGAAGAAATCGCAATCAAATGCTATCTTAAAGTAAAAACTAATGTGCGTCATTTAAAAAATAATTTCATCATACTTTGTACATAAATCATTGTCATCATGTGTGTCCCTTGATCCTAAAATTAATTTTATTTTAAACTAGCTAACACCCGCGACTTCGTTCGCGCCGAAATAGTAATTTTTATTTTGCCCTAAAAACGAAACAACAGGTACAGAATTTTGATTAAGTTGAATTTATTGAATTTGACCCACAACCCAGCACAAATACCTCTGAAATATCTACTGAATACGTCGATTGTCGAGGATGTGGACAATAGTTTTCCGATAGCTGGATTATGTGAGGTATTTGCTAGGACTGTCATGCTCTGCTTAATCAATTTATTTCCAGTTATAACTTATTACATAATTCGTTTGTACGATTACAGAATTTAAGTTTCATGTTTTCCCTTATGAAAATATTATTATTTATATGAGGTAATAATCTAAAATCTTGGTGACGAATAATGTGTGATGGAAAAGTTTCACGAAAGAGGTTCTGCCTTCAGTATTTTAACAAAAAATTAAATTAATATTAAAAAATATTTTCTCTTTCGTTATATACATATTTTTATTATTATTTGAAGCGAAGAAAAAGATGCAAAAAATGTAATAATTACGATTTAAATAAACAAATAACATCCCACCACCCTCTTCTGCAATTATTAAGCTAGTATTGTCAAGTCCCAAGTCTGGAATAAAAACTTGAGAAACGTTGCTCCTAATAATAATAATTGTAACATTGATGGGTGTTGATTCACTATTTTAATTTCTGCCATGTAAGCTATGAGCATTGTTCCGTTTCCCAGAATTAAAAATTATAATAAAATGCGGGGGATAATATAGAAGTCAGCTCATAAGTAGCGTAGCATACCAAAAATAGTATTAATTAACAATAAAATATTCTTAATCTATCGCTCCTAAGCATAGTTTGTAAACCAACCTCGTTATCAATTAATCTTATTCTAGTCAAACGGCGGTACAGCCCTTTGTGATCTTAGACTCCTTAATGACCTAGTTCAATGTATTCCTGTCTTCAGCATCTATTTCAGTATTTACATGACTTCTATGCTACATCTAGTCATCTTAGTCTGGCTGAGAGAAAATCAATTTCTTTCATAGGTTAATATCTTCCATTATTCATAGAGTCCTGGACATTTAAGCCTACGCATTGTTATAGTATGTACTTTGTTAGACTGTCATAATAAATTAAATGGCGTTAAACAATTTTTCAGGTTTTTAATTTTGGTCTGATATTTCCTCAGGGGTTCTGAAAGAGCAACTTAGATATCAGCTGATGTTTCAATTTCATGAATATGGTGCGAGAAAGCGGAGACAATGGCTGCGGAACCGACCGTTCTGATTGGGTGATTGAGGCGTGCAGGTGCGCTGACTCACGGCAGACGAGGCAATTAAGCGCACTGAGTCACTCACTGTGTCCCTGAAGCAGGCAGGCTACCTGGTGACACTGATCAACATGGGGGAACGAAAAGACGTCAGCAACATTGTGATTCTGGTGGTTGGAACAGCGATGGGGCGAGGGTGACTCTCACAACCGATCTGGTAACGTCACGACACGGAGATTCAGTCCACAACTTTCCGAGTAACAAATCGCCTTCGTGAACAATGGCTGTCTGTTATTGTATGCAAAATACTTTACGGGCGGAATAACCTTATTGTCTTCAGCTTTCCAAGAGAGGCCTAAGATCAGGTATATATAACTACTGGCCCGTGACCCTCCTTACATTTTTTCAAATATAGAACCAGTCAAACAAATACGAAAATAGTGAGTTTAAAAGGAAAACATAGTATAAAAGTTTCTACATCAATATTTGGGAACTCGTTTCATGAAAACTTAAATTTTAAAGAATTTTTCCAATATTAAAAAAACTGTTTACTCTCCCTCAAGGATCAATCCTAGACCCTCCAAGAATGACTTTTTACCTCAATGATTACCTGGATTGCAGTTTATTCCGTTTCGGCTTTCAAGTAAAAAAGAAACTGTAAACGCTACATGCTTAGAAGATAGTAAGCAAAAATTATAATTTTTTTCTTTCCGGTCAATTTTATAACTTTATACAAACATTTGTACGTTACTTTTCAAATATTAAGCACTGTTATCATACGTCGCTAATGTTTAAAATGATCGCCTCTACAGAAAGTTTTCCATTCTTTTATGTGTCATGACTATATATTATAAATGTAATTTTATCTTTCATTTATACAAAAAGGGAAATGTCCGTAACAAGTATAAAAATACATATAAACCATAAAAAGTAATTGAACTTGGTGTCATCTCGTAAATTTATAAAGTTATGTGCTACATGACCACAACCAATAGTATTAACTTCTTACGATAATTACTATGTAAAATAGTAATTATACCACAAAAAGACGTATGTATGACAAAAGAAATGTATAACATGTATGACAAGAGGATTGTAAACCTTATTTGATACATTAATCTCAATATTATTTTCTCTTTGTATGTGTTAATGTAAGTGCTGTGGTCGCGAATAACATCACAGTTGAGGCAACCTAAAATAAATAAATAAAACAACACTGTTCCCAATACTCTGCGCCAAATGAACATACCAGTAATATGCTAGTTGTCTAATATTGCCATAGTGTCTAAATTTTAAAATCATAAATATTTAGAACCAAGTTGACACACATTTTTGCTGCACGAAAGTATGTTTCCTTCGTATACAGCCTTAATAAAATTATTTTTAGTAACCAGTGACGCTGTTGACACTGTTGTATGTGCTCACTGCCGCTGAGTACAGAAATGAGATAGTTTGTGGAGTTATACAGGGAGTAATTGGAAAGTGAAACGGAATATTGCACACGCGAATATCTCATTTCAGACGTATTTTCTGCGCTGAGCACAGAAATACTACATACACGCAAGAATTAGTGTGAGACAGGAAACGAGTGCCCCGCTAGGTGGGCAGTTTAAAGTTATCCAAAAAGATGCAGGAATAAGCACTGTAAATATGCAATTATTATTAATATTCTTAAAATTAAAAAATTCCGAAAATTATTTCTATGATATAGCACATATGCACCAACCACCACTGATTATTATAAAATAGCACCTTATATGAAAAATAACTCTTAAAGTCAGGATTAGGAACGTTACCAACTGAACTACAATGCCTGAAATTGCAGAAGCGATATGGATGTAAATCAGGAGCATCTATCGACTTCTATAATGCGTTATAGAAATAATGTCAATAACAAAATAAGCTTTATTACACTTGTTGGATGATGATAAAGTGCCAATATTATTTTAACTATAATTAAACAGAAAATATGTCACAGGAAGCATTATTTCCATACCAATATTTCAATTGGGAACAACTGTTCGCACGACATGGTCACGTTTAATAGTTAAATTGCAATGAAATAATGCGGTTTTGTTGTATTTGTCTTCTATACGTCAATTTTATTTTATTTTTATTTACGAATTGATATTAAATCGTAGCGAACCAAATACCGAAGAGTAAACGAAACACTGTAGTTATTTGTCCTCGTCATGGATTCACTCAATGGTAAAATACACTAAACCTGGGATCCCCTTTGGTCTCCAATTAAATGACGTTAAAAAAACGTTCAGCCATTGTATATGAATTTCCTCTTAAATCAGTCTAACGTGTTAAAAAAAACATAATTGCGAACTGTAGATTGGCGATGACGCGCATTGCTGTAAATCGGCGAACGCAAAACAGTGGCGACTCTCGGGAACCTGTTCTATCACTGACAGGCAAGGCGCTAACGCATTCATATTTTGTTCGGCCATTCGCTTACGCATGAAATACTGCGTGTGATGTCTCCGTCACTGCACGATACTTGCAACAAATCACTGTGAACGGGTGAGTCAAAGTGACAAATCCATCAATCTAAAACACAGTTTATCTGACATTCAAGTACAAAAATTATATTTTACTCAGCAATTATGAAAATGTTTTTTAATTAGTGGTTAAGTTCAATAATTATATTGACAGTGAAGATATAACAAGTAGACGCACAGCATTTTAGCCCAAATTAGAATTACATGATAACACATTATATATTAACACAAATATATAAATCTATGGAATATAAAGATATCTTCTTAATGTCATCGAAGAAATATTCTACTTTTTTTAATAATATAAATTAAGAACGCAGACCTCCTGTGGTGGTGTAGCTGTCGCCATCGCTGCCTCGCATCGAAGTCTGACAAGGGATGTTGTTTTTATGAGGTTTCATACTGTGAAACCCTTAAAGCTAACAAAAATTAATTCCCAAAATCATAAGAAGAAAGTCGCTAATGACCTTATCAGTTGATGCCGCTATAAATACTTTTAAAAAATTAATAACATTTATAATACATTTAAAATAAAACTTGTATTTGGATGCTAATGAGAGTATGCATAACAACTAAAAAGTTGCGAATAAAATATATTTCACTTGATAAAGAAATTTTATAATAATGCATGGGCGATCGTCCGTGTAAATTAAAACCGAAATGCTATAGTTAAAAATTAAGATAGAACAAACGTTACCAAAAAAACTTATAATATATTGAGCGCAGGGAAATGCTCCCTATTTAATTCGTCATTTATTATAAACATTCCGACAATCAGACTGAAATACATTCAGATAGAGGAGGAGCGGCTACGGATTTTCCAGGATTAATCTGGCGCTATGAAGTTACCTAGGTTCGTGCCTATAAACAAAGTTTGAGGAATAAGGCTGGCCAGCCACCAGAGGACGATCACCTGTGGAAACTCCCCCCAGGGTCACCACTTCCCATCGAGAGAAGAGAAGATTCCACATCCGAGGAAGCATTGATCTGCCAGTAGACTTTATCATTGAATATATTGAAAGGTTGAACATAAAATTCAATCAAGATTAAAACATAACATAGGGGATTATTAGTTTAGTAAAGCTATCAGTTACTAAATGACGAAGAAATAATTAAGTAAAGTACTTCTAAATACATTAAAAAGTTATAATAGGGAACTTTAAGTTTTACAATGCATGTATTAATAAATTTAAAGTTATTTTATTTTATTTTATTTAAGCATTATTAAAAGATTCTACATAATCCTTAGTCTACGTAAACCCATTAATTATTTAAGGTATTGGAATAAATTTGAACATGTTGTTATATAATGAAAAGATTACTAATATACGGAAAAAATATCTGTCTTATTTTAGTTTTTATTGGAACCGAAATTTTTAATATTTTAATTGAACTTTTAATTAATTGTGATAATTAATTTAATTTGACTGTTTTTTGCTAATATTACTTTATTGTAAAATCAATTCCAATAAATATACAAATTTCAGTGAAATAAAAATATAGTTTTTAAATTCTGACGGTTCGTCCGAAAAATACGGGCCTTTTAAGAACAATAAATAGGAGACATTGAAAGTAATTACCTGAATAAAGTTAATAAATATAAAACCGTGAAACACCGCGAATTTATATAAAAATTATTATGTAATAGTTACCTTAACTATTTGTAAAATATAAAATAATGAAATATGGCAAACACAGGCAGAATAAATTTACACTATTTGAGGTCCTAAACTAAAGGAAGAAACGCCGTGAATTGATAAGATGTAAATAAATTTATTAAATTCTGACTTATAAGCCTTTTTAACATTTATTATTAATTCTATTTAATATGTATTTTTTCTGGCCTTACTTGGTAGTTATTATTGTATCATCTTTCTTAAATGTAAGGTAATTTTAATTAATGTTATTATATACGGGTGATCTTATTCACAAGAATACAGCATATATTGTTCAAGTGGGATCCTGAACAAGGTCAAATCTTGCGTAGGCATCATGTGATACTTTTCTTCCGCAATACGGCACCGGTGAATAAGGTGACGCAACTGGTCATGAGAAGTCACGTTATCAGATGGTTGCAAGGCGCTAAGTATACGGTCGTCCAAACAGATTACGTGATACGTGTGTATCAGAATATTTTCTGGAATAATTTTTCTTCACTGAACAAAGCTTCTTGAATATAAAGCATGGTGCATGAAACAAACCGGGTGAGAAGCAGAGGGAAAGTAGGTAACATTCACAGGCTCTTCCCGTCGAATGACCCGATATTTGCCGTGTGAACATAGCGTATTGTTCAAAGCTAAGGCTTAGGAATGTTCTCCCAAATGTACAACTGCTAATTAGGAGTTATTCTAACCAGAGAAGACCGACCTGCTTGACAATTATTCGTCGAAAGGAAAAAGTTAAATGTCAGATTACATTACGTACTCGCTCTAATATCTTAAGTTTAATAAAAAAAATTAGTTTTTTTAACGTCATATTAACAATTATAGTCATAGGGACTTCTATACGATCACCTTACACTTATGGGCATTTATGACGAGTTACTAACAGACTATAGTTGTAGGTCCAAGAGAATATTTATGTCTTTTCTAATAGCTTGTTATGAGCCAGGCCGTGAACAGATATTTTATGGCTCTTGCCGAGTGGGCGAGTTCCCCCTCTCTGATCTGGTGAGCACATGAGGCTGTATATGAGAGTTATAGTGACAGGTATATAGTGCCACCAAATTCCGTATGTAGTTGTGTTTTACCATTACATGCTAATAATAAAGTTCAGTCATGGAGACAATGAAACTCAATGATAAGATCAGGATAGAAAATTTGAATTTCACGCCAATGTTTTATATATATAATATGTAATTTTTAAGGCATCTGAATTATTATTAACAAAGAGGTTTAGGTTTAACGAATGAAACGTTGTAATTTATATGATAAAATTTTGTTGATGAAATTGTAACTATAAAATTACTTATAAGTAAGATATATTCAGTAATTGTTGCTAAACGTCTCTATGCGTTGTTCTTCACTGTTACATAGCCTAATTAACTAAATTATTTTCAACTATTATTATTATTAGCTGGGGACCCGGCGTTTCCCGGGTATTTATTTATATTATTCCGCTACATTATTTAATTCTTGGTCAAAACACAACTAAACCGTCATCGAAAATGTCACATTATGAACCTCAAATATACTCCCAGTATCTCGAGAATCCAAAATACCCCCGGTACAAAAGCAGGAATAAATATATTTTCAGTATTCTAACAATAAACATTTTCCTCCACTTAATGGTTAGATTTGTACATAAATTGTATATTAAAGGTCATAATGTAATACAGTAATTAGCAATTACTAAATTTTAAAATTTACTCTTCGCGAGAAATAAAACCAATGATCAATTTATGTATGCATCGCTTCGACGTTCCAAAGAAGTTCAGTTTTTCTCAGCCTGCTGCAACAATAGATAGTAAGTTGGATGAATGATATAGGAACGCGTTATAGGACCTACAGCTCGCTGTTGGTTTTCGCGCAGCCATTCCAATA
Source organism: Eucriotettix oculatus (assembly GCA_034510155.1). Taxonomy (NCBI): domain Eukaryota; kingdom Metazoa; phylum Arthropoda; class Insecta; order Orthoptera; family Tetrigidae; genus Eucriotettix; species Eucriotettix oculatus. Next base: position 65,095,386 of record CM067379.1, on the reverse strand, counting down.
AATCTTCACGTAGAATTAATATTTTCATTTACATAGAAGAGGCGCTGCGGGAGTATTCTCGCAGGTGCTTCAGCCTAGAGTGACTGCGGGGCTTACCTGATCATGTCGGGGATGCCTCGCACTCTCTCTGGGTATTTTTTATCAAAGTTCTCATATGCCGAGACACCTTCACCTATTTTAGGAGGTATATGTACTGGGGTCAAAGACCTTGGGCATATGGCAAGAGTTGTCTGCTGATCCCATTGGATCAGTCGGCCAATTGCCTCCTGAAATTGGTGGAGATACGGAGAAGGGAATGCTGCGTCCCCACAGCAAACTCGTCTCCCGTCATTCGAAAGGGCGTGAGAATAGTACCCAATGCCCGACCTACCTGATGCAGGTTTTCTAGGGTTTTCCCTGCATCTCTTTAGGTGAAACACCGGGTAGGATCCTTAAACCATAGCCCGGGGGCCCTAGTTAACCCTTGGCTACCTTGCTCTTCCTTCCGCATCCCCCCTTTTCAATTTCCTTCCTATGCTATTAAAGGGGAGTTGCCTGTTTCAGGATCACCCTCATGTAGCCTGTTACCCCCCCCCCCCAAAAAAAAATATTTTCATTTATATTCATATTATATTAATATCTTCTGCAATATATCGAAATTTAATATGCACGAATATTTAAACTAAACCTCCTTTTTTTAAAACCCCCAAATTTTCATTGAAATCCGTTGAACCTTTTCGGAGCCTATTCGATACAAACAGTCAGACAGACACTTCAATTTTATTTATTGGTATATATGAATAATTATTTAATAATTAGTAATCTATTAATTTAATAATTATCTATTATTTAATAATTAAATTATTAATAATTAGTAAATCTATTACACTAAACCTTTGTGACAATTATCATTATAATAAACCTTATTATATAATTTTTGCTGACTTATCTCGCCGATAATTGTTATATTTCTGGAAACTCATACAATTCTTAATTTGAAGTATTTATTAGAATTAACTCCAGTACTCAAACTTTGCTCATAAAACTTTTATTATCTAATCAATTCCTTAATGGAGTCTGAATTTTGATAAAATGTGACTAATAAGGTTCGATAAGAATTGAGTAAAGGTCAATGGGATTCTAAACAGATTCATAAATAAGAAAAAGAACTTTCGCGGACTCTCCAACGAGTGATTCAGACTCTCACGCAGCCAGTTTGTGCAGTACACGCACACGAATCTGATGCAATAATTGCGATACATTGAACGCGTAAAATTATGTTGGTGAGACAGTCCATGTCAGGACATTTCTTAATAAAACACAATTAGCAACCGAGGTATAAAATTTAGAGTTAGAAACGAATAAATTTTGAATTCGCCTGAGGCATTTTCCGTTATTGCAGCCCAAATGGAACCTCAAAAATATATCCAAAGCTCAAAGATATGTGAAAATTTAACCTTAAAAAATATTAAACTGAAGAAACGCGTTAAATCTGACTATAGTGAAGATTAAATTAAAGTGCAAGCAACACAACAATAAAAATCAATTGTTGTTTTAGCGCGCTTTATGCGGACACAGTTACAATGATACAATCACGAATCTACATAAAAATAATAAATATACTATTAACAAATGTTTTAGCAGTTATTCACAAATTTTTTAGTAACACAATATTTATATTTTCTTTCTATGGCTCATTAAAAGATTTTTTAATCGCATAAAAGTAGGCGCCAAAGAAATTTGACTGCTATCGAATAAAGTATGAATAAATCATAGCTCCATGCTATTAAAACGATTTTTTCACCACAGCATTCTTAATAAGAATAAAAAACGCTTGTAATACTTATTTAACAGTTCTCTTTCTAATAGATAGCAGAGGCAATAACTTATAACGTCTTATTATACATATTTGCTAAACATCCCCCTTATTAAACTATAGGTAATTCTTAGCACTGAAGGTTTATGTATAGAACTAAATTCATAGGAAAAGTCAGCCAGCTCTGTCTCCTAAATTTTTCCAGGTATGGAGAAGGGCATGCTGCGTCCGCACAGCAAATATATTTCCCGCCATTCAGAAAAGCATGAGACAGGTACCAAGAACCGAACCTACCAGATGAAGGTTATCAAGAGTTATTACTGCATTTCTGTTGGGTGAATACCGGGAGTCCTAGTTTATCATTGGCTGCCTTCCTCTCCCTCTACACCCCCCTTTCAAATTGCCTTAGAGGAAAATAGCCACAAATCGATTACCTTAACGTAGTCTATCATCACCAAGAAAAAGTAATTTAATTAAAATGAAAACTGGGAGTAATGGTAAAAATTCACATATAATATTTGGTTCATATACAAATATAGGATTCAGCATATCAAAAATTTGTATGAAATAAGAGAATATTGGATTTCTAAACAATAGGCTGAAATTAGGAGTAAAATAGGTGCAACAACTCTTTCATTTTGTGTTTTCCTATTATCAGAGCTTTAAACAATTGAACGATCCGCCGACTGAGACGTTAGATCAGTGATGCGTTTCTTGAATACAAGTAATTTTATTCCAGCAAATATTCAAAGAGGTGTACGGAGCAACAAGTGATGGAAAATTTAGGGAGTGATTACACAGTTTAACGAAGGTCGTGAAAGTGTGCACGATGAGCCACTGTGCGTCTATGTTCACAGGTGGCATTTTCACTGACGAAGGCATACAAAAACTGTTTTCCCGTTATGATAAGTGCCTGAATGTCGGCGGTGACAATGAGGAGACGTAGTGTGAGGTGTAAAAATTCATAATAATATATCTGTAAAATAATGATCGGTTACTTTTTAAATATATATCGGTATATATTTTAAAAACAGCCCTCATATAATTTAGTTAACACTTTTAAAAATATAAACTTACATTACTTGAACCGATGCACTTATAATACAATGTTGTAAAAATTTTTGTCTGTAGTTAACAGCAGAAAAAATATGATCATATATTTTTTTACATAAATAAGTTTATACTTTTTTATTAAAGAATATTAACATGGGTTAGGAGCTGAAAAAGTTTATATTTACGTTCGATTCTTCAGAAATGTATAATTACTTATCACTGGACGCGGTCTGCAGTCACGCAACCCGGGAGACAAATAAAGCCATAAACCCAGACAGTTGTCGACCGGGTATTACCAGGTAATATATTATGACTGTCAAAAATTTGAATTTAAGCGCAGATCTCCTTCCAAATTTTCGGCAACCATTTTATTTTATTGGCCTAGAAGAGATTGCGTGGACCAGAGGAGGAAGGAAAAGCTATTATTTGTAAATTGTATCACATTAATCATAGTTTATAGTTAAGCATATCAATCAACTTACATATTAGCTACCCAGCATATAAACTCTCTTTATTACCGCCTCGAAACTCGCTACACATTTTTCCAGATTCACATTCACTTACATACTTAAATTCTTATGAAATTTTAAAAAATAATCAAAACATTAGATGCAACGTTTTGTCCACAATTTGGGTCTTCTTCAGGTAAAAATACATCATCAAATTTATTATGGTGTTAACTAAAGATTAATATTTAACAACATTGTATTAAATTTGTGTCTATTCAAGAAATGTTTTGATTTGCTTTCTAAGAAATCTTCTCTAAATTAAATTAAATTGAATAATTTGCTTTTAACGATGTTCCAATAAATGACCAAAAGTCAGAAATATTTTTTTTTATTTAAATTAAGAAATAAGATTTTAATTAATGGTCTGGAAGAGGTCTTGAAAGCTGGGGACTAAATATCTTAATTTAAATTACCATTCTACAATTTCTGACTTTTGGCCATTGCATTTTATTTATAATATTAAGTCAGATTAATTTAATTATTTTATATTAACGAAATTATTGCCAATTTATATTTTTAATTTGTTGAGTTTAGCTAACACGAGACAAAATTTGACCATGTTAAGGAATTCTGATACTTGGGCAGCATAATAACTAGGAATGGTAGAAATATAGTAGACATAGCACAGGCAAGGAAGACTTTCGAAAACAAGAGGAATTTACTTACAGCTTATATGAGTATGAATATTAGAAAATCATTACTAAAAATGTTTATGAAGTATGGCGTTATATAGGTACGAAACGTGGACGGTAGGAGTTGCAGAATGGAAAAGAATTGAAGCTTTCGAAATGTGGTGCTATAGAGGAATGCTGAATATCAAATGGATGGATAGAGTTACTAACCAGGAAGTTCTAAGCAGAATAGGGGAAGAGAGAGCAATTTGGAGTACTTAGATCAAGAGAAGGGACAGATTAGTAGGTCACGTTTTGAACATGAGGATTTTGTAAAATTAGCATTAGAGGGCAGTGTGTGGGGTAAGAACTGAAGAGGGAGACCATTGATGAAATACTGTAAGCAGATTAGGGAGGACCTGATGGCAATGTAGAAATTAAAGGGCTTGCGCAGACTGGGTTAGCATGGAAGGTTTCATCAGACCAATATTAGAACTGATTACCAGTACAACAACAACTTGTCTAGTTACCTGAAGAAGTACACAAACTTAGATGAAACGTTATATTTATAATAATTAAAAGTTAATTAATCTTTTTTGCTTATATGTTTGGCCGTATTTTTATTTAGTTTTAGGCTTTGCTTCAAACTATTTCTTTAAAGAATGTATGTGAAGATTGACGCACAGCTCTTTTAATATTAAAAAGAATAGAACAGTTTAAGTGTCCGCCAGGGAGTATATGCTACCTTGAATAGTGTCGGTGACGCACCAGGTTTGTTATCTCTGCTGTGTTAGCGTTCGTGACGAATCCCAGAGGACACTACTTTCTCAGGTTCCGCAGAGTAGGGACTGAAACTTTCCACAACTTACGGCAGCGATTTTTCCATCCCATGTTCAGGTCGAGTAACTGTTACCATAGCTTCTTTTGCCTCGAATGGATAATATTTACAAGCATGCTTTCAGATTGTTGGCGACTTTCAAACGTGTTATAGAGAGAAAACATATTTCGCTATTGTTATTTTTTACCTAAAGGAAATGTGAGAAATATGGATTTTATGTTAAATAGAATATAGTTCAACAATTGAATTTAGTGGGCAGTCGTTATTTTTAAAACTTATCAATTAGTGTTAGTATGAGAATTTCTTTCATCTAGGAGAAAATGTTACACAAAAAATATTTTATCAAGAAGTCACAATTAACGCATTTTTGAATGGTTAAATTCAATTGTTTAATTCAATTAAAAAGAAATATATGAAACCTTAATTATTAATTTAAGGAAAAGAAATCAATAAAAGGGAGTATTATAAATCTAAAATTTAAAGATAATGTACTTATACACGTGATATGAAATTCGTTCTGTAAAATTATGTAAATGAGATTTAACTAACAATTTGTATATAATACCAAGATATTACGTTAATATCTTCCTAAAATTAATATAGTATAAAAATTGGTATAATATTTTTAGACATGTCTCGAGGCCTCAGAAATTACTCGAAAAAGACTGCTTTTAGTCAGACAAACAATGTTTACTACATATCGAATCCCGGTGAAATGTCGCTGTTTTTCGATATTACCCGGGTGGAAACGCCAGAAGCTTTCCTTCAATCATTATTTATTTAACAATACTAAACCTGGAGATAATATAAAAACAATGTATTAGATAAAAGTTAACAAATAGATAACGAAGTAGTTAATAAACTTGCATAATCAGGTAATTAAATAAATACCACACAACAATCTTTGTGTCCTTGGTCAGATTTAAAAATTGTATGCACTATAAGGACGACACGCGGCACTAAACCACGAAACGTACTCAAAAGAAAAGGTATTTTAACAAAAGCAAGAAGGTTAGTTAAACTATAAGAAGTCGCCACAATTGACATTAGATTTAAACATCATTTTTCTGACTTTAAGTTTAGAAATAAATAAATAAAAATACAGCCAAATAAGACAGAAAATAAATTTAATTTGTATTTAATTAATATAAATACGTTTCATCCAACTTTGTGGACTTCTTCAGGTCAATTTTTAATTGGTGAACTATTTACATTATGAGAAATTTGGTGATGCGGACAATCTCCAGCAACGGTTACGGCCGAATTATTATTAGATTTAATATGCAAGGCCGGATTTACGTACAAGGTATACAAGCTATTTCTGTATTTCTTAGGGCACCCACAAATTGAGGGGGGAACCCAAAAATAATTGTCCGAAAGCAAAGAAAACGAGATAATTTATTTTACAGAACCTGGAACCAAGACACTAGTTCAGAAGTAAAACGTATTCCTGTGGTGAATCAAGTCTGGAACAGAGGACCTCAGTATACAACGATTCGGCAAAATGTTTTCATTTTTAACAAAATTATAAGCTACCGATTAAGAAAAGTAGAATTTTAGAAGCAATTTTGAGGCTGCTTTGCAGTATAAAGGTTGCAAATCGCTCTGGTGAAATATCTATCCCTCCGTAAAAAAGGATAAGAAATTAAACTAGAACGACAATAACTCAAGATAAATTATTTTCCTTCACCTCATGTGACAAAACACGCATTTTATCGCTTGATTACGTCATCAGTGACTTTTCTCTGACAAAGGCAAGACAGAAATTTTTTTGTTTCTAACGTCAAAATTTTCTGTCCTGATTTTAAACATAAAGTTATAACATATTCATCTATTTTAAATAAAAATAAAAGTAGCATTTATCCCTCTAAAAGTTTACAAGTTCATTACTTACTTTACGCTCACTTATACAACAGCAGATACCTTTGACTAAATTCGCGTTAAATTCAACAAAAAATATTTCATTGAATTTTTAATGAAAAACAATTACTTAAAGAGCAATTAATTTGTAATATTTGTCTAAAGCCCTCTTTATTTTATTTGATATAAAAGAAACAATGATGATTTTCTGTGAGTTGTATAATATTTAAAAAGTAAAAATTATTATACTATCAGAAGTGAATCATTGATAAATTCAATGTCCGGAATATAGAATATATCATTAGACAGCTACTTTAAAGAATAAAATAATCTCTCAATATTTCAAATAAAAACATCGAAAGACCTTTAGTTGAATTAATATCATAAATGAGCTCTGCTGATTCTACGAATAATAAATTGGGAGGCCTAGGCATTAGAGGTCAAATCAATGAAATTATATTGAGCCATAAAGTTTAATATAATTCCTTAACCCTTAAAAAATGTCTCATGAATTGTATAATAAACCTTTGTAAATTGAGTCTTATAAAACAACCTTTTTTATTTCATTTTACCAGAGTATGCACATTTCAGCAGTTAGAAATAAAAATAATTTTGAGTTAAATATTTATGATTTCACTATCATGTACCACTAAGGCTGAAATGCAGGCTGAAAATGAAGAAACTCAAGAAAGGAATTAATACACAGAGATGGGAATTAAAAAAACTGAAACAACAGTAAGATCTTCAGAGTTTCAAAGAATATATCAAGAGTAGATTAACAGAGAAAGGAGAAAGAAAAAAAATATAATAAAATATATGGGCACTCTTGTAGAAAGATATGACAAGAGCGGCGACGAAAAAAATAGGAAGAATAGCTCAGACCAATATCAAATATGATTGATGAAAGGCATAAATATATAATAACGGAAGAGATGAAAATGGTAAAGGAAAGTACAGACACTTGAAGAATGAGATAGATAGGAAGTGTAAAGCAATCAAAGAGGCTTGGCTACAAGACAAATGAAAAGTGGTTTAAGATCTCATGGTGAAAGGAAAATAGACGCAGCTTATAGGAAAATCAAAGAAACAATCTGAGAAAATCTCGATCAGTCGGTAATAGAAGAATAAGAGGGAGTGGATGATGAAGAGTTGGGGGACAACATGTTAAGGTTGATTGGACGCTGACAGATATGAGCACTTGTAAAGCACCAGGAGGCCAACGTTCATGGCATTTGTAGATTTAGAAAAAGTTTTTGATAATGTAAACTGGAATACACTATTAAGGATTTTAAAAAAAGACAGGAGTAAAATATCGAGAAAGAAGCGTTATTCATAACCTCTACATAACCTACATTTTATTTAACTTGACTTAAATAGCCGTCATATGTAGCATAAACATTATTGGAAAGCTGAATTACAGAAAAAGTTGTCAAGGAAAATTAGAGAGAAAATTTTACGCACGTCTACTTATGTTAATAAACTGCACAAAACTTTGTTTTGAAATATCTCGACCATACCAGAATAAAACCAGGTCCATTCTTTATTTTTTAATTCATTCTCATTCAGCATATGGCTAGATTATTTGAATGAATATGTTGTGTTCCTGAAATATTTCCATTGCACAGATTATACTGAAAACATTTTGTTTATTCAACTTGTTTACATATGTTAATATTCAAACGGTAGTTTAGAAGATAAACTATTACATAGGACTCTGTTCCATTTACGAAATAAAATGTTATTATTTAGTTGTCATCAAGTTTAAAAGAATGAAATATAATCTGGTACGTTTCCTGAGAATTGTTACAATATATTAGTTCTGTCAATCGTAACATGATATACCTCAGCATTGTTCTGGCAATGCTCAAACCGTACTTTTTTGGCCTATGGAGAGAGATCACAATATAATATAGCCGCTTCTATTTTCTGGAATAGGTCGAAGTAATTATTTATAAGGCAATTATCTTATTCTTAGGTAAACTTTAGTTCAACATATATATTCTAGAAGTTCAATGTACTTACTTTTCACTTGCTTCATTAAGCCATATTCACTACGAGTAACTGGAAAATATAGTGAAATGCTGAAGTTATATATTTGTTACGGCATACTTCCACAGCTGTTTCAATGAGAAATTAGTTAGATTATTTTTATTTTATTGTTGCCTAATGTGATGCTTGCGTTCTAAATGTTGAAAAGAAACTTGCTTATCAAAATTAACTTCAGCTCCGTGCCGTACTTGTTTGTTTGCTGCAGGGTTGCAGTTGCAGGACAGAGGACAGAAAAGTCGGCTAGGTCGGCAGCAGGCTGAAGAAAGTCCATGAAAGGATGAGTGGAATCGTCACACGCCACCTCCACCGCGGTCTGCTCTCCTCTCCCTGTGTACTCGCTTGTCCAGGCTCCAGCTGTTCCGGCCGGCTCCAGCAACCAATAAATACCGCCATGACACGCCTCGCCTGCCTGCGTTGTTGTTGTTTCTCCATAGACAGTTCAGACGTTCGTGTATTATTTGCCTTCCATGTGTTATTTTACTTTATTGAGTGTATTTTCTCTCAAACCAGTATAAAAAAAACATGCAGGAGATGAGACATTAGAAAAACAAACATTCTCAGGGGACTGGATACATCTAGCTAGATGTATACATAGTAAGAATACAGCGCGCTTCAATTAATCCGGCAATTGTAACGATATTCCCACAATAAATACAATAAGCAGTAAGAAAAGGTTTACTGATGTACAATCAAATTAATATTTAAAATAATAATAACACTACTTTTACAATATTCTAACAATATTCTCTCAACATCTAATTTTAGAAGACAGAATAAGGAAAAATAGGCCAACGTTCATGGCATTTGTAGATTTAGAAAAAGTTTTTGATAATGTAAACTGGAATACACTATTAAGGATTTTAAAAAAAGACAGGAATAAAATATCGAGAAATAAGCGTTATTCATAACCTCTACAGAAGGTAGTCAGCAGTAATTAGAATTGAAGCGCAAGAAAAGAAATCAAGAAAGGAATAAGACAAGGATGCAGTCTGTCGCCCGTGCTCTTTAAATTATATATATATATATATATATATATATATAATGTGATAAAAAAAGGGGATTTTGTAAGGTTGTGGCGTTATGAGGCGCAGTTCGGCCAACAACAATGGATAGTCGGCCGAAAGATGGTATTTCCCTGCGGGGAAGGCCCGCTTTGCCTGTATAAAAAATGACGATGGTGAACCCCCGCGGGAAAAATGAGGGCGGGGAACCCCGAAATGTTAAGAAATAGGGGAAGTCCCGCCAGAAGCTTTATAAGGGAAGCCGATGGGTGGCTCGAGATCAGACGGCAGTAGAGATCAGACGGTAGCAGAGAGTGCATCAGATCGGAGTAGAGACCCGAGAAGGGAGGCGAGTACATCAGATCGTAGTAGAGACCTCAGAGTGGGGTAGAGCAGACCAGAGCAGAGCAGACCCAAGAAGGACGTGGCTCGACCCCAGAAGGCAGGCGAGTGATCAGACCGCAGAAGGGAGGCGAGTACATCAGACCCCAGAAGGGAGGCGAGTGGAGCAGAGAGCAGATATCCAGAGACGCACAAACATTCGAGAGGTGGATGTTTGTTGGGCCAGTAATTGTGGGTAAGCGATCTAAAATTTGTGAAACTTGCTCATTGCTCTGAATAAAATTAACATTCAATTATTTTCTTTCTATTTTCAGCTGATGCATACTCCATCTCTTGAGAGACCCAAAATCCCCTGGGATTAAGCCCGTGTCTTCACTTAAATTAATAATCAAAATTATTAAAATTGATCTTATTTGTATTTTAAATTAATAAATGTTTTATACACAAAAAAGTATATTACAATATATATATAACAGGCGATGAAGAAAGCTAAAAAAGAATATGGAAAAGGAATCATACTGTAAGGACAAGATATAAAAATCCTACGATTGGCACTGATACTGTAGTATTAGGGGAGTCAGAGGAAGACACGCAAAAGATGAGTGGAGAAGAAATACAACGAGAGTGACGGAGTGTAGGATGCGAAAAGGTGGAGTATCAAAGGGTGTTAGATTGGGAAAGGATATTTTGAAGGAAGTTAAGGAATTCTGCTACTTGGGCAGCGTAATAACTAGGGATGGTAGAAGTATAGTAGATATAAAGAGTAGGATATCACAGGCAAGGAAGGCTTTCGCTAAAAAGAGGAATTTACTTACGGGTAATATAAGTGTGAATATTGCTAAAAATGTTTGTATCGAGTGTGGCATTAAACACGTACAGACAGGAAAATAATAGAAGCTTTCAAAATGTGGTGCTATAGAATAATGCTGAAAATCAGATGGTTGGATAGTATCACTAACAAGTAAGTTCTAAGCAGAATAGATGAAGAGTGAACAAAATGGAAGACACTAGCAAAAGAAGGAATAGATTAATAGACCACATGAGGGTCTTGTGAAATTAGCATTAGAGGGAAATTTGTGCTGTAAGAACAGAAGAGGGAGGCCAAGGATGGAATATGCCAAGCAGATAAGAGAGGATGTTGTAGTCATGCAGAAATGAAAAGGCTTGCACAAGATAGTTTAGCATGGACGATTGCATGTAAGGACAAATTGCTAGAACAACAACAACACCGTTTAAAATTTTTTGAACTATCTAGTCAGAAATATTTATTTTAAAAAATCGCACTACATATTTTTCCTAAGTTTTGGAACCTCTTCAGGACAATTTTTTGAGGGGGTTCAAATTTCAAGAACGATGAGTTTTGTTATTTTTATTAGTTATTTACAATATTTGACTGTTTGAAAATCAATAAATGTTTATTTAAACACTGTATTAATAAAAAGAATAATATAAACTTTATTAACTGTAATTTATACACGACGTTTCGTTCCTAAATTTACAACCTCAATTGGTATGATTTTAACTGTAAGAATACAAAATAAATATTTACAATATAATTTGTATAATACAATTATCTAATAATATACTTATGGTATCAAGAAATTTAGAAATATGAAAATTTATACGCACATTTCACATAAGCCAAGAGGCCGAAATGACAGTTAAAACCAGAGTTCGTTAACATGGACCCCAACTGGAAAAAATACTGGGTATTTCAAACTAGATCCACTTGTAATGGGTCACTAAATAATCCATTATGTGAGTTTTTTTAATTTTCAACAAACATTTAAAACCTTAAACGAAATGTAAATTTAATGAATTTAAATCATTTCAGTTAATTATGAAAAAAGAAATACATAAAGGGTAATTACATAAACACTTGAAGTTTTACTAACATATATCATAGTACACAGTTATGTGTAAGCATACAAATTATTTTATGTAAAAAATTAAAATGAACTATACACATGAAAATAAAACTTGTAGCTACAACCAAATTTTACCTTTTTTACTACATTTGACAAAATAAGAAAAAGAAATACAAATTTAAGTCCTTGCATGTAACGATTTGTAAACTTTTATTAATTTCATTGCGTTTTCGACGCTTAGCTTATTTCGCAATTAATTCCGTACCAAGTCAAACATTGTAAAATATATATTTTAATAGACGCAGAAAGATGCTGGAGCTGAATGAAGGGAATGCAAAATCGCAAAAATCTGGTGACACTTCTTATCTGCTTTCTTTCTCTAAATTTGCCACCAGTTTGAAATCGTTCATAACTGCTCATAAATAAAAACAAAGTGTAGGAGTGTCTTTTCTTTCATTTCTAAAACAAATATGTTTGTATTTCAAAGAGCTACTGCGATTCCATATTACTTAAGAATGCAATACAATAGATATTATGTAATTTTATTTACTTCCTTATGTATTAGTACATTCTATTCATTTTTTAATTTTCAAATCAAATTTTGTATTTAAACAAGCTAATTGGTAAGAAACACTGAAATTTAATTAATTTAAATGCATATAATTTGTAAACTATTCTGGAAGAGTTTCTGGCAGTTCCATTATAGTTCAAAAGACCTTTGAAGGGATTTTGACGGACTTGATGTCGAGGTTACTTTCCGAAAAAAGTATCAAACGGGCCACTACATGGGCCAGGAGCGAAAACTGCAAGTAAAGGTTTGAGGAGTAAAATTACATACATTCAAGCTAATATTTACTTTAAACGAGCGTTACTCTACTAAACAACCCACAGATACGCGAAAATATTTTTATACTGTAGTCTTATGATAGGGAGTCATATACGCAACTAAAAATAGTTGTACATTAAATTAATGCCATTTAAATTTTAAATTCAATACATGTGTTGCTATGTATTACGACTGGTTGTTTTCTTGTATTTAAAAATATTTTAATACACCTGGCGCTTTTGTTTCTATATCTGTGTTTACAAATTTCGTAATATCAAAATACAATAATGTAAGTCAACATGTCTTTAATCTCTTCTTAATGAGCTATTGAATGAAATAAAGAAAAATCACGTTTACAACTGTACAGGTCCAATGATTGTAATTGAACAGAAATGGTCCTTATCCTACAGTATTTAATTTAATTTCTTTATCACAAATACGAATAATACAATTTTCTTTCTAGAAATTATAAATCAAAATTCACGGTAGAAACCAGTTTAGAGCCATTATAAGCTATGTGTGATTGATTTCGGTGGCTGTTATGGTGTAGGACGTTAAAAAGAGAGTTAGCGGTTCTGACTTCTCATGATTTGTGCAAGATCTTGGACGTCACAGTCGTTGTTTCACGGTCCTATTGAAGGTCTGTGCGTCAGAGGGACACACAGTTGTCTTGCCCTCCATTGATGAGGCGGAGGAGCACCATGCAGTTATTTTCGTTGATTACGCTTTGATCACAGAGTGAGCCCAGAATAGCCTGGCACGCTCTCCTGGGACACTGAACTCCTTTAAACTCACCTGGCTCTCATTCTACTACTATTCTACAAACTTGACCGTAGGTGTTAAGTAACTGACACAAAACCCAGAGATTGAAATTCAATGATTAAAACACGATCTTATCACTTATTAACTCTTACAAGAAAATCCAACGATTCATAATAAATCTATTGACGTTACAGTATTAAAAGGAGAAAGAAATAAAAATAGCTTAATATGATTAGATTGATTTTTTTCAGCAACACATTGTACGTTACATGTAGGTCTCATGACGATATTACGGACATATCGTTAAGATTGAATTACTAGTTTAATTTATTTCATTTATAATTAATTAATTATATACACTGGTAATCCGAAACGTTTGTAAATACTGCCCTCTACAAGACTGAATGCCTCTCGGTGGCTTTGCGCTCACGTGGCACGGTAAGAAAAGTATTAAAGCTAAGCAGAGACAAATGACGAATCATTCTAGCGACAACTCGTGACGAAAATGGGGAAATCTACTGATATGTGACAAAGATCGCCTGAAAATGAGTATCTCGGAAGCTACGAAGCTGGTCGGCTTTTCGTGTGTTACTGTCTATGGTTGAAGAACGCTGAAATCATCAGTAGGCTACCAGATATAAGCTATCCAAAGGTAGGCCCATTGTGTTCTTGAGCAACTGGTCGTATAATATATTGTAATACAATTGAAAAAGATACGCATTTATATGCTGTAACACACTGGCTGAATTTGAAGGAATTCTGTTCATACGTCATTGGCAAACTGGCAGGCGAAGAAATACCAAAAAAAAAGAAAAGTCTCAGTAGAAATAAGTAAAATTGTAGCTACGGATACCCAAAATAGACAAGTAAAGGTAAATTATTGCATTTTAGGAAAAAATATATGAAGGAAACTGAATGACTTGAGGTTGTATTTGATTCATTTACAGAAATATATCTTTATTTTAAGAAAGTAACAGAAATTTCCGATGCTTTTGAAATAACATAACGTTTTACTAGAAATATAATTTCATATTTGTAAAGAGTTACAAATTTAGCCAATAAACAGGTGAAATTAAGTTATCAAATAAATACCACATAACGTTTCTCCAAACCATGCTACCTTTATTACGTGTAAATGTTCGTAAAAGCTTTAAGAATGACACGAAGCACAAACTATAGTAGGCAGGGTTCGCAAAAACGGTTTTTTTAATAAAAAATAAACCAACCCACGTGGGTTATCGTTGTTTTCATGAAAACCCTAATTTTCGTCCCCAAAATCGTTTCACTACCTGAGCTTCAATTGAAACATTTCTACTTCCTTTGACTTTAATCGTTTCTTTTTTCAAAACTATGTATGCGTACATTTTTATTTTATAATCTAGATACAATAATGTGATATTACATTATTATATTGTATTTACATCATATTATTTATATCTAATGTATACTATACAGAAAAATGTATTGTTCCCTCACACAATATAATTGTAATGCTATTTTACGAATTATAAATTATATTAATTAAATTCATTAAATTTCAGGGTGTGATAGAAATTGCAATGGCCAATATTAACAAAAGGAGCCACATTGACCCAGTCAAAGACGTGCACAGGTCTGAAGTGAGTCCAAAATCATCTTATACACAGTATGAGGATCTTATAGCAACACACTTTCAACGATGCAATGTACAATAAATACACAGAGCGCCCTGGCGTCTGATAGCAGAATTACTCAGCGTGTCACATTTAATATGTACAGTAATACTTCAAGTTAATACGAGACACAACTATTTCATTAACATCTGAGTGTTCTACTTCCTCCATTCATTACATAGTGTATAATTTGTTTTTATATATTATTTCAAAATTAACTGATGACTTACATTCATAAATGTATATGTTGTTTAATATTTTAAATGTTGCTGAAAATTAAAAAGAAAACACAATTTTGAATGGGCTTAGTCTGAAAAAACGGTGGTTTCACTGGTTTTACCATATTGTGGTGATTTGTCCTCAAATCTAATTGTTTAAAAGACTACGTATTACTGTTTTTTATTAGTCTAAACCTCTATTTTGTTCCATTAAAGGACACGACGATGCTACCAAAATTTTCTCCACAGCCAATATGTTTTATATAAAATAATTTGTTCAAATTGTACGTTCTGTTACATCGGCCAAAAATAAATGGCCTTGATTCGAGGAATAAAAGACAAAAGTCTAGCTTTAAACATACATAAAATTAACACAATTTGATTATTAAGCAATTTTTAAATTTAATCATAATTTTGATTTTAACAACGCCATATTAATAGGCAGGGAACCGCTTTATTTTTTTAAAATTGTTACAAATATGTTATTTATTAAAAATCATTCAACTACTTCTAATATTAAAAAAACTTATCAATTATATCTTATTTTAACTTCTTTGGTTTTCTTCTGTATTTAACTGTGTTTTAGATCTTCAATTTACTTTTTAGTCTATGTTTAGTTGGCGGTAGAGAAAGCATCATCGAAACATCCTCCAGTATTGAAAAAATTAATGTCTAATTGTTTCTCATAATGAAATCTGTTTGAAAACAAAGGTCTTATAACACAGGCATACAAAAAAAATTGTTCCTATTAATTTAGAACTGATTTTAGCTATAGGGTACTAAATATGAAATCAGATTTTCACTTAAATCAATACTTCGTTAGTTCAGTATCTTTCAACGTGCAGTTCTTCACGAAATGTATAGTACTAACTCAATTTTGTGCAGTTATAAACCACACACACACATTGTCACTCTGCCATCCATGACTGTTATTGCTGACTAGTAAATATTACACTAAACAAAGAACCGTGGTAAGCGGACTTATCCTGATTTAGTCTCTTCAAGTCTCCCGGTCCCTCACTCAACGTTTCACCAAAGCTCTGTCGGAACAAGAATTGTCTCACTCACCACCCTTTTGAAAATAATGAAGGATACCATCAGTTCCTCAACGTTTCAACCCGGAAACTTGTAATATACTGGTATTTTAGAAATTTCTCTCGGGTCAGCACAGTGTTGGAGAACTGTTTGGAAGCCTCAAACGAATCAATGTGGCTAGACCAGACTACAAGAATTCATTGTCGGCCAGACACTAGTTATAAGTTTCCTATTTCAACTGTAATAAATTTTAAGGGCTGAGAAAACTGGTGAGGCCCTGGAGTAATACGGCAGGTCCGTCTGGCATGTTAAAGGGGACAGTCGACTTCTTCAAATATATTTCTGGAAGTCAAAGGCGATTTGGCAGGTAGAAAAATTTACAAAAGAATTACAAATTTACAAAGAATTAAAATTACCTTTTACCGTACCATACTAAACGGTATGCTACTGTTCTTCTCTCAAGAAAACGCCATTGTATTTTGTCACGAAATTAGAGGAATTCTGGGAAAAAAAGAGGATCTTCCGGACTATTTTCCAGATGATTGGTGCCTACTTATTGTTAGCTTACAGCGAAGTTTGAAATGTATCCTTCTAAACATTGTGAATAATTACGGCTCATTGCCAATTATTCACTCAGCTTTGTCTTAGAGAAGATTGAGTATCACGAACATCAATGGGTGATTCGCGTGGACTTAAAAATGGAAAATCAAGGACAAAACACGTCACTGAGAGGGAAAATGGTGGTCTAAGAGAGAAAACATGGACATTGGGGAAAATTAACGACCCTTTAGTTGAAGGAGAGAAAATCGTGTTTCCTCCACTACATATCAAGCTGGATCTTAAGAAGAAGTTTGTAAAGGCTCTTGATAACGTCGAATCATTCTTTGCATATAAAGGGAAAAATCCAAAGTTGAGAACTTAAAACAGGAACAGACTTTAAAACTGCTCAGTAAGGATCCAGCCTTCGTAAATTCGATGAATGAGGCTGAGTGAAAACCCTGGACTTCGTTTCTTGCAGTTGTCGTAGATTTTCTGGGCAAAATTATGTAGAACTGGTAAACGAGATGCTTAACAGTTTCAAATCCCTTGGATATAACATGAGTATTAAGGCGCACTATTTACAAAACCACTTAGACCGTTTTCCTGAAAATTTAGGTGACACCAGTGAGGAGCAATGTAAAAGATTTCACTTAAATATTAAAAAACTATGGAGGACAGCTACCAAGCAAGATGGGATATGCACATGCTGGCAGATTACTGCTCCACTGTTCCAAAATACAAAAAGAATGTCACGGAATAGAAGCATCCAAAGTGTTCAGTGACTATTCGGTATCATCGCTGACTTTTCCCCTATGTTTCTATAATATAATAATAAAAATTCGGTGTTTAGTTTTTCGATCTATGCACTTAACTTAAAATAATGTAACGTATATATCATTAAACTGTTACAGGTTACAAATTGGAATTCCTAGAAAAAAAACTAATGTCATATTCGAATTCAGAGCATGAAATGCATACGAAATCAGCTCAAAACACCCCGACACTAAAACCATTGTTGGTCTATGAAATTTATTATGATATAAAAATTGTTCACGTTACAAAAGCTGGAACATAACCTGAGTCTCGAGAAGCGTTTGATTTAATTTATTTGAATACGCGAGCTATATTTTCAAATGGGCTTGACTGAGCTGAGTGTTTACTAAGAACGTAAAAGATACAGCAACAAGAAACTCGAAATGATATTGAGCTGGAGACGCAGCTAATGTCTTGTTTTCTTCGCTCTGATTCTTCGTTTCTTTCTCGACTCCACCTGTAAACAACGTTGTTTTGAAAGTTTGCGCCAAGGTCTGGGTAGAGCGCCAGAAGAATAAAACTGGTTCTTCGACGTGCGTCACAAAGATATCGTAAACACGAACGAAAATGTGAACGTATAGGGCCATGCAATAAATGCCAACTTCAACTGTGCAAGGATTTTTAACCATAGACTTTTTCACTGTTCGCAACTTCCTGTAAGTAGAGGGAGATGAATTGTAGCGAAGAGAGTTGGATCTAAAGGAGGGTCAAGGATGGAGAATCCTGCCAGTTGCCGTTAAATCCATCCGTCCACATTTATGAGTTGATAGCCGCTGCTTTTCTCTTCACAGGATGCTAGTTGCCCTGCTGCTTTGAAAATTTCCTTGCGGTCGACATCGCAAGATCCACCGATTACTTGACGGCGCCGCGTTCAGAGCGTCCATGACGTGCGCGATCAAAAGACCTTTCGTCCTCATTTCCCCTGAGCAAATAGCCAGGATCCTTCCGCCTTCCTTCCTGTCGTCCGCGCTCCTAGGTTTGAAACGCAGAGCACCCCCAATAAATTAGTCTGTTTAAAATAAGAAGTCCGACAAAGGTTTGCTGATGCGTATTGTATGAATTTGAATTAAACAATCACAGCGCTTTAAATAGTGGACGGGAACTGCGATGGGTGTGACCTTACTTTTCTATGTGGCAACCTTCCTCCACACGTTCATGGCAGGTTCAAATAGCCAAGAATTTAATTAAAGACGGATAAATGAAACTTTAATTAAAAATACATTTTTCGGCCCTGATGTGGGCCCTCATCAGGCATATAAAGAAAAAACTACTATCAATTTATAGATACATGAAAACGAAATATCATAAATTGTAATACCTTTAATTGAAACTTATTAAATGTCGAACACAGGTCATTAGAAAAAAAAGACTTAGAGATTAAGTTTTAAATTTAGATGTTTCTGAATCCTAGATTATAAAATTGAAAATACTGTTTAAACAATTCTTGTTTTTAACATTAAGGTAATGTACAAGATACTTGAAAGCTAATTAGGATTTATAATTTATATCAGTATTTAATACATAAAAATTAAGATAAGACTATTTTACGTTGAAGTGCTACGGGTAATAACGGTGCTAAGTAAGAAATGTACTGAATTTTATATTATCTTGATTTTATTTTATTAGTAATATGAAATGAAATAAAACAGTTTTTTAAGATGAATTGTACTACGTTTCGTCTCTAATTTGAGACCCTTCAGGTATAAAAAATTAGCTGTTCATGGACCTCATTCCATGAGACCTTCGGCCGAAGTCATGGAGTGAGATCATTAACTGTTTAATTTTTATAGCTGAAGCCTTCTCAAATTAGAGACGAAACGTAGCACACTTCATATTTTAAATAAATAAAACACTGGCAAAGCAGCTGCTATGATTCATTTAATTATTTATTTAAATGTCAGATAAACTACTTATTAATATTATTACTGTTTATTATAATAATTGTTATTTTACTATCTTAACCATTATTATTGGAAGAGTAACAATGTTACAATTATTATTAAGTGCAATATAAACTTAGTCTTTTTCATAGTCGCAGTTGCTGGTTTAAAAATTTTAGGGCGGATGATGGTGAAATGGGTTGATGCATTTTTACGCACTTTCTGGTTTGACAATATTGTCAGCTGGCACAATTAGTCATATAGACCTGAATTTTTCAGATGCTGTCGGTGCTTTTTAACAATGCCCGAAGATTAAAGAAGGCTATTTCTAGGCGCACACACCCAGTTCTCAATCGTTGCTAATATTCCTGAATAAAATAGAACGAGACTTTCAATAACCCCACTTTATTATCAGCAACAAAATTATTCAATTTCGATACCATCAAAGCATTTATTGAAAATGCTATCTTAATCTAACTTCATTGACACGTTGCATCAGACCAGTCTGAGGACTGAGTACTACAATAACAAGAATGAACTTAAACTTCGAGAATTAAAATTCATTTATAACGATATTTTTATTTCAATCTGATCATAATAGTTTAAATTATTTTAATTTTAAATAAATATCTACAAAATTAAGAACGAACGTCGTCATCTTACGCCAACTATTTTTATAATAAAACTAGCTAACCCCCACGAGTTCTTTTTATTTTGCCCTAAAATCGAAACAACAGAAACAAAATTTTGAAAAAGTTGAATTCATTGAATATATAAAAAGTAAGGTATCATATATCGCTTCAGGGCAAACCTCATAACTCGCAGTTGGTTTAGAACAAGTCCCGCTATCATACGTTTCGGTGCCCTACCAGATGCAGGTTTTCTAGGGTTTTCCCTCATCTCTTTAGGTGAAACACCGGGTAGGATACTTAAACCATAGCCCGGGGGCCCTAGTTAACCTTGGCTACCTTGCTCCACCTTCCGCATCCCCCCTTTTCAATTCCCTTACTATGATATTAAAGGGGAGTTGCCTGTTTCAGGATCACCCTCATGTAGCCTGTTAACCCATAAATAATAATAATTCCCTTTCAATGCTATTAATGGGAGTTGCCTGTTTCAGGATCACCCTCATGTAGCCTGTTAACCAAAATAAAAATGAGCAATTCGCACGAAAATTTAATGAATATATATATATATATATATATATATATTCTTAACTCTTCAATATATCGAAAACATACAGGAAAATTTAAGTTAAAATTCTTGTTTTAATCCCTGCAATTTTCATTGAAATCCGTTAAACGGTTTCTAAGCATAAACAGATCAAGAGTATAGACTACCCGTATTCACTTGGGAGATTTTAATGCACGGATAGCAAAGAAACCTTCGCGTAGAATCTGTATATATATATATATTAACATCATTATCGAAATGAAATATGCACTAATATATAACTTAAATTGTGTTTTTTAAACCCTTAACTTTTATTGAAATCCGTTGATCCATTTTGGAGTCTATTCAAGACAAACAGTTTTATTTATTGGTATAGATATACTCGCCTATCAACAGAGGATAATAATTACTTTATATCTGTGATTATTCAGATATACATGTTTTCTTACTACAGATTGTTTATCTAAAAATTTGTTTTTTATTTGTAAACTGTGCCTTAATTCTGATTTGATGATTACGTTTCATCTTACCGATATAACAGACTCTATGGTCCAGTTTTTTATATGTTTTTCCAAAAAATTTTAATCAAAATCACATAGAACAACTTCATAAATTTTATAAAATTTAAATTATTATTTGATCTTAACATTACCATACCTTCATATTAGCGTAATTTGTTTAAAATATCACTTTGCTTTACTTTTTTATAAACATACAATATAACATGTTTGCCAATTCTAAGATAAAAGGAAATGTATTACGGTAAATTATTGTGTGGAGATATATGCCACATTCAAATTTTGGGCTTATGAAAATATTTTTGTGGTAGGTTGGTTTTATAATTGTCTTAGCTAATTGCCAAAAAATTAGTTCTTTCTCTTCGCGACCTTTGTCTTCACGTCCGTAGAAGAAATCACTTTGTTCTGGTTTTTATCACGTATCAGTCTCCGCAAACTTGTCAATGTATAAGCTACTGTTTCTCTTACAATATTTTGCTCACTTCCGGAGGTCCCTCACACATCTCAACATATCAAATTTATTTTGTCTGTTCTCGGTGGACACTCCCTTCATTGGCTGTTTCCTTCAGAAGCATCTGTTCCGATTATATTTTGCTCTACATGATGCTCCGCAGTTTTCTTTACATTTTAAAATTTACATTCCGTCCGTTCTGTGCCGATATCCCATGACTACTGGTCATAAACATCAAACACAGTAGTCGTCAATATTCTGTGTCTCTTCACGCTGAAAACCTCCCAACAGAGATCGCTAATAAATGTCATTCTACGACGCCAATACAGCAACCATTCGCGTCTTCCACCAATAAACTCGGCAATAATTGAAGAAATATTCCATTTTAGCAAGTATTAAATTTCAAATGAATTTTGGGAAACTTATTTTGGCCTCATTACGCATGTTCACTGTCTATCAAGTAGTTTTTCCCAGTGTAATCAAGCTTCAAAATTTCTGAAGCCCGGGGGCCCTAGTCAAGCCTTGGCTCCATTGCTCTATCTTCCACATCCCCCTAGTCAACTAAGTAAACTAATAAACGACCTCAATTTGTTCGGGGATGACGCAAACCAGACTAAAAAGGGGCTTTCTTAGCAAGAACACAAAGTAACAGCTTCATATGATTAATATATCATATTTGGAAGAATCTCGAAACTGTTGTAGCATTGTGAAAATTTAATTAGAGAATACTGGCGTGTCAGAATATGTTATTGAAACATACCCACTTTCAATATGCGCAAACCGTAGGCCATATTAAATAATTTTTAATGAGTGGCATCAATTGTTTGCATCAACAATGTAACGGAGTGAATTATAACGATAAGAAGTAGTGGCAAAAAAAATTTAACTGTGGAAAGAAAGAATCCAATTGTTTGCTCTATGATTTAGAGGAAAAGACTGTGCTGGAACGCCAAGGATAGCTTGTTCGATTGTCAGCGATGGTATTTTATTTTGTCTTAGTATAAAACGATAATCTACGCGCAATTGCCGTAGAACAACACAGTTAGTCAGAGGAGGTGTGTGTCCGACCGTCCAATAGCCTTCGAGGACAGCGCGGACGTCATCAAGTAAACATCACGCCATTGCCAAGGTCATCTAGCGGAATGACTGTCCTCCGTCCTGTCAAAAGGAATAGATTTTTTTTGTATTAAAGCATTCGTGATAAGGAGTGGGAGATGGATTAGGAGATTCGTACAATGCCAAATTGATCTTCACGCTGTAACCTGTAAAATACTAAAAAAAATTACTTGATATATATATATATATGTCCTTTTTTACAACATAATCGGGAGGAAGTACCCCGTGAGATTAGAAAGCACTATTCCATATTTCAATGAGGGTCATATATCTCATGAAAAAAATATTAGAAAACATGTATGGGACTTCACATTTGTCCTGACTACTTATCCCCGTCCTTTTTTTGTATTGTGTCTTCTTTTGTAATCTAGCTCTTTTCCTATGACCATTAGCGGCTGGCGCATATGTGCTCATGACCTACAACATATTAATTAATTTATCAAGAGTTACGTAAATCATAATTTTAAGAATCTTTATAATAATGGTATTTTAAGATTCTCAAAACCTTAATCTGCCTGCTTCCCAATACCCACTCTCCCACATCTGTGCTATCGTGATTCTAGCTCAAAATCCTGTCTGGAACGACAAATGCGCATTCACCCGTTGCGCCCACAAGTTGATTCTCCCTTGAGCTACTATGTCTCGTAGCTGTGCCGTTCGAAACGATACTAGCTGGCGATTCACGCACGGAAATCAAAATAAATTCGATCCATTTAGTAATTATAAATCTTATTTTAAAATAGTTTATATTTTAAAAACAAAAATAGTATTCGTACATATTGCAGAGTATTAAAAAAGGTTATTTTAAATATAGAAAAATTATATAATAAATGTAATTTTTTTGTCGACGACGGACTCGATTACATAGTTCGACTAACAACATGAATCGGGAGGAAGTACCCCGTGTGATTAGAAAGCACTATTCCATATTTCAATGAAGGTCATATTTCTCATGAATAAAATATTAGAAATCATGTATGGCAATCCACATTTGTCCTGACTTCTGCATTTCGAAGACTTACATAAAATACTGTCTGGAGTGTGACATTACTAAAATAATTTAAAATATGTACGAAGAAAAAATGCTGTCATGTTACACTTTTAAAATTCTCTGCTTCTAAAACTTAGGCATTAGTACATGTTATGAAGACGGAATTAGAATTGAAGCATTTTACGAGACGCGGTGTATTAGTAACAGTATCACTGTTGTAGTATTATTAATTTTTTTACCTAATTATCCTCCTAAGAAAAACTTTAAATCTCACCTGCCGACACTACCTGACAATCTTTTCGTAGCATATTTGTCTCCCAGTAAGGTATTTTCCTTGGATATCACAACTCGTCGCTCAGGCAGTCTATTCTTTGGATTCCATGGTTACAGATCAGAACTAGTATTATTTGAAACAGATATGTTACCGACGTATATAAGAATATAAACATAATTGTCCATAAGCCAGACAAACTTTAATACCAAATATCAACTTCAATTGTTTCATTGATATTAAAATCAATACAAATAGAAAAACACTACGTTTTGTCCCTAATTTGGGACTTAGTAATACTAATAATAATTTATAAATACGAATTTTGGTCTTAACTGGCATGCTTGCCAGAAAATTAATTTGAAATATAATTCAAAACTTTTATAGCGATTAAATATTGAAGAACAGCTTCTCGGCCGTCGAAACATCGCTGTTCTACGAAATTACCCGGGTAATATATATATTACGTGATCTTGGCCGCAGCAGAGCACTTCAGCCTGGAAGACGGTGGAGTGAAAGCAGTCGAAATGTCACTGTTCCAAGATATTAACCGCATGGAAACCCGAGAAGCTTTTCTTAATTAATTAAATCCTTCCATCTATAATATGAAATATTTTTGGACCTGCTAATTGAAGATCTTGGTTTCACCCCAGAGTGACTGTGGGGCTCATCTGATTAGTCTAGTACTCTCTCTGGGTTTGTTCAAAGTTCTCACCTTCACCTATTTTCGGAGGTATATGTACTGGGTCGAAGACCTTGGACATAAGGCAAGAGTTGTCCACTGATCCCATTGGATCAGTCGGCCAACTGCCTCCTAAAATTGGTGGAGACACGGAGAAGGGAATGCTGCGACCCCACAGCAAACTCGTCTCCCGTCATTCGGAAGGGCGTAAGAATAGTACCCAATGCCCGACCTACCTGATGCAGGTTTTCTAAGGTTTTTCCTGCATCTCTTTAGGTGAAACACCGGGTAGGATCCTTAAACTATAACCCGGGGGCCCTACTCAACCCTTGGCTACCTTGGTCTATCTTCCGCACCCCCATTCCAATGCTATTGAAGGGGAGTTGTCTGTTTCAGGTTCACCCTCATGTAGCCTAACAAAGAGCAGAACTTGATGCTTTATACAATCAATTTAATACCAAAAATTCAACACCTTTGATGAAAGTTTTATTACAAAAATTAATTGTTAAGACAAAATCTTTTTTTCAAATTAGGGATGTAAGTGTATTGATGATTTTTTCTATTTTTTGGTGATTTTATATTAGGCTTCCCCGACAGTGTTCTCAACTATCTATATAAAGACAATCTATTTATTCCTTTCATCAACTTCCAGTATGATTTTTCGTAACTCAGATGATCGCATTTTCTATTATTTTTCTTTCAGGGACACATACGTTTTCGTTCCCAGAGTTCATAATGCTATTTTACTTCATTTTCCACAATTCTGAAAACTGATGATCGCCAAAATTCAATAAACTGTGATGAACTGCCTTATTATTTCTATATATATTTCTAAACCAGAGAGTATAAACAGAAACTTTCTACAGGTGATGGAAATGATTTATTGCGTTACTGAAGAGTGTTTACTCAGAACTAAGTAAGGCTCGTGAGAGTTTCGTAACCTGGGATGAGAATGCCCTCGCTTCTCATTGGTCGACGTCCGGGGGCCGGTACCAGGTTTCTGTTTACTTCTCTGAAACGCAGATTATTCATCCCATTAAAACTAAAATGTTTTGCCGTTTCTTAATAGCTTCAGGTCGATTTCCTGTGGTATAGTTGATCAGTTCCATAGCCTCCCATCATGGCGGTTCCGGGTTCGACATCAGTTTGAATACGAATATCTCGATCAATATTACCATCCTTCTGCCTCCATCATCTTAACTGGAGTACGGCAAAGGAAAGCCACTGTCGTAACTATTTCCCAAGAATAATAAATGTTCCACGGACCTGTCTCGAGACAGAATGGCCAATCGATCAGTAGTTCCAATGCAACATTACGACTTTGTTATAACAATGTCACCTTTCAAAAGATGACATACAAGTCACATATTTTTTATTTACTTTTTTAAAAAAATTAGTGCTGACGTATTTTGAAAACATTAATTAAAAAAGACGTTTATTTCTGATAGTAGTACACGTTTCTGAACCTACTCGTTACAGAACTCGGCTTAAGAATTTATTGTTACTGAAATTTATTATTATTGTTGAAGGTGGTTTCCAATTAGATTAATTAATGACATTATAAAAATCACCAAATAAACATACAATGAAAAAAGCTTCTTGGGTTGCAAGCCGGGTATGGGAGACTGTTGGAAAGTCCGCATACATCAATTTGAAGAAAATGTCTTCTTTTTAGATATTTCACTAGTAAATTTTTAAGTATATTCATGTATTTATCCAAAGGCAGCGGTGAGGCGGAAGGCTCACTTATCGCATTATATTTCTCAGTTTATTTTCTCATATACATATGTATTGGAATGGAATGACAAATGAAGTAATCACCAAATGTTCCAGACATACATTTCCATCTCCTCTAAGACTATTACTTGAAATGGTAAAAAGGTGTTCTTTAAGCAAACTTTTGTGAATAGAAAGTGTTCTTTTCTAGAAAATAAAAAGTCCTGTTTCTGTTCACTTTTAACTTGAGTAATAAGTGAATTCTTTCAGTTTGAGTAATACCTCTCCCAACATATATTCCAACTAATGGTTCCATAGTCATTATGAAGTTTTTAAAAAAAGGCAAGCTTCACACTAAAGGACTAATAATCTAGCTTAAAGATGAACAAAGAAACAAACCTATTAGATTATGCTACCAAAATTATCTTTAACTTTGCAATGAACAACAATAAGTTAATTAAAATAGTTATTTGGAAAAACTATTGCATGTAACTAAAAAAATTATATGCTTGAAAAGGATGAGTCTGACATTCAATAGTTAGTTGAGAGACAAAGCAACGACTGATGATCTGTGAGCAAGAACCATAGGTCTTGGAAATGATCCTGTGAATAATGCAAGTCATGCTGAATCAAGTTTAAACTATAAGTGAGGAATCTGTTTAACGATCTGACAAAAACATAAGTTTAAATACATAAAATGTGGATGAAATCATTCTTCAAATCACAAATACTAGAGGATAAATAATATTGCTTGATGTGTGAGTTACAAGTTCAATAATCATGTAAACAAGAATTGTTTGTTCGATTTATTGTGTGGGTGTATGATTTCTATTTGACCAAACTTCAACATAATGACTGGCATGGTATGTCTAAATATAAATATTAATTCATTATCTGCTGAACTGAATTTACATTTCTGTATACAAGCATTTACAGACATTATAAAATTACAGTATTAAAAGTGATTAATTTTCAGGATAAAAAACAAACTTGGTACTTAATGAAACAAATTATTTAATCAATCCTCATATTTAATCTCCAAATTTGACTAGACAATAATAGCTGACAAAGCATCAACAATTGGGGAAAATTTTTTAAAATATTTTCTGTTTAGCAACATCACATCAAGTAATATACTACAAATTTCACTTTTTATAAGTTTAAAAGATTTTTCATATAAATACATTTTTATCTTAAAAGAGACTCGGGATATTAAACTACATCACATGGTTCTACCAGTTCCATTAGCTCAAATTATAAACAATTAAGATTATAAATTTATTTTTAAAAGTAAAACTTCATTTCAAGGAAATTAACATCTATTCAGAAAATTAATATTTTAATATCAATATTGTTACATAAAATATATTTATATATTATGACTAAATCTATTTATCACATAAATTTACAATTTGATTGTATATTGTATAATTAATATCAACAAATCAATTAAGTTAAGCCTTATACAGGTACAATTTGATTTCTTATTTTCAGTCTTAAGGCAATATAATGCATAGCAGATTCTAGTTTGTACTTATATTCAAACTATACTTTAAATAAATAATACGACTAGACTAAGCGAAGTTTCGTACTTTAGCTGACCCTGAGATGAAGTCTTCCCAATGTATGCTTTGAAAATTATTCTGAGTAAGAGCGATACAACTTTTTCTTCTTTAATATGTAAGCTTTACTTATTAGAATTGTATTGCTCATCAGTCTTCTGTAAATAATAATAATAATAAAAGCATTTTTTACTATAAAAATAACAACAAATAACATTGGAATATATTTTGGTAAATAAAACAATATTGACATATCAGTTTCAATATCTCAAAGCCCCTCTTTTTATGCAATATACACAATGTTCTTGACATAAAACAAAACATTAGGGCTATGGAAGCCAACAAACTATTCAAAAGCCTCTACTGTCTGCCTTCAGTTCACATAGGAGCTTGAGGATTGGACGGTGATGGCTGGGAAACTATCAAGTGGTCTGATGAAACACAATTTCAAATTGACCATGCACTTCAAATCCAAGACTTCTCATTTATTGAAATTTTGTCACACTTACTAAAACTAATGTCAGTAATGCAAGCTTTTATTGACTAACAATTCTGTCCACAGTAAATACAACTAATGACACTCGATTACTACAAATATGTTCATGATATGAAAAACCATTGTGTGTGTGCATGAACTTTGTATTGACAGTCCTCTGGTATGAATAGATCACTCTTTTAGTATTTTGTGACAGCAAATATGGTGATAGATTTAAAAATTTTGGGCAGAAGAACGTTAGTGTAGGAAGCACACAAAATAATATATATTTTTTTGTTAACATAATTACATATTGTGAACAATGACCATCAGCAAGTTTAATTATGGCAGAAGTATCTTTCAAGGAGTTCGTCTATATTAACCCTTGTTTCAACTAACACATCAATATTTATTGTTGATTTATACTATCTACATTATTCATATAATTCTATATAAAAATTTTAAGGAATGCTAACCAAATATAAAAGTTAATTTATCTAATTGAGGAATAATTATAGTTTCCAGTAAAATAAATTAAACAGATACAAAATGCACAAGTTTTTTCCTTTTGTAAAATAAAAATAATGAACTCACTTCATGAACTTTGGCAGTAAAGAATACCAGGAACCAAGATCTTGCTTCAGAGTCAAAAAGACTTCAAATGTTGAGACAGTGTTACAACAGCATCTTATTGTTGCAAGTCGCCTGCATTCGTGCTCACCTTCCAAATATAAGTACAATAAACACCCCCTGAAACAATTACATGTTAAATATAGAAAGGAAAATTGGTTTTGAGAAATGATGACAATGACTCATTGACTTAAAGCATATTTGTTGGTAAAATACCATTGGCAGATTTGGGGAAGTTAGTGAATTCAGAAAAACACAAGTGGGTCAAAATGTAGGAATTTAGGCAATTGACTGGTGAGAGGGATTATACAAAATTTTATATATATTGTGTGCCGACTTTGGTGGTTACAGGATTATAGGAGCTATAAACCATGATTTTTATTTTCTCTACACACATATGGTGGGGGTGACCCACCACGGGGAGCACTTTTTGAGTGTGGCAAAATGTCACCAAAAAAATAATAACTTGTAATCTGAACTAAAAATATTATCGCTGTACAACACACACTAACAAATTTACTTATGCCAAAAAGTTATTTAGAATTTCTGTAAATTTTGGAGCCTTTTGTATTTAAATTCCTAAATAAGGAGGCTGCAAATTATTCCACTACTATTTCTCCTAATCAGAAAGTGGAACACACAAACAATCCTTAAAGAAGAAAACAATGGCAAAATATATTACATATTGTATTTTACACACAAAAAACTGGCTCTACGGCTGTAAACTTATGTTAATATGTTACATTGTAATCCCGTAGAGTGAGAAAGGAAAAAATTTATATATTTTTAGAAATCTGCAGCAAATTCCTCTTTTAATTTAACCCTACTGACCCTGGAATCGAAATATTGTAAGAGAAAAACTAATTGAATTGTGGTTGTAGGGCTCTCTTGTACCAAATAAATGCACTGGTTGATTTTACTTCAATAGGATATTTCATTCAGGATAATATTGAATAAATACAACTACAGTATACATTTTTTAATCAAACTTTGTATTTTCCTTAGTCTATATTGCAAATATAGATAGAAAATGTGACTAAATATTTAATCAAATTTAGTGAGAGGAAAGTACACTCATTTCCTGAAGAAGGTGTTCTCAGATTTTATTGGAAGGTAGGAAGGAGACTTTCCAAAACAATTTTGTTGGTCTATGAAAAATTTACACTTTCAAATCATTTCTGTGCTTGGTGTGTATTCCTTGAAATACTCTCACAGAAAATGTATACAAAAAGCAATGGCATAATCTAATTAAAATAATTGTGAGAAAACATTTTCATACACACTAATATTTTCTAATTTTGTGCAAAGAACTTATGTTTTAAAAAACAAACTTTTTCCCCCCTTTTGACTATTTCCATTTTTATTGGCAAAACAATTCAAAATCACATTTTAAATGTTGTAAAACAATCAAATATTTAACTGATGCCATTATAACCTCACAAGTACAACCTTCTCAAAATTTGTAGAAACCAAGTTTCATCCCCAAGTAGAAAACAAAAGGTTAGATACTGAATTTATTTTATTTTTCTCACAAATTGTTCCTATCTTTTACAGGATTTGTGAACTGCAGACAACTAATTTTGTACTTGAAATAAAGACTATTATAATCACCATGCCTTAACCATATTTCAATTTGAATAACAAAATTGAATCAATATAATAGCACTTATTTAAAGATTATATAATACTAACCTGAGTCCACAAGGTTCATTATCAGCCATCATTATAATATCCCTTGATATTCGCAGCATTAAATCAGAAGGCAAAAGTAGACGACTGCAAAATGGAATAAGCGTCTTAGCATTATGAAGATGTCCTATAATTTTCTGAGATAAAATTTTTATTTCTTCATCCTCTTCTTCAAAGTCCAATAATTGAGAAACTAAACAAAACAAATTTTCTTAGTTTATGTTAGAATGTGTAACCAAATGTTACAGCGATGTATAGTTTTATTATAATTCCCCAAATACCAATGAAGCCACGCAATATAACATATCAGAGGGCTATCTATGCTAGAATCAATTGATATAACTATTATTTTTGTTGAATATAACAAACACTGTAGGAAGTACGAAAAACCCAATGAAAGAATGAAATCTTTTCTATATTAATAATTTTGACTTTTACAATTTCTGCTCACAAATTCATAATTATTTCTGGATTTTGAGGAAATAATAAAGCTATGAACAACAATATCAATGTTAGTATATAAGTGAGACAGAGATATAGCAATCAGGTGTTGGACTGCAAAATGTACTCGGGAGCAGATGTAATAATAAAAGTGATTGATGAAAGGTGTAAATATAAAAATGCGAAATATGAAAATGGTAAAGAGCAGTACAGACTCTTGAAGTATGAGATAGACAGGAAGTACAAAGCAGCCAAAGTGGCTTGGCTCCAACAGAAATATAAAGCGGTTGAAAATTTCATGGTGAAAGGGAAAATAGATGCAGCTTATAGGAAAATCAAAGAAACATTCAGAGAGGGGAAAAATATTAGCAAGAATATCAGGAGAGCAGATGGGAAGCCAATTCTGGATAATGGAAGAAAAGATAGATATAGCTTTTCTAATTATTTCTTCCATCTATAATGGTGGAAATCTAGATCAGTCAGTAATAGAAGAAGAGGAGGTGGATGGTGAAGAGTTGGGGGGGACAAAATTCTAAGGTCAGAGTTGGATATGGCACTGACAGATCTAAGCAATCATAAAGCACCAGGAATTGATAACATTGCAATGGCATTGATAACACCATTGGGCAAAGAATAGTTTGTGAAATCTACAAAACAGTAAGAATACAATAAGATTTTAGTAAAAACATAATTATACACATATTGAAGAAGACTTGGGCTGGCTGACGCAAACATCACAGTTTAGTATGTTCATATGGAGTGTGGCATTATATGGGTGCAAAACAAGTACAGTAGGAGTTACAGACAGTAAAAGAATAGAAGCCATGAAATGTGGTGCTATAAGCGAATGTTGAAAATCAGATGGGTGGATAGAACCACAAACAAGGACAATCTAAACAGAATATGGGGAAAAGTAAACAATTTGGAGGGTGTTGACTAAGAGAAGGGATAGGCGAACAGGCCATGTTTTAAGACACAAGGGTCTTGTAAAATTAGCATTAGAGGGAAGTGTGCAAGGTAAGAACAGAAGAGGGAGGTTAAGGATGGAAATGCCAAGCAGATCAGCGAGGATGTGGTAGTTATACAGAAATGAAAAGGCTTGCACAAGATAGGTCAGCATGGATGGTTACATCAGACCAGTCTTAAGACTGAATACCACAACAACAACAACAATATAGTAGTTATGCAGTACATTTACGTCCTAATTAATAAAGACAATTGATAAATGAACATAATTAAAATGGTTGTGATCTTGCATTTATGCTTTTGAGAAAGTGAAATAGTCAATTAAACCTACTGTGAATTGTGAAATTCGTGTATTGGAGGCAATGTGACAATTTAGAACCTTTATTTTAATTTTAGTATAATTGCATCTCCAAATATGTTTCATAAATACAATTAAACATCAAATCTAAAAAAAAGGCCCATTAAGCAAGACTAAAATACTCATGTTTGAAGATTTTTATCATGACAAAAATCACTTGTAACATAATATCTCTCAGCATTATATTTTGACCAAACTTAAATGTATCACAACAGGTGTCATAAAAATATTTTGAATAGCTTTTATTTTAATTCAAATGTATACTTAATTAGCATTATCACTCTTACACAATTCAATATAGATTTTCACAATATTATTTAGAAATAATAATTCATTTTATGTATAAAATAAATGGTAGAATATATTGGTTTGATTGTTGTACCAACAATTAAATAATTGTACAAATTAACTTCTATTTTAAATATGGGTCTTTTACAAAAATACAAAATCATAAATCTATTTAAAAGAATAGCTTTATCAAATTTCAAAAAATTTAGATAGTATATAATCAACATGCGAAAGTTAGATCCTATCTCGGTTTACAATATTAAATGTTTTGGTAATACATCACGTCTGTTTAAGTCATGAATAATTAGAAACTTTAAGACTTCAAAGCCGATCATTAATGGTTAGTTGAAGGAAAAGAATGAAGGAATGTATTGCAAATGTTGATATCGTCTTAATAAGAAGTGAATACTTTTTAAAAACTTTAATGAAAAATAACTTGCATCCCCCCTCCCCAAATAATGTTTTAGGTCACTCACTCAAACTGTGGTAAGTTCACAGATCAGACCTGCAATTAAACAAATAATTCTTTGTAAATTCAAATACAATCACAAGAGCCCAGTAAAAAATGTTTCAGAATTGCATCCTGAAGTATTCCATATTAAGAATTTTTTGAATTTCAAACATGCCTTCTTTCCTAATGTCATCTTTAAAACCCTTTTTTTCCCTCCATGGACCTTTCTAAACAAAATTATGAATTTTCCCAATAAATTAGTTATTTACAACTTCAATATTTTTTCTTTGGCTCTGCAGCCCTTGAGGGTCTTGGCCTACCGGGCACCAGCAGACTGTCATCTTGCTCGACACATTCAGATATTGAAGTGACACGTGGTCAGCGTATCCATCCTCTCCAGCAACAACTTCAATATCCTTTCTAAAATTACTGAGGCATCATTGAAGAGAAGTAAAAATAAAAAAGCACAAGTAATGTAGACTGTGTCCACCAGTTTTAATGAAGCTGAGCTACTGATTTAGAAATAATATCTAGATGCAGTAACCCCATCCATATGAATTAAATAGGGATGTGCCTAAAACTTATAGGCCATAATTACTTTCATTCATCAAGATACACGATTTCTAACATTATATTTCTTCCTACATCAAGGATTTAACTCGGCTAAAAAATTTATTGACATGCAGGTTTTCAATTTGCCAAACAAATATTTACCAACCAAAAATTAATTCTATGTCTTAAGTAATCATTAGAATCATTTCATTTAATGACTCTTCTATATTAATCTCAAAGAACTACAATGGGATTTCCTAAATTCTACTTCCTTGAAATGTTTTTGGTCCTAAATTCATACTTCGTTTATTCTGAGTAAAGTTATACCAAATCGTGAAATAACTGGCAAATCTGAAAGTGGCCGACTAATCATTTCGGAGTACATATTGAACATAAAGTAAAAATAAATTTTTTTGCTGTATAATTAACATTTAAAATTCGTATTATAAAAACGTTAGACTTACTCCTTCTTATTGGAGTGTTAAAGTTTTCTGGTAAAACAGATTCAATGATTTCGGTAGACATTTTTTCTTTGGATGGTGCTAAATGCAAAATTCCGGAGAGTTTCCTAAAAACTATTTGAAGTTTTGACGCCAGCTGAGGAGATTCTTTCAAAACCATCTCTTTTACGTCCGACATATCACGTCTTCAATAACGGTCAGATGGTTACACGGCTCGAAAAATCGTGCCGATTGTTGCTGGAACTTTATCCAAAGACTTAAAATTTACGATTGATACGTCAGTGATTCACTAAGTTGTGAAATCGAAAGTAGTTAAGTAAAGAGCGTATACATTAACAACATTCTATAAACTACATAGTAGAAAGAGAACTGAAAGTTATTTTTAAAAGTTTGATATTTCTTTGGGAATGAATGACAGCTTTGACATATCCAAGATAGTCAGCTGATATTTTTAACTCGTGTCCCATTGGCGCTTCCCGCTTCTGCTGCCTTTTCGTCCAATCAAAACGTTTGAACACAATATGATCATCTTTTGTTCTCATACCAATGTGCACAATGTTAAAGCTAACTTTGGGAGTTATGAAGGATCATTCCATCGTCCATTTATAATTTAAAAATGAAAATATTTTAAATAGTTGAGTGATAATTTTATAATATTATCATTAATTATATGATATATAATCGAATATTTACCGATTCATTATATTTATATTATTATTTCTCATGCAATTTCAACTACTTTACATCGCTAAATAAAAATATTAAGTAAATAAAACTTGAAAAATCGGCTTAAGGAAACTCTTTTAGATAACAGTTGTAAAATGTTTGGAAATCTAAACATCTTTACGTCCAGGTTTTATTTTCTTTGAAAA
Organism: Eucriotettix oculatus; assembly: GCA_034510155.1. NCBI lineage: Eukaryota > Metazoa > Arthropoda > Insecta > Orthoptera > Tetrigidae > Eucriotettix > Eucriotettix oculatus. Next base: position 65,060,071 of record CM067379.1, on the reverse strand, counting down.
TGTGACGTGTGGTTGTCAACAAGTCTTAAACATGGACTTTTTAAAAAGTGGCCTGAAGTCCGTATTAGGAGGGCCACAAGAAGGTTCTCAACATACTGGTGCAGAGACGGCAAGTTTAATTTTTTTGTTGAATTTAACACTTATTCCTACGTAGACTTAACCTCAACATGTACCAATTTGACATGCAACATCTGTGTGACTATATTTGATATAATAATTGAAGTTCATTGAATACATTCTTCACGATATATATTGTGTATTAATTAAACCAAATTGCTTACATTGTTATGATTTTAATTTACATTGTTGCGTTTATTTAAGGGCGGTTTTTCCCCAGATGAAATTGTTTCCATATAATTATTACATTTTATTAAATACTTTTTATCATGTCAGATCCATTTATAAACATTCAAGGTAATGTGACAACATTTTGAGGAATTTTCCTGCATGTTATTAATAGTTTCCTTGTTGAGATATTCTTATTTAATTTTGATTAATGGAATGTGACAGTATTAGTAATAACATGTGCATATGCACAACAGGGCTTGCCTGTGCTAATAAATGGGGATATTTCCTTCATTTACAATTAATTTTCATAATTCTAAGACCCATTAATCTGAGTTTCAGAAAACTAATGTTTTGATTCATAATTAGGTTGAGAGATTAGTAGACAGAGTTGAATCGTCCACACTCTTAGATGATCGGCGAGATGCTTGTAGGGCTCTTAAAGCCCTTTCACGGAAGTACCGTGTTGAAGTTGGTGCACAAGGAATGGATGCTCTTCGTCAGGTTCTTGAAATGGATCGAGGGGACAGTGAAATAGTTGGTTATGCATTGGATACACTTTGTAACATAACAGCAAAAGAATCTTTTGAAGATGAAGGTATGTTCACAAACTTTAATTAAAACCTGCAATATTGTGTGGAAACATGGCTAAACCTTATTATCAGTTATCTTAGAACTCCTGACTTCAGAGTGCCTAATAACTATCCTGTTCCAGTTTTATTCTGAAGTATACAAAACTGGTAACTAATGCCCATAACACGATAGTTTGATCCGCTTTTATTGAACAATTAGTTAAACCACTGCTATTTTACCTGATTTTTGTGCATTGAAATTTGAGGAAAATTATTGAAACAAATTTTATAATTGTTCTGACTGTACCTTGAATAATGTAGGCAAAAAATTACAGCCAAAATTGGTCAGAATTAAAATTATTTATTTATTAAATTATAACATGGCATTTAGTTCCTTTGTTTGGAACCTCCTCAGGTGAGAAAACCATCTACAAAAAATAATTATAATTGAAGTAAATGAAATAAAATAAAATATGCCTATATAAAATACATGAGATAATTGTACAAAAATAATCCAAAAAGTTGTTATAATCACAGATTGCACAAAGATTTATTGACAAATTTGTACTTGAAGGTGGATGGGAGGGAATGGAAGTTTTGTACTGTACCAGCTTCAAATTAAGTTTAAAAATTGAAGTTGAAGAAGACAATCATAAGTTTGATCTAGGTTGTGGGTATCACTGATTATATTTAAGGAGGAAGAATGGGATCTGATGTATAGCGTTTTGTTAATTAGTCGAGAGACAGTTTGTTCTTCAAGTACATGTTTGTCAATAAATCTTTGTGCAATATGTGATTATAACAACTTTTTGGATTATTTTTGTGCAATTATCTCATGTATTTTATATAGGCATATTTTATTTTATTTCATTTACTTCAATTATAATTATTTTTTGTAGATGGTTTTCACACCTGAGGAGGTTCCAAACAAAGGAATGAAACATCTTGTTATAATTTAATAAATAAATAATTTTAATTGACCAATTTTGGCCGTAATTTTTCACCTAAAATTAATTAAATTAATTTATTGATTATTCTCTCATGTGTGTGTATAATTTTTCTCTTTTATTTATAAATAGCAAGTAACACCCTCATGTAGCCTGTTAACCAAAAAGAAAAAAAATCAACTATATACTATATTAGCATTTATTAACTTTCAATATTCACACAGACCATGCACATAGTGGATCTTCTACTCTGGTGAATGTAGGAGAACAATTTACTGAAATATTTATCAAACAACCAGACAATGTTGGTTTAGTTCTTGGCTTTCTGGAAGAATATGATTTCCAAGTCCGTTGGCCTGCAGTAAAGTTACTGACATCTCTTCTGGCAAACAAGTATGTACTTAATGATATTTCACTTTAGAATTTGTAGTGTAATGGGAGTTGTTAGGACATTTTTGATGTAAGCAACAGTAATGGGAAAAATTCACACAATATTGGAACTCTTTGATTCATTACATTGACATTATGAGCAAAATATAAAATGTATGTTTTCTTGGTGAACATGCTTATATAAAAGCAGTAACAAGGAACTAAAGCAACTATAGTTTGATTAATTTTGATGTGATCTTTTGGGTTTTTAGTGTAGCAGGAAGTCAAAGCTTGTATATATTTTTAATCATTGTTCATGTTTTTATGAATTTGTTACTTATACTTAAATCATGGCAGTTTAAAACACAGGAAATGACCTCAATACTGAATTTTATTTCTACCCCTACCGTGAAGGGTTGGAGCTTCTGTCACAATATTTCTTTCTAAATTATTATTCAGCCTTTATTCATATTATCATGAATATTAGTAAACAAGGTATGAAGTATTTCATCACATTTTTATACATATTGCTGTTTTTAACTTTTGTGAATTAAGCCAATGGTGGTACTTTCATTATCAAAAAATGAATAATTACGTGTAACAAATTTGTATCTTCATAAAAAATTCCTTTAATTATTTGCATCTGTTTTTAGACCTAAGGAAATTCAAGAAATTATATTGGTTAGTCCAATGGGTGTATCAAAGTTGATGGATTTACTAGGAGACAGCCGAGAAGTAATACGGAATGATGTAAGTCATGACTTTCAATTCATTTAGATTTTAATAGAGTGCATAGTTTTAACTATAGACATAATTAGAACAACTAAAATATTTGCAGCAAAGTATCTTATTAATAGTTTTCATATATTAATTTTCTACAGCTTTGGTTGTAGTTGCAAGATTGAACATGTGATATATATTGCTTACTGATAAAACACATTATCATTTTATCACTGAAAGTCAGAACTCTACTTTATTGCCTGTAGTGTTAATTTGTTCCAATAAAGTAATAGAGATTGTTCTTCAATTTTTTTTCTTTTGACAATAATTTTCCAATATATTTTGATTACCACTTTTACTGGAATCCTTATAAATTAATTCCATGCTAGTTGAATAGTCATCATTATTCCTATAATGATACATATTCAACCCTATACTTCAGGTATAAATTTATCTCTTGTTTTACTGTCCATATCAATTATCTTTACAACATCACATTATTTACTTTCACACTGGAGTTCTGTTAGAACAAACTTATTTGGCTATTTTCATTTTTAATTATGGTAGTGACATTATGGAACCATTGTAATGTTAGGGAACAGTAGAGAGAGAGAATACAGTGGGGTGCAACTTGCAAAGAGGCTTGGTTGAAGTGGGGTTATGACTGCTTCAAACTAGTCCAGTTCCGATGTCTCATCTGGTGACATCGATAGTCATTGTACATTACATTATTAATGTAAACAACCAAAATCGTGGTACAATCAGAAAATGCACTCAAATTATATCTTCCCTTTATTAAACATATTCAACTACTATGAAGTACGCCAAACAGTCTCAAAATAATTTAATTTACATTTGGGTTATCAAATTTCGGCACTTTATATGCACCCACTAATTCTCGAAATAATATTTTGACTAAGCATAGTAAGGGTAAATCAATTACAGAAAATGTTTTTAATTGATTCGACCTATATTTCATCGCCACATTTGGGGCTTCCTCAGGGAATTTCTTTGAATGCTAAATTTTCATCTGCAAACGTTAAATTTTAATGAACAAAATGAAGCCAAATGCATTGTAATCTAATCTTGACTGTCTACAAGGGCAGCTTCAACAGAAATCTCACATTTCAATATTTAACATTTGAAGAAATTACCTGAGTCCCAAATATGGTGGTCACTTCGAATAAATTTACCACCAAATACAGAAAAAGTTTTTGTTAAATTGAATGCAGCATTATTAATTTAACAGACATTAAATGAAAATATTGTTAATAGTTTTTATTTAATTGATTTAAGTGTAGTATTTTTTTGTTGGCTCTATATTGTAGTTTTGCAATTGCAATAGGAGAAGTAACAAACAATATAAAGAAGTGCTCAAAAGCAATGACTTTTGAATAATTTTAGAAATAAGTTATATTTTTAACTATTAAAATTTAGGCATATATCCTGTACGTTCCTAATGCTTAAAGGTTAATGATCATAATTATGTTATGCATTTCACATATTGGCAATAATGTGTTGTTATTTTTTGTTTTGCATGCTTATTAAATGAAATGTACTCATGATTTTCCCATTCAAGTTGTTTGGCATACTTTTCTTTTCCAGGAAAATGTATTTCTATTCTTCACTTTGACCTGCCTTGCTTTTGTTTTTGTGAAGCTAAATAAATATATACATGTAGGTTAAAAACAAAAAGAGAATTATTTTAATGTAATTTTTATTTTTATGTTACAGGCTTTGTTACTTTTAATTCAACTTACAAAGGGAAATGCAAATATACAAAAAATAGTTGCATTTGAAAATGCATTTGACAGATTGTTTGATGTAATTGTGGAAGAAGGCTGTTCTGATGGAGGAATTGTAGTTGAAGATTGCCTTCTTTTGATGCTAAACCTTTTACGAAATAACACATCAAATCAGAACTTTTTTAAAGAAGGTAAATTAGTTTTCTCAAAATTATAACAAAAAGTTGTTCAGCCCTCTTAATCATTCAAACAAATAATAAATAGGTTTCTTTTGTTAAACGAACCATGGACATATGCCCAAATGAATTTGTGTATATCATATTTAATGACATTATTGTGGATTATGTTGCTGGACTTCTCAAAACAATTCTGATATCATTGGTAAAAGAAAATTATATTCAGGCGTAGTATATGTTATGATGTGCTAATGCACAAGTATTGAGTTGTAATTTGCTCAATTAAAATCTCAATGGATTTTTAAAAACAGAAAATTGTTTTTTTGTTGTTGTTACAGGCAGCTATATTCAACGGCTTGCTCCGATGCTCCATCTTCCACCTGAGACTGATGACACTGGTTGGTCTGCTCAAAAAGTTAGCAACATACATTGTATGCTGCAGGTAATTTATTTTGTGCTCAGGCAATTGTAAACATAACCTTATTTATTTCTTATGTAATAATTTCAAATAATCCTTCGTTTTAATCTAAATTGGATAAATATTTCCTATGCCTCATTTTCCATACTGAACAGAAAGCTTGAGGGTTTAGTACTGGGGTACAGGGCACTCATGCTGCCTAAACAATCCTTACTTCCAGCCTTGAGGACAAGTTGGAATTGTTGTTCAATTTGGTTCCAAAAACTGTAGTCTGCAACTAGCCTCCAGGCTTCACCACAGGAAATCCTTTAGGATTTCCACCATGTGTATGGGGGCCTTTAATTGGATAGTACTGTCTCTCATTCTTGAGGCTCGTGTGTTTTTCAAACACCTTTCAAAACCAATAAAGCTTGCAGAAATATTGTATGGTATTTATTTCATCACTAATATTTTGTATGTATTATGGCTACTTCTTTAAGTAGTTATTGTACTTTAAAGACAGACATTTCATATTTAAAGTTTTCAAAATATTGTTTAATATATAACTCCTTTATATTAACATGACTATCTAAGCATTTGCAAATTGAAATTACATAAAAAGAAAGTATATTTGAAATTAAGCTAGTTGTAATAGATTGTCACGTGTTCTCCTGAGGTTGTAGGTCCTCAGGAAGCCATAAACAAGAAAAGTAGGGATCCTTTGCAGCTTTCCGATGTAGCAAAATCTGGCTTGGACTCTTCAATTGATGCTGGTTTGGAATGTAGAAAGGAAATGATATGTGAGGATTATCTCAAAGGATTGTACATATGTAAGAAAAGTCAACAAAGTTTGGTAGTGTGGGGGTAGGTTCGCCTGTGTCTGATCAGGTAAGAATTGGAAGGTTGAGGTTTTTACCAGTTAAAACACATATGTAGTTTTAGATATGTGTATAATTACAGTCAATATTAAAGGAAGGCTGTTAGGATAGGCTCTAACAGGAAAGCCAATAATAACCTACAGCCAAGCTGTACGTGATCAACTTCGCTTGAGAACATGGAGCGAGAGGCTTTCAAAGTGTGTTGTCGGTGACATTGTCCTAGTATGTAGGTCCACTGATGTGTCAATTTGTTCATCAGCATTTCCGCAACACTGCCGGGTTTGTTCACATGTGTTGCGATTGTCTTGAGGAATGCGTCCATCCACCAAGGCAAATGACCTATGTTGTAGCTGCAAAAATGAGAATTCATTACAAGATAAACAAAATTAATCCATCTGACAGAGCTGACAGTTTTAAAAGATCACCTATCTCAACGCTGATCTGATTGAAAACCTGAGAAAAACTTGTGCAGCTGCAGAAGAAAAGTCTTCAGTACCACTAACATACTATCCATTTTTTAAAATCTTTCTATTTAATTTTCATTGGCTTCATTTTGTTTTATCAACTATCATGATTGTAAATTTCTGTTATGAAGATTGAGAATTTAATGTCATTATTAAAATTATGTATTTAATATAAAAATATACTGTGCAGGTCTTGCGAACTTTAGTTACGCCTGGCAATCCAGCTCAAGTCACCTTGTCATCCCAAAAAACTATGAAGTCTTGTGGAATTTTGCAAAATTTATGTAATATTTTGATGGCAAGTGGAGTTCCTGCAGATATTTTGACAGAGACAATTAATGCAGTTGCTGATGTGATTCGAGGGAATCTTGGAAACCAGGAATATTTTTCAAATGTTCTTGCTCCATCTGCACCACCAAGGTATTTTTACAGTATCACTTATCATCTGTTTTACAAATTAATTAGCATTGTGGTTGCAAATGTCCTTTGAGATAGACCAGCATTTTTTTTTTCATATTTGACCCTCTGGTTGTCAAAATTTATAACTAAAACCTCATAATTTAATGTGCTGAAGAAATTATCTGTTGAACTCCTAAGCATAGGTACAAAACATTGTATGAATTTAGCCGACTTTTTCTGTCAATTAACTGAGCACAAATACTGATTGTAAGCCCTTGTCTGTGATAATCATAAATTTTGGTTGTATCTAGAAATCATATTACATGTTTTATGCTTTGCAGGCCAGCAATAGTTGTACTCCTTATGTCTATGGTGAATGAAAAACAGCCTTTCATACTACGTTGCTCAGTCTTATACTGCTTTCAATGTTACTTGTTCAAAAATGAAGTGGGGCAAGCACAACTCGTACAAACACTACTCCCTTCAAGTAATGAAAGTAAGTCATTTCCAATAATGTTATTGTTTTAAAATTAAACTTTTCCAGTTTTTTATAAATGATAATTCTTTGTATTTTTGAAAACTATATTTTGTTGTTTTTAATTAACAACATATTAACTACTGTTAATATGGTTCATATTAAAAAAATTCAGACTTTCAGGCTGTTTTACTAATTATTGATTTCCAAACAGTCAGATATTGTAACTAATTATATTTTCATTTTAATTCATTCAAATGTTTGTATTAATTCTATTTTTTTTAGTGGGAGTTTTATCATCTGGACAGTTGCTGTGTGGTGGTCTTTTCAGTCCTGATTCACTTTCAAATTGGTTTAGTGCTGTTGCATTGACTCATTCATTAGTGGAGAATCCTGCACAGAAAGAGCAATTACTAAGAGTTTTGTTAGCAACCAGCATTGGCAATCCACCAGTTTCACTGCTACATCAATGTACTATGCTTTTACAACAGGTAATATTACATTAATTACTTTATTTAAATGTGATGTCAACAACTATAATTAATTTCAAGTATGAATAATATATTAATCAATGCTTGTGAGGGCAGCACAAATGAACTTAAATTGTAACTCACTGTAGAATCCAACTGTTCATTTTACAGAACCTAAAAGGAAGATAGAACCCTTTATATAACCCAGACATAATATATTGAAGAGTATTTTTTTTTCTTCTGATTAATTCAAATTTGTTAGCTAGTCAAAGTGATTAAGCATTACAAAGAATGTGATGAAAAATATTAATAGAAGTGGAAAACAATTTTAAAGTTTGTAGACATCAGAGGAGTTACCAAGAAGTCTTCTTGGAAATTTCTGTTAACATAAGATAATATAAAATCCTGAAAATTTATGTAAATAAAAACATGAAGTTCGTCATTTTGTGAATTAATTATTTGTTAGCATTTATAAAGTCGTGTTAACTCCAAGAAATAATTTGATTGTTGCTTCAAATACTACCTCAACAAACTATACAATGAAACATGGCATTTCCAAAGTAATATATTTTTCTCATATAGTAAAATTTGCATTGATAATATCAAACTTCATGATTATATAATTAATGGATTTTTTGCATCATTAACTTTCTTTCACAAGCCCAGGAGGATACAGGAATAAAATTTTAATATGTTGCAATATCTTGCTTCCCAAATAAGTCCATAAATAATATTTTGTCAAACATTAAAGAAAGTAATGTAATTAATTTTCCACCATTAATAATGTTAAGGTCCATGAAAATAGTGGTTTGAATGTGTTACTGTTTTTGTATTTTACATGAAATTATTTTATATTTGAATATATTGGACAGTTTAAAAGCTGTTCACTGTTTTGTTGCTAGTATATAACTCTGTAACTCATTTTATGGTCATTTTAACATTAAACTTCATTAACATTTGGAAACTCGTTTATAAATAAAAGGAAATTGAAACTTAATGTATTTCTTTATTATTGCAGGGAAGTAAAGTACAGTCTAAATTAGGTCTTCTAATGCTTTTAAGCACTTGGTTGTCTCACTGTCCTTTAGCAGTTGAACAATTTTTGAGTATTCCTACAAGTATACCATATCTTACAGCCCAAGTAAGTATATAATTTAGTTTGTTTGAAAATATAAAATGTCAGTATTATATTAATAAGTAGTCAATTAACAAACAAAATTAAGTGATGAAATTAATACCATGTTTCTGCAATCCTGTTGCTTTTCTTTTGAGTTCAAACACTTGTTGTTGTGGCTCTTGTGATTTTGAATCACATCACGAAAGCAACAAGGATTGCAGAAATGATGTGTGATATTTATTTTACCACTTCATTTTGTTTGATATTTGAATACTACTTTATTTGTCTTGATTGACTTAATATACATAATTAATACAAATGAATCATTAAATAGTTTATCTGACAATTAAAAATTATGATTATAAATTAATCATACTTGTATTAATTTATATAAGCTCTGAATTGTTAAATTCTTTTTCTCTTTCTTTTGTATTCTAGGTTGGTTCAAATGAACATGATGAAAATGAAGAATTGGTTCAAGGCATGTGTGCTTTCCTAATGGGAATATGTGTAAATTTCAATGATGAAAGTGTACCTAACTTTTCCAAGGTAAATACTTATTTTCTGTAGCAGGTGTGGGCAACCTCAACACCATAAAAATCTGCTATGGATTTAGAGTACTGAGCAAAGTATGTTACTTTAATGCATTAAGAGCAGTATACTATGGCTTTGTAAATTCAATCTCAATCTTTAGAATTCCATTTTGGGGCTTTTCACACACCAAAATTTTCATAATGCAAGAGAAAATAATAAAAATCATAAAAGGAGTTCCCAATCTACTCCAACCATATTTAAATAATTTAAAATGCTTCCAGTTCCCTCGGTATATATACTGGAGACAACGTGTCATTCCAAACTGAGTTAAGGAATATTTTGCAAATTTTTGTAACTCTGGGAATTGTTTGTGGACATCAAAAGTTTACATTGAAAGCATTTTGATACCGAAATAGCTCATTATATTTCATATTTATGAATAGATTTATTATTAAACCATTTGTATATTAAGACACCTGTCTTCTGTTTTGTTCATTAATAGCTTTATGAAGGTGAGACTGCCATTTTTGTCTTGAACAAAATTGTGAAAACTACTTTCAAATGTCCCTTGCAATATCTTGATTTTTTTTCAATATATTTAATCAAAATTCTATAATTATCAGAACATTCACTTTGTTTTTTCAAGCATGTAAATTGACTCATCTTCATTTTCTTACTGAGAGATGAACAATTTTAATTTCATTTCAAATGAAAAGATGCTATTTACTAAGCTGGGGAAAAAATTATTCTTGGCTTGCAGTTTTAAATTCAGTTCAGTGAGATGGCTGGCAATGTCATCAAAAAATGCCAAATCAGATAACCAGTTGTTGTCAAATAAGTTATTTCATCAGGTAGTTCATTTTCATGTTGTAAATTTTTAATTTTCCAAAACCTACTCAGAACATGCCCCCCTTGAAATCCAGCATTATCGCAATGAAAGTTAAGATCACCATGTTCCAAATCTAGTAATTTGCAATATTTTCTGAATCCTCATCAGTTTAATCTTCTTGTTCTAATTTTATTCACAAATTTCACAACTGGTAACATAACAAAGTTCTGCCACTCTGCACCTTTTGGTGTATAATGCAGTGAATTTAAAAAGATTTTCAAGCAAAGTTAAAGTGAACTTGACTTCATCTATCATTGATGGTACTCAGTCAGTACACATACTGATAAGTTTGCTATGATCTAATTTTAGATTTTATAGGCATTATTTTTCTTATTCAAATATATCTGATTCTCTGATTTACCTTGCAATGGCTCCAGACTGGCAAGTTCTTCAAATACATTAAAATTATCAAAAACTCCTCTTAACTGTGCAACACCAGATACCCCGTTGATTCATCCAAAGCTAGAGAAAAGAAATTCAATAATGGCCAAGGTTTTTAATTGTCCAGATGATTCATCAGCAACATGAAATTTTATAATATTTTAATTAATGAACTGACAAGGGCCTGTAGGTTGGGGGACTAAACATTTTCAAATTAAATTATTGCAGTTTATTTCCGACTTTTGGCCTTTCATTACATTTATTTATAATACATTCCAACTGTACAATGCTTTTTAACAATGCAAAGGGACTTCTAGTCCAAAATACAAACAGGCTCAAGGCTGCAATGTGCCACTTTTAATAATCCAAAGTGCCACAGTTGGCCCATGCACCATAGCTTGGTCACCTCTGTTCTATACAGCTCATTATAAAAATCATACCATACTTGGAAATATTTATAATATTGATGTACTTCATTGTATTGAATTTAATAAAATAAATTTCATAAACTTATAAGTAAAATTGCTGATGAAAGTAATTGTCTTTACTATCTGCTGACAGTATTTGACATGTAGTTGTCCTACAGATAGTAAAATATATCATTATTTTCTACACTATTGAATATGTATAATTTCTTTGTTTTGAAAGTATTAAAACTACATTATATCTAGTTACTTTCAGGAAAATTTGTGTCAATTAATTGAAAAACGAATTGGTTTGGAGACTTTTCTGGACAAACTAGGGGAAGTTTCAAAGCATGAATTTTATAGCAAAGCAGCTAAACAGCCTCAACTAAGGCCGAAACAACCAAGTGATTTGTTGTTAGACCATGAGTTTTGCCGACTGTTTAAAGCTCTGGAAGGTAAAACTTTGTTACTTTGAGTATCTATAAATTTTTATGTAAAATTAAATAACTTTTTCTCAATTATTTCACTTTAACACATTTCATTTCAGTATGTAAACCTGTGACTTGACATATTTGGAGAAAAAAAAGCATATATTTCAGGAATTTTTATGTAGCAGTTTAATATTTAATGTAGATATTATGACTTTATCATTGAGGATTCTGGTCTTCATCTTAGGTTTCTGTAAGAGCATGCTAATTCTAAGGCTTATGCTTCCAATGTAACACACAAATGCTGTAGTTTTGAGAGTGTAAATATGGCATACATGACCTTGGTGTCTGTCAACTTATTGTTGTCATTGGGGAGATTGCTGTCAAAATATTGTGGTGCATATAAAATATAACTTGGGTTGAAACCTGAGAATTCAACAGATTCACTGACAAAGTCTTCATTTGCTTCTAATTAGTGAATAAATATTAATTTATTCTAATTTAAACCACTGAATACACAAGCAAAAAATTAATTGGAATATAATATACATATATTTGAGACCAAAAGTCTTCAGTTGGTTAAGGTTTAATCTGAATTTAAAATTTTTTGACAATGGTGAGGTAAAATTATTAACATTTTTCATGTATTCCATTGCCTGAGTAAGAAAGTGAAAAGGCAAAGGAGGAGAAAGGAGAAAACAAAGTATGTGAAGTAAGAGAAGGGAACAGGATTCAAGAAACCTACCTTATTTGGTAGGTTTATTGAACAAAGGTGACTACACGAAGGAGAAGTTGTAGTGATTTACATAATCCTTTTGTACAGTAGTAATACTGTTTTTCATCAGGGAGAGGATAGCATTATGAAATACAATATCACTCGACGTGCTTAATTTGGCCTAGTATTAGACACACAGCTATCTCACCATATATAAATACCAGCTCTTAGAAAATTACAGATAAAATACTATTTTATTTTTGTATAGTTACTTATTATGAATTATAAAGACTAATTCTTTTATTTCTGACTTTTAGGAATGGTTGTTAAAGCCGTCACATCAAAACCTAAAAATGATGGAGTGACAGAATTATCGTTATCAGAAAATAAGCTTTTAGTGCAATATAAAAATGTCATTCGAGAGCAGGACCGCAAAATTCAAGACTTGACAAAAACTATAGAAAATCTGCAAGAAGAAAGGAACACATTGCAGGTATGGATGTATACCTTTAGACTTTGAGTTTCAGGACACAGGATAAGGGTTCTCTGAAACATTGGTTTTTATCATTTAAGCTGTTTGTAGTGGATTTAAGAGTTAATATTTGAGTATATATTATATAGTTAATATTACAATATTTTTAATAAAATATCTGTTTCAGGTACAGTATGATGAATTACTGTCTAGTACATCTGTACTTCGAGATGAAAATATGTTATTAAGAGCACAAGCTAATTCTGATGGTGGTGAGGGAGCAGAGGTAGCTCGACAGTTGGCCAATGATGTAGCAGAACGGTGGAAGTCTGAAAATGATCGAAAAGATAAATTAATCCAGTCCTTGGTAAGTTTATGTGATTTTCACATTTTCTGTTAACAACACAAATTTAAAATTGTGCTACCATAAGTAGAGAAGCATTATTTCCATAATATAATATTGGTTGCAATATACTTCACAATATATTTTAGTCATTGTCAACAAAAGCTATTTAGTATAAAAAAATTAATTTAAAAATGCATCAATTAGCCCCTCATTTGTACATTTTCTTTTGATTGATTGATCGATGTTATTGTCATTAATATATCAAATGATATATTTTTTGTGACCATAAAACCTTTTCTAGGATGACTTAATTTTTATCTACATAATAAATCTATGCTGTATAACCAAACGTAGCTGATCAGAAATAAATGTTTTTTAAATAATACTTTCACATCATGGCTTTTTGCGGATTTTGACTTTTACATTTTGGCTGGCTTATTAATTATTATAATTGTCAAGCTAATCAGAATTTGAATTGTTTTAACATAAATAATCATGTGATGTTTCAATTCATTTAATTTTGCCTTATTGAAATGAAATATAAGGAAATCAATTTGAATATGTGTATCTGATTTTCACACAGGAGGTACAGATTCAACAGTTACAAATTCAACAATTGCATGAAGACACTTCAATTATAGGACTTCAGAATGGCCTTGATTCTACATGTCATCATCAGCCAGAACCAACATTACAAAATATCCAATCCTGTGAAACAACTGAAGAGGTCTGTCTCATTTCAATATTTAAGGTTTTTAATTTAATGATTGAAACATTAAAATAGTTTTTACATTTGCTACATTTATGTTAATTATACCAGTATTTAATAAGATAATATCATATTCTTGAATGTAATTGGTTACCCCTGTGGTTCCCAAACGTTTTTGGTTCCCAACACCCTTAATAAATCATCATTTTTCTGTGACACACAAAGTCAAAACATTGAAGTTCTCTGGCAATGCGGTTAGGTTATGTTAAAAATATGATAATAAATGAATACTGATTTTAAATTCACAAAAATAATATTCAAAAAGCATTATTAAAAAATAGACTATGTGAACTTATTGCTCCCCCTCACAATTTCTCAAATATCTGAATCAAAGTGGATATAGTTACCCTCATCTTCTCATTCACAGTACTTATTCTTGTTACAGTGACCCACATTTACACAGAATCAGAATTACCTTCTGCCCTTTTTTTTCAATAAATTGTCGCTCAAACCCTTCTTCTTCTATGTGTGTAATCTGAAAGGTGAGGATGAAACATAGTAGTAACTGATTGAAGTTTCTGTTTTGATTCATCTCTTTATATATATATATATATATTTGAAAAATGGATTTTAAGCGAAATATTACTATATCAAAACTTTGTGTGTGACAAATTGCAAACATACACCAAGGAATTTTTAATTATCCTGCGAAACATTTAACTGTACTGAATGTGTCTAATGTAATTTATAGTTTAGGAATATTTGGGTTACCAAATTCATTTAAGGAGAACCAATATTCAGTCAACAAGCAAGAGGAGATAATATTTGATTTTCCATAGTTCCTTAAGGGAAGAAATGCTTAAAGAATGTGGAAAGAGTCCACTTTTACCTTAAATTAACATTATAATGCAAAATACTAAAAGCTCATTTTCATTACATATAAATGCCTCCAAAATATTTATCTGAATACTTCCTTTTAAAATTTGTCTTCAAAATTCTGATAAATCTTTGTCTTTCACAGTCTTTTCCAATTACTAGTTATTACATGTATTTGACTACTATTATTTATTATGACTTTTTAATTTTGTTAGATACAATCCATTCATTTTGAGTTAATGTTTTCACGTTTATAGACTAATTCGGGTATTTGAGTTAATCAAATTTATATTCTGTTAGGTAAATCAGTTACAGTCACAACTTTTGGAAACACGACAAAGATTAGTAGCAGCTGAAGAAAAGTTAATTCTCTTAGAAGAGGCTGGAAGTGAATTAGATAAATTAAGAAAAGATCAGGAAGATCTCTTAGAACTTCTGACGGATCAAGACATTAGACTAAGTCGGTACAAGGAAAGACTTCGCGCTCTTGGAGAGAAGGTAATTTGATATTTATTTTCCTGCCAAAATATAATTTTTATTTGTACTGTTGGACATGTTTCATTCTGTTTTTATAACAAACAATCTTATGGTACATTGTAATATTTTCTGATCCGTACAGAACAGTTTTATTTTGTATGGTATGCAATATTTGTCACAAATTTGAAAAGTATAGATCCAGGTGATGTTTACTTGCGGACAGTCTAGTCACTGTGAATATGTTAAAAGCTTACATAATTTTTACATTAAACTGAGGTTTTTAAAATATTGTTTTAATAATTTTATAATATATTTAATTTTATTGTTGTTATAAAATTCGTGTTATATTTACCATTACAATTTATCAAAAGAAGTGTGCCTTCATTACTATTATGTAATTTATCACAAATATTAGTTGTATTCTTGTTCCTTGTTTAATATGCAAAATATTATTAGATAAAATGAAACATTATTTGATATTAAATTTGCTTCTATTATACATGTGTGTTGTATGAAATATGAAAAAACTTTTCTTCTAGGTTGATGATGATGATGAAGAATTAAGTTCTCAGGATGATGAATTAGATGATGCAGCATGATTCAGATAGTCGTGTAGATTCACTATCTGTTTTGTTCATGTAAGTAAGATAGTTATGTAGATTCACTATCTGTATTGTTCATATAAGAATTCAATTTATTTAGCAGGGACCCCAAAATTTACATTATTTGAAATTTGTTAGTGAAATTGTTAAAAAGTCATAGACAAGAATATTGAAAATTAGAAAATATTAGGAGTTGTGTAAAATCATCATTACAAAAAGTAGCCAAAAAGGGACCGAAATTAGTGAATACCACACAACACTCCTTCAAGCCTTATTGCTTTCATAAGGTGATTTAAAATTGCATGTTGCACAAGCCAGATGATCTAAAGGCGTTTGAGTTAATCACCTCTATCACTCTTGCATTTTTCAATTAACTGACGAAAGCAACAAAGTTTGCAGAAATGTTGGGTAGTATTTATTTTATCACTAATTTTTGTCTCTATTATAGCTGCTACTTTTTGTAACTTGTATATTTTAAAATGTAATTTGAATTCGTCATTGTGGCTCGCTGCTGGCTTGACATTTTTATATCTGCAGAAGGGAGCTTAAGCTCTTGAAAATTCATATTTCATACTTCCCTGCCAGCTGATGCCTACTATTAATAGAAGGTAAGGTGATGACTGTTAACTATCTCTCTTTTCGCCCCATTCGTCAGTTGATTAGGAAAAGCATTCCAAGCTGTCGACATCATTGTGTATGTGTACATCTCTCCAAAATCGTTGCCTCTACCCTGACCTTCTTTGGGAGAGAAGATTGATTAGATCTACTGTTTACTAGCAACAGCTAGCTGTGTGGCAATTTTTACTGCTTGTTCGATGGCTGTCTATCTCTCAGAATGCATGTTCTTATCTCCTGACAAAGGGGGCATTAGTCTCCGGGAATAGTGACTGCCATCTTTAAACTTCAGGTGACCCACAACCTTTCTTTCCCTCTTTCCTGTCAATATTGGTTGTATATATAAAGAGATTATATTGTGATGAAGTCACACACATTGTGTAATTGGATTGTGAATAAAGATAGAAATATGGGAGAAGGGTAATTGATGGTAGGTGTGGCCAAGATAGGAAACGGTAACATGTATATTGTTCCAAGTCAGAGAACCTTCCTCAGGGCAGTAGATCATAATATCTTGCTGTTTGGCTATATAGTGACAGGCTGGCCATAAGGCAGGAACAATTGACACCCAGCAAAGCCAACAACTCTCTCGCAAAGAAAGATGAATACAATTGGAAGCATAATGGGGAAATACATTCATTCCCATATGCATACAAGCATGTATAAATATGTACATGCTACTTTTGCACAAACCTATGTAATTAGAAGCAGAAGGTAGAAAGTAAAACGTGTTTGATTGGACAAAGACTTCGCCAAAACTGTAGAATTTGTTGGAAATAGAGTTTGGAGAGTGGAGTTCGGTGGATTTGGGGGATTGTACTTTAAGTGCACTAGCAGCTCATGTCCAAATCAACAACACAATTTCAGCCATTGCTTCATGCTTAATGTTTTAAGATAACTAATAATCATTTATTGCAATTTAATATTTATTATCAGAAACTTTTTTGTGACTTATTCCAACAATTTTTTTAACCTTCAAAATTAGCCAAAATATAATAATTATACTGTATAAATGAAGGAGAATTTTATCTTGTTGGAAAACCGATAATTATTCTAAAAATAAAGAAACAGGGTAGCTGAAAGCTCCAAATGTACCTCAAGCTTAGTCATTATCTGAAATCTGAGATTTCTCATGTTTATTTATATTATTGTAAAAGTTCTGTGTTAATTGTAATTGTATATTTTTTATTTCAGAGTCATCATGAAGGACTGTAAATTTTTTCAGAACTAATATTTATTTAAATTTGGAACTACCGATTATTTGGTGTTACCATAATAAAGTAAAAACAGTTATATTTGATGATCAATTCAATTTCTTAGTAACAATTTTTGTAATGTGCACCATAGTGTATAAATGTATCATATTATGAATAATAATAAGTTCTTGTTAAAACTTTCTGTATTGTGTATATATATGGTAATATTAAATACGTTTTGCAAGGAAAGGTTTAGTCCTGGTATTCAGAAAGTACTTTTGCGTGTGTGTGTGTGTAGAAAAGCAATGCCTTCAACTTAAAAATAAAATTAAAATGTGTTGAATAGTATGCTAGACAGTACAGTACAGTTTCTCCTCAGATCTATACTTTGTCTTAACCCTCGACTGTCTCAATGAAGGCTAGCAATTTAAAATATACTTTGTACATATTTCATCACGTATGCATAACACTTTTTTTTACCAATATTTCAAATATTCCTTCTTAAGGTTTCCAACAACTCTTTGTGAGAGTAGTTTTCTATTTTAGTCTTCAATTCCACCAGAATTATAAAAATGCCAATATTTCAATTACATCAATATTAATTTCTTTCTATACATCAATAATATGTATAATTTAGATAAATTGAAAAAATTCTCTTGGCTCATTCTTTGGAAAGGCTCCATTTTTCATGAAGTTTTATTATTTTCCAGATTAAAATGCATATCTGAAACATGAAAGTACTCACTGCCATTATTGTAACCACTTTCGTGCTACAATAGAATTACTTATATATGTACTTTATATTTCACCATAAAAGAATCATTTTAATTTGGCAATATTCCTCAACAACGTGTTCTTAGTGCTATCCATTTGTAAATAAAAAGTAGGTAAAATATTTGGAAGAACAATAAAAAAAAGTAAACTAATCAAGAAGAAAATTAATTTACTCTAAAATTAGGTAACTTTCTGTCGGGTAATATTATATTTTTTTTGTATTTATAATTCACACCTAATTACATATTGCTAAACAAGTCCAAATATATAGTGTGCTTTCATTGTTTAGTAAATGATCCATAAATTGTCTGAATTTTAATCTTTTCTTACTGTTGTAAATTTTGTATCTAAACATTACAAATAGATGTAAATTTAAATATAGTAAAATATGATACAAACATGCACATTTTCTTTGACATAAATATTCTAATCCTGCAAGATTCATCACTTTTCCGTATTTTTTCACATAATCAGTATGTTCTATTAAGTTGAGCAGTGGATCCCACTCAGTAATGTATTTCAAGTTTGACAGTTTTCTGCATATTTTTTTACTATAATTCTTTAAATTTCAATAATCTCACTTTTTAATAATTTAAGTAATGTAAAAATTTAACATCTGTGGTACATAATAAACAATAACTGTTGTTATTAGTAAGTGAAGTACCTCTTCCTACAATTTAAGTAGTGAAATCCTGTTTCCGAATTTGTCTAAGCAAGGAATATTTTCAACTGTTTGTGTGTAAGATGAAGTAGTTTCGATATTTGAAATATGACATTTTATCTTTTAATTAATAAGCAGGTACAATTTGAATCATCACAATTTAATTATTAATTATAATGAGTACAAAGTATATAATACATTAGATTTTTCCAGTCATGTTTTCTAAACTATTTAAAAAAAGCAAATAGAATTCATTCTATAAGCTTTAACTCCTTTACCTACAATATCATTGACTCCCAGCAATGAAATTGAGTGAAATACAAAAACAATCACTGAAGGTATGTGGCTTGCAAACATTAGCTCAAAACAGGTGTAGTCATGTTCTGCAAAACTTGAATATTATAGCAAACAGTTAAATATCATACAAAAATAAATATATGTCAAGGGTTTTATATAGTAAACTATCAACTTGTCGGAATAAGAAAACTTAAGGAATTTTTTACACTTAAATCATCTTTAAATGTCACCTACCAGTATTTGAACTCTGTAATATGCTTTATTTATAGAATTTTCATAATTGCTCATAAACAATGTGTTCCATAAATTATTTATGAGGTCAACAATTTCATTCCCATATAAAAATTATTTATTCTGGTGTTTAAGATCATTGACAATGTTGTGTAGATCTTTAGTAAAGATGTTATCCTGTGTCCCAGTGCCTAGAGTAAAACAAATAGAAGTTTCTAACACTTGAAACATTGGATTCTTTCTTAAGGAATTTATCATATAACACAAAGTACACTTCCATATTACCTTATTCAAACAATCAAAACTAGTGTGACAGCAATGACATTTAAAATTATAGTGGTGTTTTATTAGAATGATAGTTTCAGAAAGATGATTATGTTAGAACCAGTATTATCAGTTGACAATTATCCTCATTTGAAGTAGTCAACTTAAACAGTTTGTAATAATAATTCATCTATGTCAAGTTCATAGCTTCATTACCTTCTTAGTCACTTTATGCAACCAAACACAGTAAAATTTAAGATCAATTTGCACGTACACACACACACACATAGAGCATCATGTAGGCTACTTATATTAATAATCTAAAAGCTTTCTTGTTTGTTTTTTAGTGTTGGAGCTGGACAGTGTTTAAAATGAGCTACATTCTTGTGAAGTCAGCAGTATAAATAGCACAAGAAAGTGACCATTTATCACAATGTTGTTTCATAATGGGGCAAGCCTTATTTATACAATGGACACATTATATATATAAACAATTAATAAGGAAAGGAGAGGAGATATATATGTAATGTTTGATAAATAAGTAGCTAACATTTGCAAGTGTCTGGCAATGCTGAAAATGTAGACATTTTAGTTATTGACAATCTTCTGCTCAGTACAATGTCTATTACATTAAAACTACAAAAATGATCCCAGTATGTACCTGAGTAATAACTAGTAAGGCTTCTAATTTATATTGAATTGTCAACTCAGATCATTAATGAGTTACTTGTAATTCCAAGTTATATTCTATATATATATACATACACATAAATGTGATTATTTGGCAACTCAAATTGAGAATTCGTTATTTCATCACTTATATTGTCTCTAAAACAGTCACTTCTAATTTGTCCTGAAATATTCCATTGCTTATTAAATTAATCACATTAATTTCAAGGAAGGCTGGGCCTTTTGTGAAGTGACATGGTTGTCAACTACTTAGGTTTGCGACTATTTAGAGAAATGTAGCCAGGGTAAAGAAATAGAGAAAGTATGACTGGTCTAAATAGTTTCAAAAGTCAACTTATTTCTGTTTGCAGCATTTTATGACTTTAGAATCTCTAAAACAAGCAGTTTATTACAGCAATTGACATGTATACAAAAATATTTAGTACATACAAGTAAACCCTAATAACTTTAAGATCTTTTCTGAGCAAAGAATAATGCAGGTACCATAATGATAAATAATTATAAACTCTCAGTAATAAAATTGAATTCAGCACCTATACTAAATTTGAAATTCCAAAGGTCTACTGTTAATAAACAGAAACTTGTAATATTTTGTTACAATGGAATATGATACAAATAACATCCTGAGTATACAATTATCCTAATTGCAATATACAGCTTCAATAATCTAGTTCTTTTATCTATATGTATTACAAAGAAAAATATAATGTATACAGAAATCAAAACGATACACTTTCCACAAATTGAATTCCTCTTGCATATAAAGCTACTTGTCTTAATGTTGACATGAGAAGAAGAAACACTGTTGCAAACTTAGGCCATTAGCATGGTATTAAAAAATGATTGTACTGCACATCATTTTCTGATTCATAGTTTCCATCAGTAGAATCTCTATGAACGCGATTAAAGTGTCTGATTAAATAACTGTCTCTCATAAAACTACGACCACAAATATGGCATTCAAAACTTGGGGAGGGGGCATGTGTCTTCAGGTGAATGGTGAACTGATTCCTTGAAGTGAAAGTTAGATTGCAAGACTCGCACGAAAGCGGTTTCTCTGCCGAATGACTCCATCGATGAGCTGTGAGATAACTCTTTACGGCAAATTTCTTATTGCATATTTCACATGAATACGGCCTCTCTCCAGTGTGCACTCGTTTGTGTGTATTTAAGCTGCTCTTTTGTGTGAATCGTTTCAGGCACAATTCACATTGAAATGGCCGCTCACCAGTGTGGGTTCTCATATGTACTTCAAGGTAAGGTTTACGACAAAAACTGGCTTCACACATGGTGCATCGAAAAGGTTTACTGCCCGAATGAAGTTTCATGTGAACATAATAAGACGACGAAGAAGAAAGAACTTTCCCACACACTTTGCAAGGCTGGGGTTTGGAACGACCGACACTATCTGATTTAGGCAATTGCAGTGGATCTTCTTTTTCAGAAGGGGCAGCATTGTTAGAATTATTTCCATTATCAAAATTGGAACCATTATAAAAATGTGAAGATTCTATCTTGATATTTGGATCATAAACATTCAATGATTCCTGATTTTCCATAGTCAACAAATTAAAATTTAGGAATCTTCAAAGTATGAGGCCTGAAAATATTAAGTTTTATTAAAACTTTATCAACCTTAAGCTTAAAAATGAATAATGTCAAAAATACGTGCAAAGTGCCATGCCGATAAATAAAACCTGAATTAATACATCACATAACTAGTACCATTCCTTTATGTTAGCTTTGTTTGAAAAAATAAAGGTATCATATTACATTACTATTTTTAAAACAAAACATAAAAGCACGATCTACATTTGACGATAGTCACATTCATACGAATTTTAAAACGAATACCACTACTAAAACATTTGACAATAACTTACGCCCTATGGAAGAGAAATTCAATTGAATGAAGAATTGACAGAAGCATTGATCGCAAAGAAACTGGGTGTACATAACTAGTCTTTATTCAATTACAGGATTTCTGAATGTTTGGTTCGGTCTTTGTTTGTCATATGAATTTGTAGTATAATCCAAATATAATTCGTTGATAAAATAAGTCGAAAGGGATTGTTGCTGTTCCAGAAGCAATTCAATCGGGAGATTGTTAACATGGCTTCCAAAGTATTTCAATAAGAAGATAGAACTTTCGGAAATTACGTATTTCAATCGAGTTGAAATGGAAAATAATTGTATCAAACATGAAATACATCTTTGCAGGAAAAAGTGGGATAGAAAATTGAATGTGGTAAGAAAGTGTGTAATATATTTCACTTTGTTTTTTAATAAATACCTATACTATAATTAATCTCAACTGTGGCTGAATTAAATTAAATAACTCTAAAAACTGACTTTAACAGCAGAACGAAAATAAAAATATAACCAATTATTGTTTTAATATTTCAACTTAAAATAATGTAATTTACCGTTTTTCAAACCACGTTTTTTAACCTATCACTATAGTTGTTTTCCAAAATGTTAATAAAAGTCCCACTAACCATGCAATAAGTCACTGTTTAGCGAAAATGTTTCTAAACTTTTGGATAGAAATATGAATCTCAATAAATTAATTAGTGTAATTGATTTTTCCAATAATATATTATCCAGATATCTCAAATTTCACTCAGCAATGTGTTTTCAGATTAAATATTTTCTATTTGGCTGGAATAACGACACTTACTCTATACAGTATTTTGAAACACGACGAGCTTCGTGATCGTCATACCTCGCCCTTAACATCTCACAGTTCCTGGTTATAAACTTGTTATAATTCACTTAAACTGTCCACCTTAATGAATCTGTAGAAAACAATTCTAAACAGGACAATTGATAATATTAATATTCTCATCCTCTTTGTTCTTAGAATTACATTATTACTCTTGTGGATATCCATTTGATAAAAATTCGGACATTAATAACTAAATAAAATAAATACATTGAAAAGTTAAATTATTTTTTTCTTACCATAGATAACAGGTTTGTGGAAATTAAATGGATTTATTCATTGTATGTAGGTCTACGTCTTACTTCTATTTCCTTATATATTTTTGAAAAGTGCACTTAAAATTAAGTAAAATCCTTAGGTAAATAATAAATTCCTGAATAAATGAACCCGAAAGTTTCAGGTCAGTCAATAATTCCTTATCGCTTTAATTTGGTGTTATTCAACAAACGTACATCAGCCATTATTAGTTACGAACGGTGCCTCGGCAGATGTCATCATAGTATTTTTTGCTGAGATGTTACCATGTAGTATGACGTCAGCAGCGGTGATACCGAACTCGTCTTTAGCCGTAAGTTTCTAAAACTGAATTGTGGAGCATTAGATAAAGTGAAATTCTTGGAAAGCTACCGCGATATGATACAAAAAGTCACCTTAACTTCCCAAGTTTATTGCCCGACATGTTGCAACTGTGTTCAATGTTCCCAATCAAGCGAAGTCAGGATCCTACGGATTAATTGTAAGACTGAAACGATTTAACTCGCACCCTGTTTTCATTCTTTGTATGTACGCAGAAAAACATGAACTGCAGCGGAAGTGAAAGACTGAACCGCTAGAATGAATTTCGGTTCTACGCTTAATTTAGGTCGTACATTTAGAATATTGGATTAATATTTAATCTTTTAGATTACACAAAATCTCCTATCTTCCAATCATAATTTTCATTCGGGCACAAATCTTTCTACATAATGTTCTAAGCTGGGCCAATGGAGTTTGGTGTGTATTGGCCGATATGAACATGTGAAAACTGTCACCACAAGGAGGCTGAACATATCGACAGATTTTAGCACGCTGACAAGGAAAATTAGTTCTGGCCCAATGTGAGCAATATCTGTACTCATTCACGGCTCTATAACTATTTTAGGTGTGGGGTCTTTTTTATCTACTGGGCCTCCATGTGGATGAAACCCAAGTAAACAATGTGTTGGTGACCAATGTATGGGCCACCTCGACCTCCTGTAGTGTAGTGGTTAGCGTAGCTGCCTGACAACACAGAGGTGCCGGGTTCGAATCCTGGCATGGACTTCAATGTTTGTGCGGTCATGATCACGAAGATTGGGATTAAGACTGCTGAAGAATCGATACGGTGACCAAGCATCTCTCCAAATTCGGAATGGCATGTATGATGACACTCCGCAGTCAACCTGAAGAAATGGAATATGTATAAAGGGATTTTATTGAAATAATAAATTTTTATGTTTTATAAATTATTAAATTTTATATTTTTCATTAGTCATAGAACTTAAAAATTGCCTTATCCAAAGCGGTTTGCTTGACTCAGGGAAAATTTAAAACAAATGTGAGATTCTGGACAATTTAAATGTTTCAAAGGGTCCTCTCGTGTGCATGTCGTGTAGCTGGAAACATTCACAAACACATCTTTTTCCCTCGAGTCCTGCGATTGGGTTTATCTGTACAATCTAGTTCCTCTCTGAGCGCTAGTTTTTCTGGAAAATGTCGCCGAATTTCACGAAGACGGCAGACATCGACAACACTGCACGAAATTCTTCGTTTGTGGCGTCAAAAGCCTTCTCGTTGTTGGACTCGTGCTAATTTACTCATAGGCTTTTTCAAGTGTAGTGATTACATATAAATTCGGGGGGGTGGGATTTATTTTTAATTTTTATAACAGTTTATTTTGGTAGCATTGGCTGGCTGCTGTAAACTGTGGTGGTCTGGGAAGTACCAAGCGAACGTCTAGGCCACGTCAAAAGGGCATTTCCAGGGCTCCCTCAGCTTACACTAATATGGAACTGCCGATTGTAGACCTGGATTTACTCATGTAGACCTCGAAATGGGTGGAGTCTAAAAAGACGCACCCAGGAAATTTAAACTTGATTGGGGAACTTTTCGAATAGAGGATAAAAAACTTGATTGGGAACTTTTCGAATAGGGGATGAAAAACTTGATTTTGAGAGGGAGATGAGGAGACACTTAGGAGTTAGTCGTGAAAGAGACGCAGAAGGGTGAGCAGTCATCGTTACAATTTCCACCTAATTTGAGTCGTTCTCGATCCTAGTCAGAGCCGCCGCTGCTGTTTTTCCTGATTCAGGATACTTTTCACTTCATCCTCGTCTTTTCGGGTTACTTGTCCGATATTGTCGATCATCTGCTCGTCTCATCAATCTGCCTCTAATCCCATCTACTCACCGCTCTCGTCTCCGAAATCTCCCTTGCCTAAATTCTCATGATATGTCTCGAAATCTGTTTCAAATATCTCTCTGCAAGCCTTTTTAATACCTCTTCCCCATTTCTTTAGTTCATATCCCGAAGATGGTAGAAATGGATATTAACCAATCACATTTGTGGTTGCTCTTCTCTGGGAGTAACAGTATGCCCCTCTCCCCCACGTTTTTTTAGGGAAAAACACCACCCGATGCCGCCAAATCTCACCTTAATTGGGAAACACCCCAGGCGCGCCGTGATGTCTGAGTTTTATATCCCTTGGCTCAAATATTGTCTCCTTTCTTTTCACTCCGCACTGCCAAAGTCCAAGCAGATGTGTTTGACCGTTACAAGATCTGTCCTAGTCGTGACCGGATATAGGACTAATCCACTAGTGCGTCAAGGATTGAGAAACTTCGCAGTCTACCAATGGCGTATCTATCGCTAATCTCTGCTACATTAATTGTATCACAGCTGGAGGAATAATCTCACGACTGCACGAAGAGGAATGGCCGTCTTCACAGAACAACTGCGGTGCGAATGGTTTCGATTTCATCGACCTTTTTGATCGATCTCCCTGGACCACGAAATTTCATTGGTCGAGAAAATCATATGTTCTCCCAACATTTTAAGTTTCTGGAGACATCTCGTTACCACGGATCGGCACCTCGATTAGTGTCTAGGGATCAGCACGCCGACAAACTGATGCCGTTCAAAAAGGACGTTACGAATTGTGAAGTTCTCAGCGCTTGCTATATTTACAACAAAATTACATGAATCCCATATATCTCAAATAATCCTTACTTGATATGAAAGTTACCTCGCTACAAAAATTATATATTATCCAGTGCAACATAGGCCCACGGGTTTTGAACAGTGTCATTTTCTCTAATTAACATAAATTACCCAAATAACGAGATTGTGCGATATCTCCCGTCACTTATGCCTTGCGATGGCATCTAAGTATTCCGAGTAGAAGCCAAACAACTCAGTGTAGCATTCGAAATTTAGTGAATGAAACGGTTAGCTTTTACTTTATTCATACATTTTATCAGATATTGTAATGCTAGGAGACATAGGACTAATCCACTAGTTTCTTTGAGTTAGCCGTATGATCATCATTTTCTTCGTGAGACCTGAAGACAGAATAGCTGCGATTCGAATCTCGGCTCTGGAAGTTTCAGTTTTTCTATTGGAGGCTGCAATTGAAATATGTCTGGTTTTAATTGTGTTTGAAAGCAGTAAGAAGTCCTTGAGTCCTATGTAAGAGTGCGCTTGACGTGGAAACTAGGAGCGATGAGC
The DNA here is from genome assembly GCA_034510155.1 of Eucriotettix oculatus. NCBI lineage: Eukaryota > Metazoa > Arthropoda > Insecta > Orthoptera > Tetrigidae > Eucriotettix > Eucriotettix oculatus. The sequence continues at coordinate 65,033,024 of CM067379.1, read as the reverse complement.
TGGGTTGCAGTACCATTACTCAGGTAAGAGAATATTGATTTTCAGGAAAAGCGAAATGAGTAATTAACTTTTTTCAATACGGATGAGTAATAATTTTGAATTGAATAGTATTTGCCATTGAAGGTAAAATATTTAATGGGATGTGGAATTAATAATCCATAATTCATCCATATTGTACCACTACTATCACAATACTTTTTTATGTTATAAATTTTTTAAATTAATATCTTCGTTAACTGGATTTATTTTGTCAAATATACAATGACAACGGAGAGTGTATTTAATTTTTTTGTAAATAGCTCTAAGTTTAAATGCTGTCCGGAAAATGCATTTTATAGACATCATAAGAATTGTTTCATTTTGTACCTTTTATTCGTTATCTGCTATTCCAAGTAGTCTTTTGTTGAACTCAGCGTATGTTTCAGTGTCATTCTTAGTAAACTACATACATAATATAAGAGATCTGAAGAAGTTATTCCCGACTGAACAATCACAAGAGATTGTTTTAATCTAGGTTTAGACTTTGTAGATTATTTATCCAGTTTTGTTTATTGTTTTAAATTTATATTTAATGTATCTCTAAAAATAGTAAATCTAGTTTGTTTGTAAGTTCATTTAGAATGTAAATTTTTGATTTTCAATAGAACAATTTACCGTAAATATGTTTGGTTTTGAAATAATTGGCGATGTCTTATTAAAGGGCTAAGATATTACATCTGTGGTCAGAGTTAATAGTTTGTTAATTATAATGTGTAAATTATCACAGCGCTCCTTTTTTTACTTGAGTTAACTAAGAAAACGCGCTATTTTACGAGTTATAAAAATGTATCTTTCTAATATTCTAGTACCTAGACGGTTTCAGAGAGCCAACTGTGGGATTTAACATCTTTTTCCGCGTGACCAAAGATATTCCTCGTACGTGGTTGGCAACCAATAAATCTGGGAAGGATATTCCAAATGCACGAAAGTTGTGTTATCTACGTGTCAAGGCGTTAGGAAAAATGAAATCATGTCTTGTGGTATGAGAACTTGCTGAATTAGGTAGTGTCTTTCTCTAACCATACCAATAATAATAATTCAATTATCATTAACTTGCAGTTTAAATTGCCTCGTAACAGCAAAAAATTGAAAAATGTGATTTGTCTGAAGAATCTGATGAATTCTTTTCCAGTTCGACTTGTTCTACAAATCATTAATATAAGCGCTTTGATAATTTAAACTGTTTGATTTTTTTCTCTTTATTCTTCTTTTGTTTACGGTCGTCATTTGCAAGTATAACGACTGAAATATTTGTTACCGACTTTGATGTATTGGGGACCCGTGTGTTACTTAATGTACACTTAAATCGGAAGTTTCTATCGCGATGCTCATCTGTAATGTCTTGAGAAAACAAAGAAGGTTGCGAGTACAAGCTTGAAGGTCTTCACGCAAGGATAATTTTACTCGAGGTCACTGTCTAACTCGATAATCCCCATTTACAAGCACGAAATAAGTAGAATGTAGAAACAGGAGTCAAGGTACATGGGTCTTTCGAATTTCAAATTATTCTCTAAAATAATATGTATTTCTCTCAGATATGTTAAAAAATTGCGTTAAGCATAATCAAAATACATTTATAACAATGAAAATTGCATTCTTTGAAACTGATATCGTTGTTATATCTCTTCTTATGAAGTAGTTCACGTTGCTGATAGAGACCGTGAAGTTTCTCGTTCTCTGAAAAGATGTCGCGTCGAGCACGTGTCCGTCCATATTCAAATCATTTCCCATTCCTAAACCTGGTAAATCATAGACCTATTAGCCTACTTCCTGCTTGGGCAAAATCTCCGAAAAGGTCATTTTAACAAGTCTGGGAAAGGTATTAACAGCAAAAGGCATGGCTTCAGGAAATGAACCTTATGGAGGATGAGGGAGACATTATAAATTCCAACAGCATATCACCAGACATTTTCTTGGACCTTGAAAAGGCATATGATCATGACCAGCATAATAAACGTATTCAAAAAATGATAAATTTTTCTAATGGTTATAGCCTTTATTATTTTTTAATGTATCAACATAGATAAATTATTAGAGAAAATGGAAACATTTAAACACCTATGCGTTACAGTGCTTACAAGGTTCTAATATATAGCCCATAAAATCTTTCGGTCATATACTTAAGGAAAAGGTTCGATTTTGTACATTAATGGGTGACCACACACGAGCAGATATTGCGGCAGATTTACCAAATTTGCCACGATATCTGAAGGTCGTTTACACGTTACGATCGAGATTGTGCAGATTCTCGTATGCGCAATATATTTGTCCTCTGCCAGCGGATTTGTTTACTATCTGTTCTCCAATCCGTCGACTGGTCGGCCGATAAGATCTGCCGATAATATTTTATCGTGTGTGGTCACCCAATCAGCCCTTGAGATGTCTCCCAAAATTTACCGGGGGTATTAATCGCTTCCTTAAAGTGTATTTCGGACTACGTTAAGGTGTCGATACTAACTATCTTAAGCTTAACATTTACATTAAACAGGAATATTTTTCATTCCGTTAAAGAGCCATGGTTTTCATATTAGAAGATAAAAGAATATAGCTGGAAGTTAAATTACATACTTTTCGGATACTTTCAATAGAGTTCTTAATAGAAATACGAACTAAAAGTTTTGTGCAATAATTATGAAAATTTTATAGTGGAATGTGAATTGAGAGAGAATGTTTCTAAAAGGAATTGAATCTTTATAAATTTTTGGAAAACAATTCGCAATGTAAATTTTTGCCGAAGTAATGTAAAGGGATATATTTTCTTTAAAAAAATAATTTTAAGAAACAATTTTATTCTGTCAGTGGCCGAGTTGGGAGATTTTAGAAGAACAAATATAATAAGTATTTGGAACATCTAACAAAACTTAAGCTTTTAAAAAGTACGATTCTCGAGTGAGAGTCACGGTGACAGCTCCTGTAGTAAATAAATTATCAGGGTTATCTTTAAGAAATTTACACGTAATGGAAATGTGTTACCTTTAAATACTATTTATGGTGGTTTAAGAAATAATCTTTGAATATTTATATCTAGGTGTTTATATTCTTCGTAACCTTTGGTCATTATTATTTCAGTCTGGCTTTAGAATTAACAAAGGTCACACACAACTGTTGAATGAAACGTCTGCTTACTTCTAAATTTAAGTAACGTCCAAATTGTATTTTAATTGTTTCTTACATTGGCCGTTAATTATTTGTTTATATAATAAAAATATTATACGTTGCAAGATTTCAAAAAAGGAATCACATTTAATACAATGTAAATTTGTGATTGTCTTAGTATGACTTGGTTAGAATCGACGTTCCCGGAGAATTGCGTCATTGACGCAGGTGGTCCTGCAGGTTTGCGAACCTTGCGAAAGTCTGCTGTTTCCTGTTTTCTATGCTGCGAAATAATTGGCTAATTATCTGGATGGGCGATGATGAATCGAATGCCCGTATATTCAAACTGTCATGTCCCGCACACGGGAAGCAGAATTTGCCCGGTTTCTAATATCCATTATGCTGAAACAAAACATTACGTTATCTCAAACACACTTTTTTGGACACCAGCGACTCTAGCCATTACATCCACCTTCAGCGACTTAACGCAACCGACAAATCGCTACGGCTCAAAACAAAATACCTGACCAAAAAGAATCCCAGCATTCCCCCACTTAAAAAATACAACCAATAATTCACTACCCCTTCCAAAAAGCTTTTACACCAATCACAACCACTCCGTAGCAAAGCAACAAAACCCCTTATAGCCCCTACAACTATCCCCCCCAAACTATTTACCCCTCCCCAAATAAAAACCGCAATAAATAAACTATAACACTAAGCCTCCCAAGGTCATAACCACACACTAACGGCCACCTAAAACATCGGCCGAAAAAATACTAATCACGTATATTAACGCCATCCTTAGAAACACTTTCTATCTATCTATATAGGAACACGCGCCATTATCTCGATACCTAATCAAATAAATCTAAATCCCTCCCCGAAAATTACCGACCAATAAGTCCCCTTCAGTAATGCTAAAACATAACTACTTGCGGAAATTGGTGATCCGGAATCAAAGGCAAGCGGCATGAGGAAAGTGAAGGTTACAGACAGCTGTAAAAATCAGACACGATGGCATGACTGGGATTCCCCTGAGATTTGGCGACATCGGGTGGTGAGGACAGAGTGGTACAAATGGGTATTCCCAGAGAGGGAATATAATTTTTATCGGACAGTATCGGGCCCAGCCTCCGACGGAATTTGAAATAAAAGTGGGGAAAAACCCACGAGAAATGTTTTTTGGGACTTCCAGGACGTGGAATTTAGAATTAAGGACGTCGCATTTATGATTGGGACATTATGATTGAGACATTAAGCTGATTATGATTGAGGTTGAGGATTGAATTTTAATAGGAAGCAATAAGAAATTGGAGACTGTCCTGGCCGTGGACATTTAAACAACAGGAGGAAGGCGTGATCCAGTCCGGTCCCCCAAAGTGCTTAAGTTTGTTCAACGCGGAATCCAGATGCGTCCAGCGACAAGTTCCAGGCAAGCTGAGACCACACGGTAAATACCACTACTGGAAACCTTTTGCCGATTTTCTAGTACTGTGAATTCCGAGTAGGACTTGTGTTAGTGATTCTGCTTTAATGGGAAGGTCCGTTTAAACAACCGTTAGCGTAGAGTCCGTGTATTTAGTTTATAAAATACTAAGCGTGAATAAATAATATATATTAATAATCTTAAAAAGCTGGCTTATAACTTCAAACTGAGAAATTTGTAGTACATTGTAAATAGATAAATAAGTTATAGAGTAAATGGATTTTTCATTATTATATTATCATAATTAAAACTGCTGGAGAGTCGATACGCTGACCACGTGTCACTCCAAATTCGTATTGTGTCATGCAAGATGACAGTCCGCAGTCGACCTGGTAGACCCACGTCCTCAATAGGCTGTAGAGCCCAAGAAGGAATGTTAAATAAAATTGTTTTCTGACATATTTTTCCGTATTTTTATTTATTTATTTGTTACAAAAAATATTTATTTTCCTTCTAATCAATCAGCTCTCAGTCTTAATTCCCGTTGCACAATACGGGTTTCGCCTAAAACAGTCCCGTGTACATCAAATATACTCCACTTCCAACTTCATAAACAATTCCTACGAACAACGCAAATCCTGCATTATCACATTTTTAGACATTGAAAATGCTTTTGCAAAATCCATAATCCTTCCCTTCTATTCTAAATCAAAGACTACTCAAACGAAACCCACTACAGAATAAATCGCAACTACGTCAACAGAACCTTCTCCGTCCAAATAAATAAACAACTGTTACATTCCCACCCAATCGCCGTGGGCGTCCCTCAAGGAAGCATCATTACCACATCATTTTCTCCAACGATTACCCACAACACCTCGACACCAGTACAATATTTTTCCCAGACGACACTGCTATTTCCTACGAAACCTCCTCTCTCACGTTCAATCAGCGCTCACCAAACCGACGAATCAGCATCAACTCCACGAAATAAGTAGGTGTCCCATTAACATTAACTAAAAACCATCTTCCCCACGTTCCCATCTCGCAAATAACTAGAAAAACAGAAATCACGTATCTAGGAATCCTCTCTGATTCAAAACTCTCAAATAAACACATTAATCTCCCCCTCTCCAAAATTAAACTTAAAATTCACAACTCCCTATACGCTCCTAAACAAAAAGAAACACCCTTCCCCTCCTCCATCAGCACAAAATACCTCCCACCAGACCCTATATGGGAAGTAACAGCCGAAACTCATTGATCCAAAATACAAACAAAACGAAACATAATCCTTCGCACCATTATAAACTCTTTCTGGTAACTCAGAAATTCTGTCATTCATCATGACATCAAACGTCACAAAGTCAACTCTTTAATCACCAAATGCATAACCTCCCTAATTAAAGCGCCCTTAACTATTCCTCTCAACCAACTATTTAACAACTCCATTCCAATCCCCATCCCTCACCATAAATTCATGTTCAAACTAAAAAATAAACACATTGAAGGTTTCAGAATGTGAAGAAGATTTGTTGTGCTTTGGTTAAGATTGTTGCCACCACTAGAGCAACTTGGTAAAATTATGAAAATATTGTCAACTGAAGGAGCTTATTCCACATGTCTCAATTTAATTGACGTCAATATTATTGAATACCCCTCAATGAATATATTGATAGAAATGCGATATTGGCATGTGAGGTCTCCGTAATTCTTTTTGAATCAATATATTGCGCGATCCTTCAATATGATATACACACGTTCACTATTATTGTGTAATATATTGACGATCTAGGAGCCGCTTTAATGAATATTGTCTGCTCTCCGTGTTTGAATGTAAATATAGGAGGAAGAAATCATTGGCAAGATTCGGTTAAAAAGAAACTAGTACAATTTTATAAACGCAACAAATAAGATAACTGTTTTTTTTTAAAAAAAAAAGCAATTGTGTGGTGTTTCAATTATCCTGAATCTTTACTTCAAAACATTTGTTAATGTTACACCCCTGGTCTAAGGGAATGTAATAAGTTTATTTGAATATACCTTTCACTGTCGCGTTATCAGTGCGTCAGGAGCGCTCTTAGTTTCAGCCTCGAAAGAAAGTCGGTCGTCAGACCCCCATATAGCAGTTCACCATATCTGCGTCTGTTTACCTTTCATTTCAAAGGACCCACGACTGCCTTGCCGTTCACCTCGCTCCATGATGTTCATCCTCAGGTTAGAACTCAATAAATAACAGTAATGATGATAGTGGTTGATCACATGTTGTAAGAAATACAGAAAACACGCGTCTTTCTTCTTTGGATTATCTGCTACGTTACTAGGGAAGATTTGTTGATGCTAATTTTTTTCAATGTTTATTCTGATATTGATTATATGTTCGCCGTGTTTAATAATTATCATCCTAATTTATAGTTTACTTGCGAACTTGAAGTTGGTCGTCTTCTTGACGCCGACAATCCTGGCCCCTAAGTACCAATTGGATGCCGACATTTTCTGGACCAATGATTTTAATCTAATTATATACACCGTTAGTTTACAGACAAATTTTAATATGAGAAACCATTTCTCAGTTTTTTAAAAATAAATATAGTTGGTCGTTTCGTCTTTATCTTACATCGTTTAAACGTAGACTACAATTAAAAGAAAAGGCCTCAAAACGCATTTAAATACAGAAAATAACCAAAGTTAGTTTAAAACCAATTTCAAATGGTTGAGTTTTAATAAATAACAGTTCAGAAATTATTCGTTTTTAATGTCTAATGTTGTAGCGTTTTCAAAATTGTTATTAAAATTAAAATAATGCTACGTAATAAGGTTGCGTTTATTGGCTGAGAGTTTTAAATTAATTTTTCTTAATATTTGTACACAATGTTCGTTTGTTTTGGCCGATGTAACGAAGGTCACAATTAAAACAATTTTATATGCAAAATTGGCAGTAGAAAAAATATTGGTACGATCGTTCTGTCCTTTAATCAATCTAGAAAAAGAATGTTTGGGCCTATAAATAAGTTTATTAGTGAAAAAAGTATGCCAATATTGTAAAATAAATAAATAATGGTTTGTATTACTCTTTTATGATTTTATTCTGGTTGGATCTGAAATTAATCTTGAATAATCTGATGTTCATATATTTAAATGTAAATTTAAGAATATATTGGTATTTAACATATTAAAGTTTTTGAAAATTATCATATGTGCTTTAATATTTTTGACCGTCCTATTTTACTGTCTTAGAATTTAAAGTTATTGTTCACTAAATTATTGAAAACAGTCGTGAATGATTACAAGGTTCACACGACTTTAAATAAATAAATGAAATATTGAAAAATCATATCCTCTCCCTTCATCAGTATAACTATCTATAAGCAATTGAAGACATTTAAGACTAACAAATTGAAAATTGCCAAACACAACAGAACCATCGGTCTCCTGATTTATCGAAATTTACCTTCTAAACTCGTCCAATTATTTAAACATTTCAATATAAGCATTATATATAAATCCCTCAATTCCTTGACTTGTTATACAAAGAACTACAAAGGCCTCCTAATTACTGATGATGTGAATTTTGTGGTCTACCCAATTCCTTGTTTGGATTATTTACATTGGTCAAACAAAAAGTGTCTTTAAGAATTACAATCATGGAACACAGAATCATTTTCAGACTCTCTACTGAAAAACATTCCGTTATTAATAAAAATATAATCCGTAATTGTCACATCTGTTCTCGGGCCAATACAAAAATATTAGCTATAGAACAGGTAACAAACAAAATTTACTTCTGAAATGGTTATCTATTTTTAACGTCTACTTGACTCATTTACTGTTATTTGTATTCTACACTTGCGCAAATTGTGTTAGTTTGTTATACTGGAGTTCGGCGATTGTAGAAAAATAGTCTTACAATTTAAAGAACGAAGGCTTTCCCGGTGAAGAATATGTAGAAACGTTTCTCGGGTTTCCAACCGGGTAGTCTCAGTAAACAGCGACGTTTCGACAGTCTTACAATTAATTAATGTATTTTTGTCAGCATTTGGTCAATATGTAATAATAGTAATACATCACTTAACTGCTGTTTTTCAAAATTAACAAGCAATTCACAGGCAAACAATGTTTTCATGATGTTCATTCAACATTTCGTTCTCACATTATTATATTTTTGGGCCTCTATTTTTGTCATACGCTCTTCGGGAACCGATAGGGACACGTCGGATACGATTTTAGCTTCGTCAAAGAAATTACGGTACAGAGAGCATACTTGAGCCCAAAGTAGGTAGTTAATGTTACTTCTATAAATTATCCTGTTTTATGAATTGAAACTTAATATCATCATCAAAATAAATATCAAGTATAAACCTAGCAGTGTTAATTAAAATTTAAAATTACAAATGATATTTATTGTCGTTATGTGGGTGCGAAACGTGGACCGTAAGAGTTTCAGAAGGAAAGGAATAGAAGCTTTCGAAATGCGGCGCTGTAGGAGAATGCTGAAAATCAGATGGGTGGATAGAGTTCCTCGCCAGGAAGTATTAAGCAGAAGAGGAGAAGAGAGAACAATTTGGAGGTCTTTGACCAAGAGAAGGGATAGATTAGTAGGTCACGTTTTGAGACATGAGGGTCTTGTACAATTAGCATTAGAGGGAGGTGTGTAGGGTAAGGCCACGGATGGATACGCTAAGCAGATTATGGAGGATGTGGTAGTTATGCAGAAATGAAAAGGCTTGCACAAAATAGGTTAGCATGGAAGGTAGCATCGGACTAGTCTTAGGAGTGATTACCATAACAACAACATAGAGAAAATTTGATATCCTGAAGAAATTTACCTGATGAATCTGAAATGTGAGGAAAAAAAATGTGTTTGCGCAAACTAAAAGCTTGGTTTGTTTGTGAATTGGTCCAGAGGTCGCCAAGCGTTTTTGACCATCAAGTTATTTTGTTAATTTACTAACACAGATAGTTATGAACTACTTATGTACACTTAGTACTGTGCCCTCATTGGGAACTGACCAAAATCGATGTTTCGTCTTATAAACAGGTCCTTCCAGAAGATTCTCATGTATTTTCTCGTACTACCTAATATCTTGTTCGGTCATTTCATCTTCTAATAAATGTCATGGCCATTATTTGTAAAGAAAAGGGGAAGGAGTAAACCATACTTTTCATGAAGAATATAAAGCCATGAAAATATTCTTTCAAAGAGATTATCAATTGTTTTTGGCGAGCGCGGTTGATGTTGATGCGCTTCCCTCGGGACCCGAGGATTAAACCTCGGACAAATCCATGTGATTCGCTTCGTAAACTTACGTTTCCAAACAGTCATTATAGCCTACATGTCTGTCGAAGCGGGAAGTCTTATTGGCATAATTATAATATTTTCAGATTTTTATCAAGTTTGATGCTGTGCGCTTCATGCAGTGGAGTGGTAAACAGACGAGACTGCGCCCTGAATTTGCCTCTGACTTCTGCGACACCGTAAGTACATAAATTCTCAATACAAATTTCAGTTCCAATGTCTTTGCATTGACTTTGATATATATTGTTTCGTTATTACTGTAAAGCGGGTGTGGTTTGATTTATTATTACTGTTCATAATTTTTTAAGTTTCTTTTAAGTCGGAATTTAACATGAAACGTGGGTTAGTTAAAATATTGAATTTATTTAACATTTAAGATTCCAAACGAAATTTATTGTAGATATAACTCTCTAGAATATGACTAAATAATTTTAAAACCTCAAAGTTACTTTTAAAATTTACTTTTACCTTGTAAACGAGAAAACTAAATAAATACGTAGGACAAAGTTCTCTAATAGAGCGTTAAGTTAACAACCACATTGCAGGGCACATTTTTGGTCGGCGTTAATACATATTCTTTGTTTGAAATTTGCAGCTAGCCGTTTGCTAGCAACGCAACCTTGCTCTTGGTAAAATCTATACCTCGAGTTCACGCTATTTATGATTATTGCAATGTGCTCCGACTAGTAAACTTCAACAGTATTGTTCCACCAAGGAAAATCAACCACAACTGCGTCAGAACTATTGAACTGCATCAGAACTCCTTAATAACTCACTTCTCTATGGCTAAGGTTAAAAACTCTACAACTCCAAAACAAATTGTGCCTTTTCTTCCTCGCTCCTGCTCGGAAGTAACTTCTGACCAACCCAGGTTGCCGTTTTTATTCACCAATCATATCGCATTATGCCCTTCCCCCGTTCAAGAATAGTCTCTTCGGGGGATAAGTTGCTTCAACGAATATTTCCGTCGCAAATATATATATATATATATATATATATATATATATATATGAATGAACAATATTACTAAACAATGATTGTTTGTCAATATAATGTTTGATATACATTTTTTTAATCGGGTATTAGCTGACCTTTTAGTTTGCCCTTCATAGGAGGATTAAACCATCAGAGACGTTTTTTAATACACAATGTTTGTTATATGTGTCAAAAGAGGTTCTTGACTTCTCTATCACAAAATAAGTGTATATTTGTATATATTAATATCCTTCAAATATTTTAGAAAAATGTTTTACGTTTTACAACGTACTTTATAAGATTAAAATTGTAAAATTATCATCAGAGGGAAGTGTGTGGGGTAAGAACAGAAGAGAGAGAGAGAGTTGCATCAGACCAGTCTTACGACTGAGTACCACAACAACAACTCTTTGATGACCAATTGGAATTGTCATAACTGTCAGTAATCCATTAATTGATTCAGCCATAAATTCCGCATGTCAACTTCCGAATACTTGGGTGCATATATTTTCTCGGATGATTATTGTTTTTTAAAATGTTCTTTTACTATAATCATGATAAATACTATAACCATCGAAATTGTACTTTTATTCATACGTTGAAACTTAAGTATTCTAACTTATGGGGAAACAAGAAGCAGAATTTAATTTTTAATTTTACAACTAGACTGCAATCACGAGCTTCATAATGAAGTAATTAACCTCAACCTTGTATAATGGCTTTTACTGCCTTAGTGGCCTTGCAATCCTGCATCAGCCATGCTGGTCGTATAAATATCCGATTATGTGAGTTACGGTACAACTTCCCTTCCAGGAAAAACCCGGACGGCACTCTTGGGCACAGTATATACAGAAAGCCCACAAGCGTGCGGTTTTCACCAACCCGCACAAAAGGAAACAGTAATTTCCACGGCTGAAATTGAGCACTCAAAGAGTGCGAACAAACGGCTATTCCAACCAGCAGATTGGCCACGCGCTTAAGAGGCATAGAGTCTGTGATGCCAAAGAAAAAGCCGACACTGTAAGAAGCCTAACCTGCCATTCTCGGGACAAGCCACCGGCCAGATTAGTAGACTGTTAAAGAAACACAATATTAGAACAGTTATTTGTCCGCAGACGAAGGTTCGGAATATGTTACGCCCGGTCAAAGACGACATTGATCTCAGGATACCGGGGGTCTACCAAATCCCCTGTTCCTGTGGTTTGAAATACATTGGCCAAACCCACCAGGCTGTGGTAACAAGCACTACCCACGATGGTTTAATCATAAGAGACACCGGTTACCATCTCAGCAGAACTGACCGTACTACGGAGGTCCCGAGCTGGACAACGGACACGAATGTGCGGTGCGGTCGTCGGAAGCAAGGCTGGTGGTCGCAACGATACGAAGAGTGAACGGAGAGGAGACACCGCGGTTGGCCCACCCCTACAACCTACCAATCTCAACACTTGTGACCTCTGATATGGACCACACCTGACTTAAACACCACTTCACCTGAAGAAGATGGCGGGGACAGCCATCGAAACGTTATGGAAAAATAACGTCGATACCAAGAAAACAATCCATCAACTTCTTCTTCCTATAGCATTCTAGCCCGCATTCGGGCCTTTGCCTATCAGGACGACTGAAGACTGTCATCTTACATGACACATTCCGAATATGGAGTGATACGTGGTCAGCGTATCGACTCTCATCCATCTTAACCCCAGTCTCCGTGACCATGACAACAGAAACATCCAAGCCCATGCCAGGATTCGAACCCGGGACCTCTGGGTGGTGATGCAGCAACGCAAGCCAGTAGACTACAGGAGGTCGGCTCATCCAGCAACTACAGTGGGTAAAACCAACGTTCTCTGTGGGCCTATCGGTTACCCGTCAATAATACCGCATCACACTTTCCAACGATGCTCACGGTCGATGTGCTGAGTCCAGTGAGCATTTACCCTTAACCAATAATGAAAACTGTCGATTTAACGACCCAGTACTGTGAAACGTTACCTCATCACTGAAGAAAACATACTGAAAAAAATGGATCTTCATTCAGTCAACACGATTTTGCCTGTCCTTGAGTCAACGTTATGTGATACGGGTGGTAGTGCCCAGGTCTCAAAATTCTCTGTACTTTTCTCCGTGGTACTCCTAAATCCCGTTCAATTTCTCTCAATCTGATGTGAGTATTCATGTGTATCATAGTCAATATGGCTAAAACCAGTGGATCATTAGGATTAATACGTTCTTTTTGTGGTCTTTATCGCCAAATTCTCCCTCTTCTACGACCCCATTAAATGTTGCGAAAAACTGAAGATAAAGGATGACGTAGGCGATTAGGGTACAGCAGCGGCTTGATATGCTCTTGTAAAACAAGTTAAATATTGTTATTTTCATTGGTTAAATATGTCGTGTCGCGATACTAACTCAGCTCTAGTTGAATTGGCACTGATTAGAATATGTTTATTTATTTTTGAACACCAAGGCGCCCTAAAGATGTTTGAATTGAGTTGTCCCATGAAAGTCAACGGTAGATACATTGAACATTTCCTGTAAACGCTGATGAACTTCCACACATATTTTTTCTTTTTTAGCGCAAGGGATGCGAAACAGGTTTCACCTCCACGTTGTGCACCTTGGGTCACGCTAAAATGTCTGAATCTTCAATTTGACCACAGGACTCGTTTTTGTGGCTTTTTTAGGTAAATTAGTGCGAATGACTTGAATAGTGAGGTATCTACAAATAACTCATCAAGACAAAAAAGTTTTATAGGGATGAAAAAAGCTGTTGTCATTAAAAGAACTTTGTGCTTGCTGCTTGCAAGCCTGAGTTTAAGAGCTCAAAATAATGCATTCAATGAATGTCCCCCTCGAAACACTACTACTCGTGTATTGCACTTTTTTTCGTTACCTGCCACCCTTCAGAGAAATTTGTCTGTACTGTTTCAGTAGGGACACCCTGTATATAAACTTTCTTTGGCTGTAGGTCTTATTCGTTTTGCACAGTATTAAATTAAAAACGTTTACCGATTAAAGCAATAGATTGTTCGTTAAATTTCAACTGCATTGTTAAGTGCGTGCACCGATCGTGGAGAATATGTAGCTATTAATGATTCTTTATAATTCCAGAAGCAGTTGTATTACATTCTCCGACGTGAACAACGCTTTCGAGAAAGCTCGTAGGCTGACTGGACTGCGTCAGACTCCAAGGGAAGTGACACCATTTTCATTGGACCTCGTGGGCTCCACCATACAGGAAACTACCAGAATCATCGCGGACAAGTAAGATATTTCTTCATGATGCTAAGAATTTCCAATAAAGCTAAATTACGAATGAAGACTCGGATTACGTACTGACAGCTCCACGAGTCCCACAAGAATTTCATAAAAATTACATATTTAGCCACATGATCGAGAAATTTTGGATTTAAACAAATGTATATTGAGAAAGTGTATGAGAATATCTCGAAAAGAGTTCCATTCAGATTAACAGACATTGTGAAAACTACCTGTAAAAATTACATTACTTTTTAGGTTCAGGTTATCCCGCACCGAGGTTCTGGAGCTGACGCGGTTGGACACACTAAAGACTAACATAGGGGACGTGTGTCCCCGACACCTGCGATCCGACGTCCCACAACCTTGCCGCATCTCCAGATACAGACGTTTCGACGGAGTCTGCAACAACCTCAACTACCCCGAGTGGGGATCAACGAGGCACCCCTTCAACCGCCTGCTACCGCCGGATTACGCCGATGGTTGGTACATTTCCTACAGTCTTCTTATTACTTGCAGCACATCTTAATATCATTGCAGCAGAGGCCAGATTATTATGACCACCCCCTCAACACAATTTAACTCACCTTTTGGGCTTAATACTGCTTGAATTCTTCTGGATATGGATTCTATGAGATATTGGTAAGTGGTAGGTAGGAAATGAGACCATATCTGATTAAGTATACTTTCCAATTCATTAATATTTGATGGTACTGGATCTAGCTGCTTGATGGCCCGTTCGATCTCATTGCAGGCCAACCAAGTATCTGACGACAGTGTCTGTTTTATGACAAGGAGCATTGTACATCTGGAAGTATCCATCCCAGGAAGACTACACCATTAACAAAACGCCATGTACTTCATCTGCGATAATACTTAAATACCCCTGGGTATTCATCCGTTGTTTCACAGGAATCATATAACAATTACAATACAACATCCCCAAGCCACATAATTACCGCCACAAGATCGACTTTTTGTGGCTGTGCCGTTTGGGTCCAGGGTTTCGTGTTGTTTTATCCATATTAGAACCCTGCTATGTGCATTTGAAATCGGGATCCATCACGCCACGAGACCCCTTTCCACTCATCTACTGTAAAATCCTTGTGCTCCTTGCGAACTTGTTCAAGGTAGACGTTTCATCTCTATTTTGAGCCTCCTTCAGGCTTACTACAAACATGATATTACAATAAATTAATTCTGAGTTTTATGTTACAATTTTGATTATATATTTTAAAAAAATGGTTAAATACTTACAAATTTAGCAAAACATTGTAT
Organism: Eucriotettix oculatus; assembly: GCA_034510155.1. Classification (NCBI taxonomy): domain Eukaryota; kingdom Metazoa; phylum Arthropoda; class Insecta; order Orthoptera; family Tetrigidae; genus Eucriotettix; species Eucriotettix oculatus. The sequence goes on along the minus strand of CM067379.1, from coordinate 65,017,647 downwards.
TTACTCCTTGACTCAGTCGAAAAGATTATTGAATCTACATGTGAAGAATTTAGTTCCACGCTGGACCTTCTTCAGCGACGGTTACAGCCGAAATGATGTGTAACAATGAGTGCTTTCGGCAGTTAAATTTTAACTATGGAGAAGAATATTAAAGCGTTAAACTACTACAACAAAAGAGTATCGTAAATTTTGTTCAAATTATTCGTGTCATTTTTAACATTGATTGCATGAAGGTTACACCTGATATACATTTCACTCATAATTCTCCAGAAGTAATTATTTTCTTCGTCTAAAATTTCCACATCTTGCCAATCAAAATTGTGATTATTAGCATGTATGTGTTTGGACACAACTGTGTAATTGTGATGTTGTTTTTATGTTCCTTAATGTGAATTTTTAAAGCTCTTTTAGTTTGTCCGACATACAATGCATTACAATCTAAACAATTAATTTTGTAGATAACATTGTCTTTCCAGAAAGTTAATTTTGTCTTTAATATTTTGAACGAAATTTAAATTATTTATTGATTTAAAAACAACATATACGCTATAATTATGAAACAAGTCAATTAGTTTATATTGTATGTTAGTATGAGGTAAAATAATGAAGTTCGTTTTCTGTCATTAATCTTTTTAACTAATACATTATTGTCGGAATACCTGATTTTATTCAATCCAATTTTGACATGTTTGTAAATGAAATTGATTGGGTATGAATTTAATAAAATTATATCGGTAACTTTATTTAGATTTTCCTTGTGGTATTTGTGGTGTGGCCAATTTTTCAATTACTTTAATTTTTATTCACTTGTTTTACATTAAGGTAAATTTTTTTGGTAGTATTCTTCTCTTATTATATCTATAATTTTTACTGAAGCAAAGGTAATATGTTTCCTGTGGCAGGTGTGAGCGCCCCACGAGCCAGTCGCACGGGGTTCCCTCTGCCGAACCCACGACGCCTGTCAGCGCTGGTCCACGCTACCAGGGACGTCCGACCTACGTCCGGCGTCACGCTGCTCTTCGTCGCTTGGGGGCAGCTCATCGACCACGACCTCACGCAGACGGCAGAGACCAAAGGCGAGTAGTACACCTTCCTTCATTTCAACAGAAAATCTGTCTCTGAGAGTGCGCCACGTGGCCGTCGTATTTGCGAGGAAACACCTAGTGTAAAATACCCTTGTTTCGAATTCGATTTATATGCATGGTATATAATCATTAATCAATATTTCATAGTAAAATAGCGACGTTTCATGTCCATTTTAAGACTTCCTCTGGCTTAAAATTTTCAGCCGAAAATATTATTAAATTTACATGTGAAGAATTTGGTGTCTTACATGGACCATCTCCAGCGACGGTTACGCCCAAAATGATGTAGTAACAATATTTTAAATGTATGTTACTACCGGGTTCAGCCCATTGTAACGAAATAAATCAATCTACTTATCAAATAAGATCATCTGTAGGTTTTTTAAATATGCATTCCTTTTACTGATAATGAGGAGGAATTTTAATTCTCGTTATGTGTTGTCGCGCAGTAGAACCCTGCCCAATTTTTATTCTTATTTATGGAATTTTAAATTATATAAAAATTTTAGTAATAACATGTCGCTGGTCAGGTAAAAGGTTTTTTTTCCCAGCGCCGTCTGTCTGCTTATAACGGTAGGCTTGTTTTTGGCTGAGAGAGCGTTCATCTTTCGGGATTTCCTAGGGACACATAACTGTATCATCAAAACAAAAAAATCTCCCGCACTTGACGGAGAACTAACGATGATTGGCAGACAATCGTCACGTGATATAGTTTTATCCCTTGGAGGGGAAATATACGGAGGTGACCTGCGAAGATGAAGGGTGGAAAAATGGGCAGTACAATGTAATAATTGACAGGTAGAGGAGAGTATGAAGCGTGGATTGATCATTGGAGGAAGCAGTAGACGTATAGTAATGGTAAACCGTCGGCCAAGTCGAGGAAGCAGCAGCATAGTGTGAGACATTCGAGATAGCAGAGAAGGATTAAAGTGTTATTATCCCAGGAAAACAGCGAAAGAACAGGGAGGAAAAGGCTCGAGTTTTGCTCAATTTAGCAGCAGCTCGAGGATCTACCAGAACAACGAGAGAAGGAAGTCCAGTCGCCCGTTAATCTGCACCAAGACGCAAGGCAAACAAAACAAGTTCGTTCAGTGAACGGAAACTGCTGAACGTGGTTACCCAACTAATAATATAACCCTGAGAACTTTAAAATCGTACCCTTTAATTATTTATTTGGTACCTGTAATCTTCGCGCATGATCCCATTTAAAATTATTGTGTTTCTTTAAATAAATGTCTATATTAAATCTAAAACGTAAATTCATTAAATAATTAATAATAATAATACCCCCTATCATTTACAGTGTCAAGAAACAGGAAGACTCTGTACTTTCTTTTCGTTTAGAATAATGTCATTTGACAGGTCCCACGCAGTCCACAGACCTTTCTTTTTATCTTGGACCTTTTTATGAAGAATTCGTTACGGTGGTGGTTTCCCGTTGCCTTCGGCTGATTTGTTGATGTAATGCAGTGCTCGTCTTGTTGCGAACGTGGCAGTTGAATATCCTCAATTGATTAGGTGATGATGCTGAAAGTTCGATTGACACATGGAAACTTCGACGGAATTCTGTGATTGGGGACACAATGACTCTGATCACAGCACCATGCCTTACACGCTTGCAACAATGTAATCAGGGATTGCGTTTGGTTTTCCACTCTCGTCCGCTAAACACGAAGAGAATTTACTAACGTTGCAGGTGGTTTTGGTGATGATTCTGAAAGTAATGTAAAGCTGTTGCGAAATGCGAGGTAATGACGCTGATCACTACGCCGTAGCACATAGAATTAATTGTTCGGGCGGTCTTGCACCCTGGTCCGCCGATGACGAAGAGTCTGGTAGGCCCTGCTTAAATTCTAGGCATCTCGTCTACAAGATTTCCAAAAGCTAAACCCCTCCTAGCGCCTATCATTTCTTACACCCAGTTTGGTTTCTACGCCCGCCTGCAGTCTTCATTTAAAGTTTCTCCGGCTAAGACAACAACGATAAGAGTGCATACTGAAACACCTGTTCCGATTCTTGCTGATGTGTAGTAGAGGAAAGTTCATCCATTCTTCAACAGGCGCTGATGTTATTGTGAGGGTTTTATCACCTATAAGATGAGAAGTGATATAGTGAACATCTTTTGTATAACATTGATGACGATCCCTTGACATTCAGTCTTATAATGAAGTCTCTGAGCGCCCGTGCGGCTTGTGGGACTAAAGGTTCATTATTCTCGAACAATTTAGATTACTTTCTATTGAGAATAGAATTCGTTGTGTACAAAATTACTGAGTAAGTATTTTAATTCTTCTAGCACTCAAGGGTCCGTTAACAGCATCGTCAAAAAGTTAACATTTATCACGTTTTAATTTAATTATTATGTTGACCTAACATAGTGTAGTGAAAATATTTTAGCAAAGTAGTCAGTCGCTCACTATTCCAATAATTAGTATAATAATGTAAGATATGTGTGTATGTAGACCAGCTTAGACGCACGGACCTGGACTGCTGCGGCGCCGACTCTAGTCACCCCAACTGCCTGCCGCTGACATTGCCCGCGGAGGATCCCTTCTACCGTCGCCATGGACAGAAGTGCATGAGCGTCGCTCGTTCCCTCGCCGCCGTGCGACAGAACTGCCACCTCGGTGAGCATACATTCATAAACTACTTCCATCACCACAAATATCAAAAACTTTAATGGATATACAAACTAAACAAAATATGCGAACCAAGATTAATCACGACACAAAAAATCACAATAGTGGAGGGGCAATCGTCAGGATTTAGTCGGGTGGTTGCTGCCCGACTCAAAATAAAATTGGAAAATAAGGTAGCTGTATAGTTTTTAAGAAGTGGGTGTAATTTTTATGTGATAATTTGATATACTGTGCGTTGTCTGGACCTATGACACATTGTATCCTCGCTAACCAGGCCTCGGTTTACGTTTGAGCGCCTTTTCTCACTCTGCCTTCGTACGGACGAGCGGTTACCCGTGTACGTTGTCCTCGCCCAAGTCAAATAGAAACTTGTCTCCAGCCACTGGAATCAGGATGATTCTTCAACCTCCGTAATAAACACCATCTCCAAAATACTCTGTTATATTGCTCTCGGGAAAGTGACTGTGGTACTGGTAACAATGGACTATCCAAAAGTTGAAGAAATTAGTCTGAACACAGAATTGCGTGGGACCCTTACACATCGATGTCCAGTGGATAAGTCTGCTGCTCGGGAGTTTCCAGAAACTCGCCTATTACCTTTCCACAAAGACATCGAGCCAATAAGAATGGTACCTCACAGCAACACAAACGTGATCTGTCGCCCACCCAAACAATTGAAATAATACTGTCCCGTTTGACTATGAGTCTTAATATTTACGGTTGGAACATTAATTAAAATACGTGTAAGTAATAATAGAAAAGTAAAATGAATTCAAAAGTAAATAATGCAATATTTGCTCATTACGACTAGACTCCACTGAATTTACTAGAGTATTGATGAGTTGTGAAGTAAAGTACGTTACTTAAAATCAGTTGGTTGTAAATTATATACGTTCTCTCCCCCCTCGCGCATACTCTTGTAGGGCGCTCTGGGAAACGGGATACAGATATCAGTAGCTGGAACGCCTGAGGTTTTGTCGTCAAGGACAACTATCTCCTATGTGTTGATAATGGCGCAGCTAGTCTGTTGCGTTGACGACTAGCGTTCCAAGGTGAAAACTTTCCCACATTTATTATTAACTCGTCCGCTCTAACTTTTAGTCAGCTGACCCTTTTCTAAATTTGCACTGTGTTTACTAAATAATTGAAACTTCATTTATTGTATGAGTGGTTCCCAAATCAACGGAAAGTCTGTGTCGTCTCTATACGTTATCTTAAGTGTTTGAGAAAATCCTTTTCTCCAAAACATTGTCGCAAAGCGAAATATATACGCTGCACAATTCTCATTTAGAACGAGAATAAATATTTTACTTCCATAAAATACGAGTGTTACATTACCGTTGCTCTGAATGTGGGAAGAAAAGTCGATGCTTTTTCTCGCTGAGTAGAAAATTCGTATTATACATTTCTAAAAGTTAGATTATGTTTTATGAACTTTCTCTTTAATTAGGACTTGTGTAATGCTAAACGTATCTTGGATTTTTGAAGCGTACTGTAATGAGAACCATAGCATAAACAGAATCAATGAAATACCCAATATAGTGAAGGTCTACAATCGTGACATTTTGCACTTTCACATGTTATCACTTCAACTCTCGTCTGCGATTAACCATGGCACCGTCACACCAATCTTGACTAATGAATTCACTTCACACCGTTCTTTGCTTTGTAACACATGCCTTCTTCACGTATTTCGGCATCTGCTGGTCCTAAAATAACATTCTCCCCCGCGTCACCAGTTGCCAACCTCCACACTTCACTTCGCTTAAGCTTTCTTGGGGGTATAGCTATGCCACGTCACAGTACTGAAACATTAACAAAATCAATGTGTATTCGTACCTTGGTTCTACGTTTATGAGCTTACAAAGAATAGTCTGCACGTTCCCATGCGGCCACTCGAACTCTCCTCGGCGATTACCACGTAGATTATTTCATATCATGGAATATTAACTTCAGTTGTCATTACAGGTAGAAAGGTATCTGATGACATCAAGAATTTCGTCTTCAGTTCAAAACTTTTCTTTTCTTTTCATTTTTTAAGGGATGTTATACGTATTGAAATCCCTCCGTTGTCCCCAATTTATTCGCAGCCATTTTGTGCGGAAATCGAACATATTGAGGATCTTTATGTTACTACCATATAAAATGCGGCTGAGATGTTGCTAGTAGTAGGTGTGCAGGAACCTGCATTTTCCAGAGGATTAGCACAGTCTGTACTCACGCCTCATTATTTGCCTAGTGGACTTCTGTAACGTAAAATTCGATTTATTTTATCTCATATTTTGTTAAATATTTAATATATATATATATCAATTCTACAAAATTTTACCATGGAAATTACACCATTTATTGAATTTTAGCTATGTTTTGCTCAAACATATTGAATGTGATATTAGTCATGGGCGTGACGTATAAGGCCATCGACCTCATCCATCTTGCACAAATAAATAAAACTGAGACTACTGGAGTTGTCAGGTAAGACTACGTCATTGAAGGTGTGATAGATAATAGAACAGATCAATAAACAATCAATTACACGTGTAAAGGGTAATAGGGGGGTTATTATTTAAACTTATTTAAGAAATTATTTATATTAAAATAATTCCTACAGTGGGGCCTGCGCACAATTTACAATTGTATATATTTGTTAAAAGGGATGATTGATTATTTAAATTTCAAAGGGTTTTTCAGGGTTAATTACTGGGGGGGGGGGGAGCAACGTGCAGCAGAGATTTCACGTTCGTGACGAACCTGTTTCATCTTCCGGAGTTGTCTACTGCGCATCGTGTTGAGACACGAACGTGGGTTTTTTAGACATACAATTTTCGAAACAGGAATACCTTCATAGAGAAACCATCAGGAGCTTCGTTAATGAGTAATTATCCTTAAAAATGCGTGATGTGGGTTTGTCTAAAACATATTTTATTAATGGTACTTGGATCACTGGAAAGGAAAGAAAAGGGTTGGAGAGATGACTCGACTTCTCCGAAAAACCTAAAATGTCTCATACTTTACCAAAGACAGGATGTTGCAGTGGTTTTATCAAACCGTCTGAGTTGGTATTTCCATAGAAAGAGAAGTGAGATTTCCACGAAGACGTGAACAGAACAGTGTGGTTCTTCATCACGGTGCCACAATAATGATGGACAACGCAACTTAAGCGACTAAACCTGACATGAGAGCTTTTTATCCGACGTTGACCATTTCGTTAAATTATTGACAGGGGAAACAGGGAAAGTTTTCCAACTATTTACTATTTTATTTTGTATTTAAACTATCTTGAGGTAAACAGAATATCACTGTATTTCCTTACCTACTTTATATACAAAGTAGCAGAATTATTTGTCAGCAAATGTTTGATCATGTTAAGTCTGAAAACGTGTTCTGTGAGCTGGGCAAATTTTCCAACTATACTTTAAATGGTAAAACACAGGTAATAAATCTTTATGGTTACTTAATACGTATTTTTTATTGTAAACTAAAAACATGTAATAATTGTACACAGAGAAAGCAAACAATTTTGAAGAAAAACAAGTTTGAAGTCTGTTAAGGGTTGCTGTTGTGTTCAAGATTTGGTACGGCAGGAGCTGGCATATCAGTAAAGTAGAATGACATAAAATCAGTCACTTAACATTTCAGAATTAAGTGGGAAATCTTTAGAAACCGTCATAATACTGACTGGTGTTAATGCCAGTGAAGCAGCTCTAGCGGGATATCGTAAATTTTCATAGCTCTTATATTTGTGCACACCCTGGCATCACAAGCCATGTTAATTTGAGGGACCATAACACTGCGATCTAAGGGTTGTAGATTAAGACTGCAGTGAGGAGGGAATGACAACGAAGTAACACCGTTACACTTGAAGTTGTCCAATGCGTCTGTAACAAGACACACATTTTAAAATCATCCATTTCATAAATGGTTATTTGTCCGATTTTATTGTACAATAACTACATTTTTGATACAATAAACGAGCTGATTCAGACTGTAAGCTGTTGGAAAACCTACCCCGTCGTTGTATTTCAACGTTGACATTACCTCCACGAGTAACGCTGTACGTTTTTGCGAAACAAACGCATAGTAACATGACGAATGAAACCTATTTTCAGACCAGTTCATGGCATGTTTACATGCGCAGTAGGGAAAGAATCAGGGGAAGGGGAGTATTGTCGTTTGAGGAGGTACTACTCCTCCAAGTGGCCTGGCGAAACACTAGTATCACTGTTAAGGACGTTAATTGTCTTCATACGAACGGGATATTGAGACTGCGACGGCATATTTTTAAGTATAGCTACTTATCTATTACATTTTACGGATGAGTTTCTTGGCGTACAACATATCCTGAGCTGACAGCAATAAATTTCCTAACGCCAATATTTTCAGAATTGCTTTTACACTGCCAACTTAACTAACAAAAAACGGAGTAGAAGTGAGCTATGTCCACCCCCACTACAAGATGGGCGGAGTTGTCCACTGCGCACCATCTTGACACACGACTAGCTGATTTTCTTGAACTGTACATGCAAAGTCAAAACAGTATGTTTAATACTGGTACGTTTATTTTAAATTTCAATAATGACCTGAAAGGTAACTCATCGTTGAAAAAAATGAAGAAATCAGCTCTGCCGACGATGTGACTGCAGCTACGAAACTAAAACTTTCGCAGATGATATGTGCTGCGTTGTTACTTCAGCCAGGCTCACTTCAAAAACGAAAGCGTGTTGGAAAAACTGCCCCTATAAAAAATGTGCCCCGGTCTCCGCTACAGTTTTTCTTGTTATATTGTGTACACTTCGTATTTATAACATATGTTTTAATTTTATTGTCAAATCAAAGAAATCGGAGCTGGATGCAGAGAAGTCCACTAGGCGTGAATGCCCGAATCCTGTGGACAAGGTAGGCGAGTCGGAACATCTCAGCAACATCAGCACTTGCGTGAACCGCATACGCAGGTCGTGTTCAACAGAGTTAACCAACGCGATAGACCCATGATATCCCATAATTACTTGCACTAACCCTCTGGAAAACCCGAAAGACAGTCACGTGCACGGTGAAATAAAAGAACTGTTTTGGCCATTGGAGGTGGAGATGTCAACCTTCATACCCATGTGGAAGCCCTTGAGATGTTCAGTCCGCGTGTCCGGTGCTTAGCTTTCGCGTGCCGTCAAGATTTACTTACAGGTGGATTCTGTAACAGGCCAGGTTGCTAAATTGGGCAATCGATATAATTTCGGCCATGTTAAGACGCATGCGCTGCAGGTGATGGGGAAACACACCACGACGCCCTCACGTTTTATGCTCCCCGCGCCGCGAGTAAACACCACTTCGGAAAATTTTTGCATGTTTACGTGAAAACCAGGAAACAAATAAAAGTCATTGCATATAGGTATCGCCCTCGACGTGGACGTTCCGTAGCCGTCTCCCGTAACGACGGCGTTTCCTTGGGGATATCGGGCTTGAGAGGCGTTCCCACCTCCAGGAAACGCTCAACGGCACCGAAGTGCGGCGAGCAGAAGCGTTGTTTTTTTTCGATTCTACCTCGTCTTCCTTTGTTTCCCGTGTTTTGTTGCCCCCGTCAACAACTAGCACGGTAGCAAAGAGTTCCGCTAGTAACAGGACAGCAGACGCGGCGAGGAGGCTGCGCGCCACCTCTTCACGTGCTCTGCAGTCCTGCGGCCTCGGGAGCCAAGTGTGTCTGGCGCGGCGCAGGCTCCTCCCACACATGCGTGCGCTTGTGATTAACGTTCCGTGCAGGCAATCACAAAAATACAATAAACCAATTCTGTCATTATCTTCAATTTTTAATTCTTTTTCTTTATTGAGAAATTTACAAGCTGTTCACTCTGTACACTATGCAAATTAGATAAAGGAAATACAATGAGTAAAAAAAATGCAACCAATTTGTCAACATACAATAGTGATATTTAAGACATTTACAACGCTTCGTCCATAATCGTGGATTTCATCAGGTAACTACGTAAAAGTAAAAATACAATTATAATTTTAAAACGGGTTATATATACTATGTCAAATCACCGAAAATTCACTTTTAAGGTTCCCACTCGACCACCTCCAAATCACATCAATTTCTGTAATAAAGTAACCCTGTAACCCGAATAAAACTGTGTAAAATATTAGAGCTCATTGTACATTTCTAGGGGCCAGATAGGTGTGAAATTTTGCTCTATGCACAACTTCCAGCCAGAAACGTATGGCATGTTCAAAGAAGATGCACGTTTGGCCGTTCATGTACTCACGACAAAATTTTCGCGCTGCAAATTTAGATCTCAGTAAAAGATCTATAAGGCCATAATATTTTGTAGCTGAATCACTATACTAAGAAGTGCTGATACAGAAAAATTATTGTACTCATATGTTCACAGATATTCCGCTTGAAAGTTGCACAAAAAGACTTTACATGGAAAAGTAGACAAAATTTTCGGCAATTTATCTTAAAATTCGTCACTCCCATTTTTTTAAAAAAAATTGTACCATTACAAAGATCAGACTATTATGTACTGAAAAAATGTTTATTAATGTTGCGATCTGCGGGTATACAACAGCCAGTTATGCATGTTGCTGCGGTTTTGCGCGCCAACTTTGATCTTATGTCAAATTCGTTCTAGCGGCCAGATAAGTGAGAAACTTTGCTTTATGCACAACATCAACTCCATAATGTAAAGTTATGAGAAAAAATATAGTACAGTTAGCCGTTCAGATATGTATCCATGCCAAAGTTACCACAAAATTTTGTCGCGTTAAGTTTGGACCTAAGTTTTGAGGCGAATTTCTATGCAGAAAAAAATATCTCAATACCGCAACATTTTGTAAATGTACATATCAGGCACCAGCTGCCACTGGTTATATATAAAATCAATCATTAAGTGATGAATTTATTCTTAATTAAGTAACTGTGTTGTTGTTGTTCCCATTGTTGTATTTAGTCCTAAGACTGTTCTAATGCAACCCTCCATGCTAACATATCTACCGCAAGCATTTTCATTTCCTCATAACTAATCTGCTAAGTGTATTCCATCCTTGGCCTTCCTATTCTGTTCTTATCCCACACACTTCCCTCTAATGCTAATTTTACAAGACCCTCATGCCTTAAAATGTGGCCTATTAATCTATCTCTCCTCTTGGTCAACGTCCTCCATATAGTTCACTCTTCCCCTATTCTGTTTAGAATTTCCTCGATAGTGTTTCTATCCACCCTTTCGGCATTCACCTATAACGTCACATTTCATTACATTACGTAACTATGTATACATAACACTACATGTCTGATCATGCCAATTAAAATTTGGTCACAATTAATTCATTAATTAACCCTCAAAAAGCATACAATCATAACACACATCTGTCTTAACATTAAGAAAGTATATTCTTTGTACATATTAATTATTCTTGTGTATCATCATAATTTAATATGTACTCAATTGCTCTGGTCATTACAATTTGCAGCCTGTCATGAATGTACTGGCTAACCATAGACATTACATTGCAGTGATAACTGGAATGAGCATTGATGTTTTATCATAGCCTAATAACTTACTCATTTATGTCACTATTTATCAAAAGTCCTAATCATTTGAAACTATTTATAACCTCTATTGCAGTGCTATTAACAAACAAGTACATTAGCTAACATTTTCTCAGGACTTGAATATTCCTGTAACTTGTCAGGACACAATATGCAAAATCATTGTTGCATACTGTGCTGCAAAAAAAAATATTAAAGAGATAAAGTAGTTGTTTATATTCATATCAATCTCAATAAACTTTCATTCCAATCATGTTGTGGTATTCAGTCCTATGACTGGTCTGATGCAACCCTCCATTCTAACCTATCCTGTGCAATAATATGCTAGAGGAAATGTGTAAGAGATTAACAATTAATACTATTAACAATTCCTGGTCTTCCAAAGTAGTCCATAACTGAGAATTTAATTGTTGATTATAAAAATTGATACTGTGATGTTGATTACACATGATTTTAAAAATTCATACAGTAAATTTATAATTATTAGAAAAATATTTAAAATATAATAGCATCTTATGTTTCATGTATTAGGTCCCAGAGTTCAGCTAAATGAAGTATCTTCTTATATTGATGCTGGATTTGTTTATGGATCCAACATAAAAACTGCAGACAACCTACGAACATTAGAAGGAGGAAAACTTAGGATGTTACCAGCTTTTCAAAGATTTGGACTAAAAGATCTTCTTCCATTAAAATTAAATTTTCCAGATGAAGGTTGTATAAGGCCGAATAAAGATATTTATTGCTTCTTATCAGGTAAAACATGCATGTCGTGTCATTCTTATTCAAATAATTATTTAGCAGTAACTTTAATAAGTTGAAAAAGCACATTGTTCACTGGCCATTTGGCTCTTTGAATATACTAATATTCCTTTGCTTCATGATTAAAGTTTAGGATGCAGGAATGATATTTTTTGTTGCTCTTGTTGTATGTTCTTGAGAGGCTTTGAGCAAATATGCCGGTGGGAAGCAAAACTCAGGTTGTGTGTATGATGTAGCCTTGCAAATTGTTTAACTCTTTAAAGAAAAATGTGTATTTTCTGTTTCCACAATGGCTGAAATTACACTTAAAAAATTGGCATTTGATAAACAGCAGGTATTTCACACTGTATATCACAATCAAAGCATTCCATTTTTAATGAAATAGGATGAAAGATAATTATGGGGACTAACAGGCCAACACAGTTGTGTATTAAGTGAGAAGAATAATATTGATGAATTCTTAAATGTCAAATAACTACACAATGTTATTCCATTTAAATAGTAAGGTTGCTTATACTAAGAAAGTATTTTATTATTAATAATGTTACTTGCAGACAAAACTACTTATTTATTTGATTCCAACAGGTGATAACAGAGTTAATGAACAGTTGATCCTCTCTGTTCTTCACACAACATTAGCTCGAGAGCACAACCGAATAGCTAACCAACTAGCAAAAATTAATTCTCACTGGGATGATGAGAAATTATATCAGGTTTGTACATCAGTTATCTATACAAAATTTGGTAGTGTTATTATGTTTTTCTGTACCATAATGTTATTCTTTAACAATTTAGAGAGTCTGGCCAAAACATCAAGTTCCTTTGATGAATACTTATAATTGCTTATGTTTAATATTACCTAATTAACAAAGAACACCAATTGTTTAGTGACAATTTTTATTGAAAATCATTAATAAAAATTTATCTATCACTTGATGAATTTTAATTATGTTTAACATTCAATAACATTTCATTCACTATTGATTTTAAATACAATAATCTTGACTGATGATATAAGCATTCTAAATATTTCTTTGGACTATTTTTCCCCACATGCCTGTCAGGCTGAAATGAATAATAGAATATTAACAAATTGAACAATCTACTTTGAAATATTAAGGTAGTTGTACAATTATTATTATTTGTTGTTGTTCCATTATGTCTTGTGTACTGAATTACAACCAAAAGAAGGAAAATATTTATTATTTGTAGTTCTAATATAACTGTTTTCACAATACTATAATATAAGAACTGAAGAATTTTTAACTGCAGCTGTAAAAAATATACCTTAGAACATTTTTTTTGTATATGCAATGCAGTTGAGATTATTTCATGTTATTTGGTACAGAAGTGATTGTATGTAGATTTGTATATTAATATTTTATTAAAAGAGGATAATAATTGCATTTGAATAACTTTAATTTGATTCGGTAACAATTTAGATATGTTCAGGGTTTTACATTTTCTATGGTATTGATCATAAAGTATAATTTATTTCTAGGAAACAAGACACATTATTGCTGCAGTTGTCCAGCACATTACTTATTCAGAATTCCTACCATTGCTATTAGGTTTGAACACTATGCAGAAATACAAACTTGAAGTACAGAAGGAGGTAGGTATGAACCAATTCCTATGACTACCATGTAATATAACTTCACAATTTAAAATTACAGAGTATATAAAGCAGTAAATTGATAATAAAAAAATGTATTTGAAACAGTAAATATGATTTGCATTGTATTTCCTAGAAGATATTTGCACCTGAATTATGAATATTTATATTAATAACAAAGTTATTTGGTAATAACACAAATACTACCCTCCTGTATTATAAATTCATTCAAATGGCATGCTTTTCATCTATTGACACTAAGTGTAATGTATAAAGAATGATTTATTTTAACATTCACATGACTATTTCTCTGTGAAAATTTGTCCATCTTGAAAATGTTTGAATATGATGAAATCCTTTTTATATTTATGATACGTTATAAATTATATATTTCACTTAAATCATTTCAGTATAGATATTAAGGATAGTATTATTATAATTTATTTTACAGGGTCATTCTTCAACCTATGATTCCACCTTAGATGCAACAGTGACTTCATCTTTTGTAACTGCAGCTTTTAGATTTGGACATTCATTATTACCAAATGAAATTGAAAGGTGGAGCATATCTCATAAATACATAGGTTAGTATATGTTTGAATATTTACTATAAATATCTGTAATGGGGAATAAATTAAACCGTAGGAACACAATGATGGTCAAGATGGACTGTTCTGTTTAGGAGGAGATATAGTGTTCTGAATTTATAGTTGATTTTGAAATGAGAAGATAAATGTATGGTATCCATGAGAATTTTGAATCAAAGATGATTCCTAGATAGGTGGTTTCTGTTTTTTTAGGTATTAATGAATTGTTAAGATAGAGGTAGATTTGGGGAGGAGGGTTTTTGGTTAGTGTGAATGGGATGGTTATTGACTTGGTGGTTGGTAGGGTTGATGCTTATTTGCCATTACTCCAAGCTGTTGAGTGCTGATTGGAGAAGTTGAAGGTAAGAAAGAAGTTTAATACAAAATGGCTATGTCATCTGTAAAAAATTATTGTGCTAGTGGAGGGATATTGTGGTATATTGTGGGAGATGATGTTGTATAGGAAAGGGGCAATGATGCTTCCTTGAGGGATGCCCACAGTAATTGGGTGGGGTTGGGACAGATGTTTATTTATTTTGATAAATAATATTCTGTTAGAGAGATAGTTTAGAAGTATTCTGTAGTGGGTGTTATTTAGAAAGTCTTTAATTTTGGATAGAAAGGAAGTATGGTGCATTTTGTCAAAAGCTTTTTTGATGTCTACAAAGGAAATAATGAAAGATTTCCATTGTTCAAAGGAGTTGTTTATGAGGTTGGATAGGGAATCTATTTGATAAACACAGTAATGTTTTGGGAGAAAACTGTTTTATGTGTCAGGAATGGTTAATTTCATGGTATTTATTTCAAAAATGTGGGATGTGTTGGTTTTTTATTTAAGTTTATGGCCTTGCATGATGTACCAAAAAGGAGAAGAACAGATGGATTTCAGTTGTTGTATCATAATGTTGGTATTGACTGTATGGGTGAAGATCAGTGGAGGTTATTTGGGGGAATCTTTGGGGGTGGGGGGGTACATTTTTTGTAATACTTTGTGCTGGAGAAGGGTGAGTTGGAAGTGGTTATTGTGGATGACTTTGCATTGATTAATGAAGTCTGAATTGACTGTTTATTGTTTTTCACACTTTGGTTTGGATGAGTAGGGAGGAAGATAGGGGTTAAGAATTGATTGACTTGACTCTTGGTGCACTCACTGTCTCCTCATCCTATTCGTCCATGATGCCTGCTGGTTGCTCACCGAAGTAGTGTGTAAGCAATTCACGGAGTATGCTGGTTTGTTGTTTATGCTGCACATCTTCCGGATGGGCTGTTCCTTTCTTGATTGTCCATTGTGGTGGTGTAGTCTCATTGGTTATTTGTATGGGTAGGTCCTTGTTGCAGAAGATGTGGTTCTCGATGAATATTAACAGATTTTTTTTATAGATTCTTGGTGAGGAGATGAGGGTCTGTAAGTGTATGGTTAGAATGGTGTAGGTAGCTTGGCTTGTTGCAAAGTTAGATGTGTAATGTTGCACAGCCAGGCATAAAGTCACAATTCTATTTAACTTTTGTTTCTCAAGATTTTATTTTCCGTGTTTATTTTTTACTTCAGGTGCACAACGATTAAGTGAACTTTTGAAACAACCTTTTGATTTATACAAACCAGGTTGGTTTGATCAGTATGTAATGGGAATGGTTAATGAACTGCCACAAGCAATGGACAGAGAAGTTACTCATGAAGTATGTAAAACGTGTTTCTCTTCATATTCTATGCCTTCCGAGATGTTAATTTATTTTTAAAATGCCTTATTTCAGTATTCAATTGAAACTTAGAGATTAATGAGAATGTTCAATCAACTACTAGATCATTAGTAAATATTTAATTATGCATTTATAAATAAAGTAGGATAATGTGACACATTCAAAATAATAGTCTTTTAAATTTTTCCCTATCTAATAATTTTTTTATTGTCTACACAGGACATGTAGTATTACAAATTTGATTAAGTTCCTTAGGTACATAATTTGACTTTTTGTTTTTCTAATGGTTTGGAGCAGGAAATAAATCTTTAGTACCACCTGCTAAAGAATTGAGTCAACACAATTAAAATATGTATTTCATACATCACATTATTACTTAATAATAAAAATTTATGTTAATTATAATATTAATTATCTGTATTTATGAACAAATGATTTATGAGTTTTTTGAACGTATATTTAAAACATACTTGTAACTTTCCAGGTAACAAATCACCTTTTTCAGCACCCATCACATTTTTTTGGAATGGATCTTGCAGCAATTAATGTTCTTAGAGCTAGGGAACATGGTGTACCAAGTTACAATGAATATCGTGAATTGTGTAGACTTCCTCGTATTGAACGCTGGTCTTCTATGCAGTTTATAATGGAAAACAAAACAATTCAACACTATTTCAATCTCTACGAGTGAGTTCTTAAATTGAAATTGAAAAGTAAATCTTTTTTTTTTGGACAGCAAATTAGGATATAAATTAAAATAATTTGATTAACTATTAATTAAATAGGAATAATCCAAAATGATTGAATTGATGAATCTAGTTTATCTGTACAGTATTTATCATCATCTTGCCTGCAATCTGTGAACTTCAAGGCAAGTCTCCAACTTTCTGTCTCTCTTTCACTTATATATATATATATATATATATATATATATATATATATATATATATATAAGTGACGAAGTCACGCATTTGATAATTGGATAGAAAGAAAGATAGAAATATTTGGGAGAAAGGCAGGAAATTCGCTCTTTAAATCATCTGTACGGCATGGAATCATGCACAAGGAAATACATATGTCAAGCGTAGAAGGGAATGGAAGAAGGAAGAAAGACTGAAAAAATTCGATGTGGCCAGGACTCGAACCTGGGTGCACGAAACAACAGTGCATCACCCCTAGAGCCGGGGCGTGCGTCTATCCACTCCGCCACCACATCGAGTACGACCAACCGAACATTTTCAGTCTATATATATTAGGTTTTCAATATATACAGGCAGCAAATTTTGGCTGCTCAGTCGTCGGCTAGCCGATCACTGGAAATGTCTTCCTAACTTTCTGATGAAGGGGGCGGTGCCTCCGAAAATTCAAGTTCTCTAAACCTCACAAGGTGTCTACCATCTATGAACCTCAGGTAAGTCATCTTCTTTCTATCTCTCTGTCCTTTCCCCATTAATTGTTTTAATAAACATGACAATGTCATTTCCTATCTCATATATATATATTATCTGTGCACCATGTAGGTTTGAGACTCTTGAATTTTTGGAGGCACTGCCTCCTTCATCAGAAGGTTGGGAAAACATTTCCAGTGACTGGTGGCATTTATGATGACACATTCATTGTTCGACCTTCATAAAATATGAGAAGACTGAATCACCTTGCTAGTGAATAAATGGTGATCTCTCAGTTGTCTACAGAAACAGGATATAACATAATCATGTTAATTAGAACAATTAATAAGGACAGGAAAGAGATACAGAAAATTGGTGGCTTACCTGACGTGTACTTTCTCCTGTCCTAAATAATGACACTGAATGTAATTTCAGGCAAGCCATCCACTTTCTCTCTTTACATCTCATACTAATTGTTTTAATTTATTTATAGATTAAATAAAACATGTTTCTATATGTGATATAATTGATTCATTGTTAATTTCTGTGAACAGCCATCCTGATGATGTGGATCTCTGGTCAGCTGGAATTGCAGAGCTGCCATTAGCTGGTAGCATGGTTGGTCCAACATTTAACTGCCTTATTGCCAAAACATTTTATAAATTGAAACATGGAGATAGATTTTGGTATGAGAACAAAGGCTGGCCTAGCTCTTTCACACCTGGTTAGTTAACAGATAATTTAAATTTATTAATAAATAAATTGCACAAGCAAATCAATAAACTTTAAATTGCTACTTATTTTTCCCAATACAGATCAATTGGCTGAAATAAAGAAAATTCGTTTAGCAAGATTATTGTGTGATTCTGGAGATAGTCTGGAATCAATTCAGGAATATGCTATGGTTCCAATGAATACAAAAAAGTAAGTTAAATTTCAGGGAAAAAGCTAACCAACAATAATTATGTTCCTGGTACTTTTGTCTCACTTAATTATAGATACTCATATTTATGTGAAGTTGTGTGACACATTTTTCTTAATGTAAAGGATAGGCCAAATTGATGGACCTGATTTCATAAATTTATTCTGTACAAATAAAGGC
Organism: Eucriotettix oculatus; assembly: GCA_034510155.1. Lineage (NCBI taxonomy): Eukaryota > Metazoa > Arthropoda > Insecta > Orthoptera > Tetrigidae > Eucriotettix > Eucriotettix oculatus. Next base: position 64,999,228 of record CM067379.1, on the reverse strand, counting down.
AAACTCTCAAAGTTTAGTTTTCCTCCCATCTGGTTTCATTTTCTACCACTACGAGCGTGCAGGAAGCATCAACATAAATATTTAACTATTCAATGAAACTACTTATTTTATAATTATTTGAAGATTCCAGGCATACCTGGAAAATCTATACCAGTAAATAAAATTGAAGTGCCTGTCTGTCTGGAAGTTTGTCTCAAATAGTCTCCAAAACAGCTCAACAGATTTCAATGAAAATTGGAGGGATTAAAACAGGAGTTTTTACTTACATGTTTGTGTATGTTTCATTTATATATCTTTCAGGGTTCAGAAGATATTAATATAAATATTTGTAAATCCATTTATATGTTGCATGAAATCAGGACCTGTTAAAAACCAACTTCAAATTGTAAAGATCGCTCTTATGTGCTTGTCATCCCAGAGAAGTTTTTTGTCAATCATTTAAAGACTTCCCCTTTCCACCTTTCAGGACAAAAAATATCATACTCCAAATACATATAGAACTTGCAACAGGATAGATAATGCCCTTACATATCAAACCTCTCAAGCGAGATACTTAAATTGCTGTTATGCATGAAATAATGCTAACATTTTATTTAAATAATTGTACTATTAATTAGTTAATAATAATGCAACATGTTTTATAAGTCGCAATGCTGTTGATTATATTAAGACCTGGTCTGCACACTCAATTTTATTTTCCATAGATATACACATTACTTCATGGTAATCAGACCAAAGAGATGGTTCAAGTATAATTGTATGTATAACTGTTTCAGTGTCTGTAACTGACACATTTTAATTTAAATGTGTGGAGCAATTTTGACCAAATTTTGCACAGCTGTTCCTTGCAATCTAGAGGACTATAGGGGTGAGACAGTACTACCACTCTGGGGGGCAAGGGCGATGAGTATTGAAATTTAAAACAAATAAATGGTAGATATGTATATTCGAATAAATATTTTTCATGGCTAGTGAGATTAATAGTGGCTCTCTCGGTATTGTCAATTTTGTTCAGACTTTTTTAAGTAACCATGCTTATGTAAGATACCAGTAGATTTCCTAACTCAATTAACATACCCGGTAATTGTGGTGGTTATGATGAAATTCAGATCTCATAAAGTTGGGGGTGTGAAAAAGTAAATTTTCAAAAATGTGACCCTCTCACCAATGGTTTAATCACATATTGACAAAGAGATTACTGTTGAATTAATCACTGTAGTGAGCTTATATGAATACAGTGACCACATTATTATCTGACAATCTAGGATGACAACCATGGGGGAGTGATATAAAAGTGATATAAGTGATATAAAAGGCACAAAGTCTACTTATTATATTATCATAAGCATAATTTTGGCAGAATGAGAAAGAGAGAGAGGGAGAGAGCTTTCTCACTCCATCTATTGTTGCAGCAGGAGTTTTGTTGAGGCAGAATTTTTATTTCGGGTACAGGACTGTCAACCTATGCTCACTTTTAGTTTCAGCTCCATGCTGTAAATTTGTTAATCACTTGTGAGGTAAAACTAATGGTTTTGTAACAGCTTGTTACACATAACCTAAATATCCATTATAATAGGGTCAAGGCTGATTTCCGGGTATGAAACCTAGAATACGCCTCACAGTGGGGGACAGCGGTTTGAAACCAGGGACAAACCCCAGAAAATGTGCACATATTGTCACCCTAATATAATTGAATTGCTGTGCAAAGTTGGTCACACAGCTAGTTACTAATAATAAAGCTTTCTGTGTTATAAATATAAATCTTGGATTTCAATGTGGGTCCAAGTTTGTTTCCACAACCAGAATTCCCAACCTAACAACTCAGGCAGTCAAGAAGAAATGAAGAAGCAGACCAATGGGAACCCAGCACAGCTAGCAGGAGAAAGGAAAGTGTGGCCAGGTGCCACGTTTAAGCACTTGATGATGATGGTGGAGCTCATTGTCGAAATGTGGAAACAAACCTTGACTCAGGATGAAACTCAGGAATTGTATTTAGAACAAATTCCTTGGGAGGGACTTCGCTCTCTAGTTTCTGTGTTTGTTGATCCATCAACTACTTTCTAGGATGTCTTCTTCTAGTTTCTTTATCAGTAAATATGTTGGAATCCTTATCTTCTTCCTATCGAATCTTATGTCCATACAATTTCTATCTTGTCTTATAGCTTCAGGAACCCAGTTCTCTATTTCCACATTTCTGATTTTATCTCCTTGTGTCTTTTCTCTAGGACACTTCAACACAACTGCTTTGATTCTACCTTTAACTCATTTGATTGTTGTCCATGTGCCTGCTGTGACCCCCAATATTATCAATAGCATTGTTATTCAGGTTTTACTTTTTTTATTAAGAAGAAAGAGTCTTATGTTTCAAGAAATAAAAAACTCAGTTCATCTTCAGAGAAGGAAAATAGCAATCAGAGCTTGACACACTAGTCAGATCATTCCTTAAAGGAATAAACTTACTAAATTCAGTCTATTCTAGAGAGATGGCTATCAAGGCTTTCACATCTGGCTCAAAATGTTGGAATATACTTCATATACTTTGCTATTTATCTTCTCACTAACCATCAGACATTCAAACTGATTTTATTCCTCCAGTTATTCATATTGTGCATTCTCCCTATTGTCTTTCTTGTTTATTTTCTACTGTATATGTTTGTTTTATTCATTGTTCTGCTTATTCAAAATTACCTTATTTACATTACTAATAATGTTAATAGTATTCTATGAATTCATTCCAGCTGTATAACTATAGTAGTAATGTGTACACTTAATAACTTTTTGATTGTTGAGTAATCCTTTAACATGTTTCTCCTAAATTTAATTCTAATTTTAGCAATTCTAGAATGTCATGTAACAACAAAATTCTGCCACGACTGGACTTGTTCAAGTGGAAAGATCAACATGAAGAATTTCAGTTGGTATGAATATTTTTTATTGACACTAACAATATTAAACCAATTAATTTCTTGATGACATATGAAAGTAATAGTTCTTTACTATCAATTTTTATGTTATATCCCTTCATGAGGGCTTTCTGTATATTTATGCACGTATAATAACTTTCACTCTTCATTTAACACCAAATGATGGATTTTGTGAGCACCCATCTATAATAGTTCAAATTCACTTATATGATAAGCTATAAATTAATTTAATATAATAGAAAAGTGGAATAGTAATAAATTCTATGGGAGTGGTCATTGTTTTATGGCCAATATTCCTACCCACCTCTAGGAAATCACCTGTAACTCAAGCGAACTTTTAAAAAAATAGCAAGAAAACTGATCACTGTATGAAAGTTACAGGAAATAAAAATCTAACTGGATTTTAGTCCATGACAGTGCATATTTGAAGAATAGTTCTCAGTGATGAAGGTCTGAACAATGTGTTATTTTAGAGGCGGAGTCTTCTAAGATTCAATATATGACTTATTTGGCATAGTTGATTATCTATTCATATCTGTAAAGAGGCTTTGGTGGCAGATTTCAAGGACAGTTATTCAATGGATGGACATTGATGTTCTCAAAGTAATGTGGAAATCTTAATGCTGCCCTCAGGCTGTTGAGGACTACTACTGGAAAGACTTTTACTTTATTTCAGGGTTTGTACTCTATTGTTGACTATCTTGTGCAAGGCTTTTCATTTCCACATAATTACCTCATCCTCCCCAATCTGCTTAGCATTTCCCATCCTTTGCCTCTCTTTTCTGTCCTTAACCCACACACTTCATTCTAATGCTAATTTTACAGACCCTCATGTCTTAAAACATGGCCTAATTAATCTATCTCTTCTCTTGGTCAATGTGTTTTTTTCCCCGTGAAGTAGTTGGATGTAGTGTTCTCAGGATTCCATCCGGGTATCGACTTGTGGGAAGCAAACGTCAATACCCAGATGGAATCCTGAGAACACTACATCCTCCACATTGTTTACTCTTTGTAAATGATGGGGGGGGGGATATTATTTAAATGAATTTAATTATTAAGTTTAAATATATATTTATTAATTATAATCTCAGGGTACTAATGATTTGGGTGATCACGTGTAGCAGATCAGTTCGTTGACGAACCTGAGTTGTCTTCATGGGCGTCTCGCTGTAATTTCCGTGTTGTGGAACTTGAAGCGGCCGGTCGACATAAGCACGAAGTCTTCCTTTCCTTGTTGCTAATGCCTTTCTTCCCTGCTTCCTGGACTGCTCAAAGCATGGTCGCCGCTGCCACCTCACCAATCTCCTCTCTCCTAAATCCACTGCAAAAATCTCTCCAATCTCTCCTCTACCTCCTCTCTCCTAAATCCACTGCAAAATCTCTCCAAAATCTCTTCTATCTCCTCTCTCCATCCACTTCACGATCTCTCCAAAAATATAATCAAAAATCTCTTCTCTCCATCCACTTCACGATCTCTCCAAAAATCTCTTCTATCTCCTCTCTCCATCCACTTCACGATCTCTCCAAAAATCTCATCCTCGAAAATTGTCTCCGCCAGCCTCTTTAAAGCCTTGTCCCCACTTATCCGATACCTATCACTAAGGTGGCAGGGATGGATATCCTCCAATCATATCCCTTGTTTATTTGGGGAAAACACGCCACCCAGTCACCAAATTCCCAGGCATTCCGAAACGGCGACGTTAGTCCAGGTGTCAGTCGCAGCCCCTTTTGTTGTTTATTCTGAAAGGCGAGACGGCGGGCGGAAAAACCCCTTCTTCCTAGCAAACAACTTGCTCATGCCGGAATATTATTTAAGTTCCCGAAAATTATAATAAAAATTTGGACGCGGGTTCTACTGCGCTACATCTTCCCCCATTAAAGTAGGCACTACAAAACATATTTTGTCACAGCTATATATAAGACTCAATATATGACCTGAAGATGATGGCAGAGTTAGCCTTCGAAACGTTGTATTTTACAAATGGCATAACCCGGGTGAAATCTTGAGAACTTCTTATTCAATATATGACTTATTTTGGATAGTTGATTATCTATTCATAAAGAAAGTCGTAATCAAGAATGGAGTAAGACAAGGATGCGGTCTGTCGCCCATGCTGTTTAACTTACATATAAAACAGGCAATGTAGAATGTTAAAACAGAATATGGAAAAGGAATCATACTGCAAGGAGGAGAAATAAAAACCTTACGCTTTGTCAATAATATTGTAGTATTAAGGTAATCAGAAGAAGACTTGGAAACCATAATAAATAGCATGAATGGAGTCCTGGAGAAAAAGTTCAATTTAAGGATTAATATAGGGAAAACATTGGTAATGGAGTGTAGTTTGGGAAAATGTAGAATAACAAGGGTGTTAGATTGGGAAGGGATATTTTGACGGAAGTTAAGGAATTCTGCTACTTGGGAAATGTAATAACTAGGGATGGTAGAAGTATAGTAGACGTAAAGAGTAGGATAGCACAGACAAGGAAGGCTTTCATGAAAAAGAGAAATTTACTTGCGGGTAATATTAGTGTGAATATTAGGAAATTGTTACTAAAAATGTTTGTATGGAGTTATGTGGGTGCAAAACCAGGATGATAGAAGCTCCGGAAAGGAAAAGAATAGAAGCCTTTGAAATGTGTGCTATAGGGGAATGCTGAAAATCAGGTGGGTGGATAGAGTAACTAACTAGGAATTTCTAACCAGAATAGGGGAGGACGTTGACCAAGAGAAGGGATAGATTAATAGGCCACGTTTTAAGGTTTTGTAAAATTAGCATTAGAGGGAAGTGTGCGGGGTAAGAACAAAAGAGGGAGGCAAAGGATAGAATATGCTAAGTAGATTAGGGAGTATGTGGGTTGTGCTAGTTATGACGAAATGTAAAGGCTTGCGCAAGATAGGTTAGCATGGAGGGTTGCATCAGACCAGTCTTACATATTATATTGAAATTGAAATGATATTATTATGAATTAAAAATCCTTTCAGTGTAAGGGTAAGTTGATCCAAAAATCTGTCATTATTTACTTCAAATGTAAAAAATATTTTGATCATTCATTCTATAATGAAATATTTTTCTTTCTCTTTTTTAAAGTTTCCAATTACTTCAATTTAATACATTATTCTTTAGTAATGTGAGCTTATAATCAGCAAGATATGTCTTAATTTAAGAAATGTAAATATAGCATTTAATTAATAATTTATTTTACTTAGGAACTATCCATCACACCTGTAAACAAGAGTGACCTGAAGCCAGCAGATATTAAATCTGAATCAGCAGTTCGTTTTCCAGATGAAACGGTTAAATGAATCCTTCACATGTGAACTTCAATTTAGAACGAGCAAATGAAAACAGAAAAAGAAAGACGATTGCCAAATAAATGTTAAAATAATATATTTATTTTATAATAGTGCCAAATGTGCAGTAGTGAAGAATATATAATAATTTACATTTTTTAGAGAAAACAATTTTTTCACATTAAAAAACAGCAATCAATAAATAATAATAGGTTACAAATTGCTGATATAATACATTACCACAATATTATACATGCACAATTATTCAGTCAATGCGATATACATCTCATCTGAGCAAAGTATATAATCTCAGAAGATCTTTATCAAGTAATGGAAGTTTATACCGAATAATACAATTGAAAATTTCAGTGTATATATATAATCCAGGAAGCCAATTGCATGTGGTATAGTGGCTGGTGTCACTGCCTCACAACACAGAAGTACCGTATCCAAATCCTGGAATGGGCTCGGATGTTTGTGTCATCTTGGTCACGGAGACTGGGATTAAGACAGCTGGAGAATCGTATCACTCCAAATTCAGAATGTGTCAAGTAAGTTGACAGTCCACAGTTGACCTGAATGTACTGCAAAGCCAAGGAAGAATATAGTATGAAAAGGAAGTGAGCTAGGTGGTGACTTACCAGAAATTGAAGTTCAGCGTCACCACCACAGAGAGCAATGCATTCCATGTGCCGGCTGGCAATTAGTTGTACGAGCTACAATGGTCAGTCAAATATAAATAGGAATTTATTTTATCAAGCCTAGTAAGATAGTCAGAGGGCCTGGCCACTTTTCCACTAATTCCTATGGAATTACTACCAATGTTAGTCTCTTTCAGTCTACTAGAGCAATGAGTGAGCAAGAGCTTCTTAACTCTGTTGCGCAATGGAATATAATAAATCTTTTGATGAGGGAAGGAAATTTAACTCGATTATGGGCACAATTTGGGGATGACAATCTCTCCAAAACCTGGAGTGTACGAGTGCCAAAACAGTTTTTTAATGGTGGTAAATCAGAGTTACTATTTGCGTCATCTAACTTCCATCACAGAAAACAACATCCGTGAAGTGAGGGAGTTTTTGGAGGAATACTGGTGCCTCACTGTTGATGAAATTGCTTCAACAGTTGGTCCAAATCATAGGAGTGCACATTTGATCATAGAAATAAATTTGGCTTCATAAAGATCTCAGCGAGGTGGGTTCCTAGTCTTCTTTCTCCTGATCAGAAATATGCCCACATGGAGTTTTGTCACTGGCTTTTGCCCCCATTATGCGATGAAGGAAAAGGCTTTCTCAGTCAGCGATGAGGCATGGGTTTTCACTATATGCCTTAATCAAACCAGGCGAGCAAAGAGGGGCGACATGAGGCTGCACCAATAAAGGCCAAAACGTGATCGTCTGCAGGGAAATTTCTTATCGCCATACTTTGGGATTTCAAATACATTCCTTTGCTCGAGTTCCTCCACAATCACCGAACGGTGAACTCCAAATATTGCTATCAACTGCCGGACAAAACCAAAGCTGCATATCGAAGCCAAAGACGGCGTTTCCCAATCAGAAGCGTCATCCTCCATCACGACAGTGCACTGGGATCAGCTAGAACATCCACCATACAGCCCAGATTTGTCACTGTGTGACTACCACCTATTTGGACCATTGAAGAAAGTTCTAGGGGGATAAAGGTTCAAGAGCAACGACGAGGTTGAACTCTTTGTGCTCAATTGGTTAAAGACTCAACCTTCAGCTTTTTATGACAGAATCAGGAAGCTACAAAAAACATTGGGATAAATGTATTTCAGTACAAGGGAACTATGAAATTCTATCATTCTCAGAATAATTACTTTTTCAAATTCCTGTTTATATTTGACTGACCCTGGATTTATACAAGCAATTGCTCATCTCTGCATATTTATTTTTTACAAAAGATACTACTACACACATATGTTACACTGATTATGTACAGAACACTTGAAGGAATAGTTTTTCAAAGTACCATTGTTATCAGGCCACACGGCCCAGAAATATTGAATGCCTTTCTTGAACATCTTAATTACATTCACAGGACTATAAAATTCACTATGCAAATTGGTCCTCCATTTCCATAATCTTTTATTCAAGTGGAAACCTGATGGAAGACTTGGACATAGTATCTGTTGGAAATCGATGCACTGAGAACTTTCACCTTCCTTCCTGAATGAACACCGTCTTCGCATCTCTCATCTAAAGAGAAAAGACTGTTTCAGCAAATAAAGTCTCTCTGCCAAGATTTCCCACCTTAAACAGGGGACATTCTAGCTTTCAAATTGACCAAATCTTCAAGTGACAAAAAATGAGATTTGGTATAAGAATATAAATAAATCAGACTACCTTTATTGGACATGATAAAGGAAAACCTAAAGCTTAGAACTTCTGGAGTCTACTTGACTCCTGTAAATAAGGAGCTACTTACATTGGTAAAACCATTAGGATACACGAAAGAGTGACAGAAATTGAAGGCAACATGTGCTTAGTGAAACTGTCTAAATCAGCACCTTAAATTTCTAATCATCATCATCATAAACAGAACTAGAGGATTATGGAAATAGCCATATCCTTCATGCTCTTCAATTATGGATGAAAGTTCTCCAATTCAACAGACACCACAACCTTCCAGAATCCCACCAATAACACAACATACAGAATTAGGGGAAACATATCCTGTCTGTCCTCCCACACCATCTACAAAATAAACTGTAAACTCTGCCCAGCTTTCTGCATTGGCCAGACAAAGAGACAATCCTTGAATGGATTGCCAACCACCACAGTACAGTGAAACCCCACAAAACATAATTCCCCATAGCCACAACACCAACAACTTCAACCAGTGCTTCACACTGACCCCCTCAAAGCTGATTCTTCAGTACGAGCTCATTGGAATTTGTGTGTGCAATTAAACCTGATGAGTGTATACTGGCAGTGTGTATATGGTTTATGTTTCTCCCCAACCACCCTCAAGTCCTTGCCTCTTCCCGGACCCTCATTGAGAGAGAAAGTTGGTGACCTGGTGGGGTCAATTGTTTATGACCTAAGCTAGCAGCGCAGCAAATTTTGGCTGCTCAGTTGTCGGCTGGCTGATCAATGGAAACGTCTTCATAACTTTCTGATGAAGGGGGCGGTGCCTCCGAAAATTTAAATAACTCCAAACCTCACAAGGTGTCCACCATCTATGAACCTACTTTCTATCTCTCTTTCATATATATAAATCACAACTCACCATGTAAGAGAATGCTGTGCTTTTGACAACTTTCATTGGTGAGTTTCAATGAGTGGAAAATTTAAATAATTTTAAGGAATTTTTATATCACTGAAACACCATATATATGGGACCTAAGTCCCATGTATGAATTAAAACCTTCTTGCTTGTTATTTAATAGAGCATATGTAGTTCAACTTGTAATTTTTTCAGTTAATTCTTAATTTGTAAAAGTATATTTCATAGTTAAAATTCTATAATTAAAAATGATATAAATTGTACTCTTAAGTAAATGTTTGCAATAATCCATAAAAATTGATTGAATCAGAACAGTGCTTTAATAAATGTTTTTTTATTGCTTAGTTTAAAGACACTATTAATTATATTTTTCATAGTTCTGTAACTATAATTTATTATGAATGTTCTAGCAGTCAAAAATAAAATCAATTCATGAGCAATAGTAATTTGTTACAATATATGAGTCACAGTATGTTAGTAACTAAGCACCATTTTTAATAGAAATAATGACACCACAAAATGTGACAAAAGTTAGGATTGGATTTGGATAGACAAAGAGGGATACAAACAATGACAATGTATTTATGGTGAAATTTCCATTTATTTTTATTAACACTTTATATTTTCATTCATCAAATAACTTAAATCACTGGACGACCTTTATATCAAATGAAATTCAGTAACTTAATGCAGAGAGATCACAGCCTAAGATAGTCTCTGAAAATATTTACAAGTTTGTTTCTGCCTTCAGAACGGAGTGGGCTGCATTTTTAAACAATCGAGCTTGTGTCCGCTATACCGTTGATTTTTTTATTTAGTTTTTTTGTACACATCAAAAAATATATGATAATGTTTCACTCACTTTTACACAATAAAAAGTGAAAATAGAATCTGGGATGATGTTTTGAGCAAACTGACATTGAAAAACATTTTTTTACCATTCATGGCAATTACTAATCTTAAAATAATTTAAAAAGAACATGATTCTATTGCCAAAAAGACGAGAAGTCCTATACGATACAGATACTGCTGAAGCTAATGACAGGTAAAAGGTTCAAAGATTGTAAACCTTTTTCATAACGCAACAGGAAAATAATAGGTATAAGTACAAAGAAATGCACGTACTGTTCCGCAAGAAACGGTGCACGGTGAAACAACTCTATCTACACACCAATAATTATGTCTACCCATGGTACGACCACTCTGTATATTATGACCATCACTTATTTACATATATTTATATAGTATCGCTTGTAGGTACCTGGACTAAGATTCAAACAACACTGCATGATTACAATAATATTTATGTACAAAATATACAAGTAATGAAATGATTTTAAAATTAATGATTATGGATGATGAATAGATCAGTCCAGTATTTTATGAAGATGTAACAAGAATTTTACAATATTTATAATTACATACTGTACATCAAGTAAACATTCGTTTTATCGATCGCATCTACGGAAAAATTAAAAATGCACACATAATATACATTTATTACAGATTTCAGATATCGGTGTGACGTACCGCACACAACTCTGAAGACTATCGACCCCACTGGAAAATTAAACGTAAAAAGTATTATATAATTAATTGTACTCAACGTTAAACTTCACATATTTCACAAAGTGTGTAAGCACATGATACTTAAATGCATGTGACATTCATGTATATTGTCCTATCCTGGTATTTGAACTTACTACCACAGCTACTCATTGGATCCACACACACACTTGAGAGGAATGAATGTTCATTTAATTCACTCTTTTGTGCTTGCATACAATTCTTTTTTCAATAAATCTCAATGAGTTTGGCTGCCAACGGAGGGCTTAAAAAATGTAACAACTACATCGCCAGTTTCACAAAGTTCAAGTGCGACGGTTGTATTCCTCACATAGTTAAAAAAATCACAGAAATATTTACGTTTAGTTCAACAAAACACCATTTTTGAACATTAAAATGTTAAGATTCACCACTTCACTTCATTATTATTGAAGAAATTCACCATCTGAACAGAATTCATGATAACAGTGTACAGAATTAGAACTGCCACATAAAGAATGTATAAAGTTATTTTGACTAGAATAAAACGGTGTCCCTTCATTCATGTTTTAAAGCAAAATTCCACCCAACTGGACACACATATATAAACTATAATATACTGTACAATATGTATTATATATATATATGAAATATGTATATATAAAAGAGATAACATCATGTGACAGTTCTAATTTAACAAGAGCACCATTTTTTTAAAAAACGATTCAAACTTTAAGATACAAACATCATTGTTTCGCGAAATTATGTTTCGTAAGTAGTATCTCAACAAAAAAGGTTATTGACTCAGATAATTCGACCAGCGGACAAGATCAGTAGCTAAGACCATAACTTTCAGGTCTCTGATCGGAAAACCATTCAGAATTAGTCAACATATTTGGCTTCACATAAACCCAGTAATAAAGTCTGCAATTAAACATGCAGCACTGCAGGATAACAGTAATATAGCATAGTTAAATACAACCATTCCAGTCAAAAAATAAAATGTTGGTAAACACAAAATATTCTCTTACATTTTCCTGATATACTGCATGTTTAACTTCAGACAACTGGAAAGCAAACCCTGTTAAAGTATTGACTATCACCCAGCGTCATATCCCATTGACTTGCATTCTCTGCTCCATACGTGCAAGACAAAAAGCAAATCTAAGGTTGGGTGATGCAATGTTAATCATGTAGTTTCACTTGACAAAGTTCCACCTGAGTCAAGTGTTCACACAGTGGCAATGATGATCAGTAGATGTGCAATGTCTGCCACTCTGTGCAAAAGGTCAGGAGCAATTCTGGCCAGGTTTTCATTGGCGAACTCACAGGATGGAAAAATGTGTACTACATAAGCCGCCTGGAAAAAAAATCAATGATAAATATAAAAATATTGAAGTGAAACTACAACATATCTGTTGATTCACTGAAAATATATCCAAACTGAGGAATTATAAATTCAAAAACCAATCAGTATATAAAAAAGAGCAAATAAATGAAACAGACTGATATAATAAATAATCGTTAGGGAAGTTAAAAACCATTTTTATTAGGACAAAAATTTATTGCTTATTCAATTTTTCAGTCATCATAATGCTTCCATGTAATCACTAAGGAAGGTTTCCTGTTTCTTTAAACATTTGTAAAGAAACCTTCAATTAATATGCAAATTTCAAGCACACACTGTCATTAAATACAATTTTGATGTTATAAAAAAAACAATTTTTATCTAGCAGGTGTTCCCAGTAATGCCAACCTAAAGTCATGAAAGTACCTCACACATACAAAATATTTTTTTAAAATCAATTTGTCTCTTTAATTATCCTATGTGTGACAGACAGAAAAGTTAGGTCTGCGAGCAACTGACTGCACATTGCTTCTCCACAACACACACTTCAACTTTATTTCTGCCAATAAATAAACCAAGAACAAAATAATTAGTCAAATATGCTAGAAACCAACAAAAATCATAAGGTAGAACATAAGTAAGAACAGGAGAGGGAAGGCAAGGATGGAATATGTTGAGCTGATTAAGGAGTTATGTAGAAATGAAAGGCTTAGACAGAATAGGTTAGCATGGAGAGCTGCAATGGAGCAGCATAAAGACGGAATACTACAGCGACAAAGCAAAAGTGTGAAAATAAAGGTATGGAGTAACTTAGATCAAAGCAGTAAGTATATATAGTATTGAATATAATTTGTAGTTATTTATTTGTGCTACCGCCCAGAGTGGGCTTTAACCTTCCTCAAAACACCACATGTCTTCTTGAATCATGTTTCAATCTGCACGATTATAGGTCCTTTTGGAAGTCCTGTATTCAATATCTTTTTAGTATTCTCCTTCCATCTTTGCATGCAACAGCTTTCGTGGCACTTTCATACTTTCCACATAAGTCTTGGGACTCGGACCTCTAAGTATGTCTTCTATTTTATTATTGATTCATATCCACAATCTTTCTCTGCAGAACTTTACATTCATATACACATAAATCATTATTGTCAGTAAGCAACTGATCAAGTTTCCAAGTCATATATCTCTACCAGGCTATAGAAAGTAGATTTTATTTGGATAGCTCAACATTAGCAAAGAAGCCACTGTTGCCAGTCATTTTCATTATTCTTTATGTCTTCACAAATCTTGAGCAATGCCTTCTTGGACGTCTCAAAGGCACTTGACTGGCCACCACTGGAGAAACATGGGATTAGTGATACCCCAAAATATCTAATAACTTCCAATCAAAGTGATAGGTTATAATATACAGAAATAAAGCACAAAGAAGGGAACACAAAAATGTCAGACAATAAATTTTGGAGATATTTTGTGTCTGAAACAGGTCTGGAGCTGGGGAAATTCTATCAAGATCTTGGAGGAAACCATCACAATTTCATTGAACCATATTATCTCCAATAGTAAATGCTAGCAAAACTGATTTAATCAAATTTGAACTGTCGAGGCATAACGAAGGACCTAACTTTAATGTCAATATAAATAGTGAAACTGTGGATGAAACAAACTGTCGTAGATTCCGAGGACTGTCAGTAGACAAACTTCTTTCATGAAAGGCCCAAATTTACCAGTTGACAAAATTAGTAAAGACATTATCCTGAACAAGAATGCATACTTGAACATGTACTAAAAACAGCACACTATGGGATAATATACCCCCACATCTTATGAGATGTAGTAATTTACCAGTTGACAAAATTAGTAAAGACAGTATCCTGAACAAGAATGCATACTTGAACATGTACTAAAAACAGCACACTATGGGATAATATACCCCCACATCTTATGAGATGTAGTCTGGGACATCTGAGCACCTTCCCTCTTTAACAGATTACTCATATTACAGGGAAGATCTATCAGAAGAAAGCAAAAATTTCTAGAAAGGTACTGACCTATTTTTAAAAGAAAAAGTAATATCCTTGTAGCTTTGTAAATTCATCATGCTACTGAAGTCAAAGCATGAGAAAATTCCAACAAATTTGCAAACACGATACTCAAAATAAAAATTACTACTTCCCAGTGGAATAAACCAAAACAATGCACCAACAAGGACCCTATATACTAGGAATCACACTGTATAAAGGGCTACCAATAGAAATTCAATCAAACCTTAAAAACAATTTTAAGAAAGAACAGAAAGCTTACACGAGCGATAGACCCCCCTTATAGTCTAAATGAATTTATCGAATTATATAAAGTAGTAGGTAAAGTGAGACATTCATTAAATAAATAAATTATCTGACATTAAAGTGCAACATACAAATAATAGTTTTGTTTTAGATTTGTAAAGTGGCCATGCTAAAAAAAAATTGTAATCGACTATTATGAAAACCTTTATATGTGAGCTAGCTACCCTAAAAACTTGTAATCTTTGAGCATTACTAGCAAATAAAACATTATTATTATCCAGTGAAAATACCAAATTCATTATTCAGGACAGTTCAGAGAACAATGGATATTTTCAAATTAATATTATCCAATGTATACAATAATATAATATAGTTTTGATCATAAATGTACACATCATATGAAGAAGATGACATATTTCTATTCTGACAAATTCTTCAAAACCAAATATTACTAAATTTTAATACTAACCTGCTGAGAACCTGGTGCTGCAATATTGACAATTCCAGCAGCCTGTTTCTGCTGTAGGTATGTGATAAAGCCTGTCTGTAGGTTATTAGACTGTTGCAACACATCCATATGGTCACGACCACAAGGAAGGGCAAGTAGCATGCAATGTTCATTGTCAATCTGAAATTCAAATAACATTTAGTTGTAGAGAACAAATTCATTTATTATCATAATTTTAATCAAGTTACCTTACACTACCCATTCTTATATTAGTATATTTAACAAATCATCACCTCCATCTCTCTCTCCCTCTCTTTCTGTTACATACCAATTATTTTGACCATATCATAAGCTTATTGAAATAAATTGGATAGGAATGAAAGACAAAAAAAATCCACATCTTAAATTGATAGTAGGTGTCTACTAGGAGTATGAAAATGTAAGTTGACAACTACTATCAATTTAACACAAGTCAATAACTGTTTCCTGTCTCTCTATCCAATCCAATTTACACTTATTTAGACTTTCTATTCTTATTTTTCATTGTGTTTATATATCACATTGGGTAGTGAAGTCAAATAGAAATAAGGGAGAAATATGGTAATGTGCTCTAAGGAAAGTATATGTTTAAGTGTAGAAATAAGCTGGCAGGAAAGCATATATTCAAGGCATAGAAAGGAAAGAAGAAGGAATGACAATATATTCAGCAAGACCTTAAAATAGTAATGCATTTGCTCTTACGTTCTGCCAATGAGCTACTATGCTCACTCACGAATATAGTTAGTCTTATTGCAGGAATAGACCTGGCTGCCATGCCGTTCAGAAATGCACTGTCTGAAGAAGGAAGCTTAGGTTTCTGAAAAATTTTACATTTCCCTGCAACACTGACTGTTCAAGCCTACTATCAATTTAATATAAGTCAACTGCTGTTTTCTGGCTCTTTCCTATCCAAATAAATTACATTACACTCGAGATGAAAATTCAAGAAATCAAAGCCCTACAATGAGCCTGTAATCTGTGAACTTTAAGTAAGTCACCAGCTTTCTGTCTCTCTTTCCTGTCCTTGGTTAAATTTATGTGTGTTTGTGGTATTCCCTCCTAAGACTGGTTTGATGCAACCCTCCATATTAACAAGTCTTGTGCAAGCCTTTTCATTTCAGCATAACTACCAAGTCCTCCCTAATCTATTTAGCACATTCCATTCTAGCCCTCCCTTTTCTCTCAGTTATCTGCTAGCCGATCACTGGAAATGTCTTCCCAACTTTCTAATGAAAATTTTAAAGAACTTCAAACCTTAAAGGTGCCTACCAACTATGAACCTCAGGTAAGTCACCTACTTTCTATCTCTCTTTCATTTTCCTATTAATTGTTTTAATTAACATGACAATGTCATTTCCTGACTCATATATATAAGTACATGTAAAACACATCTAGAGCTATTACATTAAATTTTAAGCTATATAAATGGTGTTATAGTACTAAAATACAATACTTAAATTGCAAATTAATTTAGTGTTTCTGTTTAGTAAAGTTATTTCCCATTCTTGCTTACCTGCATCTTTCTAGCAACACCTTCAACTTGGGTCTGTTCTAATCTCATTCGTTGGGCTATCCTCAAAGGTGGAGTGCTTCCATCAGAATTGCATGGTAGAGAATCCCTTGCTACATGGGGATTTCCAAACACAAAATGCATTTGGACTGCTGCCTGGTCGTTCTTCAAGGCCAAAAGTCCTTGCCACATAACAGGGTATCGCTAAAACAATAATTATAGAATATTACCCTGGAAATACATAGACATAGACGAAAAGTGAAATATGTCAATTTCTGTCTGAACAGAATAAATACTTTCAATCAATTTGGATCTAAAGGCTATTAATGTTTATTAACAAACTAGGATTGAAAGATCTTCCTCAGACCATGATTGAAACCTAGCATCAAACCCAGGATGGCATCAAAGTATGCATTAACCCAATCAACTTTGAGTTAAATACTGTGTATGTGAACACATTGTGATCTCAACTGAATAAGAATATTTCACTAAACTGTAATGAGACGTATACTTCACAATGCAGAATTAGACGGCTTATGGGTACTGATAATCAAATTTTCTCCATAAGCAATTATACTAGCCTGAAAAATACATTAATATGTTTCACAAGACCATTGCTATTTAAATTACCTGAAGTAACATGAGAAGTGAATCAGCTTGTGGTGGAACTTGACTCGCATGTGGCGGTGTTGCAACTTGTAATCGGGGTTGACCTGCAGGTGGTGCTTCAGAACCAGGCAAAGGATGGTGATGACGTGGCACAGTTCTTGGAAGATGAGCCGGTGGTGGCTCTGATCCAGTATCATAATATCGTGAAGGTGGAGTGTAATGTGATGCCATACCACGTTGGTATACTGTGGCGACTTGAGGTGAATCTGTCGCTCTGTCATGTGGTGAAGATAAGCCACCCCGTGTACCAGCCCCTCTAACAGCTGATTGCCTACGAAGTTCAAGTGGCGGGCTACTTCCATGCACAGCCTCCTCTGAATCTACATCTCCACATTTCACATCTATACCCGACAGTAAAGGGGAACGAACTGCTCCTGGAAAATGATACAATATACATGCATAACACAAGAAAAATATATTAACACAATAGAAATACCATTTACATTTAAAATTGTTTAATAAGTTGAAAGAATATCACAATCTCTAATCAATATTTATTTAGAAACAATAGTTGTGCAGGTTTGAAAGTTTTAAGCAGGGAGAAAATTAAAATGATATAAAATTAAAACACTTACCTGTGCCAAGATGGTATGGGATATGGGCACTCAATGCAGCCTCCTGGACTCTCAGGTATTGTTGGTACACTATTTGAGGATGAACATAATGCAAATCATGTGATGCTGCAGATCTCATATGATGAGGGTAAGAGACATGTTGGACAACCTCACCCTGGAAAAGTAACAACAGCCTCAATAAGTAATTCACTAACATAATTAAGACTAAAGTCGCAAGAATTTAGTTGCCAAGTTCTATATTTCAAAACACTAAACAATAGTAATAATGCAAGGCTGTATTACAAAAAATCTACTCTGTATCTGACAAAAATTTATATGACTTGTGTTTCTCATCCTCCCTGTAATACATGCATATACAGGGGGGGGGGGGGTTCAATTCAATCTTTCTCCCCCCCCCTCTTGGCATTTTTTGTCAGACACTTGGTTCTGTGTAATATGAGAGAATAAAATAGAGAAATAGAATTTGTAAAACATGCCTGTCACCTCACCACTGCCATCAGAAAAATACATGAATGGGAAGAAGAGTGATCCATTCAAACAAAACCAGACCACATATTAACAGAAAATTTCTCTTGGAAGTTGTGTGGGTTTGCATCGGTGGTTGTGAATATTGAACAACACCTCACATGAAAATGTGACATCAACAAAAAACAAAATCAAGCTTCTGAATTCACAGTTATTCGCCTGTTGCTGCAGAAATTATTGGCAGAATTGTGTCTGGAGAGGATAATGACACACACTTTCAGAATTCTACTTCTCAGTTTTTTTCAAATTGTGCAGTACTGAAGTCTAAACAAACATTTCTCACTCTAGGTACATTTGTGTACTTCCTTGCTAGTTGACAACTACCAT
The DNA here is from genome assembly GCA_034510155.1 of Eucriotettix oculatus. NCBI lineage: Eukaryota > Metazoa > Arthropoda > Insecta > Orthoptera > Tetrigidae > Eucriotettix > Eucriotettix oculatus. The sequence continues at coordinate 64,980,486 of CM067379.1, read as the reverse complement.
CATTTTCAGGTCAGTTGATAAACTTTTTTCTGTATTTGCAACAACAGTCTTTCAATTCAAGTATTGTAACAACCATAATCCTACTATATTTTAATATAGCCCTTGTTGAGGAAATAGGTGTTGACAGAAAATCTCATAGACTAAAGTGTCTGTACCAGATGATTCTGTTTGAATTAAAAACCATACAGCCAGGTAAAACAAGGATAGTGACTTCTGCTCCCCAATAAAAAAGGATAACACAAGGAGGATTTATTAAAAATTTTAAGGAAACAACAGATAAGTATTACAAGGTAATGTTTAAAACACGAGCCTAAGTTACTTGTATTTCACAAATAAATAAGAAAATAATTTTGTGTGAGCCATTTCTTTTCACACACTGGAATGTGTACATAATTCAGAACTCTAATATATTTAAGTGAAAAAATAGTTAAGGACAAAAAAAACTATGACCAGGAAAAGAGAAAAAAACTGACGTTTGCATCACATAAAAGTATTAAGTAAGCAGTCTATTTGATTTGCTATTAATGATTTATACTTTCACTCTTAATATCTATTCAATGTTATATTATTTTATTTAAATGAGATTTTTCTTAAATAATTAGATCATTCCAAATCACTAAAATTAAATAATTCAAAAGCTCATGCTGGGAGGTGAGGATATTACCTGTCCACCATGCTGATGTGCGGGCGGGGGGCTCTGTCGTTGAGCCACCACAAACTGAGGATTGGGAAGCAACTCAGCTACCACCCCTGCGGAGCCCGCATGCTGCCACACACAACCACCGTTAGTATAGCCCAAAGCCCAAGCAAGATTTGGTCAACTCTTTTAATATCACATTTATTCAAATCACATTTTAAAGTTAAAATTGCATTCACCACAATGAACTCAATTAGAATGCACATTTCTGAATTAAATTAAATGGTGTCATTTGTGTAAGAATAACAAAAATATAAACATATCAACTTTTTAATTGTAATTAGCCCTTGGTACATTTGAATTTAATTTTAGAGAACTTTATGACAAATTACAAAAGAATTGTTGGCTAATCACTTGTTTCAGTCACATAAGAATACCAGACTAAAGGATGTAAGTGTTGTGAGGAATTGCACATACAGCCTTGGATGAAAGCTGTAAACAAATATATATTTACTAACAAAGTAATATGAACTTCAGTCTGTGAAATGATTCAGTAACTATATTCAAGCAGACAGTCATTTGTATATTAACACACACAGTGCAGAATTTTGGGGTATTTCAATTATAAATTTAATGTAACGTAAGCAATTTTAGAATAAATACTAAAACAATACTTTACTGTATATAGATACAGATGATTGAAATTAAAAATAGTTTTTTAGCACAGTAGGTTCACAAAAATAATAATTTTACAAGAAAAATGTTTCCTTGCTCCGTTAGGCTGTAAACTGCACTTGATTGAGGTCACAGGAGAGTTCTGACAAATGGGCGTAAAATCCTCAAAAATATACACACACATTTGCATATGCATAATATATGATGTTTCTTAGAACATACAAAGAGATAATGAGGTGCTTTTAGTGCAGTACAAATACCACACAACCGTGTAGTATGGGCTACACAGCGTATTTTGAAGCTTTTCACCTACCCACATAAAAAATTATAATATAATGATTTACTTTAAATTTAAAATAAATTATGAATGATTTGAATATAATGTGAGAACGAGTTGGCCAATCAGACATAAACAGTTTTACCAAAACAGAAAACCAAAACAAGAAAGTTAATACAAGAACCTCTAAAAGAATAAACCATAATTTATGTACATGCTAAAAATTTATGTTAGTCTTGAGAATGTTTTGAAAATAAGAAAGATACTTGTACAAATATTACTAAAATGACCTGAAAATACTATGACAGTTGAAAAGTTATGTTTCAAACTAATTTAATGGTATGACAACAGATATTAAATAATGACATTATCTTATGTAAAAAAAAAACTGGTTACTTTCTTCTCCTCTAAGGTAAAACCATCAAGTATACATATAATTCTTAAAAATACTGTAATAAATTTACCAATACAGTAATTCAAACATGGCAAAAGAAACTTAGAAATTTTATTAGTGTAATAAAAGAATATGGGTTTCAATTTAAAAGAACTTACCAATGATGCTTCATAAGCAGGAACTGGCAAGCCAGCTTGCATCACTTGTCCACGAGACTGAGGACTAACAGTGGGCACTACTATGCAGCCACCCATTGATACTTCAACTTTTGGTGGATCCAATAAACTCTTTCCATGTTGACTTCCAGGAATCTAAAATTTTATGATCTCATAAACAACCAGAAAATGTTTGAAAAATTATGGGTATAATAACATACAAATTAAAATATATTTCATATGCCAATTGAGTAAAGTTGCCCACATCAAGATAAATAGCAGTAGATTGTTACTCCTATTTTATCGTGACATAATATTTAAGATCACCAATATTTTCCATCTAAGAAAACCATGTTACCTAAAAAAATACAGAAGACTATTCTGACAATTATTCTTTATTTGTAAGGATAAATAAAACCTTAGTATCTTTTCTGTTTCTATAATATGACAAAAATTAATCTTACAACCACTCATGTCATAATCTTATAAAAAGGCCATGATCTGGGTGAAATAATACTCTTACATTCAGCGTATGGCAAATAATTCTGCTTGCATGCTTTAGAAACATACCTTCTTAACTTTAACACTTAATTGAGAATAATTATTTAAGTAGAGTAACTACTGTAAAACTTCCTAATAGCATTTTTATTGAGGACTATTTTATTATAAGAATATTCTTTAGGTGATATGTTTAACCAGAATCCAAAAGTGGAGAGGTACAGCAGGTCAAATGTTCTAGTATTTCATATTTCCAAAACATCATTTTACTGAATCTGTGAACTTACTTGACTTTTTGGAATGTTTGTCCGTGAGCTGCTGGCTCCAGTGACCATTGGTTGTTGACTACCAAGATGTGGTGTTTTTAATGGAGGACTTGCCACAGCTCCAGTAAGGATTGGCTGCTGAGCAATTGGATTTCCCTTGCCTATTTGTGATGTGGGTGGACTTAAACCTCTACCTGCACCAGCAAACTGTTTATTTGCAGCTTGAAGGAGATGTGCCTTTGGGGTGAGGGGAGATGGAGGTGAAGGCTTCTGGGTAGGTGTTGAAACTACTTGTGCTCCTGTAGCCTGAAGGATGTGTGCTTTAGGATTGACTGGAGTAACTTTTGGTAATGGTAATGGTGCAGCCTGAGCTAATGAAACTTTGGCTGGCCCTGTTGGAGGTACTACAATAGGTACAGGTTGTTGTGGTGTTGTCTTCACAGTAGCCACTTGTTGGTGCAAAACATGTGCCTTAAGTGTTGTAAGAGGTTTGTTTCCAACCACAACAGCTGGAGAAGTGCTTGGTTTACATATTCCAATTGGTTTTATATTGCTTGCCACAGTTGTTACTACAGATGTTGTGTTTTTCTGTGTTGCATTGGAAATAACCGGGACATGGGATGTTACAGGTGGCCAAACTGATGGCGTATCCACTGGTGGAGTAATCTGTGAAAACAACATTAAAGCAATTATGTAATTATGTTGTTATTAATCTAGAAATAATGAATAGTTAAATAACAATTATTAGAATGACACTTTATATAATCACTTAAACCTAAACAAAATTAAAATTAAAATGAAGTAGCCCTTTATGGTTACTTCAATTGTAATGATATAGAATTGTGATATGAATTTTTAGGTAAATAGAAAATAACTTCAGATATAACACTTAACTGCAAAGTGAAGTTGCAAGTTCATATTTAACTAGGAAATGTTCATTTGCTCATATGCACCACAATAATTTTAACAGTACGACTACCAAAATAGAATAAAAAAACTGTACTAAAAGAAACTTACTTTAATAGTTGGTGAGGACAAACACTGCTTCTGAGCTGGTGTTGTTTCAGGTAAAGGCTTAACTCCAAGGTCAATAGCATCAGGCAGAATCCTGGTATTGGTTGTAATAGAGGAAACAACTGCATTTAGACTGTTCACTGCAGTAGTAACTGGTATATATTGTCCTTCCTCAGATTCTCTCATAGGAATCAATAATCCTGTAACAGGATCTATAAGAGACATGGGTTCCTGATCAGATTCTGAACCTTGCTGTGCAGCTGTTAGCTTCATAGGTGTAGGCTGGCAGACAGGTGGAGATTGCTCTCTTGAATCTTGCACTAATCCGGTAGGAGGTGAAGATTTGTCAACAGGTTCCTTGGCCCCAGTGGCTGCAGTATGTGTGGAATCAGCTAACCTTTGCAATTGCACATCTTCTTGAAGCTTACGTCTTTCTTCAATTACTTCATCTTGGAAATCACAGTGTCCTTTCTGGCTAATTTGCTTTTTACCACCACGAGGAGACTTCCTAGGCTCTAGAGCTGATCTTTGTATCACAACATGATTTTGTCTAGTGGACCTTCGTGTAACTGTAGATGTCATAACAGGTGTAGTAGATGTGGCAGTGTTTGGACAAGTTGTGATTCCAGCAGTAGTGGTAGCTACTGGAGTTGAAGAGCCCACAGCAGCTGCCGCAGCTGCTGCTGCAGCAGCTGCGGCGGCGGCGGCAGCGGCTGCAGCAGCTGACCTTGTTACAGTACCACCCCTTACAACATCATCAATTACATCATCAACAGTAGTTCGACAGCCATCACGTTCTTGAAGACGACGGGACTTTCTAGTGGTAGCAGTGGACACAGGTGTATTAGGTGATGGGAATTCTTCTCTCGTTTCCACAACAGGTGACATAACAGGAGATACAACAGGGGATGTTGAGTGTTTATTAACAGTGGGAATTTCCTTGGTTACAGCACATATGTTTGCAGTTGTTCCACTAACTGGACTCTTAATAGTTAGTATGAGTCGTGGACGACCTTTGTCTCCGCCACTATTAGCCTCATCTTCAGAATCATCATGAAACTCATAAACATCAGTCGCCTGTTTTTTATTGCTCAGTGAGAGAGATTCAAGTGAAGTTGATTTTGATCCCCTTGATGCTCTTCCACCTCGTCTAGGTGATGTAGCAGGCTGAATTTCATTCTTTTGACTACCTGAAGTAAGGCGTGTTCGTCTTGTAGTAACACCGGCAGTGCTGCGAGTTGCTGTAACCTTTCGCCTTCCTCCTGCACCTCTGCGACCTCTTCTAGTAGTTCTTGGTGTACCTGAGCTCTGGCATTGACTAACTTCTACAGAAGAATCATCTTCAGGAGAAGAAGTGGAAAGAGAACCCAACTCTCTGTCTTCCATTGGGGTTGAAGTTATTCTTTGATCTGCCTCATCACTTGCAGTCTGTCCTACATTTTCCTCCATCTCAGAACTATGGATTGTTTCATTCTTTTCCTCTTCATCTCGGTTTGGTGACACTATATCATTAATCTGATTTGGCAGATGTTCATTTTGATGAAGTTTAAGCACAGATTCAGTTGTTGCTTTTTCAGCCGCCAGTTCATCTTTAGGGTTTTTATTTTGTTCAAGTTCTGGTTCTTTCAACTGACTAAACCAAAGTTTAGGTTCCACTTCATCTTTAGGCTCTTCTTTTACTACTGTCGATGGTTCTTCACAGAGAGCATCAACTTTCTTAATTACAGAGTCAATATTAACTTCATTTGCACTCCAGAAATCTGATTCATTCTTCAAACTTTTAATATCATTTGGCAATTTTGCCTTGGGAATCATATCGGTTTTTGATTCTGATATTGTTATAAAACTGCTTAATAGAGGTGGTTTAGTTTCTAATGGTTTTAGAACTGTAAATATATCTTGCTCTTCTTTCACAGAGGGTCGAGTTTCATTTTCTTTAATAACAGATACAGCCTCTTTCTCCCTCTCTTTGAATAGTTTGAAACTGCTTTGAGTGTCATCAGATAGAGCTTGTGTCATTGAATCAGATGCCAACAAATTTGTTACAAAGTCGCTATCACTTTTCATATCTGTTTCCGATTCTGAAAAGTCAGATTCTCTTGAATCAATTATGGGTTCTTCTTTTATAGTAGAAATAGGTCCTTTTTCCTTATTCACAGAGTTTAATTTTATTTTATCTACTGGTAAACTTTTGTCTTGATCATAATTTTGTAATTCATCACTGTGCAGTTCATAATTCTGCTTAATAATTTTGCTATCCACAATTAAATGTGAAGACTCTTCTACTTCTTTCTTAATTGAACTAACTTCTGGAACTTCAAATTTAGAAGTGTTTTCCATCTTAATTGGCAGGATAATCTTTTCATTATTTAGTAAGGGTTCTACTTTAGTATCATTTACTTCAACAGTTTCTTTATTAATAGTATCTGGTGGACTTTCAACATATGTTTCAGGAATTTTGACTGGTTCAGTCATTGGCTTCTCATTTTCTTTCATCTCACTCTGTTCACTATTAGGTTCATCCGTACCATCATTTTCCATAATTGGTATGGCATTTTCAGGCTTGGGGGCTGTTTCATCACCTTCTTCTTCTTCTTCTTTATTGGTATAAACTAAACATGGAGGGCATAAATCAGTCTTTCCTTCTTTAACTAAATCTTCAGTATCTTCAACAATTTTTTCTGGGCTCTTCTCTCCAGTTCCATTAACAGAAGTGTCAATAGGTTTAGTATCCGTAACAATTTCTGCATCTACTTCATGTTTAACAGTGTCACATACTGGTTTGTCTTGTACTACAGGAGCCATTGGAATAACAGGTGGCTCTTCAGAAACTTGTGCTTTACTTGGTGTAATTGCAAGCTTGATATCATTTTCTTTAGACAACAAACTATCTGAAAGTAACTTTTTGTCACTTTCCCTCTTGTCATTGTCACCACCATCTCCTTCAATATCCTGAGACTGTCTCTTAACACATTCAATGTTTGTTTCTGATTTTATTAAAGTTACACTGTTTTCAACATATTGCTTTTCAACATTTGAATGCGAATAAAATGAAGGGGGCAGATCTGTTGCCTTTGTTGACACAGAATACTCTAAATTCTCAGAAGATGTTTGCTGTTGATCTGCTGGAAATTGCAATCCACTGTAGTTTTCATCTGCATTATCCTCAGTATCTGTATCAATCTGCAGATCAGGTTCAGACTGTGGTGTATCAGGTTTCATATCAATCAGTCCTTCAACAGCTTGACGGGTCTCTTCCTCTTCATCTGTTGGCAACTGGGGTTCTGTTGGATTGTTACCACTTGAATTTGGAGGGCTACCTGTTCCTTCAACATAGCAATCACCAAAACCACCACCAAATGATTCTCCTAGCAGAGCAGCTACAGCATCTTCAGTTTCTTCCTGAGATATTACAGCACGAGGCTTTTCTTCTTCAGTAATAATTTCATCAGTTTCTGTTTTTGGCAATTCTTCTGTTTTAATGTCTTCTTCAACTTTAGTGCAGAGAAGTGGATCTGATTTTGGTGCTTCAAATTCTGAAATACTTTTCACAGCAGTTTCATGGATTGTATCATCTATGTCTGAACCAAAACCAGGTATAAACTTCTCAGGTTTCTTTTTCTCACTTGATTTAGTTACATTAGGCGACAATTTTGGTGCTGCATTGATTATTGTTTCACGACACTGCAGTAATGTAAGTTGATCTGTTGGCAATGGTACATTTTGTTTCAAAGGACTCTGAGCTGACAGTTCTAAACTAGGTATAGAAGAAGAAATCAGTTGAGGTTTGCAGTCCTCTGATAATGACGCAACACTTATTCTCCTTTCAGGAGAAGTTTTTGAAGAATTCTTATCATGATGATGATGGTGGTGATGGTCTCTTCTATTCTGTTTTTCTTCTTTAGACTTTTTCCTTTTCTTCTTTTTCTCTTTAGTTTTCTCCAATACAATTGCAGCTGTGCCCTCCAAGCTTTCATCACCATCAGTAAAGCGAAAAACATCAGGGTCATTGAGACTGTCTTGTTTCCCATTTTCACTCTTTACCGTATTTGATTTATTCAATCCTGATTCAACATATTCATCATCATCTAGCAGTTTAGCTTCTATTGCACGCCCTGCCTCTGCCAAATCTCCTGATAAGATAGATTCTTCCTCTCTAGCTTTCTTTTCTTTCCTCTTTTTTTCTTTTCTTTTTCTTTCCTTTTCAGACTGACGAGAAATACCATTGTCAGATGATCCAAAACAATCTACTCTTGAATTCAACAGCCCACGATCTATATTTGAATCTGAATCTGAAGCATAAACAAGAGAGACCTGCCATTTTGAAGGTAGTTGGTCAAACATTCTACTACCACTGTTATTTCCTACTGTAACAGACTTTACATGTGCATGTTCTGAATCGTCTGATAAAGGCCCAAAAATATCTTCCATTTTCTCCTCACGCTTGAGACAATTTTCTGGTTTCAAAACAGCTAATTCAGGTTTATTAGATTTCTTCCTTCTTATTTTGACAGTTTTTCCATCAACATCAATAATTTTACCATGAGTAGATTTTCTTCTTTCTCGTTTGTGTTTTTTCCTTTCTCCATCAGATTTAATTTTTGCATTTTCATCAGCATTTTCCAATTTGTTGTACGAATCCTTTTCCATATTTAAATTATCTTCATTTGACTGTAAGCTCTTTTGACGTTTTTGCTTCTTCTTATGTGACTTTTTCCTAAGGGAATCGGATCCTTTAGAAATACAATTTGTATAAAATAAAACATTTTCTAATTGGGGAGGAGGGGTGTCCTCATTTGGATCTGCATCAGATATATTTTCCAATTCTGTATCTACTTTTATTTGAGTATTACACTTATTCAACTCAATATGATCACCAAAAATATCATCCTTTTCTGATTCTGGGTGAAACTTTTTATTACTCTCTTCATTAGAATGATCTGAATATATTTTTGATAGCTTGTTCTTGCCAAAAACCTTTTTGAAAGGTTGCAGGTTTTCATCACCAAACATATCATCCTTGAGGACTTCGACATGAGATTTTTTAGACATTTCATCATCTGAGGAATTAATATTGGTCTTTATTTTGCTCTTTATGGAATACTTGCTGAGAACTGATAACTTGTCTTCTCCAAAGATATTACTTTTTGTAGATTCAGACATCAGTTTACGAACACATTCATCATCTGATGAATCAACAGCAATCTTTGCAAGTTTTGGTTTAGCAATAGATTTTCTGAATATTGCTTGCTTCTCATCAGAAAGTATTCCTGGTTTAGCTGGTTCATTAGCAAGCTTTCTGACATTTTCATCATCGGAGGAATCAAGTGAGTTTTTCTGAGGTTTGTTCTTTGAAATTACTTTCTTGAATAGTGTTTGCTTCTCTAAAGCTACTTTCGTATCTTCACAAATTAATTTCTGATTACTTTCATCATTGGAAGATTCTAGAAAGGATTTGCATAATTTACTTCTGTTACCTTTCTTCATACAATTCTTATCTTCCAAATCATTGCTAGTGAGTTCACCATCACTTTCTGCCGAATATATCTCAGAAACTTTATGGCTATTGGCCTTGAATCTACAAGTTGTATTGTCATCTTCAGAAGTATCTGATATTAACTTTGCACGACTTCCTTTCCTGTTTGTAGAAATGAAGTGTTTTACTTTGGATGGAGTCTCATCATCTTCACTGCCTTCCAACTTAACTTCAACCCTTTTATTATCTTTCAAATGAATTTTGTTATGTTTATGCTGCACATCAGAATCGGAATCTGATTTTCCTATGCACATATCTTCCTTCTTTATTTTCACTACAGGTCTTATTTTATTTAATTTTATTTCCTCACAATCAAATGAAGAACGTGCTCTACCATCATCTTCTGAAGAACTACTGATCATTAGCTTAGTAAGCCTCTTGCTTGTTTTATTGTTCCGTTCTCTGTCTGCATTATCTGAATCAGAATCCTCATCCCAAGAAGTAGAGCGTTTCTTTTCTTCACGTTTAGCTCTAGACTGTTTCAACAAATTAAATTTTTCTCTCATCTTTTCCTGACGCTTCTCTTCTTCTTGCTTTTGCATATTTTTGGTTGAACGGGCCTTTACTTTATCATACATTGAAATATATGCTGGACCATCATCAACGATGTCAAATATGGAATGTTTCTTAGGACCATCGCCACTTCCATCCTCACTTTCTGAATCAGAATGACTATAATCTTTCTTATGAGATTTATTCTCTTTCTTTGACTTCTGCTCCTCTTTATTGAAATTTTCTTCTTTTCGTTTCTCACTGCTACCTCTCTTTTCACGGTCCTTCTTTGAAGATTTTAATTTCTCATCCAAAAAATCATTACTCATGGGTTCATCTTTAACTTTTTTCTTCTCTTTATCTTTCCGAGAAATTTTATGCTTTTCCTCTTTGTCATCTGTTTCACTGTCTTCCTTCTTTCTGACCTTTGGTGATATTTCTTTCTCAATAGAGGTTTCTTTTATACTCTTTAAATTTGTCTCTCTCTCTCTAGGGCTTTCTCTGTCAGATTTGTTCTTTTTCTTTTGTTTCTCTTTCGGTTTATGCCTTTCAAGATCATCCAACAATTTAATATCCTTTTCCTTTCTCTTTTCACTATCGTCTTTATTTTGTTTTTTATCTTCACGAATTTTGTCTTCTAACTGTTTTGTGAAGATTTTATCACCGTGGCGTGGGCGTTCTGTACTACTGCGCTTGCTACTGCTGCTACTCCGACCACTGTCTTTAGAGTCACGCCTTTCAGGTACTTTGTGATGATCGATACTAACAGCAGGAGATAACTTCAATCGTTTTGCATCATCTGGTACACTCTCCAAACTATCTTGGGAGCTCATACGTCGTTTACATCCTATGCTAGCAGGTGAACTGCTATTGCTTGTTCTTTCCTTTCGGCGCTCTTTTCTCCTGTCCTTATCTTCCGCTTCTTTTTGCTGACTGTCATGTATCCCAGCATCTTTCTTCTTTTCTAAGCTATCTTCCTTTTCTTTCCATCGATCTTTGTCAGTGTTGTCCAGCAAGTTACAATCTCGCCACCTTTCTTTTTCACAATCAATTTCTTTCCGTCTTTCATTTTTGTCATCTGTGTCTCTAGATTTTTCCTTTTCTATATTATCAACATCTTTATCCTTCTTCCTATCTTTGTCCAAATCATTTTCCCTTCTTTTCTCTTTGTCAACTTCAAATAAATTAACTTCTTTCCTCCTATCTCTTTCCACATTCTCTCCATCTTTATCCTTTCTCCTCTCTAAACTGTCAACAGAATCTCTTCTCCTGTCTTCAATACTGTTCGATCTTTCTCTTCGTTTCTCCAAACTTTCAAAGTCCCGTTCACTTTCTCTTCTAATACACAATGAGTTAGCTACTTTATCCTTTTTTTCCCTTCTGTCATCATTTAAAGATAAACTTCGTGATTTGTGAGATCCAATACTGCGCATGCTTTCCAAATCTTTCTTTGATGCTGTTTGTGGTAAATTTGCTACAGAAGCAGAATCCTTTTTTAAAACTGATAAACTTTTAAGTGGATTTGAAAATTCACTACATTTGTCCTTCGGGCTCTGTTGACACGTAGATGATTCTTTCTTTACCGGTAAATTTTGTTTAATTTTACTCTGCCTACTGGAGTCAATGTGGGATGATGTAGATACTGTTGTAGCCAATGGAGCCAATATTGACGAAGTATCTGACACCGAATGAGTTGAAGCTGTTGTTGTTATCATTACCGTAGTGGTAGCAGTGCTAGCAGCAGTAACTGTACTTAATACTTGTATTGGAATTGCTGCAGAAGCTATAGTTTTAGAACCATTAGAAACATTGTCACTTAGATTTTGGGATTTTAATGGTGGAATGTTATTGCTAGCTTTGAAAGAATCACCTTTTGTGGAAAGAGAATGTAAATTCTTTGGTGCACTTTCAACATTTTTTGGTATCTTTAACGACTGACTGGATGATGACGTAACACAAGTTGAGCTCACTGGAAGTGATGTACATGAAGGTTTAGTGGAAGTAACAGAAACACGACAAGTTACCTGAGATGCCGATGTTACCATAATAGTTTTAACAGAACATGAAGGAACCAAAGTAGGCGCACAAGACATTTTTGATGTAGTCACATTCTGCAAGAAAACAGACCCTTTAGTTGATACAGAATCTTGAGCTGCAACTGTAGAAGAAACTTTGAGTCCAGTAGTAGTGGTAGTTGAGGTAATACATCTACTCGTTTCTAAAGTTCCAGAAGACACACTGAATGCAGGAGGAACACTTAAGGTAGCCACAGAAGTTTTCACACATGTTGTTCTGCAGCCACTTGGAGAGGAAATAACAGGGCTAGAAGAAACTAACTTTAAAGCAACTCTGTTCGTCACTTCTGAAGAAGTCTTAGTGCCCGTTGCTGTTGTTAATACTGTCACAGAAGACACACTTCTAACGACGGACGGCCTTGACACTTCTGAGGAATACACTGTGCTCACAGGAGTACATACATTCAATAAAGGTTTGATACCACATGTCCTAGTAATTTCAGGGGATATCACACTATTGGTGGCAGTAGTTGAAACAGTTGATGGTAAACTAGTCTTCACACCCAAATTAGTAACTGAAATTACACTTCCCGACATTATTGCAGCAGTTGTAGTAGCAACGGTAGTTGTAGGCAACACTGGAGGATGACTGGGAAATGGATACTGTAAGCCTTTGGCAGCAGGCAAATTTGAACCTGCAGACCTAGGAGAGACCGCACTTGACATCTTTGGCATAGTTTGAAGTTTATTACACTGTGTAGAAAGGGGAGCACCAGCAACTGCAGATGGTGACATGTGTGGTTTAGTGACAACTGAAGTTGTTGGTCCCCCTGTAGAGAATGGAGATTTTGGATGAGGTTGAGATGGCGAGTGCAAAGGAGATGGAGTGCCTATCAATCTAGGAGGTATTTGAGAAGTTGCAGGTACAGGGAACGATGGTATTTTAGCTGTCACTAAAGGAGTAGTGGGTGGATTAAGTAAAGGAGACATAGTCGTCTTGGCTGGTGCTCCCAAAATTGGAAACTCTCTACCACATTCAGTTTTCACACGAAGGCTCTGAAAACAACCAGCTGTCCGAGAATATGGAACAAATTCCCGTGGTTCATATTTGTCACTAATATTTTCTAGTCTTTTTGAATCTTCATCAAAAACACTTCTTTTAGCTAACACAGATTTAACAATATCTGACGGTTTGAGGTCATCTAAATCTAGTAACTTATGACGAAAACGAAATCGTTCACTAGCTGATGCATCAAGCTTAGCCAGCGCATCTCCCCCTGCTGCACTCAATGCACGAGAACCTGACCACTTTTCATATTTTTCATCTAGAGATTTTATTCGCTCTTCTAAAGTAGGAGAAGGTGGAGATATTTCTGAATCTGAAGATGAGGAAGATAGTATTGAGGCAGGTCTAGGAGGTGGAGATGCAGGGGGAGGAACAGGACTAGGACTAGGTGGTGGAGGCTGTGTAATAGGGATTGGTCTTGGCGATGTAAGCACTGATGGAGGAGAGGAAACAACATTACTAGCCTGTGTAGGTTTGCTAGAAATTGTTCCCGACAGGGAAACTGATAATCTTCCGGATGAAGATAATACTTGAGCAGCAAACCTTGGAAGGGGTAGTGACAGTGGTCCATCTGTAGAAGTTCTCTCTCGTGGTATTCGCCTTGGCTCAGAAGGAGGATCTGGTCGCTCATCACACAGTGGTGTCCCTGGGCGACTTCCATCCACACTTTCACTTCCACTCACAGTGACAGCAACATCATTATGATGATGGTGGTGATGGTGAGTATGTTTCCCACTGCGACAACTTGATCGATCTTCACTTTCACTAGCACTACTACCAGTTTTCCTCCGTTTACACACAGGGTGAGGGGAATACACTTGAACAGAAACTAGACGATCTGCTGAGGTCTCTCTTCCATCCCTACTATGCCTTGATAAGCTATCTGCTGAAAGTCTGCGGCCACAATGTTTACTGTCCGACATTCTCCTTGTATCCGCCTTTCTGTGGTTGTGCGTAGTTACCAACAATGAAGGTTCACTTTCAAAACAATTATCATTTTGACAGGATGATGGAGTTTCACATTCGTCCAATTTCGGTCTCTTCTTAGGAGTTGGGTCATCATCACCAGAACTAGTACAATCTTCCAACTGCTCCAGTAGGTGTTGAATGTGTACTCTTTCCTTTTGCAAATGCCTAATATCAGCAGGCTGTGGAGGTGGTGGAGGTAATGGATCAGCAGCATCAACAACAACACTTTGCAGTGCATGCCGTGGTTTAAAATCTGCTTCATCAACGACAGGAACACTTTTTTCACAAGGGCTTGAACTTTTTGGAACCCTCACAACTGCTACACTGCGACGCACTGCATCCGGTGTTGACTCACATCCTATTGGTGAAGGACTGCTGTCTCCTCTTTCCCTCTGGCAGTATCCATAATCACGTAATTCTTGTTCATATGAGTCATCGTGACTAGCCCCACTTCCTTGACTAAATTCATCATAGTTTCTGTAAAAAGATAGAACAATGTAAATACTTATTTATTATTTGTTTAAATGATATCAAAACTTACAATTAATTGTAGCAATATAATACTGTACAATATTCAAAATACTTAGAAACTTCTTAGAATTTATTAAATTAATTATTTTAATAAGAAAATTTTATTTTACATACATATAAAATATGCTAACTTTTTAAACATAAGCTCAGGATAAAAATATTTGTATAATTAAATTGCAGTAAGCAAGTGTTCCATTTGTGAAGCACGAATGAATTCACTTGGAACTTACTTATAAATGAGGGAACAGCCAAGTCAGCCTGCCACATGTGTGAAGAGAATTTTGTATTCAAATAACTCGATATTAAAAAAATTAGAACTTTGTACAGGTTAGAAAACTATTTTTTATAAATGAAAAATTTTTTCACACCCTTGGACACCATATTTCAAGAAATAATGGAAATGAAAAGAATTTCCAAAATCTTCAGGCAGACTGGTTGAGCTACCTCACCTGTAACGGCGGTCAGGATACTCTGCATTGTTGTCATAATATTCATACCGCTGGCTGCCAGAGCTGCGTTGAGAACAACGTCCTGTGCCACGTCCAGATGCTGCTTGCTGGGCTGGAATTTGTGTAGCAGCAGGAGTTGTTGATGGGGTCCCAGAAGAAGTGCTACTGCTGGCAGATCGACTATAAGATGTACCCCGAGCTGGCCTTTGTTGTGCTTCATAACGGTTAAATCGAGAACTTGGTACTACTACTGTTGTCTCGAAGCGAGTTGCCTGGACTTCTCGACTGCTGCAAACAATATAGATCATATCTGAGCATCATAATGTACATTACAATTCTGTTAAAAAGTTGAATAAACTTTGGTCAGAGTGAAAAGGGAGAAAAAATACCAAAAGATAATTTTGTAGTGTTAACCAACAAGACGAAAGACAAAGAAATATATCATTAGCATCTTCAAAAAATGTATTAGCTCTTCATTTCTACACAAGACATTTGATGCAAGGAACATCATGAGAGAGAAAAAATAGTAATTAGTATTGATATGCCCTTATTAAGTTTATTTGGTTCAGACACTGGCAATTCTATTCAATGATAAGTTAACTCATTTACAATGACGCTAAATTAACCACTCTGAATTATTAATAAATAAAATGACTTTTTTCATTTGGGGAATATTGCAAAAAGTTTTAGATATAGGATTTGATAGCCAGACTACCGTTATCACAGGAAGTACTCAAGTTTTCATTGCACCTTTTAAAAATATGATAAACATAGTAATATATATAAAACAACAAATTCTACCTGTTTTCATATCGTTCCCATGGTCGCTCGCCACCAACAACTGCATGACCTTGCTTTTCCAAATGTTCATAAAATGATTCTTGGCATTCACGAGATGCAAAGTCTACTTGCAGTTTGCGACCTCCACGTAACATAAAACCTCGCATTTCTCTCACAGCTTCTTGGGCACAGGAAACCTAAGTCATTTTACATGAGATTAGAATCAGAATACAGATAAGGAATGAACACAAAATAAATTATATTCTTAATGTTTCATTTTTCAGCAGAAAAAGTTTCACCTGTTCAAAATAGATCAAGGCATGTCCCCTGACACGATCTATCGTTACGTGGGATATAGCACCAAACGTGTTGAATTGCATATTCAGGTACTTTTCCGACACATTTTCTAGGAACAAAGCAATAAATAATCTGATATTAATACATTGCCACTTATTAAAATTATTAAGACACATATTGCAAAACTTACCTGATACTCCATCAACCCACACACAATTTGTAGGCATCGATTTTCCAAATCCTAGCTTAATTCGATTATTACCCAAGTGTTCACCATCCATAGTACGCATGGCTTTCACAACACTACTGATGTCCGTAAACTGACAAAATGCATATGATGATAACACACCCTGCTTTTTTATATCAATTTCCTAGGGAAATAAATTTCATGATAAAATTAATATTCAAATATGGGCTCATTATAGTTGACATTCATTATTGATAATTTTTTTCAATTATGTGAATGTTTCAGACGGTATACACTGTTAACTGTAAACATTTAAGTAAATGGCATACAAACACACACTACAATCATACAAATTTCCTATCAAAAAACAAAATAATAAATTGTATTGGATGGGAACAACACACCATGCTGAATAGAATATGTAATTCAATTTTTCTGAGATGTTTATCAACCTATTACATTAAATCAGTAGCTCACTCTTCCTATTAGCCTGCACACTGTATGCAGTCACCTAACATGAAGTGTGTGAAATCTATATCCTTAGAAAGGAGATTTAAATCACTGAAACTTTTAATTGGGAATTCTATAAGGCACTACTCTCCACTTTCAGATAAACCAGATATTTGAACATCTGTCTTTCTATATTAATTATTTTTATCACTGTATTATCTATTTACTTAAGCATGGGTTTGTGTAGTTCAAGTATAAGTGAAATTCTGATTTCAACTTACAATGATTTCTCCAAATTGCTCAAAATGTTTCCGGAGCTCTGAAGGGGTAACATCTTTTTCCAAATTACCAATAAATAAAGTTCTAGTGGCTTTTGGATGAAACTCATCTTGTTCAGCTTCGTAAGGCCTGAATAAAAATAAATATATTTTAGAGCATTTATTTAATTTGTAACACTGACTTCTCTATTTAAAATCAGGAAATTTATAATGACTAATACCTTTTTTAAAGAAGAGATTGATTGTATATCAAATAAGACCAAGATTAAATAACTAACAAAACACAATTAATTATCCATTCTCCCATATCAAAGTGTATCAGGACATGAACCTTTGATCATTATTATATGAAACTGTGTTGGGTACAATAACAGCTCCATTCACATTAAGAAAAATACTAACCTGAATTCATTATCATCTACATCATATCCCTGATAAGGTGCAACTTCAATTTTGCAGCCAAAAAAGAGCTTGTCATGAGAAACTTCAAGTGCCTTCTCTGCATCGTCAGGTTTTTTGAAGCAAACAATTGCATACCTATCCCCAGCTTGGCCAACAACTTTCACAGACGTCACTTTTCCATGTTTTTTGTATTCATGAAAAAGACCATCTTTCAAACTTGTATCTGTAATCAAGATTATTTTATTACAATATTAATAACAATAAAAAGTAATCCAAAATAATTCACTACATATACCATTAATACACCCGCTTCTTTAAATGTGTCACAAATAAGAGCACATACCACAGACTTACAAGCCACTACATTTCATTAGAAATATGAGATAATTAAGGAGAAAGCAGCCATAATCAAATAATGATGACAATTTTCCCCATAAATATGATCAACCATTCCTTATAAACCTTGTGCATAAAACCACTGATCTCAACTATACTTTTACAATTTTTAGCAATTACAACTATTTGGTAACATAATTTTCAAATTTGATGACTTTTTATACCAAACATTTCAGCAACATATAATTTAAAAATTTTAACTCACCACTTGAACGAGCAGGAAGGTTTCTAACACAAATAGCCAATGGTCTCCGGTCATCACTGTGTATGGCAGGGCTGACATTATTAGTGTGTGCAGTACTGACTGTCGATTGTAAAGCCACACTTCCCACCCGCCCCAAACGTACTGCTCCATGATGACTACTGCTGAAGATTCAAAATAAAACTCAATAAACATCACACTCTTTAAACACACAAACAAGTTCTATAACATTATTAAGACGTATAGGAAT
Source organism: Eucriotettix oculatus (assembly GCA_034510155.1). NCBI lineage: Eukaryota > Metazoa > Arthropoda > Insecta > Orthoptera > Tetrigidae > Eucriotettix > Eucriotettix oculatus. Next base: position 64,962,270 of record CM067379.1, on the reverse strand, counting down.
ATTACTGCCATAACATGCACAGGCTCAATAAAAAGGAAAATTTATTTTGCCTGCATACTTCATATAAAAATGTGGAGGAACATAGTTTTTATAAGCAAAATGATTTACTTTTCATTATACAAAGTTATTTTAAAAAAAACCATTTATGAACCATAAATGAAAATCAATTTCAAATTAATTATTGTTTTTCACTAAATTTTACAAGTGATAAAAAATAGTAAAAAGTTGCAATTATAGACCAATTTACATTTCTCACAGAAGAAAATGTGTTTTACAATATAAAAATATTTTGAAAACAACATATATAAAACATATTACAAATTTGTATTTGTTGCAATTTTATAACAGTATGTGTACTATGTCAAAATATTCTCCAATAGACTTTTAAAGATAACATAGAGCCATTCTTTTATTCATACCTATGAGGGGAACACGATTTATCCGTAGCAGGTGTCGAAGTGCCCGAACTGCAACTACTTGAACCTGACTGACTTGAACTTGAACTAGAATGGGATCGGCTACGAGATCTTGAACGGGATCTGCTCGATCCTGAGTTAGAACCTGACTCACTGCCAGACCTGCTGTTTAAATACAAATATAAATTAAAGTGTACTAAGTAAACAAGTTATGACTAATTATATATATTAAAAATCTAAGTACTTTTTTTAAATTCATAGGAAATAGAAAATTTCTATTGAATACATAAAATAAACTAAGGAAGATCTCACACTGCTAGCATAATTTATATAGATAGGAAAGAGAGACAGAGGATTTCTTACTTCAAATTAAGTGGCAGTGCCACTACACCAGACTGGAAGGAGCATTCAAATTTGCAGGATAGTTGTGTACTGTGCTTACTCAATTCCTCAAAAATAAACTCAGATTTTTGTACGAACTAGGCAGCACACAGAACACATCTCTATTGAAGGGAGCCACCACCCCCAAAATTTGAAATGTTCCCTTCTGTCTAATATGGTGAAGTCAACCTTCACTTTAAGATCCACACACACACAATTATTTTACTTCATGTGTGTAAGTATAAAAACATCTCTTTTTTAAAATTACGAAAAATTTTATATTTCAAATAGTCTATTTTAACTAAGATCTGATATAATAATAAATACCTTGACTTTGGTCTTTTCTTATGAGTAGATGGTGGTGCTTCTCTTCTTTCTTCTGTATTATAGGTGTCAGTTGCTGGAGCAGAAGGCGGGTAGCGAACACTTGCAGCACTGTCATAACTCCAAGAATTTGCTAGAGGACGGTGGTGAGTTTGTTGTGTCCTAACAATAACAATATTAACAGGTTAGTCACATGCATTAAGTTAACTTACAGTGCATTATCAAAATATAAATAAAAGATAACAATGATGAAAACCATTACAAACCAGGATCGAAACAGTGTGTGCCTACCAAAATAAAAAGTATTTGTTTTCTCAGTATACAAAATAATTTTCACTTTATAAATTTAAATACATATTATATTTTAAGCACAGCAGTATCAATTCACTTAGATAAATAATTAAGATATATTCTATACAATGTGTGGTTTACATTAATTTTTAAAAAAAATATTTATGGTTAATAGGGAAAAAACCTGATATAAAACTAAATATCAGCTTTCTTGAAACAGTTAAAACAAAAAATACTTCTGTTATTTTACAAAATGTCTCACTTTATTGTAACCTATCAAAAATTTATGTATATATATTTCTGCATTCTGGGAACTTATTTTAACAATATTTCTTTCTACAATGACATCTCACAAATAAATATGTATAGTGAACTTCTATTCTAGATTTGATAACTATCGATTGACTTTATAACACTACATTTAGGAAATTTCAATTTTCTTCAAAGAAAAATGTTAAAACTAAAGAATTATTGTATATCACCTCATGATAAATTTAGGTAAAGTATGTGTAATCTCCCCAATTCATATAATTGTGTAAATAAGACCTTAATACGTTTGTGATGCCAAATTTAAATATGGTACCTTAGTATGAAAATCAAAATAGAGCATTTATTAACTTTGACTGTAAGATTAAATTACTCAGATTTCAAGTACCACACTGAGATTAATTGAATGTATGAACAAACACAATAATAAATGAAAGTACCTGATATTAATATGCCAAACCTAGAGATACAATGTCTGCTACACTGAAAATTTATTGGTCATTAAATAATTCATAATCAATGAGAAAATTTTATCAATGTATGAGTAAAAGCTGGTCAAACTTTAATTTTCTTAAAAAGATGGTAATAATTTACTATAGATTAAAGAATTATATGAAAAACGAAAATAACGCCCACTCTCATAAGTGTCTGGGAACAGCTAAATCAGTGTCCTTCAAATGTTTTTCATTCTTGAGTGGACTAGTCATTAAAAATATTTAGTTATAAAAATGTATTACAATTAATCAATCATAAGTTAATTTTAAGTATAACTGAACGATGAAAATAAATATACTGTCAGCTGAAAAATGTTTGAAATGTATACTTTTTTATGTATTCTTAAATAATTAAATTAAGGTTAATGAAAACCTTTCAATCAATAATATTCAGAATAATCATTTTTAATCTTCCAAAGCAGTTCCATCAGAAACTACCCCTAGATGGTGTCTAATACATTCTTTGTGGTTACACCATATATCACCCCACCCTCTTACACACATACATACAACTTCAATCAATTTTGAATAGATATGACGTCATCTCTGGTTTCGAAGTGAACGCAGCACTGATTCCCTAAGTGAAAAAAAAAACAATTTTGAATATATGAACCCTTTCTATTGTGTTTTTCGAGGTCATGAAGAATTAATATTTTTATAAAAACTATATATATATATATATATAACACCATTTCTCAAGTTCTTTGTCTACTTCAGACTAAATATAATAAATTTACATATCAAACATTGTATTTAAATACTGACCTGGAACAAAATTATTCATTTAATTCTGAGTAAAGAACCAAATGGAGAATGTTAAAAACTAAACAATTGGTAAATTTGTGAATTTTCTGGAACTCTTGAGATTCGTTCAATTATTATCTTCAATGACTTCACTGATTAGAAATGTACATGACAACTTTGTCATAAGAATTTCACACATTAATTTAAATTTTTAACCTAATATCATGTCCATCATGTATTGTACATACATGAATATTTGCATAAATTATAATTACATGAAAAATGACTCATTAATTATTAACAAATTTTAGTTTCGGTCTAAACACTAAATCAAAAATATTGATGTGGAATGTGGCCTTCCGGTGATAAATTGATATAATCATCCAAAACATGACATATTAGGAACGTTAAGATATAAGGAAAAACAAATTTTTCAAAGTAAATGTTATAAAAATAATTTCCTCTATCCATGACTTGCTTTCATCTCCCACAACTTTTATGATTTGTTCGAAAAATTCAAGTTAAATAAAACAGCTCAATATATAATACAAATTACCAAATTATAAATTACAAAAAAATGTTTTTAATTCCCTGTCGAGATTTTTCCATTATGATTTAAATTACAAACTAATGTTTTGAAGTGAATGACTTCCAGTACATAGCATGTATTCGTTGATGTTAATTTATCACAATGCGGTGATGTTAACAATTGAGCAAGGTTTAACTGATGGATAGGAGGACCTTGTTTTTAAGCGCAAGCCATCAAGCCCTGTAGCAAAATTAAAAATGAATCTAAATCTCAAACGATAGTTCCAAGATATACTGATATTCAAACGTTAATCGGTTGAGAAATATATGTGACTGACAATTTTCAAAATGAAAATCCTAAGAGATGATTAAACTATGTTTCAGTGTCTATTTCTTATAACATATTATGATACTGAGGCGTCAAGAGTAGAGTACATCCGATCAAAGTCAGAAATTATTAAGTGAGCAACATTATTCGCAAATTAAGTTCACGAAATACTTTTGACTATAGTTAAACTTATAGAAAAATTGACATAATACCGTGGTTAACCGGCAAAGAATCTGAAACGATGAGATTGTGTCGATTTCTCAAATGTTAATTTGATATATATCATATCTCCAGAACTTTACATCATGGAATTCGATGAAAATATTTTGTGAAATAAAATAATTTGTTGACAACTCTACGGTCGATCAAAAGTAATGTCACCTGTCATAAAAATAGTAAAGAGCATTAACAATGGAACTGCCCTCTACACAACAACAGTATTGTTCAAGATAGTAACTTGCTACACATTTGTGCCATCATTTAACCCAAGCGTTAGAACGAGTTTGGAAAATTTTAGGTTTTTTCTTCTTGAACCTTTTTTTTTCTTTGATATCCCAAGTCAGCATAGCCACACGAGACTGCAGCAGCAACATCGTTAACACTAAATGTTTCCTTGAATCACTTCATCAGCACGTCCTCGACTGGCATCTGTGACATCGGTCGGCAGCTGTGCGATTTATCTGCAATGTCAGTATCACAGTTACCAAAACTTCTTCACTTGCCCATGGGTTCAGAAGTAAAAGCCTGAAATTTTCCTAAACGTCTGGGATCAACGATGGCGCAAATTCATTATGTCCATGTTGTGTAGAGAACAGTTCAGGCTACGATCTGTTATAATTCCGTTGTATATGTTCATTATTAATTCTTTTGTGACAACTATATATGTTGCAACCGAATAGTTCTATGACCAAATTAATCAAATATTAGTCATTTTTAGCGTCACAAACAAGTCAAGAACCTCTTAATTCCAGGATGTTCAAGACCGACGCTTTGCCATTTCGGTCATATATGTATTCCAATTAAATAAAGTTATTAACGACGTCGAGAGTAAAATAGTTTGCAAAATAAGACCAAAGACTTTACAGGTAAATAGTATAACGTATATAAATTATTCGCCGATAAAAGAAAACTTCTAAAATTTCGCTAATTACCTATAGTTTTTCTTCGATAGAAAAAATTCAGTACGATAATTTACAGACGATTAACGGTAACGTACGCTTAACATAGAGTTAGCGGACTATCGACATGTTTTGCTTCATTGAATTTTGTTTAATCCGCTCTGGATGAAGGACTCTGGCGGTTGTATGCCATATGTCCTACCTATTACTTCAGCCGTTTGATTGTTTATTCATCACTTAGTGCAAACATGAATTAAGCTTCGAAAGAGGAATGCAACGAAATAAAACGCTTAAAGCCGAAAATTGAATAAATTTATAAAATTAAAGGTACAAAGAGATGTAATTAGGTACAGTAAAAATAATTGTTTCACGTCATCTAGTTTCTAGATTCATTCTTCGATACAATTTCGATGACCAATATAAGTACACGTTACGCTTTACTAAATTCATACTGTAGCGAATAAAATAAAGCATTACAACAGCACAGAGTTATTTTAACGAAAATTATTTTTAAAATTACGAAAAGTTAGCACTCTATAATTACTACCGTGCGTTGGAACACGGAAAAGTGGCTGAGAAATTAATATCGATATATTATTCTCACGCGATACGATTTGAGGAGTTTAATTTACGGCCTGGATGCTTTCTTTTTCTGATTGGCATCCATGATTATAGAATTTGTAACTACCTACTTAGACAGAGTACTATGTAAGTTAATCTATTTGTAATTTTTTATACACATATATTTCGAGGAGTAATGGAAAAGAAACCAATCTAAATCACTTCAAATAACAAAAAGGCGACAGATACAAGTAATTTTCTTAGTACATAGTTCGTCTAGTAACTCGTACCGGATTAAACCCCCAAATACAAAGGTTATGGGCACGATAAAGTCCAATTTCAAGCTTGAGCACACATTAAACGGAATAAAAATGTAAACCTTGTTGTCCATAAAAACGCTGGATATTGATGTATCTACGCAAACGAAGGAAACAAAGACGTTATAGCACGCGCTCCGTCCAGCCGAATGAAAAAAACCTGACGCAGATAAAGTTCGAACCGCGATGAGCAACGGAGAACGACCGTCACCAGTTACCAGCAACCAGCTGGAGCGACGAGCACAGAGAGCACACAAGTGAAGTAAAATAAAAGAAAATAAAACATAGAAAGCGAGGAAACAAACAGGCATCCACAGCATGCTTTGGTGCGCGGCGGTTACCTGTCGATGAGCGGCGCGTAGGGTCCGTTGCGGTAGAGGCGGTCCCTGTTGCGGCCTCGCAGGGGGTCCGCGGCGGCGGCGGCGGCGGCCACGTGGTAGGCGGCGGCTGCGGCGGCGGCGGCGCGGCGCAGGTACGCGGCGTCCCCGTCCCTGCGCTCGTAGAAGTGGCTCGAGCGCTCAAAGTCGTCGCCCGCTCTGCAAACATCACTCTCATTCGCACACTGTGTAAATGCGGGGGCGGGGGAACTACTTAGACGTACGATTCGCTAACCACCGGCACCGGTTAACACTGGGACACAGGAACGACAGCACACTGAAGCACACGGGCACACCGTACGGAGAACATGCTTCGACCCTTGTCCGGGAAAACATATACAAGCCAACATTCAACATACACAGCGCCATTTAGACTTTCTGCACACTTAGGAACTGAAAACAATTAACACTGTATGTACATTTTAACGGAAGAAAAGAGAAAACGTATTAATGGAAAGATTTACGATAGGAAGTGCGAAAACGGTTAAGAAAAACTTCGTGTTAGATAGCCACATGTAACATGAACGACGTGTAGCTTCCGACGTTAAATCCTGCAGTGCAAACTAAACGAAAGGCGTACATCGAAACAGGTAAGGGGAAAACGTGATCCATTATCTCAGCTACAAAATATTCTATATTTCTCCTATAGTATTACAACGGCGCGAGAACCACGAGTAAGGAACTAGTTATGAAGTTTGAAAACGGTGAAATATAGCTAACTTTTTCGTAAACTAATTTTATTTTTCGGAAATATGCCATTCGAAACTTTTTGAAATTGTAGCAAACGGTACTCGGACATATACTGCCACATAACTTTCGAGATGGCAGGCTATTTATACGAGGGTGGATCAAATATAAAAGGGATTTCTGTTCCTGAGCGTTTAAGGTCCTGCTCTTCTCGAATGCTTAGGTGGGATCATGAAGAGTGGAATGATCCGGTCATGTACCTTTTCCAACCAGTTAGTCAGTAGCGCTCACGATGTAGGAGTAACAAGTACACCCTTCAATTGCGAAACGCATAATTATAAAATTTAAATAACATAAGAATTATCGACCCGTATATCAGACAAAACAAAATTTTGAACAAAAATAAGAAATTAGGAGACGATTTGACCAAACCTTGTGGTTCTTGTCAATATTTAAGACAGACTAAATTAATATGAATAAAGTTAGTACAAAACAAAGAATAACTTGACAATGTGACGAACTAAACTATTTAATAAACCATCATACATTGAATTTAACTGAGAAGTGTCTACTTTTACATTTACTAAATTCAATGGATGATGGTCTTTGTTAGTCACATATTTCAGTTACCCTTGGTTTTGTACCACCTTTGTTCATATTACATCAATCTACATGGATTGGTGGAAACGTCTATTAACTTTTATTTTTCGTCAACATTTTATTGTATTGTCTCTTATATGAGTCGTTAATTATTATAAGTTGTAACAGACGTTATTTGTACTTATAAATTTTAAAAAAATTTACTCGTGAATGAGTTCAAGCGATGGAAATTTCCCGGAAATTGATTGCACAGATCGGGGACCAAACAGTGAAGGGCATGTGTGTTTGCCTGGAATAAACAGGAGAAAGGAAGATGAGAGGAAAATCAGGACCATAACCGTCATTCTCGGTTCAGCTTTACGGACGAAAACATTTACGTGGTGGTTCGCGACATTCTGGAAGATGATCTATAAGCGAGTACATCCGAAATTGCGAAACAGGTCGGAATTAGTAATGGGAGCTGTAAAGCATCCATCAATCATAAACCACCTAAAATTCCGTAAAGTGTGGGACCCTTGCCTTTTGACCCCATATTGTAGCTCTAACGTATTCAAAACTGGAAGAAATACACTGTACTCAACTTGATCATCCGTCCTACATCTAGGACCTATCGTCCTCCTATTATAGTTTGTTTGGGCCGCTTAACGAAGCTCGAGGAGGACAACGATTTGAAGATGACGAGTGTGGAGGGATTAGTGCGCAATTGGCTCCTGACGCAACATTAGAATAAAATTATGATTCTGCGATAAAAATCTCCCTTCTAGCAGTCTATGTAGAAAAATTAAATATCTTTATTTTTAAACATTATTTACTAAACAAAAAGACAAAGTCCAATTTATATTTGATCCAGCAACTTTTAAATATAAAATTCCGTCTGTACAATGTACGTACCTATCCTTTCTTATAATAGTTTAATCTGTGAAAATAGTGTAGTTCATAAATTTACTGTGGTATAGTTATTCTACGTTAAATGCCTAAATGTATCCTTGCGCGATATATGGCGTCAACCAACTCGAATGTCCATTCATAGGTTGACTATGAACTATTATAATAGAATCGCAGTTGCAGAATCACTGAAGTAGTAGAGTACTTGTCACAAATGTCCGCGAATGGAATACTCCGAGAGGGGCTAATTATTATTTGGATCATTTAAAAAAATATATAAGGAAATAAAAGCTCAAATATTCAAACAATGTCAATATTGAATCCGAAAGTCATGCTAGGAAATATTGATTGACATACGAAACACATTCAAACAGAGATGCCAATGCACTTGACATATAGTATTCATAAATCATTCTTTTTTTTCAACAAATAGAAGACAAAATTGTACTGTCCGCTCTCCTTTAAAATAATTTATTAAAACAAGAAGAAAATATATATTTAACCGACTCCAATAACTCGTTCGAAACTGATGGGTTTTATCTGCGACATTTTTGTGCACAACCCAATTCCTCATGAATAAAAAATTAATGCGGATTAATATTCCCATTCAATATAAAGCTACCAGAAACTTTCACGTCTCCACTTATCAATTTTGAGAAATTGAACGAATTATGTGTTCCGAATGATTTAATAATCAAAACAGTAGAATACTGAAAACTGAGTATCAGCAGATTTCTTATCAGTTTTCAGAAACGGCATATATTGTAACCGAACATTTCTAAAAAAAATAAAAAAACTTCGTTCTGTGTGTGCGCACGTCACGTAGACACAAATAACTAATTCAAATTCACCGTAATTAATTATTTTAACAATGAATGGCTACCTTTCTTAGGTAAATAAGGACGCAAATGAGAATATACTACTAAATCTGCAGCATTTGAAACACGTTTTAGTAGGTAAAGTGTGAAGTAGGTTGGCGGCGTAGAATTAGAGAAGACATTAATTGAAGTCTACTTCTTTCACTATTAATAACCCTGAAATATTAAGCACGAAACTGAATCCTTGCCTAGGTTGAAACTATTACTGAGTTGCAAAGGTTAAGAGACCGTTCTAGCTGGTACATGTCCTTTGAGGATTACATTCCTCTCCCATTATCCTAAACCTTCCATACTTCCAAGCAGAACAACACAACCACCAAATGAGAGCATCTGAGCAGTCACCGCCTGGGATTTTTCTTCGGAAGATCGCTTGTGTACCCGTCCGGGTTTCCGCTGGACTGAGTAATCCAGGAGAAAACTGATAACGTGAAACAAGCCTTACCAGTCGATGAAATATATGACAAATGACCACTTGCTTAAGTGTTTTGGTACATCTGTGGAACGCATTACAGCAGATAGGCGAGTTGGGTTGAGGTATGTCACCATATTGGGGAGGAGAGGGGTCTACGCACAAGTAACGCAATTCTTTTAATTTATGGGGCTGTGGTTTGAGGGCGGGTACAGGTGTTTCAGATGTGTTCCATCGGGCTGTTTGGTGGCCAGACGTAAATATAATTTAATTTTCATGCTCCTCAAACCACTGTACCACGATCTTGACCTTGTGACAAGAACGGATAACGGTTAACCTGCTGGACAATGATATCGCCGTAATGGAAGGCATCAAGACCGAAGGAATGTTTAACAAAGTGAGCGGTACGGTTTTGTACTCTGCCGTCAGATTACAGGTTATCCTGCTTTCCAGAGCGGGCAAGCCTCCAGCATGCACGTTTTTCGATGATGCGTGAACTCCCAACACCTACTCGTGATTTCACCGTCATTCAACGACTTCTCATAGATGCACACATGAATAGAATGCGATCAGCCGACCAACTTTAACGTTTCCGAGGCGATCATCCCAAGCGCCCTGTCATAACAATCTACCCTTGATCAATTACTTATATCAGTGGATTTCCCCAATTTCGTCAATTATCGACCTAGAATGATTCAGCATTCGTCCCTACTCCACATACTAATATACTTACATGTTTTCCTTAGAGAGTCAAATAAAAATACATATATAATTACATTTTGTAATAAAATAGCTTCGATAATGCGATGACATACAATACTATCACTATTCCTGTCAAGTTAGTAATTTCAGATTTATTTACTTCGAAAGACGTGAAGAACTAAAACCTACATACATGCCTTCAGTATCTGAAGTACACTATTCTAAAATTGGCTGCTTTGGCTCTAGTTCCATGGATGGCATCGGGTTTGTAGAAACACTAAACGCTGTTGGCAAATATTTTTGAAGTATCCACCTGCTGTTCATTACGCATTACTGGCGAATACAAACATTTAGTGGTTGATCTTAGAAATGTATTTACGGAACAATGGATATCAAAAGTGTCATTTTCTCCCTTCCGTTTTACAACAGCAGGGTGTGCTTGCTTACCTCAGACAATCGCATTTTTCAAAATGTCAACACAATATTTCCAAAGCATTCAACTCGCTTTTCAGACTTTACGAATTAGACTTTTCTAGGGACATATTCCAATATAAAAACAAGCCAAATGCGAGGTTGAAGGGACTTCAAAATAGTTCTCTGAATAAACAATAGCAAGAAGAAGTGAGTTGATAAACTAATCGTGCAGGATATGCTGCGCGGGGAAATAAAAATAGAACATTGTTCTCAAAATATGTTGGTAGAATTCAGCCGTTATCGTACCTCCATTTGAGTCCAATGATCAGTGTTACACATCACTACTCGTGTATTAAGCTTTCCGATTAGATTATTCGTCTTTAAGTATCTTAGGTACGTCGTAAAACGATGGCTTTCTTTGAAATTTTCACCACGGCCATATTTTAAAACCTATATCCCCATATTTTACTCTTTGACTATGATTCTCTTTGGAGAAAAAAATAAGACGATATTTTTTTACGTCATGGGTTGAAATACCTAAAATGTTTCAAACAAAAATGTATCACGCACGATGTATACAAAAGAACTATCTTTATCATTTAACTAAATAAGTACTATTTCTTTAGGAAAAACAAGTTCCTTTCTGGTTGAAAAACGCCATAACAACAAACATTACATTAATTTACATCCCTACTTCTAGTATGAGCTGCAGTAAATTTCAGTAAATATATAGCTTGCAATTATCTTCTTATGATAGAAATGGTTCGGTTCATTATCAACTTCTATCCGAGTTTTAACTACATATCGCAGTACTTACTAGAGTCGCTCATCTATTAAGCCTTTCATTTACACACTATAATCGCCCTTCAATTTGTTTTCTCCACTTAAGCCCTGCCGATTTTATTTCATCCATCAAAATAAAGTCCACAGAGAATTGTTCAATTTTCTTTGATTCAAAATACTTTCATTCGCGGTGGAGTTTGACTACACGATTAAAAAAGAAATTAAAAACCTCGGCCCTATAATAATATTTGTTTTCAATATACTTCGGTGTACGTAACAATATTAAATAAAAATAGCGAAACTCCACGATAGCTGTTAGAATATTTCTACTTATACAAAAAACTAAATTAAAGTATATATTAGCTGAATCGTAGGAAAATTCCGCGGTCTGCAAATAAGTCAGATATAACGTGGGGTGATTGGAATGCCATTTAAAATAAACTAAATATACTGTATTTTCCGTTCTTTAATACAAGTTTATAGTTGATAGTTTGAAATTTTACCGGTATTTAATTTGACAAACTTAACCCACGGAGCGCTTTTCTATTCTTCCTGGTTTTCTCCTGGCTTTATCCCCTTTCAGAAACTCTAACATTACTGTTAAAAGCGAGACGAGATTATAAAATTATACCAAAAATGTGCAACCAGAAAGTACTCACGTACACGGTCAGTTGAATGTTATTAAAACAGACTGACCGCGTTGGTCTCAGTCGTACCGTACACAGAAATTTTGTTCAGTAGTCTTCCAACTCTCACCGTGAACTCAAGTTTATTATTTATACATTAGAATGTATAAAAAAAATATTAGCGGAGATAACACCACTTTAAAATATTATGTCAATTGACGCCACATTTATGGAAGTTGGTTCTATCCTCTTATTTAAATTAGGAAAATACTTGGGTTCTCTATGAGTGTGTGGAGGGGTGTATTTAAAAATAAGTGACCAATATTTTGATAGGTGGTAGTAAGCATCAAAACAAGAAAAAACGTACAATAAGCATGGGTCCGAAAACGCATACTTTCCGAGATGTTTACACTTGTTCATAGGAAACGTCCAACTTTACGTCCATTCAAGACACTTATTATAATTATAGAAGGTGCATAATCTACAGCTGTAGTCTTTGCTGACATGGCACAACAAAGTAAGCAATATGTTAAACATAAATTGATGATAATGAACCCCATTTAGGATTAGGGTATATGGCTCTAGTAATGTATGATCAAGAATCGCCGGCACAAACTTAGATGGGGAAATTATCTTGATGCCTTCTGTATGACACTGCATAGGGAGCTTCATTTTCATCACCCCACAAATACTGGTTATGAAAACGGTATATCGGTACACTTTTGCAATTGCTACGGCGGTCTTCTTGGTTTAGTACCTGGACGCGCTGAAGATGGTATGGATACACTAATTAATTACATAGTTCCACTCGGACAAGAGGACGAATCACGCCTTCTGCTGTTGACAATCGCCGCACACTGGTTCCAAGTCTTAGTGGCGTATGCTCCTCCATCTGCGGTGTGTGAACTGAGCAAAGTTTTCTACTGTTCATCTTGTTGAGGTACTAGAGAACCTGTCTTTCAGACATTAACAATCAAACGTCTATAGCCACTATGGCGTACAGATGTCAGAAAGTATGCGTTTCCGGAGCAATTTTTATTGAACTTCATTTTTTCTTGTTTAGATAGATACTACCCCCTCTCAAAATATTCGACATCGTTTTACACATATACATATATCAGCTATGTTGTGCAAATATTAAATTTAAAATATGCTCGTGTAGTTCTGATAAGGTTACTGCAAGTAACTAATGAACTGTACGTTATCTTTTAACCTTCTGCCCTACCTCAGATATTATGAGATAGAAACAATGACAACGAGAAACATTAAGCAATCAATGCTATATAAACTCACAAAGAGCTTCAAAATAGACGCGATAATTTGCATCAAAAACGTGATTTTTAAGTGTAAATTTTACAGATGCGCTTAAGCGGAATATTAATTTTAGCACTTGCCGTTACTATTGATTTTACATGCTTCCCATTTCATCGAGATCTGAGTAAAACACCCGTTCTTAATCGGAGATTAAACATTACTCGGTACTAAATACAAATTAAAAGACGGGAATGAAATATCTACACTAAAGAAAATAAATGATAAGCTAAACCATATATTTAATCAAATTTAACAATTTAACCAAATCTAGTAATTAATTCCCATTCTTACACTTAGCGTGCGCTTCTCTGTGGCTCAACCTTTTAATTACAACTCTTCACTATAACGCATAAAGAATGTACGTATTGAAATATTCTACACGATTTCAGATATCAGTTACGGGCATCAGTGTTTATTGCAAACCGTGGTGTTGACCCTAATTTTTGAATATTACATGCGAATGTGTGAATGGTCATAATTGGCATCTATGTGGTGGCTGAGTTTGAAGCTGCAATCATTGTTTATCACCGAGTATAATTTGAAGGTCAGATTTTATTTTGGATTTTCCAAGTGACGTGGAACTAATTTCGGATGGCAAGGCTAACAACTATTCCTATCGCTAATAAATTTCCACCAACATGCGCTCATCTGCATAGTGTTTGTAACACCGTATTACGACCCAGCGATCCGATGAAGAAACTAAGTCTCTTATTCCAGATTCAAAAAGAGGATAGATCGGTTAAGTCAAATGCAGATAATTTAATCACAATCAGCAACGTCCATTGTACATCGCATATATTTACCTGGCGCGATTTTGATTCCAGGTTGCTCGGAAAACTTCGTGGATAAGCAGAAACACAGGTGTAACAGACGTTGCAAACTGAGAAACAGAATTCTAAAAACACACTTCCCACACCACAACTGCCATCAGCCAAATACACGACTGTATAAATACATAAATGACAAGAGTAATGGTCCGACTAAAACATCTCCGACAATACCAGACCACACGGTAACAGAAAATAGAAGTTGTGCATGTGCGTGACACGTAGTTTAGCGTCAGCCCACCAGTGCTGTTTGCAACTATTGAGCAGCCCCTTACATGAAAACGTGGCGTCGTCAGAAAACAATATCAACCTCCGAATTCGAGATTGTTCGGCTATTGGAGAAACCATTGGCAGAAATGTGTTCAATGAGAATGATCATAGGCGCGCTTTACAATTTCTATTTCTCAGTTTTCTTTTCTCAAATTGCGCAGTAACCATCGTCTCTGACAAAACTGCCAAGAAGGAAAATATTCGAAGTTTTTGCACCTACTCCTGTTACTCCATACATAAAGTATGTGTGCATATTTAAAAAATTTCCTTACCATTAAAACTCCCCACCAATAGACTACAGAGCACAAAGCGATATGATTAATTACTTTAAATTTCACTGATTCTATGATACTTAACGTTATTTCCGAAGAAATTTGGACCAATACTCTTACCACCAATTACTAACTTTTTAACGTGCTCTGAATTTAAAACATGATAGTGACACACACAGGTGTCAGAACGTAATACATTCAAAGTCCCTAAGACGAAATAACGTCAATTCTTGGCAGAAAACTAGTTTTTGATACATATTTTCGTTCATTATAGTTCCAAAAATTATGCTAATGAAACAAAATAATAAATGTGTTTTTGATTTCAATGGTTTTTTTTTGCTCAATAACGTTTAAAACCAACATTTGCGACATGGTGGCTCGAGTCTTCTTTTTGTATGTTTAACTCATGACAAAAATAAATTAAAGGGCAGCCTTTCTTAGATGGAGCTATAATAGATGAGATTAAAATACATACTTCAGGATATCTGATAGATGGATTCAAATCACGTTTTCACGGAATTTAAGAAAAATACGTCTTTAATAGTTTTAATTAAAATATAAGAAAAGCAATACACGTGTGTGTGTGATGCAACGAATATGACCAAAGTATTACAATCGAATCTAATAAATTGAAATTAAGTGTAATTTTCTTAATTTTCATTTCTTCATTGAAGTTACTAGTGAACCTTCAGGAAAGTCACCTTCAAGATCAAACCTTCGAGTTAGATTATACTCCCGGTTTACTAAAAAAAAGGTGAAATTAAGTGCTATCCAAACACTTTATTTAAATGGACAAGAGCACCATCTTTTTTACTAGAAACCTATCCACTTTATTAATTGCTTCTATTCTTTTGTAAATATATAATACACAGTTATATCATATCATATTTACGAATAGTCCAAGAAAAAATAGATCATTCCGACGTTGTCAACATTAAAGTAGTAATTTGAATGATGTAACAGATTCTTGCTCCTAGCTTATACGCGTTACGCTACGGTTTTACAATTTAAAAGGTTTAATGCAGTTAATGTCAAAGGCCGAATTCCCAATAAACTTGATAATCTCTAATAAATATGATATCCTAACCCAGTTGTTACCTAGGATCTAAACGTTAAATTGATGTTTTGTAGTTAAAATATACAAAATTCATATTTGTCTCTAGAACCATCAGAAGGTAAATGGAAGAAACCGAAAATTTCAAAACAATATATTTTTTGCCTTAGAAAAAGAACTGAAATATTTAGTATAACATTTGAACTTTGAAATTTTTGTATTACAATCATGTCAGTTAGTACCGATGGCCGTTTATAAAACTATTATGCAGACTGCAAGTAGTTAACCTTAGGTTGGCTATACACTTACCAGAAATTGTAATTCATTACTACGCACGGCGCAGCGTCGTCGTCTAAAAGATTATACTTCAATTATTTACAAATAAAGTCATACTTTATTTCATAAATGCATGTTTTTTCCATAGACTAATCTACAGACAAAACATGCACGCATAAAATAAAGCAAGATTTTATTAATATATAATTGAATTATATTCAAGCATGATCACGCCGCGTCGTGCGTAGTAATGAATTGCAATTTCTTGCAAGTATAAAGTCAGCTTTATTCCTTCCCAATATCATTTATCCTTAACATACTTTGATATTTCCAAATAAGTTTAGACTTTTAACTTCACAAGACTCGGGAGAATTTGTGGAATACTCAAAGCATTTGTTTATATGCAGATAACAGAGGAAGTATTTTACCGTAGAAACACAAAACTATAGTTCTATAATCACGAAAATTTGAGGAAAAAAATCAGTTCATTGTTAACTCATGTAATAAGAAAATAACAGAAAACATTCCAGAAAAGAGCGGTGAAATTGTTCCTTTTCCCAATTATTAAGTACTTCGATTTAAGAGACTGCCTTAGACCCAACTTACGAAAGAATATAAAAATAACAGGAATATAAGCCTTCCACGTCAACAGCGAGCGTTGCTTACATGAAGTAATTGTGAAAACAAATAATTTTGGCGATGTGCCTGCAAAACATAAAGAAGGAAAACTGACCCAGCCAAATTTGTGAATATAATGAATAATATACATTTAGGATCGAAAAGTTTTTATTCGTCTGTTACTAAAGATTTTGAACTAAGTTATTACAAATAGTAACGAAAACTCTACCACCTTCGCTGACATTTTTTTACGAAATAGTATTCGCCATCAAATATGAGTGTAATACGTGATAGAATATTACTTTAAATGTCACAATGACAATTAAAATCATCGATTTAAAACGAAATCTGATTTTATGCTGACCCGTATCACAGTCAGTTTTGTGGCAATATTTTGTAATAGTAAAATTATTTGATTCAGGCAATTTTTCACTTTTTAAATATGTATTATTACTTCATTCTTTTCGTAAGCTACTACGAATCCGCCTTCAATAGTTACAACTATTCGGCAGTACCGCCTCCTCAACCGTAATTTTGTATGCTCAAATGAAATGTAAGAGCACTTTATATTACAGTATATTGGCCAAAGGTCAAAACTTTACCCTAAAATTAAATTATCATTAAACAAAACGTTTCAATCCTCAATTTAGGGCTGTCTTCAGTTGTATATGATTAAAAAATGTAAAAGGAATTCCACAAAAAATTAGACTGTTTACACAACATCCAGGGCCAAAATGGTAAATATATTTGGCCCTCGATACTGTTTACTTTTTCTGTTGAAAGGTTTAATTTAATGTCTTTGGCATTTCTTAATTATATACAACTGCAGAGGCCCCCAAACTTAGGAATGAAACGTTTTGTTGAAGAACAAATTTCCAAATTTTGGCCCATATAATGTATTTTACTTAATATTAGCAAGATTAAGCTCAGTTTGATTTATAGTGCTTTGTATTATAAGGCACTATCAATTGGATTCCTATAATTCGAAATTCCCAGCTGGGAGAATCTTGTATCTCTTTGTCCATAAAGATGCATTTGTAATTGTATATCCTCAACTGACTGATGTAAACCAAAGAATAACGCCCTCACAAACGTCCGACTCATACAAAAATGTAAGTCTGATGAAAGACCGCTGCATTTAAATAGGAACAGTAATTGTAATGTTAGTGATGATTGAAACGCTACAATTTCGAATGAATATGAGACGCAACTTGCATTACAACGTAGACCTTCGAAACGTCATGACAATTTGAGCATACCTGTGGGAAGTCGAGATATCGTTTCCAACACGCTCCAAGAACGAGTATCACTTCCCTTTTCCCAGGAAAGTCAAATGCAATACCGTGTGAATTGTTGGCTGATAGTCGGTACTTCTGATACTTCCGAGTTGAGATATTATTTATCTGGTTTACCATTGTCTCACTGATAGCATAAGAAGATTAAATTGTAGAGGATTGCAGCTAGTAGGCAACAGGAATAAATATTTTTACATGGGAACTAATAAGACTAATAATAAAGTAAGAAAAACTCTTTCAGAAGTTAAAGACTATATATTCAGTGCGAAACAATTTTTAGTTCAGACGAAGATTATCCATACAGGAATGAACGTACTGGATTAAGCACAATTGTAGGAACAGTACTATTACGGTTTTTTGTTAGCGAATGATCTGACAAGTGGACAATTATTTTTTATTGAACTACAGCTGTAGAGAAATAACTAACCGTGTCCACTGCCCAGTAATGCATCTGGGGGTAAGCCGGACCTCACTTTAAGAGAAACATTTATTATGACAACTTGTGTAAAAACTATTTCGAAAACCTTGACGCAAGGAAATGTACCGATTTTCGTTCAGAATCTGTTGAACGTAAAAACTCAGCTGTAAAAGTTTGAGGATATGTACGAGGTGTGGTAGAAACACCTTGACACATTCAGTATAATCCGTTCCAAAGATGAAAAACATTGTTAGAAACAGCAGTAGCATCTCGCCAACTACTATTTTCCCTAATGACGATACTTCCCTCACCTTCTCCCTCTCGGCATGATATTTCTCGCGTCTTACAATTGTTCCTATATTGCGCTACTATTTTTGTGAGCCTTTTTTTAAACATCTACTGTCTCAATTTTTGGTAAGTGCAACTGAGAAGTGAGTAGTACTTATGATCTTTTAGACGTGAAAATAACGTGAAGTTTTTAGAAGGAAAACATACGCCACATTAAAATCGAAGTAACTAACCTATTATTTGTACCTCTGCAAATTTGAAACGCATTAACAGTTTGTATACAAAATTATTAAAACCCTGTGACGACCGTTTATAAAGTAATTGCCGTTTTAGTATTTTTCCCCTGCAATTGAGATTTTGAGCATGCGAGATCATATCCTACTCGTAACTGTGAAGCATCGTCATATATATTTTTTTTGTTCGAATGTTTGGTAATGTTAACAACTGAACGACCCGATAGTGAAGTCAGATCATCGATTCGTTTCTTGAATGCAGAGAAGGTTACGCCGACAAACATTCATCTACAATTGTGCGAGATGTATGAGAAACCAACATTTATTGATGAGATAGTGAGAAACGAATTAGGCAGTTAAACGAAAATGGTGAAACTGTGCTCGATGAGCTGCGTAGCGGTCGACCGCCCGTAATCATAGACTGTATCTTTCTTTGACGAAAAAATATAAAATTTGATTTGACATCACGACAAGTGCCTGAATAATGTAGTGTGAAGTGTACGGTAATTAATTATAATAAAGTATATGGAAAATAATGTTCCGTTATTTTTTAAAATATATATACATATATATATATATATAGATGAGCAGTAGGGAAAGTAGAAGAGGAAGAGGAATAATGTCACTTAAAGAGGAACTTCCCTTCCACGCTTGGAGGGGCGAAACGCTACTATTTTTGTTAAAACATTAATTGTATTCATACGAACGGAATATGGAGACTGCGACGTCATACCCATAAGCTATTACATTTTACAGACGTGTTTCTTGACGTACAACATATCCTGAACTGACAGAAATATATTTCCTAATGTCGAATTGCTTTTACACTACCAAGCTGCGTTTACAATACAACGAGTTAATGTGAGCTCCTGTCTACCCCCACTACAATATGGGCGGAATGGTCCACTGCGAATCGTGTTGACGTGCTAACACTCCCGAACAATACTTTAAGATAACGAATTTATCGTAGCAATTATGGTTACTTCGCGAGGAAATACAACGAAACTCATTTCGAAATGGAGGATCGAAACAAATTAGACACAAATACGAGAAATTTTCTAGACCACATTTTTAATTTCTGCGACAGGTGAACAGATGATATTTGGAAATTCCGTACTGCTAAACAATTTTCCCAGTCCTCATGATTCAAGCTTTCTCACGTTATTTCAAAATTTCTGCAGGAAATCCTTCTCCGTATCACACGAACAAGTGGAGACAGTATGCCAAACATAAAAACAGAAGGGTGTGATCTCAAGGACAACGTTGTCGACGACAAAAGAATAGTACATCATGTTTCCATCTACTAGGGCAGTATCAAAAGAAAAGCATCTTCCACTCATAAGATTGGCAGACGCAACTGTGATGCGTCGTTAGTTTGAATTTTCCTTCTGTTCGAGCGTTTCATACAGATCAGTGATTCGTTTCTTGAATGCAAGAAATGTTTCCCCGCAAATATTCATCGGCAACTCTGTGAGATGTGCGGAAAGGAAATAATGATTGAGGAATCCACGACGACGTTTATGACGACATTACTAAAGTTATGTAGCGCAATACAGAACAAAAGTAACGAATAGCTTAACGTTGAATCATATCGATTCATGACAATGCCCGATTAATTTCATCTATTTCTTCATCTGAACAAAATGCTTGGTGCTAGAACAAGAAGCAGAATTCGCTTTCACCACAGGCGGCATCTTTCTTTGACGAAGGCAAAGAAAAGGTGAGTTTTCCGGTACTTCGAAAGCCTGAAAAACTACAATGACCGTGTAGACGTAGTGTAAGGAGTAGTCATTGATAATAAAATATATGGGCAATAATATTATATTTAAATGAATATCTCTGCATACTTCAAAAAACCTCGTATTTGCAAGACCGAACAGTACTGCGCTCTCCCCAAAGCTCATAAAATAAAAACCCGCCAAAAAATGGTGCTTCCTTATTATAGTTTCATTATTTGCACATGGCTTAATACTGTGTGAGAGAAAAACCCCCTTCAGCATAGAGATTCTAATTTGGCTGGCTTTGTTATTCTCATGCGATGAACCTGATTACAGTTATAAGAAAATTTGGAACGCTACACTCACAATTTCTTCATCATTTAAAACGGGAATGAGTAACCCGGGGCCAACCACTCTCTGCTTTATTTTCGACATTTTAAATACAAATTATACGTGTTTCCCTGCCTAATTTAAAGGAAAGGTTAAAATTATAAAATTCTGATTCATGACAATGACCTGTCATATACTGCCACTGCACATCTGAACGCATCATTCGGTTGGTAACAATTTGACCAGTCACTTAAATCGGAATTGGCGGCAATCGATCGATTTTCGTCTATTTATTCGTGTGAAGAAATTTCTTGGTGTATAAAATTTTTAATTCTATTGTAGAAACAAAATATAGGATCCAAACAATAAGCCAGAAAAAAATCCTCTCGTATTGCAATGGACAATTTTGAAACAAAATAATTCTAAATATGAACGAAAATTTTTTTCTCAAAATTGCATGACTTTAGAAAAATTACCGCAAATAATCACGCTTCTAATAGTGACACTTTTAGGAATTACTTACGTCACGACTTTCCCTACCGATGCTGCATGCGAGTTGTATCCTCTATATCTGCAAATATAAGCTACTTGGTTAGAAAAAGCAATTGCAAAACTTATCAGTTTGATTCCATAGTAATTGTAGTTTATTTTTTACATTAGAACCACGCTTATTTGTTTTTCCTTATAGAGTTGACGATTTATTCATTTAGTTACTCCCATATAATTTTGTTATTGTTTTGTATCTTTTATGCGGGCCGCGTGATATATATTTTCATTTGTTCTCAAACAAAAGGCTGCTCATACCTGATGTAAAACGTGCGTTTTAATCCTGAATATAATGTAATTTTGCTGGTTGGGCACACTAGTTTGTAAAACGGAATCAAGTTGGGTTCAACACGAAGTTGACGAAATGATAACATAATTGCTCGTATCGTCGAAAAAGTTAAACAGTAGTGGCACTGTTCTGGCCGTTGCAGATAGGCAGGGAACCTGAATAGACAGACCAACTTGTTTTCGGAAATTATAGTTACTGCGAGGCAACGTTGACTTAGTAACTGACAAGTTACATGATTCCAAACAATCTTCACAAATAGGAAAAATAAATTGTTGTGTCGCAGATAGCAAAAGCATTTGGAAAAGAAAATACCCAACAATCACATTAAATGAAAATTAGTAACCATCGGCTTGCAGTCATTTATATAGGCATGGTACCTCTCATCCTACAAGAATGCCGTTAAAATACTCAACTTACAATAATTGTTAATAGTATGTGAAATAATTATAATATGAAGATCCTTCTTATTTCTTGGTAGAACCTGGATTAAGTATGGAATTGCGAACGGAATTGATCATTATACAAATTCTTATAAAAGCTGTACTCAAAGCAGCGTGTAATATGATAGTAGTTTAGTGAATTGTCTAAACCAAAATTCCATTATATATAAAGTGTTTCCATAATATGGGGTATAATTTCCGGTATGTATTCACCGATCTGTAGACGATAAAATTCCATAACAGCATGTGCCCGAAAATGATTGGTTTCCAAGTTATGACTCAGTGATATTCGCTGGAAGTCGATGTATCATGGTACTACAAACACGATCCCAAATTCCAGAGTATTGCATATTTTCTAACAATGTCACATTTAGATTTCGATGTTAAAGTAGCAATCGACAGGGTTCAAATCAGCTGAGCATGGAGGTAAATAATTGGGCCGCCTCCACCTATCCATCGATCAGCAAACGTTCGATCCAATTCTAGGTGAAACGTACATTATGTGAATATCACAGTTTTGAAGGGGATGACGCGGAAACCAAGCATTTCCGGAACATTTTTATCTACGTACGGGGAACACATACTTAAAATTATGCTATATATGTGTTTGGGTGGGGTATTTGGATAATGTCAACGACATTTTAAGGTGTGAATGTGTATACCAAATTTTACGTTCGCAGAATAACGAAATGTGGCACTGTTAATTAGTAAGCTTTCTTTAACGATTTGGTGCATAGCAATAAACCAAATGAAATATATATGTAGTTCCTTCCCAGCTTTCCTTTGTATTTTCCAGGATGTTCTGGCACAAATATTTATACTAAATTGATAGAAAAAATATAAACTCTTAAAAGGAACTTTCTCTACTGTAATTTTATGTCTCTTATAAGATGATACTTGGCGTCTATTGCATAAATTAGTGGCGTGAAATTAGTTGCGGGAGGGACGAGATCAAGGACCGGCCATCGGGCGATGTTGTCAAACTTCATGCCGCCTACTTAACTTATACACACTACATTACAAATGTCTGCTGAAACTGTCATCGGCAGGTAAGAATAAGATGCGCAAACATCATTTGCAATTTATATTACTAAGAAAATACTTATTATCAAACATTGAAATAAACTCAATTTGAGAATGCAACACACTAATAAAATCGAGAAAACACCACTTTACGATTGGTAATTGGGTTTGCATTTTAAAACTTTTGAGTGATGGGTTTTTTTTCTCCACAACAAGTAGTCCCAATTATATTCGAAGTCAATTTTTCGTTTGGCCGACTCGTAATTTCTATTTCTGAGTATGACTCCAAGTAAATCTATTTGCAGAGTTGAGGGGTGGGTATCCTGAGACTTGGAGTCTGACCTTCTATCCACAGACATTACAGAAACGCACGGGTTTTACAAGTATCGCTCTTCATCCTTCAAAGAAGTTACCTGAATTTCAGTACAAATCACTATTAAGATTATATATTACTTTACGTTTTTTCTACACTCGGAAATACAAGAAATAACTTGACAATTTCAATAACTAGTACACACTAATAAGTACAGGTTTCATCACCTATCACCTGAAAACCCGGGGAGTACAGTCCAATACCACTTTAAAAAAACTGGGACACCTTCGAAATTATTAATTACTCATATGCCAAAGACTGTTTTTAGGTTTTATCTTATTACGCTTAAGCGTTAAATAAAAGTTTCCAGAAAAATACTATGTATTTTAGATACTTGAAAAACATGATACAATCTCCAGTCCGTAATGTATGAATACTCAGGTTTTTATGTAAGAGAGAACAATTTGGTTTCACGCTGAACAAATCAAACTGTTAATTTGTAAACTCTCATTTCGTTTGGGTTAGCCGATATAATCAGTCAGACAGGTTTCCGACCAATAAATCAAAGGAAACGGAGGAAATAGCTTGGAAGGAACGGGCTACAATGATGAACGTAAAAATAGATTCTATTCCCAACCTGAGAACGTAACAGGTGCCAAGTTTTTGAGAGTTTCCATGGCAACTGACAACTGCCCTCGTGCGCCCTGCCTGACCTCCATATACAATGTTGCCACGCTTTTAAGTAGATTTACCGGCAACTTACCATTTCTCAAATTTGTTGAACTATACAATGTAGAAATCAACTGAACGAATTTTGAGGTCGCTTGGGCGAATCTGTATAATAGTTGGGGGAATGGAGGTGGAGAAAAGTAGAATTATATAGTACGAGTTGGGAATGTCCCACAGGAGCACCCGGAAGTGTACGCATCTGGTGGAGTGATCGCACGGCGGCGTTGCCGCTCTGCTTCACCTTGCACTAACCTTGAGGTCTGCTCCGCGACGAACAAATACCATTACATCTACATGCCGAAATTCATACAACTCAGACCTTTCCAAAAGTTTTCCCCTTCAATTGCGTTTCGATAAAAACGAAAAAATTCATCATAATATTATAATAATTAATCGAACCAAAGATTAAAGGAACCTGTGAACGATTAAGTTCGATGAAAGCTGTCTGGAAATAAATAGAGCTCAACATTGAGTATGAATATCTTTAACGATGTATTTGAACAGGAAAATTCCATTTTACAGATTCTGTACAGATTGTTGAGACAAGAACTACAAGAATACAAAAATGGAAGAGACATGTCGGGAAATGATGGCGGGAATGTTTACCGGTCCCAATCAACATACTAAGTAGAGGATTTTTGTCGCGTAGTTGATGCTTAGAAGTTTACGCCTTATATGGAGAAGTTCATCTTTGCTTTGGCTATGATACTTAGAGATCGGCTGGTCCCAGATTTTTCCAGTTAGGCAATGTGGATGGAATTTAGTACTTTCAAATGTTTTCTTTGGCCGAGTTGTAGATGATTGTTCGCTCCGTAGTCTACTTTGGAACTGATCCACATCCACCTCTCGACCTGTATACAATATTTTAATTATAACCACGTCATTTTCTATAAATGCACATTTTACTCTCAGAAAAAAAGACTAGTACGACTTACAAAGGGATGCTGTAGCAGTAATACTAATGAAAGTTAAGGGAAGGCGTCAAGAAGAAAGAATAAAAAACTGTGGTCTAGTGGCTACCATCGCTGCCTCACGACCCAGTGGTACCGGTATCGAATACTGACATAGGCTAGGACGTTTGACAAACCATACTTTGATACCCTAACCGTTCACAGTCGCTAATAACATAGCAACACACACAACAAAGGATTTAAATAAATGTTACATTATGACACGTGTTGCCATTTATCATTTTGAGGATTGTTCGTTACATTGAAGATAAAGGAGAAATTAAGGAAGAGGAAGAAAGACTGCTATCCGAGGGGTTGGAATACACGACATGCAAACAACGTACAGTTATTAAAGTACGAGGTCTTTCCCGGTGAATGGCATGTATAAATTCCTCTCGAGTTTCCAACCGGGTCAAAGATTTTAACAGTGACGTTTCGATGTCTTGCTCTGCCATCATCTTCAGACTGAACGTACAGTTGTCGGTCTAACCTAACGGAACCGTCGAATCTGCTTTCCCATATGAAAGTCTAACTTCCAAGCCACTATGTTCTATGCCACGATTCCTCTGACGATCAACGAACACTAATGACGCAAGACACGGCATCAATAACGTTATATTTGGGTTTACTGCATTCATATTAAGGATTGTGAGTGCATAACATGAATCAGAAATCATTCATAGTTACATATTGTAAGGAGAGGTGAATATTCTTAGGAACAACAAAATCAGCCTTTTAAATAAAATTACAAACAATTTCAGTTGAAAAGTTAAGATTGCATTGCAGCTATCCACCTATAAAATACAGGCTAAACAGAACTCCGTCGACAAAGTTTCAGAAGTTGCTCAGGGATACCTTGAGAGTGATTCGGTTTAAGGGACCCACATTTCAGAGTAATAATGTAATTAAGTTTATTCTGTTTGTTAGCACAATCACCCTGTGAAAATACCTTCACAAAAGTGAAGCCTGTACACTTCAGTCACAAAAGCATGCAACAATCCTCAGTTTGGACGATGGATAAGACGCCACAATGGATTGATAGTGGTGGTCCTGTGCCCAGGCCACCTCGGTCATTAGACATGTCACCAATGTTCTGCTTCTGGGGGCATGCGAAAAGCCTACTTTACGAGACTCCGGTCGACAATCGCACGGAACTTGTTGCTATGATTATAGCATCCGCGGAAACAGAATGTAAGATCTGGTGGACACAGGAGAAATGTTTCATCTGGACATGCACACTGATGAAATGTGTTTCACGAAACAATACACATTCACATTTCCCATTGCCATAATAATAGTAATATATTGTGCAATATATCGCTATTTTTCTGTACTGATGTCTAGAACTCACAGTGAATGGTCATTTTAAGAAATGAAACATGAATTTTTAATAGTTTCCTACATGAAAAAAAATTAAAACCGAATTGAGTTTGAGGAAGGATTCGCAGGTCAAATGTGTGGTCAACTCTTTCCCTTTCAAAGCCTTGCCCTGAACCTACGAAAAACAGGCGAATATTGGACTACAGGGTAAAAATGAGTTGTTTCGTGAAACGCGTTTCTACCCAGTATGCACCTCCGTGTTATCTTATGTATCTGTTTTATGAAACGTGAAACGCTATTTCATATGCACCGGATGTAAAACAGTCGGTGTTGTATTGATGTACATACACACTGACATGGTCATGGTGGTCGACATAGTGAGCAATACCTGAAAGCGAATAGGTTTGTATTAAAAACGTGCTGTACTGAACACTCAGAGAGTTGATTGATACAAGCATACGAGTTTCGTTTGAGGGTTGTTGCATTTCTGTGTTATGTGTTGTACGTTTTGAATACGGCTTCTTCAATGCCGTGACGGTATTTTGATAGAAACGAGGGCAATTGGGGTAACAATCCCAATAATCATAATTATTACTCTAAAGAGCAGGCGGAGACCGTGGGTCCCTTTTATCAAAATAGTTGGAAGGTATCCCTCAACAACATCTGATAGATTTCGGTGGAGTACTGGTTCACCCAGTATATTTAACCTGCACAAGTGTAACTAGATCACACAAAACGACACGTTAGCTAAAATTTCGTCCTTTAATAATAACGCGGCAGCGTAGCGTATTATGTGATTAGTATATATCAGTTCGCGCTTATGTTAACATTACACATATTTCTGTAAAGAAGTACTATTTCGACATCGTTTCTTTTAAAATGAGATAAGTCAGGTAAGTAAAGAATGTTATCTTTCCCAGTGTTTTTACAGGAACTTATCGCACATGACTAATCGAGAATGATAAATATTACGCGGCGTTGAAGATAGCAAGTCAAGATGTCGAAACGTCACGTAATACTTATCCTACGCAGTATTCAGGTAAGCATTAATATTTGCCTGGTATATGGCACGAAGATGCAGATTACAAATATTAATAAAACGAATAGCTGATACATACATGAATTTCTTTGACTTACACAGGTAGCCAAACGAAAACGGGAATTCTGTCTACATTAGTACGTTGTATGTGCTAATATAACTTCTTGACCTAGCATCAATTGAGAACACAAAGTAGTTCTCATACTGAAGCATAAATAGGTTTTTGCGTTACAGAAAAAAAACGTTCACAAAAAGGAGCAACTACCATAAATTGTGGATACGTGACTTACCCAGGGCTCACACCCTTAATGGTGAGCTGAGTAATTTTTTATTGAAGTCCTACTCACAAGGCAACTTTTAATTTAAGGTAAATCAAACTGTCTATATTTTTACTGTCTATAATTATATATGACAGGAAAGAGAGATAGGTAAGTCACCAACTTTCTCAGTTTCCTGTCCTTATTAATGGTTTTAATAATCCTGACAATGTCATTTCCTGACGCATATATATATATATATATATATATATATATATATATATATATACTGGAGCATCCCGTACTATATGTTGAAAGTTCCAGAACAAATATATGTAGCACCAGCAAATCTGCACAGCGGGAAAAATGAGGAGCTGTCAATGTCGACCATAACAGTTCTGGAACGTTTAGAAAACCTGTGTTTGTTGCCTTTTCAAGCTCTAATTAGTCATATCGTCTGACCCGTATCAACTATTGTGAATAAAGGCTGAATACCAAAATTGGCAATTTTTCCATTATTGTGAAAATAAGTTATGAATCCACATTACAACTTAATGAAAGGCTGAATACGTCGCATGTCCTATTTAGGGATCTGAGAATCCACGTCAAACAGCAGAAAATATGTAATTGCCATTACTTAATTCTGTTCAATATCAAAATGACTATAGTTTTCTTCTTTATGTTAAAAAAGATAACAATAGAAATGGATATAGAGAGAAGCAACGGTTATCCTATAATGAAGCATGAATAGAAAGAACATCAACTGGACCTAGTCAATTTCTCTACATTGCGTGGGATTGAATTAGTTAAATTTTTCCTAGTGTTCAATCAGTCGGCATGATGTGGATGACACTGGCTTTTCTACAGTGGCCTCGAATACCTCCCGACCTTACTCCCTCTCATTTCTTTGTGTGAATACGTAAGACAGGTCCCTGCCGAGTCCCCTGAATTAAGACGCAGGACTGTTGCAGCGTTGAATAAGTTACACCAGTTATACTAAAATCACCGTGGGAATAAATCGACTACAGACTGGACGAATTACTCCCACAATGAATAAAGGTAACGTGAGATATGTAATATGTATCTCTTTAGAGACTGTCTGAATTGGGACCAGATGCCTGTGGGAGTTTTCTTTCGCAGGCATTTCTCCCTAGATTGACCGCAAGTTCACCTGACTATGTTGGGAATGTCTCGTCCTCTCTGGTTTTATTAAAGTTCTCACATACCGGGACACCTTCACCTACTTTGGGAGGTGTATGTCCTGGGCATACGGTAAGAGTTGTCCGCTGATCTTATTGGATCAGTCGGCCAACTGCCTCCTAAAACTTGTGGAGACACGGAGAAGGGAATGTTGCGACCCCACAGAAAACTTATCTCCCGTCATTTGGAATGGCGTGAGAATAGTACCCAATAATCCGACCTACCTGATGCAGGTTTTCTCGGGCTTTCTCTGCGTCTCTTTAGGTGAAACACCGGGTAGGATCCTTAAGCTATAGCCTGGGGACCCTAGTCAACTCTTGGCAACCTTGTTCTACCTACCACATCCCTCCTTTTCAATTCCCTTCCAATGCTATTAAAGGGGAGTTGCCTGTTTCAGAACCACTCTCATGTAGCCTGTTACCCAAAAAAAAAGACTACCTGAAGATCATCCACGTTACGGCCTCTCCTTTTTAATAACACAGGAATGGATAGAAAGGGTGGGTGAGAGTGCAAGGTAGTCAGCAATCACTAGGCTCCTGCACGGTATTCGTCTACATGTGAAGAGAAAATGTACGCTTAATTCAACAACATAATTCAATATTTGTGATTGATGTGTGTTAATCTTCGCTGTAAAATTACAAAACCAATTATTACGAAATGATCTATAGGAATGAGTCCGTACACATATTAATTTTCTATATTGTACAATTAATGATACTATGATCTCACAGAATATTAATCATTTGTATCGAGACAAGAAGTACGTATACTATCTGAATGGCAACTTCTGAAATGTTGGGAATGGAATTCATTGTACAATATGTAATATGTTGATGAGATTAAAATTTTAAATGCTCATTAAAATTTGGTTTCATAAAGAGATGAATTTCGTTCAGAGCACACTGTCCTGTATTAGTTCAGGTGAGAGGGCCATAGGACATTTAGGTGTGTGGGAGAAAGAAAAAGGCCAAGGTACAGATATTATTGCAACCAAGACTAGAAATTCTCTATTAACGATAGCGTCAGGGATCGGCATTGTACTATCCTTGACAGATTATTACCAATCGAGACGACCGCCAGATAGTCAACATATTAGTTTTCAGAAGAGCGGACACGTCGAAGTTCACATTTTCGCGAACACTTAATATAACGGAAAGGAATCGGCCCCAAGAATACAATATTATAATTACATTATTACATCTGTCTCTAAGAATTGCAGAAACTAGTGAATGAATTACATGCAGACTATTGGTAGCAACACATTATAGTATCACTACTTATCACGCTGCCGTACCGTTATGAATCAATTACTCTTAGGTCAACGTACGTTCAAAACTATTTGGGGAAAGTTAAAATTAGATGATAAATTGGGTGATACTATGTTGCATTACACGTATATACATAATCTACGTTGAAAGTTCGAAACAAAACACAAGCCAGCAGAATTAATTCGTGCGTACATGCGAAGCACATCACAATCACATCTTCGAAAAGTGTTTCACAATAAAATTAAGCGTGTTCACTTATATAGCTCCCCGTGGACGTCATTTCCAACGTGTGTAACTGAACAGTAACTTTCCATACAGCCTCTCTCGCTCACTCTCTCTCTCTCTCTCTCTCTCTCTATATATATATATATATATATATATATATATATACATGTGTGTGTGTTAGTTAGGTCAAAGACCAAAGTTGGCCACTTCACATTTGGGCCAAGAGGTGTGTGTGTGCCGAATGTCCGGTGTATTTCAAATAACCCGTCTACGTCCTACTTCGGCCAAGAATTTCGAATTTCCCGCCACTTCGCGAAATGACCGACCGAATTAGGAAGTAGACTGATTATTTTACGTGCATCAGACATTGGACACACCTGTCGGCGAAACAGTCGGTCATTCGCGAAGTGGACAAACTTCGGGCTTTGGCCGCAACATATGCACACGCGAGTATGATCAATTAATACTTTCGAGTCTCGTACGTGGTGCATCGAAATCCACGTTGACAGATTTATTATCTATTTACAATATTGCTAGTGAGACTGGAGATTTGCGCTGATTCGATAATCTAAACTATCGTCAAAATTCAATAGAAGAATTTTACACGAAATTTGTTCAGTTAAATTCGCAGTTGTTTTGCATTAGGATTAAATACCATATCCATAAACATGTGAAAGCAGCACTTCATAATGACATCCTGGAAAGGTTAAAATGATCAATCTAAATGAATGCAATCGTATAAAAGGTAAAAAACACGTTTGTATATTTTCTTAACGCCTCATTATTTTACTTTCTGTACTTTTAAGTGCAGGCAACTTCATAAAGACGCCTGCTAGGCACTATTTAGATTTTAAGATGCGTGTAATAGTGACCGGTTATCCTGAGTTTTTTCTCTTGGTTATCTGGCTACTGTTTTGAGATTATAGAACGACTTTGTATTATAACTTCTGACTGAAATATTCTCCAAAGATCTGAGAGAAACCGAACACACAAATCTGGATGAACGGAGAGAACTCGATTGCAAATGATATTACACACAATCTTTGCCCCCACAAACAAATATAAATATTAACAGAATCGCAAACACTCTGTTTGAAAAATCGTTTCTATAATTCAACATTTTTATTTATAGGATTTTACTTTAAATGTTGTATCAGTGATCATTACATTCTAATAAAATTAATTTTACGGATTCGATGGCATCAAAATAACATCTGGAGCTAAATGAAAATGGTGAATAGTCGACATTCTCTATATAACGTCGCTTTACAGATTAATTGTAGTATTAGGGTGTGCAACTGAATCAATTCACAGTGTGATTCGCTATTAATTCGAAAAGTGATGGAAATTCAATATAGAAAGACGAAGGCACTGATACGGATATAAATTAGGTTAAATGTTGACCCGATAGATTAGAGTGATGTTAGTGGCGGAGCAAAAGAGAAAAGCAAAAAGTCATATACAATAATTAGAATAAAATAGCAATAAAGCTATTTAATACTTCACACAAACAATGTGTCAAAATTAAATAAAGAATTTTTTCTAAACATAATACATCGTTGTGTTCAACCAGATATGTATTTAAGATTTTTGGGTGTTTTTTCACAAAGCGAATGAATGTTCATTGAAAAGGCTTTTAATTAAAATACGATCTAACTCACTTAAATAAGAGAATTGATTTTGCAAACCGAAAATTCATTAAGAACTATTATATACTATTTATAATTGTCGTATTTTCCTCACACATAGTTTTAAGATAAATATGTTCCGATTGATGAAAGTATTAATCGTTTTTGTGAGCTAATGAAATTCCTTCGGCAACTTCTGTAAACTACGATCGTTTGCAAAGAAAACCTATAACATGCAATTTACATTGTAGGAGTACTAACCGGCTGGTTTCATTAGCGTCTATCTAAAATGATTAATGTAGTAATCAGCAAATAAATAAAACTCGAGCAAAAGACACGAAAACCCTTTTCTTTCGGTTTTCCACTTAAGCTTGAGTTAATGTTCTAGCCAGTGAGAGGAAAGAAATTACGGGTGTGAATGAGAAGAATATTATGGAGCGATGCTCATTAGGTCCTCGTTACTAACTTTGGAAAGAAAACAACCAGCTGCAGGTATTCCTTTGTGTAAAGAATATTAGAGATTACACAGAAACAAAAATTTACCAATCGATTTTGATACACAATAATGTTGAAAAAATTAACTTCGATAATTTATATTAGAACTCGACAGGCAAGAACGTAAATTTACACTGAATAAAGTTATTTTTCTCGTCACCAGGATATCAGATCGTTAAAATTATAAATACTATTTTTATAATCACAATTCAAGATTCTTTCACATAAGACATACATGTATTCTTGCTTTATATAAAGTCCCAAAAATTATACGTTGAGTTTATGACTAACAGGTAAAACCACTGAAAACTACCGAGTGAATGTCTTTTGAGTAATGAAACTAAATATATAATTACGGATCACTGAATAATAGATACTAAGCCAAATAATTTCCAGCCGGAACATATCCATTGCCTTTGAGAATAATAAAATAGTAAGACATGCAGGCTGCAGAAGCACAAAATTACGGTAGGTGTGCAATCTACCACTTAACTTTTCAGGGATGGGATCATCCGTAGCCGGAGGATAAGCAAGAGGATCCGTAAAACGTGCGACGGAATCACACGTAAGTTCATTATTTTAGGCTCAAGCCATAGATAGGAGAGGAATTCCGCTCTAAGGTATCGAAGATATAAAGCGCTTATGCAAAGTTAAAAATTGATAAATAAATATAATTTCGTGATCTAAAGACTAGAACTGGTTAATACCTAAATTCACTGTAATAAAGTTTATAACCAATGAATAGCACGTGTAGTTGGAGTTAAATATCATCTACACATTGTTTGTAAAGTGTCAATTTTGTTCCTGATTCTTTGATGAGCTGTACTGAACGAAAAAGTCTCCTCCACAGACTGTCGAAGCTCTTCCAAGCTTCACTCAGTGTACCTGGATTCTTGTCTTGAGCTCGCGGTTCCTATGAAAAGGCATGCAACAGCTGAGTGGTACTGACCTGTGGAGGTGAATCCTAATCCAAGCAAGGCACTGTAATCCAATAGATAACGCACTGAACACGAAGACACTAACACTAGCACTGCACTCGACACTATGCACCTACGCACGCACACTGCACTCTTAAGCTAGAGATATTAATAAAGGGGGCACGCACCCGTGGGGAAAGCGGGGGGTGGAGTAGCCGCCGGGGATGGCCGCGGGCTCGTAGTAGTCCGTACTCAGGCACCGCTCGTCCAGCTTGTGCTCCATATTGTGGGCCTTGGACGCCGACTTGATGTCCATGAAGGCGACCGTGGCGCACAGTCCTCCGGAGCCATCGTCATCCTTGCCGCGGGGAAGCAACTTGACGCTCTGCACGCGCCCATAGCTGCAACAGAGGATACCCGTCACCACCCGTACCATCTTACCGTCATTCCGTCGGCTCAATAACCTATACCACATGGAAATGTGAGTCATATTGCACGGGATGTCAAGCAAAACAGAAACTTACACTATTATTTTTTAATACAACTTAAGTAAATATGAATATTTCAATAAGTATTTCATAATAACTATACATCTTTCAACGGTATTCATTAGCTCTTGGGCCCGTTTCATGTTGGCCCATCACCTCTCTTTACATAACAGAAAAATTTAAGATATTCTGGCACAACGTTGGATGAAAAACTAATTAAGAATATGAAGTTATGATTACAACCAATGATGAAAATAATGGATTATTAATAATTAAATTAGTTCTCATTCGACCGAAGAAGAGAAGTATTTAAAAAGCAAGATTTGAAGGATGGTCGCAGCAAACACCACACCAAAATGAATTAGCATGAACTGTATTAAGTGAAAACTAGACAAATTGAAAGTCAGATAAAAAGACAAAGCTTTCAATTTCATGTGCTATAGAAGAAACTCTGCTATTAAATAGACACATAAGTCATAAGAATTGTCGGTAAGGGAAAAAATGGACTTGAATAATCTTTAGAGGAGGACAGAGAGAAATTAGTGGGGGGCTTACACACAGAAGAACATTTCAAATTAATGTAATAATGTAAACAACATTCAAACTCAAAATAAATCAAATAATTACAAATGTGTCTTGGTGGCAAAGTAGAAATACTATGTTAGAACCGTATTCCATAACTAACGAGCAAAAGAATAGAAGAACTGACTTGGAAATTTAGCGGGGGGGGGGGGTCCAAGCCGCCGTATAAACACCACTCAAAGCAATAAAATAACTGCAAGTTAGAAAGAAAAATCCTAAATTCCAAAATAACACATTTTTTGCTATTAAGTAGAAGTTGTAGATAAAATTGGAGACTGTGCAAAAGGTTTTTACTACGACTTATTACTTTTAATAAACAAATGTGACGGAACGAGGGTTTTCAACCACCTTATCATCGTCTGCATAAACGTCGACACGCATAAATAAGAAAGAATAAGGACCAAAAATACCAGTGTATTATTTCTTTTACCGTAACGGAAGAAAAAATTAAGGTTACATAATTCTAACTGAAACAATTTCTGTAGAATTCCAAGTAAAATAAAAGGTGAATAATTAATTAATTTCGCAACCAGACATCTATTTTAAATATAAAAAGTTGGCTATGGAACACATAAAAAATTTTTCGTAGAAGAAGTGCTTAATTAACTCCCATAAAAGACAAAAAGTAATACATGAAACTGTTGTACTACAGATTTGTTAATCTAGAGTAGTCTACAGTACCGTTCCAAACTTTAAATTTGTAGAATGGGACGATACTTCATAACAGTGATGGATAGTCACAAAAATTACCAACACATTCACTTAATCTCACTCAATAATATTAACACAAACTTAGGCCTGGTATACGTGTGAAAAAAAAAGTTATTTTTGTGTTTTCCTGTCGCCAAAAGGAAAAACGCGGACGAAACCACTTCCATAACGCAATTCGCTGTCAGGATACGCGTTCGAAGGCTGTTTCCATATTGCTGAACATTGGGTCTAAACTATTATTACGGTACACGAGGTTAGAATTATTTAGGTAATGCAGCTTAGTGTATGTCAGAGGTGACCTTAGCTCCGAAATAGTATCCTGAAACAAGAAACCACCGACAAGCAAACTAATTTTTAATGATCATGAAAACTGAAAAAAATTTCACATTCTTTGACGAATGGATAATGAAGTAGCCAATTAACTTTCTATTTTAGGAGATTAAATAAATACTTCAGAACGTTCAGCAAAAACTTTCTTAAAGTTCTTACGATTTTTTCCACCTATCACATACAACCAGGTTTGTAGAAACGAGATGTGATAGCGTATTTATATTATTGATTTTGTGAGTTTACTTTCTACCTCATTACGTTTGTTAATTTTTATGTAATAGACTTCTTAAATTCCTTAACCGAGTAAACCCAGGAAAGCTTGTATTTATTTATTAATATATTTTACAATTAATTTTACCGCTTATAGTTTTATATACAGTACAACTCCGGTTAACCAAACACGGTTCAACCGAAATCCGCGTTATCTGAAATGCCTCCGAAAATCGCAATTCCAAGAATATATCACTGAAATGCTCGGAACTAATTCGACAGCAATAGTTCAGGAGAAAGCTGCTGAAATTTCTCATAGAAAGACAATCAAAACATCCGACTTGGAAAAAATAGACGAAGGTCTTCTTTATCTTTGGTTCACCCAACAACGAGAAACAGACATACCTTTGCGGAGATATTCCCAAAAATGACAAAATATCGAGCGAGTTTTACGGGACAAAGGAACTGATATTGGTGTAAACTCTGGGTGGATAAGTTTAAAAACATGTTCCATTAATACATCTCTTCTGTTCACTTAAACTTTTGTCAGTAGCACAACTCTAAGCTCGGAAATTTAGTAGGAAGAATGGATTTAATATAGGGACAGTAACAGTCGGACGCAGAGATGTGTGGGCTATCGTAAAATGAGTTAAACCGGTATGAAAGAGTAGTAGAATGCATAAGTAATGATGGCTGCGTCCTTCACACGACTAAGTTTTTCAAAAAGTCTGGGGTTTGCCATTCTTTCCTCTGTTTCAATTCATCTTACACCCCCTTTTTTTAGCTAGATATAATTTATCCATTTACCACTATTATTTCACATATTGATTGTTTCTTCGCACACAAGCAATGGAAAACGAGAATATTCCCTCTTTGACTTAGATACCATAATAAATGGCATGAACGGGATCCTGTAGAAAGAGCTCAATATGAGGATTAATAGAGGGAAAACCAAGGTAATCAATCAAGTGTAGTATGGGAAACAGCGGAATAACAAAGGATATAAGTTGGGAAAGGATATTTTGATGGAGGTTCAGGAATTCTGCTACTTGGGAAGCGTAATAACTAGGGATGGTAAAAGTATAGTAGGATAGCACAAGCGAAGAAGGCTTTCGCGAAAAAGAGGAATTTACCTACAGATAATATAAGTGTGAATATTAGGAAATCGTTGCTAAAAATGTTCGCAATGGAATGTGGCGTTATATGGGTGTGAAATGTGGACGATAGGAGTTGCCGGAAGGAAAAGAATATAAGTCTTTGACATATAGTGCTATGGAAGAATGCTGGAAAAATATGGGTGGATAGAATCACAAACGAGGAAGTTTTAAACAGAATAGGGGAGGAGCGAACAATTTGGAGGACACTGACCAAGAGAAGGGATAGATTAATATGCCACGTTTTAAGACCCTCGTGTCTTGTAAAATTAGTATTAGAGGGAAGTGTATGGGGGTTTGAACAGAAGAGGGAGACCAAGAATGGTATATGCTAAGCAGATTATGGAGGATGTAATGGTGGAGGGTTGCAGCAGACCATTCTTAGGACTGAAGACAACAACATTAATTTTGATTTTATAAGTCATCAGCAATTATAATTTACATTCTATGAGTTAATTTGTTGTTGAGCAATCGTAAAATGAATTAATCCTATAGTATTTCTGACTGTACTTCGATTAATGAAGGTTAAAAATTTACGGCCAAAAATGGTCAGAATTAAAATTGTTAATTAATTAAATTACTTCACCATCTCATATCGTACAACTTTAGGACTTTATGAGGATTGTTTTTCTGTAAGTACATATTATGTAATTATATATATAGGCATATTTAATCGATTCATATATTTTCATATCATAACTCGAATTATAATTATTTTAGTAGATCAAGTTAGGAGGTTCCAAGTAATGGAACGAGACGAAGTGAAGTAATTTAATTAATAAACAATTTTAATTGACAATTTTTGGCCGTAGATTTTTCACCTAAAAATGAATGGATTTCCAGATTGTTTATATGGCATGATGAGGGATTCTCCAGTGAGTAGACCTCCAACTATCTTCGACTGGCCAGTGTCTTCTGTATTTTGTCAAGAGTGGGTGCACTAATGGGTTTGTATGTGATTCCATTATTATTGCTTATCTATGGTTTCATTCATTACAAACATATCAAGAGACGTCAACTATAGGTTTACGATCGTGGTGTTCTCTGAGTAGTTGATATTGGATCAGTAAATCTCCTATGCTAAATACTATAACTGTCCTATTGTTTAAGCAGATTTCTAATCTGAAATCCATTACATTGCAAAAGATTTTATTACCAACTATCAGTAATTTTCTATTTTTTAATAAAATTAAAAACTTCAAATTGTAATTCATTTAGTTTTATTAAATTCTAGTTTCATCACCTTCATTTTCAGAAATTTCAAAATGGACAATATTCGGAATTCAGCCTAATTTTTCTAATATCATTTCACATTACTTATTTCGCAACTGTGACTACTATTTTAAAGAAATTAAAACTTTCATATGCGTCGTACATAAGCTATCTACTACTTATCTGTTGTAACTTTCCTTGACAGAGAAAATTAAATTCGGAATAATACCTTAAGAATGAAGGTTATTTTGTAATATCGATCAAAAAAAATGTCTGAACAAGTCAAAAGAAATAATTTTAATATTACCGTTAAAATTATTTTAACAAATTATTGATAATCGATTTTTGATCATTACTACAATGCAAAGTAATATATTATCAACCTTAGTATCAACAATGAAGAATGAATAGCCTATATGAATAAGCCTAAGTTCACACATAGCGAAGCCTAAAACACATTTAATTTAATTATAAAACATATTATTGGTCCAGTTCCTTCAATTCTATTGAAGTCTATTGAATTCTGATAACGTACCACTACTTTCTGCTAAGGACAGATATTACCAGAACACATCTTTTCTGGAATAACTTAATTCGGAAAATGTATAAGCAGCTTTGATCGCAATAGAAACTAAATACAGAAATTGCTGTTATATTAAAATTCACTGGGTATGTGTATGTGGATGATGATCGCTGTGCCCATGGCTGCAGTGCAAACAAGTCGGACCCTACTATTTTAAATGAGGCTAAAATGAGAATAATGAACTCACTGGAAAGTAAGTACCAAGTAAACGAAGTTTAAGAGCTTATCGTAATACATCAATAAGTCAGGTAAACTATGAAACCTTTAATAGTAAGAATGAAATAGTTTTATTCACAATATTCGATGCGTCATATTACTTAAATAAAAAAGATGTTCAAGGTAGATATAAAAATCATTACGCATTACTATTTTACGAAAACAAATGTCAAAATAAAAAAATCGACATCCAAAAAAAGATTGGGAAGAGGAGTCGGCCATTGCTGCGCGTTGGCTGGCTGCCAAGGTTGCTCCCTCCCATTCGTCGATGCCGCGCATGCGCAGTGCCTGCGAGGTCAAGTGTTAGATGCCCTAGTTTAAGCGAACACTCACTGCAGGAGGAGCATCGAAGGCTGTGGCAAAAGTGCGGTGGGTTCCGTGGAATACAGCAGGATGTGCCACGTTCAGTTGGCTATCATATAAATCAAATGTTAATATATTTTTTGTGTTCGCTGTGCATCTCTCTGTATCAAATATATGATTTATCATTCTGCGGTGGTGGTTTTATTTTATAACACTGACGGATCAAGTTGACCCTCTTCCAATTCGTTATCCTCTACCTTATCCATATCTAATAATCAACTCAAGTTTGAAGCAACGAAATCTT
This sequence comes from Eucriotettix oculatus, assembly GCA_034510155.1. Lineage (NCBI taxonomy): Eukaryota > Metazoa > Arthropoda > Insecta > Orthoptera > Tetrigidae > Eucriotettix > Eucriotettix oculatus. The sequence goes on along the minus strand of CM067379.1, from coordinate 64,922,495 downwards.
CCTTGTGTGATAAGGAAACAGTTGTCTCCAGTTAACTGAACAGGTAAATTCGAAGTGCGTTTTCAAGTAGAAAGCTAAATCAATGGCGCATTGTAGGTAATAACTGCTTTTGGACGCAGTAATGGTTTCCATAGCGATCGGTATGACGTCAGTGTTATGTACAGTACAAAGGTTTCAATGAAAACGCTACGGGTCACGGGGATAGAGTGCGCGCCGAAGCGCTGACGGAATTGTGGAAGTGAGGGTGGAGGGGTCGGGGAAGGGGTTACGTAGACGGAGCGGCGTAGCCTTCGACGTTATTGGCAGAAGGGCTCGGCCAATGGCGGAGCAGGTTACTAGTCCGTCCGCGACGCATGCGAGATATGGTGAAAAAACTTAGCTGGGACAGTAGCGGCAGCTTTCGGCACACTTATGGTCATGACTTCCTCCGCCATCTAGTTCGAGCTGGTTACAATATACTCAAAACTAGTTTCTGCTCTTCAGTGCACCCAAGTTATCATTAACAGTAATGCAGTCCTTTGATATAAAAAATAGTGTCGAAAATCGGATGGACAAAATCGTGTTAAATAACTTCTACAAGTACATATGTGTAACCGTATTTGGAATCAATACTACAGGAAAAATGTAAAACATCCTATGTATGCGTACCGATAAGCTGGAATAAATCATAAACCTCATACAACTCCGAAAAAAGCTTTATCCCGCCCTCTTGTGCTCAGTTATGTGGTCTAAAGTAAGTGAACGGATATTTACTTACATGTCCCCATTGGAGAAGTAAGTATTAACGTAGTTGATTTCAGAACTGTGTACATAAAGGTAAAACAGTTTACAGGTAATATTCAAGTACTGGAGTATATTAACGTTTAAAACACAATAACCACTTAAGTTAATAAAAGTAAAACTGTTGGCTTAAATAGTGAAACGTGGATATATGAAAACACCCACTGGTTTCTGAGACATGGCAATACGGCACGTGAGTCAGCACAGTCCTCTGAAAACTGTGTCCTATCGCTGAGGTCCAAAGTGGAGCGCCTAATTTCAGGTCATAAGACACTGGAAGGCCGTGAGTGAACAAAGATGATAATCACTATCTAGGCGTAAATTAAATGCAGTAGAACGTTTAACCACGGTGCAATATGTACTGCATATTTCGGTATAGCGCCTGCCTGACGTTAACAACTATGCAGCAATCTAGAGACGAATGCCGTTTATGAGGAATTGTGCACAACACTGATGCCTTATTGAGCTATTTTCAGAAAGCAGTATTACAAGAAATTATTACGCTACATACATAATTAAACGTTTACGTGTATCCCTATCATATCAGAAAAAACGACAATCATAAGTAACTGTGTAGCATTTAAAATTAAAATCTCTCTTTAATATCGTAATGCGTAACAAATACTATCCAATATATAAGTGGAATATAAAGGGAAAGGACTCGAGGACAGTCAGAGCAGAGAAACTTGCTCGCAAATCAATATCGTTAGGGCGTGCTGCCGACTGGGGACAAGCCCACCACTGCAGCGAGCATGGCTGGGGACAAGCCAAAAGGCCGCCATTGCGTTTCGCTGTTGCCAACGTCGTGCTTCCCAGTTCATACTGCCACGGCAGGTGCAGAGCCTTGTCATTCTACTTCTAAATACTAACTATAGGAATATTTCAGGCGGGAATCAAATGATACGACTCAGCTTCACTTATCTCAATCGCATAACTAAATATAGCTTTGCACTGCAAATAAACATTTAATTGTTTTGAAAACACAGCTGTTTTTAAACATAGTTACAGTACTAAAACTTGTGAAACGAATTTTCCGTAAACGTTTTTCGAAAAACAGTGATTTTCAAGATCAATTGTGGAATTGTATTATGACAATCGGAAATAAACTGCCTCAATAGGCGAAATTACGTAATGTCAAACGTGAGAATATTTACATATTAGGCCAATCAAATTTATCTGAATTATAGTAATGTCAAACGTGAGAACATTTATATATAATCCAATCAAATTTATTTGAATTATAGTAAATGTATAACTTCTAGATATATTTATGAATTGATGAGATAGGCGTTGTTCCTGAATTACGTACAATTAATCAACTACTTTACATTTATCAATTAGGATCTACCATTTACGTAACGTTAAACTTTACTAATGGTTTACACTTGTATAGTTTAAATTATAATTTAATTAATAAAGATATTAAAATTTTTTGATATAATTGTATAGAGATGTTAGTGAATACAAAAAGGTGAAAAATAAGATCAAATAAAATTTACTCGTGGCTTGGGAATAGCGCACAGTTGTTCTTTAAGTAGGTGCCGTAGAAGATATGCCAAAAAATTGATATACTGCCTAATTATAACCAAATTGTGGTGAAAAACGCAGACCCTGATAAAATGAACACATCATTAGGTATTGCTAAGTAGATAATTTGAATTTTTTTCAGACCCGGAGAGAAGGAAACGAAAGCGGTCATTTCAGCAAAACCAATGAGTTTTGAGCTATCCAAAGAATGGACAAGCACAAATTTGAACCAGTTCGATTAATTTTTTCTTTCTTTTTGGTTAACACACTTGTGGCGCATCTATAAAATAAGGGAAATGCTGCGTCAATCTAATTGATAACTAAATCACATAGGTTGTCTGTACATGATTTTGTTATTGCGACTGTTATAATTATTTTAACAAGAAATACCAAATTGAATTAAAAGTGATATAACAGTTTACACGCCGAAATTAAACAATAATTGGGGGAAACTAGAAGAAAACATTTGTATGTCATACTGTATGTATAAATGAACTAATTACACAAACAGCAGCAGATATAAATGGTATAACCACCAAAATGGTTCAAGAATGCCCATGCCATCGTATTTTCACTTCAATAAAAATTTAATAAATTCCTTACAAATCGAATATTTTCGGTCGCTCTGAAATAGCAAAAGTAAGTCTCTTATTCGAGAAGGGCTCACCATTCGTCGTAGCAAATTATAGGTTTCCTATTCTTTCCTAAATTTTAGAAAAAATAATTCATCTAAGATTAATTAATTTCTTGGGTAAATACACTATTTTAAATCCCGCACATCATGTGTCCTTAAAATAAGATCTACAAGTAGTGAAATCAAGTTTGGAAATTCTTATGATTAAAGACCGAAGGTAGCTAGAATATTTCGTAATCTAAGACAATTGACACAGTTGACCATAAAATTTTACTTGGAACATTATGGGTTTCTGGTAAATGCACACCTTTTCCTAGAATCATATATTGTTGTTGTAATCAGTCCTAAATACTAGTCTGATGCAACCCTCCATGCTAACCTATCTTGAGCAGTCTTTTCATTTCCGCAAAACTACCTTTTCCACATTGTACCTAATCTGCTTAGCGTTTTCCATCATAGTCTACCCTCTTCTCTTCTTAAACCATATCTTAAAGAGAGAAAAATAAAAGGAACCGTCGAAACTAAAAGATGATCATACTCATTTGTAATGAGAATTAGGTGCGGTGTACCTCAAGGCTCAATTATTGGACCCTTTTTATTCCGTATATTAATTATTTTCCAGGATTTGTACATCAACTGAAATCAATTATTTACGTGGAAGTCGGACAAATGTAGTCAATGCAAATAAAAACGTTGAAAACTGGGGCTGAACTCTCGACAAATCATACATGTGGTCTGCGATTAACAAATTATTATTAAATTTATATAAGACTAAGATCGTAACAATACTCAAAAAAAATTCGTCTGATGCGCCTTTCCTCTGTCTTCAAATCGACATGAAATTGAAGTGGAATCATCATATAGTTGGTAAACAGTCCAAATTGTTAATCTTTCAGGAAATTGATGCACTTTGCCTTATTTCAGATCGTTATGTGCTATTGTACAAATTGGGGCAATTGCTCCGGAATTGCAAAAATAAATGCCATTATAATAATTTCTAGTACTGATTATAGATCTATTTTAAACTATTTTTCAAAATATCAACTCTTCCAGGGAATTACAATAATTTAAATTTCATAAAGGGGGACCTAATTTTTTCAAACGGATGTCACGAATACGCGGCTAGAAATCGCTTAGCTTGTACGGTCCGACATGCGTCGCTTAGCTCTCTTCTTGAGAAATATTCTCCATTTAGGGATGGTTTTATGTAATAGCCTTCCTCCAGACGTATAGAACATTAATGGCTTTAAGGGTTTTCCGAATAATTGTAAAATATTTTCCTGAAAGGAGCGTTATACTCGGTACAGATGTTTATTGAACGTTGTCATTAGAATGAAAATTTTCTGAATCGAAAAGTGTTGGATGTATAGATCTTCAAACTATTCATTTCATAACTTCCTTACTTTTTTTTAGTTCTCTGCTCTGTTCTTTTGTGTTTCAAGCACGACCTGGAATTACTACGGAAGGGCAGATTCCTGATGATTCAGGTCGGTGAAGTGACTTGTCCGTCGTTTGTGTTTGTGCTTCTCCCTACTGTATGTTATATTTAGTCTAGTATGTTGTGTACATATTTAGCGATTAGTGACGTTTATTTACCTAGAGTGAAATTATTTATATGCACGAAATAAATCCTACTTTTAGTAACATTAAAATATTTCAGTTATTATTAACAAATTGTATTTGTAGATATATTAGGCAAAGTTTTGTCCCAAATTTTACTTATGTAAACTTAAAATTGTTACTTATCGTAGCGTTTAAGAATTATTTCTTAGTTTTTTATGTAATGGCGTATACTATTTCCTAATTCGATGACTAATAAATCATTTCAAAAACCAATTTGAATATTGACAAACGTAAGATACCAGGCCATTGATGATATAAATATACACCACTGAAACTAAACTGCAGTTAACATTTGACCGCCAACAATAGTCTGAAAAACACTTAAGCCTAAAAGAGTCATCGGAATAGAAACAGAACTCTTGATCTCATGTCATGTAACGCCTTCCTGTAAGGGTGTGTAAGACACCCACTGTTTGTCTCCCGCTACCAAGAACACTGCAGGAGCAGATGGAATCGCATCATTGTTGCTGGGATGAACATTGCCAGGCAAAAGTGTTGATTACAGATTGGACGTGTGTCGTGACCAAAGAACCACACATTGAACATCTGCAGTACGTGCTTGAAACTTTGTGAATTTTAGCAGCTCTTCGTGTACTGTATGAGCAGTTATTGTAGGTCTCATACTACATACTGTGTCATGGTTGAAATCAGATTAATGTTTTAGGCTCATATTATGATTATGATATTCAGCTTTGCACCACTTTGCCACAAAATAATCAAAGAAGTTTGGAAACTCTAGAGGAATTTATACATGCCATTCACCGGGAAAGACCTCGACTTTAAGAATTTAATCGTTTGGCCCAGACAATATCGCAAAAAGTTCTTTCGAATGGGACGAAAGTATGTAGGCCCGGTCTGCCAAGAACATCTGTTGACCCTATACATACTGCGTACCCGTGACATGATTTCCCAAGTACATAAAATATCACTAGGCCATTTTCAAATCTGCAGGGTCTTAGTCTTAGTCTGCAGGGTCTTAGAAATATTGTGCTGTTGCCCAATGATTGCGAAACTTAATACCCACAATTCTTTACGGAATTAGCCATCAAACTCTGATTATGTAGAATCATTTCGTTAGAGAATTCACGTTTCTGATCCCAATAATGTATAAATTCGCCATATTAGCTTCAAAGACGTTAACGACTGCAACTGGCTATCGACGACTATACAATGAATTGCAAGTCTGAAAAGAAATATAATTCAACAAATCGAAACTTTCAACCGGACACTGGTTCACAAAAACCACTTTGGAGAGCTGACATGTGGCATTTCCATGTCGCATGCCTAAATCCCAATGATTCACACACGCACTCTGGCGAGTCACGCGCGATCGTTGCGTGTAGGAAAGAGCAGGTTGGCCCACGTGATAGAAACTTTAAAAGTATCTCTTCCCCTCCACACCAGCCTCTTATGCAATGAAGACCTACCAAGATAGTTACACTTACTGCGCAGTTTTCCCCACATCTCTTTAATACTCATAATTACATTATGACTAAATTCTGACAAACCAAAATGACATAAAAATGAGGACATTAATACCTAATAACTGAATAGAAATCGGGGTTTCGAGTTGGAAGTGATTGATACTGTCTTGGGTTTCCAATTTAGAGAAGTCGTAATTAGGTATAACGTTTCAATGGTATTTCACTTCAATCTCATTTAGGTTTTGAGCTATCGACCCTTCTTAGCAAATAAACTTTACCCTGATAGAGTACCGACAGAAATTTTTCTAGTAGTGAGAATAATTTTCGTCAATTTCTCGGAGGAATCTAATTAACAGGGGAACAGAACGACAATATGCAGCAGTCAATCAGCCCGGAAACTAGCACAGATACCTTGTTTGACCTACACAGCGGAAAGTCATTAGCATATAGCAAACTGGAACACTGGGCATATTTGGCACACCCATTTCATCTACGCATTCAATCTTAGATCTCAGAAGTCGAAAGACTAAATTAAATTAAACGGATATGAAAGTAACACGTGACTCAGGTTGTATGTACTATGAACACTCATCTCTGAGTAAGAATTCAGACAAAAAAAAACTACTATTACCACGTGGGACAATTTCTCTCTGGGTGGCATAAAGACATGAACGAGGAATCGAAATTTTGATATTTCGGGACGTTCTAAATAACTTAAACAATATTGGTAGGTTATCCTACTTTGGCAGGGTTTTTCGTCATAGCTGATAAATGCTCCGAATGTATACACACAAGTCTGTAAAATATGGACACAACGTCATCAACCAAATAGCTCAAATTCCTGGAGCATGCCGTTTCCCATTAGCTACGGACAATATTCTCAGTTTTCCTCTTTTATCCTTGTAAAAAAAATACTTCTGCAAAAATATTGTTCTGGTTCATAATTTTATTTAAACTAAGACGTCAAATGTCATTTATCAGCAATAAATAGCTGTGGATTTTGTTATTGATACAATAGTTGTTCGGCGTGCAGGAGGCCGTTGATCCCATGGAAGGCGCAGTTTTGTCCAACTGTCCTAGTTTTCTCCGGCGCTCTACATCGACAAATGCAACAGCCGTTACAAACACCCCACATCTATTCATTTAGGAGAATAGCTTTAAGACGACTAAGGGATATAGAGATGCACATTTCCAGTAACAAATCAAATAAAACGCACAAAATACAGGAGGCAGCACAAATACTTATTGCTTTCCGAATGTTCCTAAGTAGCTAAATTCTAATGCATGACCTAACGACAGAGTCGTTGTTTAACCGCACATACTGAAAAAAATATTGAAGTTTCCGGCAGCGGATTTCTGGTTTACAAAAAATAAATTTTATATGGATTAAAACTTTGCAACGTATTCAGTAATGAGAAAATGTTTTAAATCATTTCTGTCATATTACACAACTAAGAGCAATGCAACTAATCACAATATTACAATCTCACAACTGAAAATAGGAATTTCAAGATTTAGTAAAAACAGCAAATTGCCCTATATATATTAAACGATAATATGTACGCTGACATTACGCAAATATTTCAGCTCATATGGAGACAAGAGCTTTTGTCGTTTTCACATCTCTTCGTAAGCCCCCAAAGCTTTAGCGGTGAAAGCTTGGGCGAGCTGGCAACGCCGCGCATTGATTAGGACGAGGCAACAACGCAAGGAGACCGGGCATTTCCTACAACTCGACTTTCACATTGCAAATCCCGCTTTCTTCCCGAGCTATCTGGAAACAAAAGACGGCATCTACACCACAGAGCTTTCTTACGTTTACACTGCAAATAATTAAAAAAGAAGTAACGGACAACTCCAGTTTCAAAAATCATAATTTAAAGACTAACTTCCGATCATGGCGTGTTTAACATATTACAAATTCGGAATTTACTGAAAAAAACGAACAGTAGCGCCTCCATTAACATATTAACTACTTGCTTCTGGCCTTTTATATTTGCACAGAAAGGAGTTCATTGTAAAGGCATCTAAATTCAAAACCGAAATATCAAGAGATTCACTTAGCCACTTCTATTTGATTAATATAAATTTTTTATAAAACATTAGTATTATAATATACCTTTTGTTAAACACATGGAGTATAATCAAAATTTAAATATAATTCGTATGAAAAATTAAAAAATACAGCCAATTTGTCGGCAAAAAATAATATAATTGATATTTAGTTAATATAATTACGGCGTTTATTCAATATTTGTGAACATCAGTTGCATACTTCAAAACTATAACACATGTGAATAATTTGGAATCGTGGAGTGCGTCCAGTGACGGTTACGACCGAGAAATTTATATAATTCATATGATTCCACACTCCCTTCTTATAATCCTAATACTCATAATTTTCTTAAACGAAATATAAACACCTGAAAAGAAATAAGGTCACATCATATATTCATTGCATAACAACAGAAACCCGACCAGAGATAATGAAATATTTATGATTACGATCAGCTTTACATTTTTTATACGGCAACACCTACAAGGCACGTAGTCAAAGATGAACTTTGCCATTTTACCCACGGAAAATCATTCCTTAGTTTTCAATTTTAAAAATCTATGTTGTGGCCTTTCACAATTTTGTAGTTATCAAATGTTTTCTCACTAACAGAAATACCTGCACATAAAAAAATTCCTTTTAATAATGTTAAACCAGCGAACAGACTATGTTGACACAAATTTGATTGGTGCGAAATGTGCCGTAAGGTCATAGAAACCTTCTACCAAAATGGTTGTCGAAAGAATTTCATCATATTTCTACAACAGTTGGTAACATTTTATTAGGTATTGGTTAAATTTTCGCGAATAAACCAGAATAAGTATTACACTAGTCCAAAAAAATTGAAATCCTATTTGTAGCCGTGTAGAGAGGCTGTACGGTAAGAATGGCAACACCGCGAGGTCGCCAGCGCGATGTTGTCTTATTACCGACTTCTGCACAAAGGCCACTGACTTCTAGACTCGTGATGCATCATCAAGTACAAAACTCCAAGAGGTACATTCCATACTTTTGTGGACGTATACAGTTACGAATATAATAGAAACGAAAACATTTACCAATTGACAGTACACATTCAAGCGGAAACGACACGGCAGCACAATAATGACAAGAGTTAAAAAAAGTTTGTCATATTCTTTATTAAAGTAAAGTTATGGGTAAATCATAAATACTTAGACTCTCGCAATAAATTAAAAGTGGACCATAAGTAACGTTTTCATAGACGAAAGTAAAATTAACAGATAAATAATGAAAACGCCAATAAAGAGACTTAATTTAATGATTGAACAATTTATCCCGCAATGTTCCTGCAAACCTTTTTATTCTTTCGTCAGTTGAAAAAAAATTATCTTTAAGAAGAACACAGAACCAAGACGAACTCAATTTACTAAATTTTCTTTGTTATTATCAATCTTTTTATTTTCACCTAACACAGGTTTGAAGAAATTAAGTTTCTAAATACTGCATGTGACAAACGTATGGCAGATTGTAATTAGCAGACCTTAACCTGTGTTAAGCCGAAAAGTGAATACTTGCGAGCTAAAGATGAGAGTATAATGGTCAACGGGGTTCGTATTGAGGCCAGCAGAGGTGGGGAAACCAGGAAACATCTGATGAGATTTTTTAGCCGCTGCCATGTACAAACCTGTTCTCCCACCTGTAAAGCCGTTGGGTAGCCACAAACAAGGAGCCTAAACAAAGTTCTTCTCGAACAGACAGCACATTCCTTCAGAAACCACCCTCGCCAGCGCACTGTTTACGTAGGACGCAAATGATCTCCAATACTTCCTCTAGGACTGTTGCATTCGAGATGAAAAAAGTACATATTCCTAGTTGTTTCAGGTGTAACCATTAGGAAGTACTGTACAGTCTAAAGAAATCCGAAAATAGAAAGAAAAAGTCACCTGAGATAGCACAAGTACTGCAAGTAGTATGTAATACCAATAAATAATTTACCATTCAAACGATATTCTCCAAATTTTTGGTCGTTCGTCATAATCATGACATTTAACACTATTATAAAACTCGTCGCATAAACGCCAAGAGTGATCAGAATGACAATTTGTTTGAAAACGATGGCTGTACGTGAGATAACGTATTAGTACAAATTTATTTTGGGATAAGTTTCTCTCTCAAATGACAAGGCACAAACGAATCTTATCATTGGACTATATTCGCTGGATCAAAGTGCAATTTGGGTTACTTAGATATAAAACACTTCGAAGCTGTAGCAGAATAACTTATCTGTCTGACCAGACATCATTGAGTGTAATAAAACTTTTTGAATTACCGTAAAACAACTGCATTTTTTACTAAAAATATGTAAGGATTATGGGGTGCGGTTTGTACTCAGAACAACCTTTAGTTTAGAACCCTTTACTGGTACAAAACGCTACTGTTTACATACCTAACAAAGTATTCCATTCGAACGTCAATAAAATAATTTGTCATTCATCTTCACTTGGCAGTATCGCGCTCATTGTAGCTGTCAGATGACACAGTACAGGAAGACGTGCTGTCAACAAATACTCCAGAATTTTTCTAATTCTTGTTAACTCCAGTGTAAACGCAACATTATAAATTTATAACATTGCCACGTTCCACAGAACGAAACTATTTTGAGTCTACAGTGGGATTCAGGTGTGCTTATACACGCAAGCGACCAATAAAAACATAATACGGTATTAGGGTTTTTATTTTTTCGACTCATTACAGGATTAAATGAGACCACTACTTTGAACGTACTCACGAAAGCGGAAAACTCTATAAAAGTATTTGTGGAAAATAAATTATTACTGGATAAACTTTAAAGCCTAAACAGAGATGTCAATTCACTACATATTATCATCATTTATAAGTAGAATAGTAACCAATTCTATAATTATGACATTTCAGCCTACACTCTCTTCGTATTGAAGTTACTATTTCTCTAAATGTCTGATTAAAACTCTCTGGTTTACCATCAATGTAATATTAATATTTGCTAGAAGTTTAAGATGAAGACGATGGTCACCAAAACCATTGCTATCCTTACGTATCTTCCTCGCTAATATTTATGATTCATTTAAAAATTATCTAATCAGATTGCTACAAGAAGATTAAATATTAAATCAAATCCATTTAGGGCCAGATTACAGACGAAGGTGTTATTAAATTGACCAGACGTTTCGTCACCATTTTTTCAACTTCCTCATATAATTTCTTCGTATGTTATATTTTGATTGTCAAACAGAAGGCGTAATGTATACAACGATTATATATATTCACATGGTATATGACGCATGCGAATTACTTTACCATGCAATAGTTGACATTTCATTCAGATCAAACGACCTGCTGACATTTAACCAAATTCACGATCGCCGTGCCTGATGCTTTAATACACCATAGTGGAAAGATGAGATCTACGGCCTTTTACGAAAGGTTGCGATTTTTATGTTCAGCCAAGAAATTCCGTGAGATAAGATATTGACAAATTGTAGTAGATTCTGACGAGTCATGCCGATGTTTCAGAAACTGACCCGTCAGCCCAACATCTTCATTGAATGACTAATCCTCGCACATAATTATCGACCGTTTGTGTCCTCCCTTTTCAGAGTACGAACATTACGTTGTCTGACTAGTTCGGTAATAAATTCGAAAATCAGACACGAAATGTGATACTAGAATAGATAAGAAAATATTTGATCCAAAACAATAGGACAAACTCACGTGAAATAATCCAAGATAGTCCGTGAAAATTAATAACCAGATGTAAGAGTACCTGGACATTATGTTCTATAAATGCATTTATATAATATAATTGAATGAAGAAATTAAGTTAGTAGTGATAATTAATTAATTAGAAGAATTTCTCCCTAATTCACCACAAAATATACTAAATCTCAAAAAGTTTTTCGATTAAATAAAAAATTCAGCTCCAATTCTTAGTGTATATTCTGATTATAGTACCAAATACATACACATAAAAGATCGTATTTTTTCTCACACGCTCTTAAGAATGAAACAAATTCAATCAAAGTACCAGCATGACTCACAAACAAAGAATGGTTAGTAATATTTAAATCTAATGCGAAAACGACCGATATTATTACTGAAAAAATATATAATTATTGAGATAATTGAGATTAATGGTATTACTCTCAGTGGTTAAATTTAGTATGTCCCCACTGACACCATTTCTCAAATTGGTTTCAGGACCGCTCAACATGTTGGTTAAGTTGAAGTTCAGGTCATACAAGGGTATCGATGGTGGATAGGGGAATGAAAAAATTGATCAAAATGGCCCAATGTTGCGAGATGAAAATCGATTAATAATAAATTAGATCCTTTTCTAATAACCAATAAGCAATTATTTATCGTATTTTTTTTTATTTTTGCCTTATTTGCAGTGACAAAAACCAACACAGTTCTGAGCGTCTCCCTCTACTCCATTTATAATTTTTACAATTCATTATATAAACAAGCAGTGGCGTCCAGCAGCACTATTGGCATCCTGGAATGAGCAGAAATCAGCAATTTAACAGCCTTACCTACTAACTTAGAAGATAGAACACTAACAAGATGTGGTGGTAGGACGAAGGCAAATGGGCTGTGGCGATACATTTTATCTTTAACTTTATTGAAAAGTTACATGATGGAATTGATACGCCAGTTATTGACTTTACTGAAAAAATATATTGGATAAAGGGACACGAGAAATCACATGTACAGTTCCTATGAAGCTATCTTAACAGTCATTCGCAACGATCTCTAAAATCATACAGAAGGGTTTGTGAGGAACGTTCACGTGAGTTGCTATACTTTTAAATACAGTAGCAAGATACTTCAATTTACAGACTGAAGATGCTAATATAAAGATAGAATGACGGATCATACTCTTGACCAATATTTATAGTTTAAGTCAGGATATTCATATTAATTAACGCAAAGATATTATGTTTATCATGTTCATCTAAAACTTCAACTATTTCTAGTTACCAAAAAACTAAAAAAGAAAACGTAAATGAAAATTGCTTTACTTTAAGAGTTTCTAAAAGTCAAACATTTTTCTAAAGGTTTTCAATAAGAGTGGGTCGACGTTGAAATTGAATAAAACAAGCTGTGTGTGAAGTATTAACGAAATTCTTTCCTTATTTGAAAGACCCATGAATGTAATTGTGTACGGAATATAACATTGTTCAAATGTCCGCCGCGGCTTGGCACGGTGGTTCAATTTTCATCGATTGTAGTATAGATCTGTCTGAATTTGAGCAAAGGCTTAGGTTATGTTAACTTTAAGGTCGATTTCAACTTCAGGAAAGTCCATAAGAAGAAGTCTAACGTGGTCAAATCGCACGATCTTGGTGGCCATTTCACGTCACCTCTGCGAGAGGTAATCATACCCGCAAATCGATCATGCAGAATGTTGGCTGTGTGACACGTAGCTCCGTCCTGCAGGAACATGTCCATATAGTTCAATTTGGGTCCAAATAAATCGGTTATCATCGTTCAGTAGCGCTCGTCTTTGTCGGTGACGTTTTCAAAAAAGTGCTGAACAATGACGACGCCACTCCAAAATCAGCAGACAGTAACTTTTTATTGTTACATTGCTACCCAGTGAACCTCGTATGGGTTGGTGTCCACCCATATACGGCAATTGTGCTTATTAACACAGCCATTCATCCAAAAATGCGCCTAGTCGCTAGACGATTTTTCGCCCAAAATTGTACCCTCATCCAAGCGCTACGAAGCCCAGTCAGCGTTGTCTATGGTCATTAAGTCTGAGCTCGTGGGTCAGTTGGATATTGTACGCGTGTAAGCCCAAGTCCCATCGCAAAATTAGCCAAACTGAAGTCTGCGAAAGCCCGAGTTATTGTGCACGAGAAGGAATCGACTACGTTTAAGAGCCAACTGTAGGCAACCGCGGTCTGCCGCAATGTTGCACTAACGAACACTCATTTTGATAATAACGTTTCATCATTTGGACGTGCTGCACAATCGTGTAACTATCCATGGCGATTTGGCATAAGTGACAATAACAAACAACTGATTAGACAGACCGCGACACCAAATTCCTCAAATGTCAATAGTCCACAAAATTGGATGAAACGTAGGATTTGTATTAATTAAATAGTAACAAAATTAATTGCTGACTTATTGGATATCGTATTATTTATTTTAAACTTAAAGACACAACATTATGTTTAAAATGGAAGATGATGAGGATGTTATTACTACTGACCCAACAGTAATCTCCTTGTCTTGTTGCAAATTACTATTGACGAGTTATCCATTCTACAGTAAAGTCACGCATTTCAGCGAATAAAACAATCAAATACTAAAAGATTTTTTAACATAAATGCGTTGTTTACAACCGCGGCCAAATAAAAGCATGTGAAAGATATATATACAAAAACCCTAATATTAACTAATCTTATTATAAATAAAGTACTTACATTATCTGACTTAATATTGTAAAGAAAAAGCAAAGTATGGCCACAGTCAGAAATGGAAAATTTTAATTAGAATTGCGTTCCGTCCCCCCAACTTTAGGAACCTCCTCAGTTATTTAAATAAAATAATACAAAAGGTTTTTGTTGCTACTGCAACGTCCGAGGCCGAAATGACATTTTCACACATTTCGGTAATTACAAACTCTCGTATGATAAAGTAGGTTAATCAATGAATTAACCTACCTCCATGCCGACATGGCAATTATATACATTATTTTAATTTTGTATTCACTATTTAATGTTCTATATACTGTATCAATTATTGTACCAACTAACAATCATTACGAGAAGTTTTTATATGAATAAAAAAACTCATTTCGGACCGAACATTGCAAGTGCTAAAGAACTTTTCGTGTTATTTTATTTAAATAACTGAGGAGGTCCCTATATTTGGAGGATGAAAGAACTAATAAATCTCATTGTTTTATAAATTTCTAGTGCCCAAAAATACCATTTCTTTAATAAATATTACTCAAAATATATCAATTATTAACATATACGTAATGAAAGCATACTTGTCAGAGCACAAATGACCGATACGAATATATTATTAATTAATTCAACACTTCACTGGAATGGAGGAATCGCGTGGCACTGTGTCATATAGCTGCCAAGTGAGTCCGAGAGAAGAGAAAGCCCTTTGACGCGGGTCAAAAGACCGACAACAATTCAAACGTGTTCCAACGCCAACGTTGATCGGTCATCGACTCTCATAGTTGGAGGATCGGCCACACGATGCGTACAACCGTCACGTCTAACGTTGGAGTTCGTTGCATCGTGTGGTGCCGGCTAGATAAATATACATGCGCTCTACTCAGACATACCAATAATCTTGAAAGTTAGCCGACAGTGTGATTCGTCTAAGAAACATACACAATTTAAGAAATCGATTTCGATAGTTTTATTGAGACTTTCAATACAAACTCATCGCGAATCGCAAGTAGTTTCCTTGGAAAATCTAAAAAAGTCGCACTTCAAGATAATCAAGTATCTTATGATGAATTTTAATAACTGCAGTCTGCGATGTTTCCAGTTAGTTTTATGAACGATCAATTGATAATGTAGGACTGAGTCGATATGAATGACGGTCGAATCCACATTTTCTTCAGTCACAGTTCCTGGACGTCTCAGTAAACGGTAGCTTTCTGCTTTTTTTAAAAAATGATCCAAGATCTTGTTATGTAGCAAGTTTGCCAATTCTGGAAAAGTCGCCACCGGAGACAATTTACTTGGACTTTTCATATTAGTGCCTAATTGTATACATGTCTTGAGGATCCACTCAGTAACAGAAGACAATGTCGAAACTCGTTTGATAAAACAAAAAAAGCGTTGTTTCTTTTTCCTCAACGACGCAGTTTCGTTGACAACTGGCTCATGTCTCATTACTACTTCTCTGTGGTAGTAGCGGCTGAGCAAAGTGAAAAAGTTATTCAGAATTGAGAGCAATCAGTGCATATAAAGAAACTGCAGGTTTTCACGACGAGGACTGAGCGCATAAGTTGTCCCAAAATGAAAATACCGACATTCACTCGAGGAACTGCAAGTTTCAGATCATGAAAACTGCAGTAACGTTGAACAAGCCAACATACTCGCCAGTTCTGGTAACGGTTCTCTAGAACCTTTACTGCTGACGTACATAACTGCACACTCTATAACGGATCTTCATTTTGCAAAGAATTAACACGTAATCCTCACCCCTCGTCACATAAGCGCTCACAAATGTGTTACTCACTTTTTTCAAAACATTAAACCCAAAATTGTAAAATTTATTAACAGCTAAAATACTACGTAGTTTCTGCAATTCTTTTTGCAATTGTAGGATTGTTGAAACAATTAATATCTCTTTGAATTTTGCCTCTTTATTACCTACTTGTCACCCTTTGATTAATTTCCATCTAACACATTTTTTATATTTTCGCCTTTATTCTTTGTGAAATATTTAGAGAACATCATAGCATGATTATGCTATGATATAGAAAATTTGTATTGGCTGGGAGATAAAATAATAAAACTTCGTGTACGAGGGCTACGAATGCGAATAATGGCGAGAACGGAAGTGTGATAGGCTGATGCAACATCTGATGAGGTTGGCGCAACAGCTTGAAATCGTCGTGGAACGAAGTTCTGTTGTAAGGAACTATAGCAAGGAGAAGGTTGTAAGCAGAGTAGCGATGAGTCAGCAGGGTTACCGGAGCCTTGTGACACTCGACACCGAGATTCGATCGAGTGCTCCGGCCTCTACAGTTACAGCGACTCAGCAGCCCGCGGCAGAAACTCGCAAAACACGAATACACGGCTACTACAATTTACTCTCAACATCTTGTCATACACGCGATCAGTATTTAAAAACTACGTGAGGCAATGTTCAAAGAAAGTAAGATTTAATATATAAAACAAAAACTAAAAGGGTTAGTAGCAATCTCTAAAATTATATTGTTAAAAGAAATTTCTACTTTAGGACAAAGTTAGCAAACAATGTGATTGTGCAAGTTATAAGGCAATACAAAAAAAATTAAATGGACTGACAAAATCAAGGTATGAAGGACTGTGTATTTTTAAGAAAGGGAAATATGTCCGGGTACAAAATATATTTAACACATAATTAAAAGATTGTGTGTTAATCTTCAGACGTGATGTAAGCAAGCGCATTAAGCCGGTAATATGAGTGATGACTCAAAAATAGGCATTGACTCACTCACTATTATCACCAATGAAATCCTGAGAATCTAACAAACCTATTCAAAGTTGATCCTTGTACTAAACATCAAATCGGGCGTGTTTTATTATTTTTAACTATCCTATGCAGTCTTCTACAGAACAGCGTTTGAACAGGAATCGGGTATAAGAACAGCATTCAAACAGTAAACTAAAAATACCAACAAATAAGGAATTCACCTAAAAATAAGTACAAAAAGATATTAACTACGTAAACCATCGGTAAGATTCACGTGCAGATAGATTTACACTAAGCATGAGAAGAGAATTACCTCGGAAAAGCATAGTGATAGTTACATATATTTTTATATATTTAGAATAAAATATTGTCCACGGGAACAGAAAATATGTTCACGTCCTAACTAAGAAGAGTCCTACTGACCATCAGCTTACTACCGGTCATTTCTTAGATTCTAGAAAAGTTTCTGCCTAAAAAAAATATAAGTCGACCCGAAAACTGAAGACCCCAACATTCAAAAGAGTTGCCGGTCCACCGAGTAAGTCACGTTATAAATTAAACTTTAGATCCCAAAAAATATAGTACTTCAATAATCTTAGATATCAAGCTTTCAGAAAGTTTGGCATCAAATCAACTTAAAACCCTCCATTAAATACTTTAAATTCTTGAAATCCTACCTGAGCCACAGACAATTTAGAGTAATGATCAAAGAATTGTATCAAACTATTTCCAAATAAAATCTTATGCACCACAAGAGAATGTCCTTAAGCCCTTATAATATATATACATATATATATATATATATATTACACACGGCAGACCTACCAACTGGCAGGTATACTACCTCTAGAAACTTCGCTGACGATAGCCAACGTTTCAACGCATAGAGATCCAGTAATGGCATCCAAAATCCTTCAATCTAACCTTATTAGCATGCAAGCAGAATTAAGATGCAGGCAAAATCCGTATAAGTGAATTATACACTCGGAAAGTAACAATGCATCTTAGTAAAATTAGAATAACATTAGAATAGATCATTCTACGTGCACAAAAAATCATAGTATTAATCGGGGTAGTAGTAGACTCACTTTGAAAGACATCATAGCAAAAAACACAAGAAATTATATTTGAAAAAAAAAAGTATCTGGCTTAGTCAAAACTTTCATTTATGATTATAATCCTGCTATTCAAGACGATAATCAAACCCGTATGGGTGTATGGAAATTAACTTTGGCGATGCTCAAGCAGGTAAAATATATTTTAAAAAATACAGAGAATATAATCAAAAATAACGAGCGCAGCGTCGTGAACCACTGAAAGCTACAAAACACAAATGCCACAAGGCAGTCTCTATTATGACCACGTTTTTTAGTCTGTATTTCAATAAACGTTTCGTTTTTTTATATTTATTTACAGCAGGCATTTATTTTCAAATAATTTACGTCATTAAAAGAAGCCTTACAATTTCATTGAATATCCCAGACTGCTTTTCTTAGCCTAGGAATAAGGATTTAATATAACCAGCAGCTTCCCAAAACGAATTATGTAAATTCCTATATTACGAAAAACATTTGAAAGTCGCACAGATATGGTTCTATTCCTGCAATTTCCTAAGCTCTGAACCCCCCTCCCCATGGCAATTTCAAACTACAACGTTTACAGCGTGTTAAATAATAATATTGTAACGGCAAAGTTAGATTTTAAATTACAAATAAATTATGCTCTTGGATTCGGAGTCAGAATATTTGGAATCCTAGCAATATAAATGAACTGTGCTAATGGAAAATTCAATGGCAGACATAGATAATTATTCCGTATTTACACACATTCAATTGGCATAATTTAACTGTTGAAGGTAAAAATTGGTCAGAACAATAAAATGACAATAAAAGTGATTAAGAAATGACAATAGTAATAATCTTATCAGGAACAAACTGTTAGAAAATCTATGAATCAGACACGGAAAACATGCCATCAATTACAAGGACACGCCGTTTATATTCTACTAGGACAACCAGCTTACAACAAACTTAAAACTCATACTATAATTCCTTATTTTTTAAACAAATCTAGAATAAATAAAAATCAATTGTCACGTAACACGTAGGAATTTGAGAAATGAGAAACATGAATTTCTAACGACAAAGTGAATATTACAAAATCTTTAACGAAACAAACATGAACGCAAATTACGTCCCCCCTTAACGAAAGAACAGAATAATTTATTTAATGAACTAATTATCTGAATGTTTGGCAAGTATTTCGGAGAACAGTAAATTACTCAAACCTTGGACATTTCTATGCAATTTGAAAATAAATCGAGGATAGTTTGGGGACACATTTGGAATTTACTAACAGCAAAATCAATTTTGCTGAATGTAATACCCACAAATGTATATACGAAAACGATGTAATGACCGAGATTTAATAAAAATGTTTCAAATCGGAATAATTAATTCAAATGTTTTGGATGAAGATAAGAATTAAAAAATCGGAAGGACGAGGGATTGGAGAGTTTGTTAAGTTTTAGAATGTATAATACGTGAGCAGTCCAAGGTTCTGGGACAAGAAACGGATATTCATTGGTCAGTATGGTTTCCGTCTTAGTTATTCCGGTCAGTGACGATTTTTCATGTTGCCAACCTGAGCTTCTTGACAGCTTGTCGCGTCAAATATAAACTTTTAGGGAGATTGAGTATACATTTTGAACAAGATTCTAGAGGGTTTCTATAATTTTTAGTAAAGTTATTGTTGAAATATCGTGTCGAAGAGCAATAAATAATATAATCGCGTCATAATCGATTGTCCAGTCTTTTTAGAACAATATAATTGTATTAGCTTTGGCGAAATTGGAAACTATCGCAACGTTGAAATTCTACAGTGGGTAAAGACAAAATAAATAACTTTTCATTGCTGAAAAAAAGGATCTCAAGGTTACTAAAGCGAAAAAAATATAAAGTACGAGTATAACATTTAAAAATGTAATTAAATATCATAAAAACAACTGAATAAATTGAAATGGAAAAGTTTATTAAAGATATTAAATGGGTGGAGGAAGGAAATGTGTAACTACAGTTGGGATATTACCAAGGAAAACAAAGCAAGCCATCATTTTAAGGGTTGGCCATTTCTAATTTAGAAGGTATTTGGAATGGCCTATAATAGGGTTAACGAACATAAAAAATCACGACCCGCAAGACTACAGAAAAAGCTGTAGTGGGTCAATATCAGTTTTTAAATTATAAAATATTGGAATGTATTACAAAGAGTACGAAATACTTTATTAAAAAATTCATATGGCATTATATATTGAACTAATTCCCAATACCTGCAATGAAAAACATACCAAATTTTCTATATTCCAGTTTGAAATTTAATTCGGATGAATAATAAATGGGATTGGGGAAGATATATTAAAAGAAATATTTGAAAATATATAATTACGTTTACTGAATATTCCGCCTAATGTTGCCCTATGAAATATAAATCGAAGTAGAAACGATGGAAGGACAATGCATAACAAGGATAAATGAAGTAATAAACCTTGTTTATTACGTGAGAAAACGTAAAATTGCTCAGGGATAAAGAATTAGCAATATAGGAAGTGTGAGAAACTGAACGAAAATAAGTAATAAGATAAGTAACACTATCAATCAAATTTGATGTAAGATGAAAGAACTTTTGAGAAGTACCCTGCAACACTACTTTATTACAGAAATAATGTTATAGGAGGAATAACTTAAGAAAAAAACGTGTCTAGGAATTGAAAATTATCCATTATTCTCCAAGTTGGTATGCTATAGTAGGGCTAACTGCACACATCAACTAACAGAATTCTATTAATTAATTGCAAATACTATTACAAAACAATTTAAAATTTCATAAATTTTCTTGTATATAAAAAACGATAAGTTTAAACTTTCTTGCAAATAAAACCATTATAATGACCTATTTTCGGATGTTTGATCACTTCTAAACGATTAAAATAGAAAAATAAATTATTTGCACACACATAAATGCACATTTCGCGTAGGTGAACTTATTACAACGGACTGCTTCAATCCGTCAACTTAATTTATTATTATACTAACTAGTTTTTGAACTTGATCTGTAAATTTCATCTTCACCTTGCCCTGTTCTTCGTTTTTTCCTTCATTACCAAAAATCTTCTTCTTTCTCCCTTCAAATCGTATATCACTTGCACTCATCTTCTTCCCCGAGCTAGAACCGCGTCCATGTGTCCTTCGATATACTCGTCTTGTACACACTTTCTCCTTAGGTTGCGTCCGATCCAGTTTGTAGATACAACTGCAATGAATCTCTTCTTACTCTTTTAAGAATCCTTTCATTTTAAACCAATATCAGAACCCTTTCTTTTCAATTCTTCTCCATAACACAATTCAAAACCATCCCTTTTCTTATTGCCCAAGACTGATCTATAAGAAGTTCTCCTTCCAGATGTACAAGTTCTGTATTTAATTTCCTTGTCATTCGCCTTTCTTCGTAAATGCTGCGGTGATCATTGCGATACCACGTGATGTTATCATCATTCGTCAAAACTCTCCAAAGGTACTTGAACTGATCCACATTTTATAATCATGTCCTCATAAATATATTTAAGAGATCTACTTTAATATTTACTTCACTTTGTACTTTTCAATATTTATCTTTATTCTATTCTTCCTTCCTGTTACCACTACGCTGCCCAACATGCATAATTCTTTATCCGGCAATATCACGTCATCTGCATATTTTATTTTGCCAAATGATATTCCTCCAATTCTGAAATCTCCTACTCCTTCCAGTACTTCTGTAATTAACCATTCGCTACAAAAATTGAAAAGTATGGATGTCAAAGCAGTGTCGCACTCCCGTTTCCATGTTGTTAGTCTCTCAGTGATCATCACCCTTTCGTAAATCAGAATTCATATGGCATCCCTGGTTACTCTTCCGTTCCTGAAACAAAGCTGATTTTCTCCAATTACTTGTATCTTATGGCCATGTCAAAATGTTCCGTGAAGAGGACATATCTGCGATCACTACACTTCTAATAAAATATTGACCGTATTTTAGTTAATTAAATCGATAAATGTAACTTATGAAAATTATACACAAAATCCATTATAATACAATGGGAAAGAAAGACTTAGAAGTTGGAAAAGCCAGTTAATCAATTTTTATTCGGCTGGCGTAGCGAGAGTAGCCGAGGTGAAGCGAGAAGCGCCGAAAGAACATTAGGCCCGGGGCAGGAATCGATTCCTGCGGGCTGTGTTGCCGTATCTCCAAGAAACCAGATTCACACTCCGTTAATTGACCATTTTTAAAGAATAGCACCTCTGGGATACGTAACATGTACGGATCAACTCGGTTCAATTCAGCCCTGTAAACCTAACCAGCATTTCCAAATAACCGTCACAAGTTTCTTCAAACACTACTATTATACAATCATGACAAAGTTTATGTCTATTTGTTGCCGAAGTTTGGGAGAATCGTACCAACCAACATAATGCGTACTAATTTGCCCATTCTACTACTGTGGAACGGAATTTCGACACAATATGTTGTTAGGTACGAAAGCTTAAGCTACCAACGAAATAATGTTTAAATTTGAATAAAATGAATTAAGATTTGCTGTTACATACATGAATTACATTATATTTAGTTTTGCAAATTATACTTATTTTACAGGAATCTTTCGTGTAAACACAACTGATATAATTGGGAGGATTTTACTTGCTTTTCTTATATCTGACACTATAAAACACGAAATAGTGGGCCAAGAAAATACATATATGTGCATGAGTCATAATTGTTGGAAACAGTTAGTAATATTTATTAACTTTCAATTTGCATAAACTTTAGAGACCAAATGCGGAAAACAAAATAACTAGGTTTCGTGAAACATCTAAAAAGTTGCTTTCATTTTCGTATCACGATAATTTTGAGTAAAAAAGAATTTATGTACCTGCATTCCTATATAAATGTACTTATCCCTTCATTATATATGATTATGCATATACGATTAACAGTAATTCTAATAATCATAGTTCTTCCACAGTCTCACGCTGCGCATGTACACATGAATAATTCATGCAATAATCAGATTACAAAATTGTAAGAACACCATGAAGGCTCGTTTCATTACGCACACGCAACTCAATTACAATATTATAATACTTGCATTACACAAATTATCTTCATAATTTGTGATTTTGTTGAATCAGAAAGAAATTGCAATAATACTATGGGTCTCTGTCTATTACATGAAACACATTTTATATGTGCAAATCACATAGTTAAGAAATCCACTAGCTTACTAGCCATTTTTATTTATTTTATTACATTCTGGTCTTGTTTCATTATAGCAATATTTCAATTCTTATGTATAATGAAAACGATGTTAACAAGCTCATGCTTCACGGATCATGACATTCTGAATAATAAAAATTTATATAAATTAATAAAGCTTCTTACGGTATTTATTATTGTGTATACAATCAAACCGAGGATGATTGTTGGTCACCGAGACGGTTACAAGAACGGAAGTTCTTATAACATCCAAAATTGGAGTTGCACGTGGTAAATGAGCCCTTTCCTTGGTTTTCCACTCCAGTTTCGCTGTACATATTAAAGAAGCACATGATTCTTACATAAGTAACACTAGAAAAAGTGGAAACATTTTTCAAATAATGCAAATCGTGTTATGCCCAACCCAATGATTCGCAAACTATGCGCCGTGGCGCCCCTGGGCTTCGGGGGGCTGTGTTACAGGGGTATATATGAAAACATTGCAAACATTCAGCACAGTAAAACGTTTCACATGGTAATTGATAATTACTTGACGAAATGTTCGGAATCAATTGTGATAAAATACTTTCACGCAGATGATAGTGGTAAATTCGCGTGGATTCAGGAAGCATTTCGGGCAAAACTCATCAAATTTACATCTTCAGAAGAAGAAAGGTATGACCGAAAATTCACTGAAGCCAACAATAGTGGGAGGATATTACAAGGGTTGAAGAAGCAAAATATTACAGTAGAGAGAAAATCCAATGTCAGGAAATATTTGTTTTTAAACAGGACCACAAGAGTTTTTGAAACATTGCATAGGAACCATATATAAGGTTTACAAGGTAAGAATAATATGTACTTGTTAGTGTAGATAAGTGCAAGATAAGTGGGCCAAAAAACTATGGATGTTTTAATTTATAGAATGTAATTTAGTATGTGTGTGTGTATTAATTTTTTGTTTATATTAATTTTTTGATTATTGTTGCGAAAAAGGTTTTCGGCGGTCAATACAAAGTAATTATTGAACTAAAATAAACATTGAACAAGGTTGACCGAAACTTTCCTTATTTGTTCCGAGATTTGACAAATTATGTAGTGAGCAACAAACTCATCCTTTCCATTGTTTTAAAATGCCTCTTCAATAAGTTTTTAATCTATGTTCAAACTACCCTAACCCCATTACAATGAACAGACCCATGTTTTGACCTGGCGGCAGCGAAAATATTGTAATATATTCAGGGTGTCCGGAGTCAAAAAAGTTTGGGAACCACTTCCGTAACCATTACTTTACTTACACCGATCTAACATTTTGAGCATAAGAGTATTACGACTCCTCTTTTCTGCCACAAAAGAAATGCTGCTCCCCCGATTCAATAATGTCATTATAACGATATTATGCAAAACTCATAATTGTGATAAAAAATCGTAATAACAGCCATAATAGTTTGTGCTACCAGATTGGGAGTTTAAATCACATATAATACAGTTTTGTATAAAAATTCACAGACCATACCTTAAATTGGATAAGATACCCTAAAATGTATTATCTAAGCAAAAGAGAATATTTGCGGCATATTTCCATTGTTATATTTGAAATTTACTCCTATATAATTTAGATTCGATATAATTCAACGAAACGGAATGTGGAAAAGGAACCAGACTGCAAGGAGAACTAAGAACCCTACGTTTTGCCGATTATATTGTAGCATTAAGGGAGTCAGAAGAAAACTTGAAAACAAAATAAATTACATTAATAGGGTCCTGGAGAAAGAGTTCAATTAGACGATAAAGATGGAAAGCCAAGGTAATGGAGTGTAGTATGGGAAACAGTGGAATAACAAAGGGTGTTAGATTGGGAAGGGATTTGAAAGAAGTTAAGGAATTCTACTACTTGGGCAGCATAATAACTAGGGAAGGTAGAAGTATAGTAGTCAAATCGTAGGATAGCACAGGCAAAGAAGACTTTCGTAAAAAAAGGGGATTTTACTTAGGGTAATATAAGTGTGAATATTAGGAAATCATTGCTAAAAATGTTCGATGAAATGTGGAGTTACATGGGTGCGAAACGTGGACAGTAGTAGCTGCAGAAAGGAAAGGAATAGAAGCCTCAGAAATGCGGTGCTATAGGAGAACGTTGAAAAACATATGGGTGTATAGAATCACCAACGAGGAATTCCTAAGCATATAGGGGAAGAGAGAACAATTTGGAGGACTTTGACCAAGATAAGGAATAGATTAATAGGCCACGTTCTGAGACAGGAGGGTCTTGTAAAATTAGCATCAGAGGTAGTTTGTGGGGTTAGAACAGAAGAGGTGGTAAAAGGATGGAATACGCTAAGCAGATTAGGGAGGATATGGTAGTAATGCGGACATGGAAGGTTGCATCAGACCAACTTTAGGACTGAATACCACAACAACAACAAAATTAAACAGTAAGTTTGGCTTTGAACCCGATAGATTGCGTTGTATAGAAATGGTATGTGATGACATCGATCACTATATAAATATGAAACGAAAATTAATAGGTTCTGTCTGTGCACGATGTATCGTAAGACATCCATTTCAACCCAGTTAATTAGCAAGAAAAATTATTACCGCATTCGTAATCACATCAATTATAAAACATTTTGTCAGAATTTTTACCCAGACGTTGGCTAATAATTAAGAAAAATGACTGGAAGCTTAAGGTCAAGTGCACGGCTATGTTGCTCATGCAATATTCCGACTCCCGCATGTGAAATTACATATGAATATCTTCAAAGGAGGCGTTTATTACTTTTCCATATTAAATAATGATAGCAGAACTAAATGTTGCACAGCTGGAAATCACGAAATATAAAATAAGATCTTGGACAAAAAATGGTAAAATAAGAAAATTGTTGAGAAGGTTAAAACGCAGTAAGGTAATGCCGGTAAGTAATCAACGAGGTCATTTGGAACATCCTAGAAAGAGATAAGTCAGTGCGTCATAATTAGGTATTCGAAGTTAGTGGATATAATGGATGATAATAATAGAGGAAGACAGCGATCACTGTACATAAATCAGATAATTAAGGATGTTGGACGTAGTATGTGCTGTAATACAGAGGGCTCAGCTCGAGAACGGGACTGAGAATTATATTAAAAGAATAGTGACCAATGACAGAAGGCAGTCCGAAATCTAGAACGAGGAAATCCTTTCCCCTAAATAGTAAGTTATAGGCTTGAGATTTTTTCTAAACTAGGGGCGCCGGCAGAATTTTATCACGTTTCTGAAGACTACTATGTAACAAACCAACAACGCCGTTCGAGATCTCAATGTGAGCATCTGGGATACTTTGAACGATCTAGTTTAAATGGTAAGACTAATTAGGCATTTTATAAGGCCGCTTCTACACACGTAAGATGCCTTAAATGTCATGGAACAACGCCATTTTTTTACATCAAACGTTTTAGGTATTTCCTATAATAAGTGCTTTACAATGATTACCCCGTATATAAAACTTTCGTTAGGTTCAGAAAAAAAAATTCTAACATCAGTACCTGAGCTATGGACAGTAGGGTTATTTAATGAATAACAAATTCAGCTAATTTAAATTATATAATCCGAAATAAATTCATAAACAGAAAATATTGGTAGACTAGCAAAAAACACTTTACAGACATTGCATATAAAAAAGTACTTCACCAAAATATAACTTTATTTTAAGGATTATTAAGTTAACATTCAGAAACTAGTCAACTGCAGAAATTTTCCATCACACAACATATGTCTTTGTTTTCGTGGTAATTAGACCCATTCAGAGAGTTTCAATCATTCAAAATCAAATACGAAACAATCATAATATTTCAGTAGAATGTATTAACCCAATGTGTCAACAGTTCATTCTTTAACTTATTATAAAAGTATAAACAATTGAAAATAATAACTGTTTAATCAGTATTATACAAAATTGAAAAAGCTTCCCAAATGATCACCCAAAAACGAATTTTATTAAAACGATGAAAAACCAAGCTACAAAACGATAGATGACAGCCATAAATAATGGAAGATAGTACTTTGTGACATGTTATTAATTTTTGCAGCAGTTTATAGCCAAAAATAAAACAAGTTCTGACAATCTCAAATGAACCTATTTAAAAATAATGCCTTTAAAAATAGATATGTTTCATTTGAAATGACATTTTAGTTTAAATATTGTCAGGTAATAAACTTGAGAAAGTTCACGGGTTGTGAAATAACTGCAGAGAAAATTTTTATTTGATGTAGACATGGAATCCCTGAGATCCCTATAATACAGTAAAAGACTACGAAAAAATTTCCCTTAAAATATTTGCGTTTCTAACGTACTATACAAGTACTGGAGTAAGAGAAGGTACGCAAGGTGACAACGCTGCCGACATTCCGGCGCAAGGCCCCCCACAACATCGATCGGCCGCCATTACATCACCCGCAATGTTGCCACTTCACGCAACAACTGCCAAAAACCTTTCATGCTCCCAGAACAACGACTACGAACAAGTTACTTATACAATATAATACATGCTACTTCACTTACGAAATTCATATCATTACCTAAAGCGAAATAACTCCGCACAATTGAGAATCGACTTGAAAGAGAAATGGAAGAAATAATTCAAATATTACAACTTAACAATTTATCGTTAAGCAACGTGTTCGACGTAGTTCAAACCGAAAAAAAAAGGATTAACATATTCAAGCAGGTTTTGACGTAATCATCGTCTCCTGAAATCAAAGTAGTTCATCCAATACGGGACGAGGAAATTTTGAGCGCGAAAACCTCATTTCCATGAGTTCTGTAATTGAAGAACTTTTCCCATGCTTCCCCCCCACATTTGTTTGTTTGCTCACCGAAGCGAAAATCCCGTTTCCACAACAAAATACCCCCGCTCCCTGTCAGCCGCCCCACGCAATCGATGGGATGACCTCGCACCACGTAAAGACGCAATTACGTGGATGTGTCGCAACTGGATACGTCGATCATTTACATTCTTCCTTTGGATTTCCATGAAACAGAATGCAATCGTCTACTTACATATGTCTATGGGCATTTATCAAACATTCAGGTCGAAAATACTCTGCTATTAACGAACAAATGTATAAATCTTTTAAGATTTCGTATATTGAACTTAGTTTCTCGACTATCAAATGGTAACGTCTGCACGATATCGTTAACTAACCATTCATTTAAACGTTGGCGATTTCCATTCTAAAATAAAGTAATATAATCGTATACTAGTTTCAATTCATTTAAAGAGGGTTTCTTTAATAGGGATGCTTTTAACTTTCCGCTTAAATTGTATCATCAATTTGTAAAGCGCAAAATTTGATGTCCATGTACATAGTGGCGGGCGACGTGGCAACCGCGGTGAGCGTGTGGCAACGACGCACAGGTACGTGCTCCTAGCAGCTGCTTGCGTCACATGCCCTTCTTGCAAGCTTACACCGCCGTTCAGCAACCTTTTAAGTTGCGTAAAATGTCTGCACTTTACATTCTCAGAAACATCGATAATAAATTGATCGCAAACTTGAGATTTGCACGAAAACCGTTCAACAAAGATTACTACATCTAGCGGTGCATACACGCATCTAAACATAATTCTTAAAGCGTTGACGGTAACAAAGTTGTGGAGATTACGGTGGACGACGGACAACCAGGTCATGTATGTGGATAAAGGATAGGAACAGCCCTCAAGTCATTAGTATTTATTCTAGTCATACATTGTGACAGGGCCGCAGCTGCCTAAACAAGACACTTGAATATCCGCTATTGACCGCCGGCTGCAGTCCGATTCGAAATTTGAATGCGAAAGTGATGATGAGCAGCTGGCGTAGACAATCGCACACAAACCCTCCCCGTATAATTGTTTACAAGCTAAACGACGTCGGGGCAGCTTCAGATTCTGCAACAGTTGCTATTCAGTCGAATATTTTCCTTACTGTAAAGTAAAAATGGGAAAGATAACAAAAAAGGGCTGCATAGCAATCACACAAAATAGGTTGAGGACTACAACGATCAGCAAGCAATAGTAACGTGAAAGGAAAGCGATACAATTAAGTGTAGTTGGCAACTGCGGCGTAGGCACCTGGCAACCTGGCAACGCTGCCTGGCGACAGGAAGCTCCCCGGCCCAAGATCGATACCGACGCGCCCCTACCCTGGCCCCCATTAACCAAAGCGCCCGGAGTTCGCCATTCATCCATCTCTCCAACTTCCATACCGACACAGCCTCAACTCAAACTCGTCAAATGGAGAAATAGTATTCTTAATCACCGCCGTGACGAACTTAACGCGCAAGAATGCCGACAATTGATACACAAAAACAACAAGTGCTCGATATACGTTCGTTATTTTAAGGGCGTGAAAGATAAAACACCTGAAGAAGCCATATTTACTCTTGAAAGATTGAAGAAGTTTAATATCCTGGGTGACTGGTTCAAACCTAGAAACGTCACCGAAATGTAGCGTTCTTCGTCAGGCGTTGCAATCCCATTTCAATTATAGCCTGATGTTGGTCCCGAGCATTTGTTTGTGAACCAACGAAATCAAAAGAATATATGTGAAATATCTTTAACACATACAGAGAAATGTACAAAAGCTGACGACAGAACTGTTCTATAAATACCTCCCAATCCTCATAAACATTTTCATTAAATTTGAAATAACCATCACCAAACAATACGTATTGCGTCAGCAAAATAGAGAAATCACGATACTTGCGCATTAAAGACGTCTGCAACGATGTAATTAAACTGGGATCGAAGAAACCAAATAGATGAACGTGTACAGAAATAGCACACTGATTAGGATGGTCCAAAATATAAACGAGTAGAGGTAATGTAAAGACGTGTAATGTCAACTCGGAAGTAAAAGCACTGAATATGAATTGGTGCGGTTGAAATTGTAGGTCGATAAATAATAATCAAATTATAAACCTAACAGGACAGTTAAATCTTACGAGCAATAAAACGGCCCATCTTGATCGATCATACTTTCAACTGAGGTGGTAACCAAATGTTAAATGAAGACAGCAATTACAACTTCAAAATTTAATCCTATAATGATATACATTAAGTAAAGACAACATTAATTCTCATAATGTTAAATCTGACACTGATCAGTATTGTATTTATAAAATTTGGATCACGGATCCGTACTCTTAAGTCTTTAAAGTTTTTTTTTTCATTGTTAACCAGATCAGTTAATATTCGAACAGGAATACGTATTTAAATGAAGTTAAATTCTACTTTTAAAATAAATAAATTAACGACGAGTTTTAGAAACAGTTTTTATTCATATTAAGCGTTTCGTCCGTATATTTAGAACTTCAGGGACGCTTCAATCAATATGAATTTTAATATCAGACCTCAATTGATTTACTATTCATAATTTTAAATGTCTGATTTATACTTATTAACCCTAATACGAATGAGTTTCAAATAATCATTTGTAAATTTCTACTGTATGATATTTTTATAGAATCTCCAGTATAAAGAAATGGTTTAATGTTGCACTTTCCAATAAGTACCCTGATGTCTTCCTTCCACCAGGAATCTTCTGATCAGAACATACTAAGTAGTCCGTATGTTTTCCTTTATCATGATGTAAGAAATGTCTTCCATCTAGTCTCTCAATAAGCGTTCAAAATTCCGCCACCATTTTACTTATTTGTTTATAGAACAATATATAGATCACAATTGAATTGCACTGTCCACTCTGCCCATCAATTTATTATAATTCAATATCACTCGAGGTTTCTTAGACTGTAACCATATTCAAAATCACACCAAAAAATTAAATCTTTCCTCATATGTAATTTTTTACACTTTTGCCAAATTGATATGGTGGATAATTCTCTTCAATTTGCTCATTTATTATTATGGTGTATACGTTACAATTTCCTTTATGATTTCGTCAGTAATTTGTTTTAAATGTATACACTGCTTAACATTTTGCGATTAATGTTTGTGAAATTCGTCGTACTTGAGACACTGAGCATCACCACTCCTCATTTAAATCCAATCATCGTCCGAGATAGAACTTTTCTTCCTCACTTGAATATTTTATTATTATAAATTTCTTTCCTTAGGATTTTATGTTACTGTTGTTAGTCTCGTCACTATAATTTAAATCACTTCAAGTTGTCTTCAAAACATTCTATGTCACTATCACTACCGAAAATGCTCCTTTGTTAAAGTTTCACAGACACAAGGCTTACATGTACACATATTTTACAGACAGCGAGATTCGACAGGATCCGACTTGTCACCTCCCACGTGGCATACGACGCAGCGAGAAAGTAGTGTTGATGCCTGGGAGGTGGTTTACGGCCGTAAAGGGTTAAATTCTGCAAACCTATACCAAGCAATAGACGAAAACTCACCACATTAATACTACAAGAACATTTTTTGACACCCAATTCTTTCTTAATATGAAACATATTACAATTAATAAATAATCTGGATACGTTAGTTTTGATTTCATTCGTCAAAGAATTCTAAAGCGTATATAGGAAGACCGGAAATTGACAATCTCTCTGGTAAACTTAACACAGGAGACGGGATAAAGTGGAACGATTTTCTAATAATTGTTTGGAAATTATTTATAACGAAATGACAGACATTGGAGTGAGTGTCCTTGCAGACTTATCTAATCTGCAAACAAAACGAGCCGGAATATCCGTTACACTGGGCAGCTGCCTTAGCAGACAAACGGGCGAAATTCATCCAAGCTTTCTATGTTGGCTGATTACGAAGTCACGTATACCATAAGCATCATTTTGTGCTCGGAACCAGAGCGTACGCGCGACCTCGATGCAGCCTCCACCAACCCTGCAAGTTTTTTTACCACGTAAACACAGGAACTCTCGACCATAATAAAACGATCTGGCAACGTTGCCAATTTTGCCAGCCCTATTGGCACAACTCGCTCAAGGTTCATGCGAACAGCCACTTCGCGGCTGCCAAATAAAACCTACGAGCTCACTCAGTAACTAGGCCTAAACTTCGCAACGTGCATCTTACATTGATAAGTATTACGCACAACAAAATTACGAGATAATTGGTACATACATGAAGAAAGGGTTGCAAAAGGACTTCACACATATACCCAGAGTCCAGTTCAATTTCATATACGTTTTTCTTTACTCTGTTTTGATTTCGAGCTTCCCTAAATGTACACTGGAAACGTGAAGGTATTATACAGGCTGGTGAACACTACGTTTAAATCTTGGATCAATCCAACACTTCAAAATAATGTAACTTATCATTAAAAAATTAAATACTTATCGCACTGCCAGAAAATATACCCAATCACAGGAACTTTACCACAATCGTAGCTATAACAGGGCAACAAATTTAAAGTGAAAGCAGTTCAATTTATATTTGAAGAGACGTGAAATCATGACCAAAATAAATTCAAAATAGAAAAAAACAACAAAACAGGTTCAACCTTTTTTTGGCCTTTACGAGTTTCCGACACACTGCGTCACTATCACCTGAAAATATATTTATTACCTTCAAAACGTTTTCCTCCGTTTGTAAAACTCTATAATAATTAGACTTGACTTTACAAAACTGACTTTTCTTTCACAAAATAATAATTATTTTCATATGAACTTACGAGGCTTAATTACGGGATGCGCTACAAGTCCAAGAAACCATTAATCCAAAGATGTCAGACAAAAATTTTAAGAACCATTAGTATTGGTACCCTGGTATACTACAAACGAGCGGATTCACAACGATTTAAAAATCCCTGTAGAAATAGAAGTTCACACGAAAAAAGCACGGATAATCCCATGAATCAAGAAACCCATACAAATCCTTAACATCATCATCTCTTTGAAAAATACGTAATAACAAGGTTAAAGGCAAATGGGAAACACATTCAGGAGCTCCTTCACTAGAGGGGATCTGATCATCACATTATGTAAAATATGTAAAGAATATACTTAACTCATGTGTGTGTTGTGGTATTTAGTCCTAAGACTAGTCTGATTCAAACATCCACGCTAGCCTATCTTGCACAAGCCTTTTCATTTCCGCATAACTACCAACTCCTATATCCTCCCTAATCTGCTTAGCGTATACCATCCCTTGCCCCCCTCTTCTGTTCTTACACCACACGCTTCCCACTAATGCTAATTTTACAAGACCCACATATCTTAAAACGTGGGCTATTAATCTATCCTTTCTCGAAGTCAACATCCTCCATATTGTTCGGTCCTCTCCTATTCTGTTTAGAATTCCCTCCTTAGTGATTCTATCAACCCATCTGATTTTTAGCACTCATATGGCAGCACATTTCAAAGGCTTCTATTCTCTTCCTTTCTGCAACTCCTATCGTCCACGCCACAGTCCAGACGAACATTTTTAGCAACCAGGTCCCAATATTCACACTTAACTTACCAGAAAGTAAATTCCCCTTTTTTGGGGTGAGGGGGAGCCTCCCTTACCTGTGCTATCCTAATCTTTATGTCTAGTATACTTGTACCATCCCCAGTTATGCTGTCCCAATAGAAGAATTCCGTAACTTCTTTCAAAATATCCCTTCCCAATCTAATATCCTTTGTTATTCCACTGTTTCCCATACTACACTCCATCACCTTGGTTTTCCCTCTATTAATCCTCATATTGAACTCTTTCTCGAAGACCACGTTCATGCCATTTACTATGGTTTCCCAGTCTTTTTCTGACTCCCCTAATACTACATCATCAGCAAACCGTAGGATTTTTATCTCTTCTCCTTGCAGTCTTATATTATTATATATGCTGATTTATGCTTAATATATAAATTAATATATAATATATAAAAATAAAATCAGGGATTGTTGATACATCTTATGAAAAAATTTAAAAAGAAGTAAATGTAATAGTTTACAAGACTTGTCAAACATTGCCTTGACAAAACCTCCCCACGCGAATGCATATTTGTGATCCGTGTTATACGGAACTGTATTTTTCTATACAGTTGGCGTCTGTAAAGGTACAGAAATCCCAGCTTACTCTGCGAGAAACAACACAAGACAGATATAAGATCTAACGAGTTCAGAGTAATTAAGAGTCGAACGTCTATGCTATTCGTCTGAACTAATGGGACTCCCGCCACAACCGATTCCTTCCATGTCTAAATACCGAAACGTTAATTTTAATCTTCCTTTCTTCTCTCATGAACTACGGAAAATCGAAAACGTTCCTTAAAAACAAAACATTGAATCATGGACGTGAATAGAACGGATTAAATGTTTCATCGTGTAGGGTAATAAATTAGCCCAACAAGACATGAAATACTAACATGAATATGTTTGTCCGTGAAAAACCGGTAAATGTTATCAATTCTTACATGCAGCATTGCGAATATATGATAATATTCACTAAATTAATGATAATACCTTTAATCAAAATATTGTGTAACCGTAATTTTCCTAATATCCAACAAATAAGTTGGAGACATTCAAAACGTCGAATTAGATGAAGAAACCGGGACATGAAAACAATACTGTACTCATGCTCAGATAAAAAATAGTTATCAGTTTCAAATAGAATTAAAAGTAAATTACAATAGTGGTAATTTTTAATGATCTCGGGTATATAACACATCACCTCATTGTAATTCATCTTAATAGTTATATTTATGGGACTTCAATGAAACAAATACACCAATTCAATGAGTCACAATGAAATACCCTTACTTCTTTGAAATCTCTTCAGGTTCAGACTGTAAAACGCGCGCTTAGAAATTTTCTCCATTAAATTTCCTGAAATAAAATATTACATTTTTATCAAGTTTTATAAGGTATTTATACGTATCACTTTTAGACAACGGAGCATTTTTAACATTGATGCTTTTATTACTAGGGCAAATTTCGATCCTGGAGTCAGATAGGATTGAGGTATATCTGGACAGCAGGTGCCTAGCCAATTTATCTTACTGAATTTTCCGTGAAACAGACACGTGTTGTTGTGGTAATCCGTCCTAAGAAATGTCTGATGCAATCCTTCATGCAAACTTATCCCGCGAAAGCCTTTTCATTTTTATATCCCTACCATATCCCAAATACTCCCTTATCTGCTTAGCGTATTTCATCCTTACCCTCTCCTATTCTTACCCCATGCACTTCCTTCTAATGCTAATTTTATTAGACCCTTATGTCTCAAAATGAAGCCTATTAATCTACCCCTTCTCTTGGTCAAAGTCCTCCAATTTGATCTCTCTTCCATTATTCTGTTTAGAACTTGTGGTTATTTACCATATCCACGCATCTGATTTTTAGTATTCTCCTATAGCACTACATTTCGAAAGCTTTTATTCCTTTTCTGTCTGCAACTCCTATCGTCCAGATATCCTGCTAGAAACGGGATACATTGAGAAAAATATACATTTTACAAAAGATGAAGAAAATGTTATGATGTCCAAGCCGCAATGAGAGAAAGAGACCCAGGGGTACAGGATGTGTTCAACAAATAACTATGGCCAAAAGGTTGCAGAAAGGTATGTACAAGATTGTAAAAAACCCGCTAAAATAAATATATACGTATACTGACGAAACCTGTTTTCAAATTATATTCGTTACTTACAAAGCAGCATACATTGTTTTATTACTTAAATTGGAACGGCTAAAATTGTATGGGAACAAAATAAAATACTTGAGCAGATTCCAAAGATAGTAACAATATTAGGTGCTATTTTTATTAATACGATCGGACGTTTTTACCTGTATTAAAAGTTATTTCTAACTAATTTGGCAGGTGTATTAATATATGTGCAATTAACCTTTCTTCTGTGTTATGCCAGTTTAAAACTATTCAT
The DNA here is from genome assembly GCA_034510155.1 of Eucriotettix oculatus. Lineage (NCBI taxonomy): Eukaryota > Metazoa > Arthropoda > Insecta > Orthoptera > Tetrigidae > Eucriotettix > Eucriotettix oculatus. The sequence goes on along the minus strand of CM067379.1, from coordinate 64,886,181 downwards.
CATTAATTAGAAGATCTCGTTTATTGGTGCACCCCAACCTTATTTCGTCAACATTCGTATTAACAAATAAACATTGTTCATTATTGTGTACTTTAGACTCATTTAGTGTCGTGTAAATTTGAATCCCAAACAAGAAATTTTGTTCGGATCATTTCTAAACAATAATCCTTAGCTTAGATATGACATGAAAAATTCAACTACTTGGATCCATAAAACATAATTCTACTTTATAAATGGTAATTTAGCACGACATTTTTAAAGGATTGAGCTCTGATTTTTTAAGCGTGTCCGACTTTATTTCAATAACGTAGTAACTCCAGAAGCATAAAAAATTATGTGATTCTAATATCAGTGAGACGTATGAACTAAAATGAATATTTATAGGGTATATAAAGTTATCGAAATTGTTAAACTAGTAAACAGCTAACGTAATGAGATCGAAAAAAATGAAGTACATTCGTAAATAATAAACCGAGTATAATTGTATATATTTCACTTGGCGTAAAGTTCGATAATTGACAAACGGAAACTTCAGCTTGAATTGAAACTATGGGTTCCTATCCCGCACACAACAACGGTCTTTCTCCCTCTAACTGTACACGTCCCTGACTAGGAGGTGTGCGTAATGGCTCAAGAATGCTAGGAGAAAGTCAAGTATCAGAATACTGTACTGTTAACTACATGACACGAGATATTTGCCGTCGAGGAAAAAGCACAATGGAAAAGGACAGGTCTGGAAACGTTCCAATATCGCCAGTCCTAACAAGGTTCCCACTCAATAGTGGTCAAGTTTTTGAAATGTTTATCATCCTCATAAGCAGGTAGAATTCTACTATTTTAAACAAGTACAACTCTTTAAATCGTGACTAAAACGTTCAATGTAACAGTCTGCAACAAGTACGTGAAGAAACATTGAAATTTTGTGCACCTGTGTCACGACAGCCACGTTTGCTTGGAAGAAAAGCAGCTGCCGATATCTCAAGGCGAACCTCTTCACTTCCTACTTCGTACGTACCACCATGGCGATGTTTTCGCGTCTTTACCTGGCAAGGTCGCCTTTTGTGTGGAGGAATGTGGCCAAGGGTGCAGGTGCAAGAACCACCCCTGACACGTGATAGGGAGCAATTTGGCGGCAAACTGTATAGCACGATAAACAAACTTGCTCCACCTACTTCAAAAAACACTGTTCAATATATTAAACACACTAACATGCAATACTGTGTGTATCTTGCAAATCGTTGAAAGCCATAATTAGATGTATTTCATTTGCAAACAGCTCAATTTGTTGAACAAGAAGGTTTTCGAAATTGTCAACAAGAAACATGATAGATTCGCCACCTGTTTTGCCAATACACCGAGGTAATTAAGACACCAGCAATGGGAACTGTGTACACAATTCTGATAGTTGGCGATGTCGAATGTAGCAAGTTCCATGTGATAAAAACGTTCCGAAATGACTAATCTGAAGGGCCGCGTCAAACCAGTTGCATGACTGATGAGTGAAACACACGAGACGAGCGTATGACGAAACAAGAACTTTCCTGAAGGCTGTGTAGATGTTAAACGATATCTTCCTAGTACCAGGAAGCTGAAGCGTCTCTTATGCGCAGTAGTGTACCAAAGAACCAGTTCGTGGACATATGCGGAGGGAAAATCGTGTTGGCGGGAACGGCGGCATAGGCTCCTGGACACAATGGCGCCCACTAAACCGGATCTAAGGAGGTCACAGGCCTGCTATTTCTAGAGCCCCCACGTGAACCTGCAGCTCGTGCAAGAGGCAACGCATACAACTCTTCTTATTAATAATAATAAAATAATGCCTAGAAGCAGTCATTTCCTTGCATAAGGACTAGTATACTTTCCAGCTCATTTTAGTTGTTCTTCGATACAAATTTAGACTACGCTTACTTACAAATACGCATGATCTTCAATAAAGCAGAGATTTGAAAATCATGCCCTAAGTGACCCTTGCCATGGAAACGAAATATAGTGTAAGGAAACGCATGTGTGGTTTTTCTGCTATCTTTGATGTTATGATGCTGCCAACTCAAGTAATCTTTACCCAAAGTTATAGAAGAGATATAGGTGGAGCTTGTGAGTCAACTGCTGTCAGGTGTACAATCTTGACTTATCTAGCAGTAACGTTAATTTCCCACGAAATATGAGTCGAGGTTTTTCACGTTGTGGGGAACGTGAGTATCCGATCAGAGGCCACTGACGTAATAACTCGACTTATATAACAAGCGCCGTTGCCAAGATACGCGCTGATGCCATGTCTGGCCACGTTCCGCGCTGTGCTCAAGGTGGTACAGAGGTGATGTCGCGTACATCATTAACATTAAATTCACGAAAAAAAATTATCATCATTGATGAAAACTACCCGCTGTGATCGGCACTGTTAAACAACACAGGCTTTCAGTTCCTCGAGAGCGAACGACCACCAGGGTTGTACTATTTGAGTCACTGTCGTTCGAGAATTGAAAATAGTAGAGGATAAAAATTTCGGCAAGAATTAGTCAAATTTAAAATTATTTATTAGGTTCCAAATAATGTAACGAAGCGTCGTGATATAATTTAATAACTAAATAATTTTAATTCTGACCGAAATATTTCTCCCTCTATTCGAGGTACGGGCAGAACAATTATAAAATTTGAAAATATTATAATTATTTACAGATTATTTCATATATATATTCGTAAATTCTGAGATAAAACAGATTGCAGTATTAGGTACAATTGCTCAACGTTGATAAACACTTCCAGATCTACCTACGTAACAGGTACCAAGAAACTAAAGTGGCAAAATTACCAACGAAAAAATTAAATGTTACGACATCGTACATGTCGAAAACAAACGTTTTCAGGATAAATAGTTACCCAGGTACTAGAATTAAATTGTCGATTAGTCTAGAAACGATTCAGTATTCAACTCGTGGGTCAAAGATTTTTGAGTTTACCACAAAACTTGAGACTGAATCGAATTGGAATAAGACCTCCGAATCGTAAGTCAATTTATTTTACGATAAATTGCAATCGTGGTACCTGGTAAACGTGGGTTATTTCCAGGATGAAGACAATTGTACACAAAATGTATGTGATTTCCTCGTAACGGAAAAGATAAGTATTATTAAGCATAGTTTACGATTACATAAATAAGCATATTTTTACAAAGTTCTGAGAAAAAAATGTTAACCCTGAGTGTGCCCGGAAGTTGTCCACAGCGCTGTACGAGGGAAAAACAGACTTTCTCCCCCCTCCCCCAACACACACACACTTATAGCATAGCTTATTTGTTTATACTTTATTACAGGTGCACACTACTATATTGTTCAAACTCGCACATTGCGAAATGAAGTGCCACGTAGTTCATCGATAAGGGCCACCTATTGGCACCTATCTACATACTTTACTCATGATCCAACACGAAATACGATTAGAACAAAACTTTTCTAGTAAACTGCCGTACTAGCATAAAACTAAAATAATAATTGTCTTTAAAACTTGAGCAATTTTACTTACTCCATCAAAATAATCATCCTTTACCAAAATAGATTCATTACGTCAAAGGCGAGTTGTAATGGCAAATTTTTACAGAAGATCTGCCATTTGTGCGTAAAGGTAACCTACCAGACATTAAAGAATGTATGAGGAATGAATTCAATTGTTAATAAATATTCCCGAGAACAAGGATTCGATATAAGAAATATTAATAGCGTAGCGAAAAATGTAAGCATGCATAATGCGCATATTTTACATTAAAATATGTTGCATAATGTTTATAACCGTAGTCATAAACTAGGAAAAAGTGACTTTATCCACGTTGTATCAGTAAAAAGTTATCAACGTGAAAGCCTTGGAGAGAAAACAAGCTCGTATAGAAACTGAATCTTCATAAAATGTTTCTAAACGATCATGATTCGAGTCAAATGCGTTACATACATCCAACTGGAGCTATTTTTCCGTACCGCGTTATTAATATCACCAATTCGACTGGGTTTTCTAACTATAAAAGCTCTACTGCTTGAACAAACTTTGTTCCCAACACAGTGCGTGTTTTCCTAGACCCAGATTGTCACGAAATTACGTGTACAGGTAACATCTCTCTCGATACGATGCAGATGTATTTGAAGAGACTGTACTTGTCCTAAGCCTACAACCTTCCGTATTCGTATGCCTGGAATAAATCAGGCGGTTCCCCCTCCAACAACGCACATCGAGCGACGTCATATACTCAGAGCCAGTTTTAGTATTTGTATTTACAACTACATTATAATGACAAATTAACAAAAACAAAACTTACGAATAACTGAAATCGAATATAAAATATTAGTACATCGTCGTGTATGTCTAGCAGTGAAGTATGTACCGTGCTACGGGAATCCAGTTTATACTGGAAATTTATCAGGCAAACTCGTGAACCCGTGTTCCTCGTTACTTGTACACAAAACATAATTAAATAATCAATTGTTATAGAGAACAATACACGTTTTAGATTCGTCCAGGACTGACGGTCTAGCGTCGTTTCCTAAAAAATACTATCATTTTAACTAATTATTCTGAAACAAGAGAATTATCTTTTTTTTAAAAAAAACTGGGTTTCATTTTGTTGATTTTGGACTCACGGCGTCCGGAGCAGCCATCTGTAGCCTCGTCTGTCGACGTCGGAGATTCCAGGGCTGAAAATATCTCACTGAACACACTGACACCTTCGATCACATCCACAACACTACCATCACGTAAATCAGAAACACCTAGGACAATAACACCGTAGAAGATTGGGTGACACCATATTTCCTTCGGCACTAAACATACCGTTTAAAATGTTCTCGAATCCGATCCTCACGGATATTCTCCGGCAAATTCCCGACCCACAGATGACGAGTCTCTCTAACCATCTTGCCCTGGACTCTTCATCGAGGACGTTTCACGTAGCTTCTATCGACAGGAAAACGTTGGCACAAAACATAATAAAAACGTCGGTTCCTGCAGAACACATTACTTCTGTACTCCACACTAATCTACAGCGAGTGACGTCACCGTGGCGGGATCAGACCGAAAAGCTCGCTAGGCTCACCGGCTGGAACGCTACGGCGCATTGGCGGGAATGGACTGCCTGCGCGCGAGTGCGGCGCCGAGCGGCCGAGTCCATTGAGAGAAGGCGGCCGAGGGGTGGCCGCGTCCGAAACCACTACTATAACACCTCTCCGAAAAATATATCCCATTGCGAAAACTTTCCTTCAATCGTGTTTTCACGATCATTCTCGACAATAGTTCCTTTCCGTGACGGGGGAAATTTATTATAATTAATAAAAACAAGTTCATCGTTCGTGTAATAAAACGAACATTACCCGAAATATAATTTCGTGTAGCAACTATTACTATTTATCATACTTCAGACACTTAACGGTAACATGTTACAGAGGTTTCGATAGTTCATTCCGAGAAGTATCACCTCACATGAACTGAAGGAGAATAAGGAATCGCTTTACAGAGGCGGAAATTCCACAACTACATTATAAACGGTGTCAAATTTCTATGGTGTCTGTCTAAATTTGAACTTGAAAGTTTAACAAATCATTTGAAACCAGTGAAAAACCATGTACTCTGCGTGAGCTCAGATTACATGCCGACATTTTCTCGTAGACGAAGTGTCAATTGAGAAAGATAATATTTTGTATACACACAAACCGTCATTTTCTGTTTTTATTAGTCGTTAAACAACCCGATTTCCCGGACTGGACAGGGAAAATGTACTTCCTGTGAGGCAATGACTTTTCTCGTTTGTGTGCATAGTGATTTACGAAAATCTCGTTCCCTGTCAAAACAGTCTGTCCTAATTTATGTTCAGGGTTAACTGTACAGTAGAAAAGACTACTGCGCTGTTGAGTATGTGTCCTAGTCTATTCAGATAATTGTCGAATACTGTTGAGAGATTTAATTAATCAAAATCTTTCACTTTCCTCGCTCCGTTTCGCTTTCCATCCTGCGATACATAAATTATGATGAAAAAATAAATAAAAATCGTGTTTTTTTTACAAAATGTATTTCTAAGTTGAACTTCAATTTGCAAGCCGCTGTTTCTCATTTTTTTCAACGGGGAAGTTATAAGATTGCTTGTCAGGTTTCAATTAATCAATTCTGTCCTTTTCCAACAGTCAGTTTAAACTTGTATGTCGTCTGTGGAATAACAGAACACTCGTTCGTCCATTTCACATTTTTACCGGGGGAATTGTAACATTTCGGAACTGTGAAATTAAGATATTAAACAAACTGGGAACAGTAACTGATTTTCAGTTTTAATTACGGTAAGAATTTATTTAAATCAATGTTCATAAATCTGTTAAAAACACGCTGCGGAGTTATCTTTCTTTATAATTGTATTCCAACTGTTATTAAAATTGGGTCTAGTCTACCAGTAAATTTTCATCCCAAATCAGTCTTTTATGCTGAAAACTCTTTATTTGCGGGATATTATATTAAAATATCAACCACAACGCATTTTTTTAGGTATTTTGGTAGGGTTTGGAAATATTTTAAATAATGTGCAAGAACATAAATAGCTTAGTGGTCATATGCATTTACATATACTTTTCAGGATAAATAACTGTAATATTATGAACGCCGTTATCCCGCGAGACTTTATTCAGATTTATCTGAGTAATTGAACATTTTATTTGGTCGTAACACAGAGACAAACAAAAATTGAATGAGAAATAACTGTTCAGGAAAGATTTTCCAAGCAGCGCACATATGCGCTCTAGCGGCAGGGAAATCAAGGAACGTTTAGTTCACATTTTCGCTACGACGCTTAAAAAGCGCTCCGAATCAGTGGTATACAGGAAGTAGGAATAACTGCATTGTAGGTTATTTTCTTTAATTGTAATTAAATAGCGAGTGCCGGATCGTGATTGACCCGATACTCACACCGGCGACAGAATTACATCTCTGCAACTAATATATTTCTCTCTAACAACGAGTTAATATCAAGGTTCGAGGCACACCGAGTGTAAAAGCACACATCAATGTCATTTAACACATGCAGAAATAAATTCGTGCAGAATTGAGTTTATGTTAAAACAAAACGTCTAGTTTCATAAAATTTCATTAACAAACCCATACCGGCTGTTGATTGTGTAATGACATACCATCCGGATGTACAAAACTTTGTATAGTGGACGGTAACACTGCTTGGAATGGACTAATCGCGGAACAGTCTATACGACCAACTTCAGTATAATATTTTTGAGGTTGTGAATAGTGTCAATTCATTCATAAGAAATTATAATCAAGTTAGTGTAATTACAATTGGATGTGTAAAACGATTACTTCTGATTTTTATTATGATTTTCTATAATACAACAGAAAGCTCTTGATCCTAAAATCAAATTTCATCGAACTGATTAAACTACACTTTCATAATCTTTTCTCTCTGTAAAACACAATGGTATCCTCCAAATTGACGTTTAGTTCTCGGTTTCCCGTTCAATACTTAAAATCGTAATAACCAAAACCATAGTTTTCATCAAACCGAATCAATGGCTTCTAATTTTTTCACCGATTTTGAAATTTTATACGACTCAGAGGTAATGTGTGTTGAACTATCTCTTGCAAAGTTCGCCCATGTGTTGGAAATGTATTTAAAAACAAATATTTTTAACAACAATTTTTTCCCCATTGGTCACTTCCAGGTGTTCCATAAAATTTTTTCTCATTAGTTGAGCAGGAACTGTAAAACAAATTCAAATAAATAAATCAGTCAATAAGTTCATGATAATTAGATTTTAATACAATTAAATTAGAGAATTACGTCTCACGAAAAAATACAAAAGAAAGTATACAACGTTTCGACCCAACTCCGAGACATTATCAGGTACTTAATTATTACTGTATATTGCAAATTGGTCAATAGATGAAATCTGTGGAATACAACAGAAATCTCATCTATATGAAGCTAAATTTGTATACAATGAGGTAAATACTCAACTCTGCTTGAGGGGCAGTGCATGAACCGTATCATTCATTAATATGAATTAGTAATGAGGCCAAAAATAGACAATTTATTAGTAAATTTATTTAATATCATTACAAACCTAATGAGTGTCCACTTAAGACCGTAGCATGTTCAATTAATTTGTTATACTTTGTTTCGTTTTAGCCTGTTGAGTTTTTGTTATATTTTATACAGTTAAATTTAGTTTACTTTATATATATTTTTCATTAATATTAATCAAGTTCCAAAGTTGGTTCGAAACGTTGTATGCCATATTTAATAGTTTTAGAAGCAAATGATTGTCTTTATTCACAGATCTATTTATACTTTACAATAAATGACATTCGGTAAAAATAATTTACCCAAACAATTATACAATTCATTGATTGTTTTAATTAAACAGGAGAGTTTTTTCTGGATGTACACAACGAACCTCCTATTTTGAATAGAAAGTCATTTTGGATAAATTGGAACTGATGGACGTTTCCATGCGACATGATTGCTTTGCTCAAAACCAAAGATTGCTTTAACACTATCTTAATACGCTTTCTAATTTGCTTTATTTCAATAACCTTAATACTTCAACATATACGGTCGTAAACTGTATATAGTCGATTTTCTGTGTAACTAAATACTTTGTAGATCTAAAAATATCAGAAAATCCAACCAACTTAATTTCGATATCACGTATGTTAACTTAGAAACCGTATTTTTTGATTGATGCAACGTAACCGACACTGGAGAATTAGTATTAATTATAATACATTGAAACAAACAATTTAACCGCTCTGTAGAATCATGTTGGATCAAACTTAACCGCAGCACCATACCGTATAACGCCTATTAAATTTAATGAAGAATTTGGAGCTATATAAATATAACCCGCATATGAAACCTTTACAAAGATGTTAGAGCTGATATTAATACGAGTAGTTAACAATTAATGACTCGAAAACTAAACATGCATCGCTGCTTGACAGGCATCACTTGCGATTTCAATCATCAAAATGCCAGTTTCTGTCCTAACAATTAAGACAACCGAAATAGTGCAAGGGCAGTTTTACCCTTTAACTAACGTTAAATTAAGAATCGTATTTTTGGATGTTTATCGCTTAATGTTTGATACATGAAATATAGAGTTGTGATGCCTTGTGTCGGAGTAAAGTTCACATCCTTGAGAAATTTGAGCAAGCGTAGAAAGCCTTCATGCTCCCGGGTTCCCAGGAGGAGAGGCGTCATAGTATATCATAATTTTCAAGACAAGTAGTATCATATAAATGCCTCCTAGAATATCTGTCCAGTCATTATTATTAAATATTATACTAGCCTTACACAATATCATGAACTTACCAAAAGTGGTAATTAGTATTGTGTTAAATGTTTAATAAACATATATTGAAACATATAAATCGGTCAATACAGAAATTTTTACTAAAATTAAACTTTTTGCGTTAGTTTGATAAAATTTTCTATACCGACCAATTTAAACATCATTAAAGTTAACAGTAATAAATTTTATACTAAATATATTTTGTTATATAAACTTGAAATTCGCGCGAGACAATACATTTTGCTACTCTACATTTGTTGTAGTCTTTGCTGCACCCACCACTGTGTTCTCCTATGTAAACAGTAATTTTAATATTTCATCCCGCTGGAAACCAATTCTAAATTATAAACCACTGCAGTACATTCTGAGTTTGTCCCAAAATTACAGAGATTCCCAATTTCGCCTATTCCTTTTTATATACAACTTAATGTGAGGGATTTCTATTTGCGTTTATTTGATCATATTACAAATAATAATGCAAAATCATTCCGAAAGTTCATAATGAGAGGAGCGTTAAATAAGAATAACCATTATTAATTAATTATTGTGTTAGCGTTCATTTATATTAATGATTTGCTATCAGGAAAGAAGACTTATTAATCAAGAATTTTGTTGTATGCAGTATCCGAACCAGACAGTTTGAAAATCATCATATGGTTAGAAAAGAGACTGAAGGCCAAAATTAATTGGAGTATTCTTAAAAATTGTAATTTGTCCTGAAAAAATGAGTTATAGATAAATAGCTTAAATGAATAGTATTGACATATCACATTTGAATTTATGGTTGCAGTTTTAATATTTCTAATTGGTTAAAAAGCCAGAAATCTTTAATTTCAAATTTCCTTACAATTAATTATATTTTGCGTGGCTATGAGTGAGAATATAGCGATATCCTATGAAGTCGATTCAAGTTCCCTTAAATATGTAATGTGTTACTCGGATTCAAGGTTGTCTTATCGTGGTGTATGTAGTGCTGTTTACGACCTTGGTTTGCTCCGAGCATGGAAGGTGCTGTACATCTGGAGGGTTGGCTCTGGGCATCACTTGACAATAGATATTTTTCCTTCACTCGGGTCAGAAAATAATAACGTGATCGTGGCCAATAGAAGTCACCTGTGAACACCTATGTGCTAATCCTCTAATTTATGAAAAACAGAGAGAGGGGCTTGGGGTGTATGGAGTTTATAAAGGAGATGAATACAAATAGATGTTTTGGAAGCTCAGAGTTCCTTTTTGGAAATTTGAAATTGGAATTTAAAGTGTTTCTAAGGAGTTTGGTAAAAAGTTGACCGTTAGAAAAGGACGGCAAAGATTTTTGCATCCCGTGGGGGCATGGTAGGTACCGAAATTTATCCAAAATGCAGGTTTTTTCTTTGTAAAATGCCGTTTACAAATTACAGAAAGAAGTGAGTTTAGTAACTTCTCGACAATAGCCTCGTAGTCCATGAATAATCTGCAGTTGATTTTATTATGCCTCTAATCTATTTGAAACAGTTTAACAAATGCATTTTAGGACTATTAAGGATAAAGGACTGTAACAATGTTTGCAGATATTATAAAATTAAATATTTCAATTTTTTATTAATATATATACTACAAGGTAGTACTATAACACAGTGACGAGGTGTCAAAATTGCCGACACTGAACTTTAAGTATTTGGTTAATTATATATATACATATATATATATTCATAACTGATTTATTTGAATTATTTTTGTAAAATCTGGCGTCACACTAATATAACAAAGATCGTGAGCTCTTACCGTCAAGGTCTGTATATACAGACATTGTTTGCCGTACATGATGGTCAGTGGAAAAATGGTGGGTCAGTCTTCATGTCATCTGAATTCTAATAAATAATTTGATAACGGAATATTATGGAAAAGTAAAGAATTTAAGATAAAGTTTTAATTTAAATCTAACACAAAACTGTGACAATCTCTGTACACTTTTAAATATTGTAGATTACCGAGTAATTAATAGCATATACGCTTAATTTAAAGAACAAGGATAGTAAACTATTAAAACGAAATATTTTTGGATTTATTTATTAATATAAATCATTTCTCTTGGTGCCATACAAAATATCATTCGGTGTTAATGTGTTTATGACTACAAGTTATTGGTTATTTTTGTGGATACGATTTAATATTTAAGATTGTCCAGAAGTAAACTTTGGAAAATATAAGCAACTAGTCAGTACCATAAAATAAAGTTGTACAGGGCTTGACAAACTTCAGATTAGAATTTCTAAGGAGTCAGACAAGCAGTCATAAGCGTTTCCGTCATGGAAATTCTTCAACATGATAAAATGGCATCAGAATATCGTGTGGGGACGAATTTCAAGCTTGAATGAAATTAGATTTTTGTGGTGTTGAGAAGCTGGAAGCAGTGTGAAATGGAACAGAAAATATTACATCTCTTCCCATGACAGCGACAGACAGTCCAGCTTCATTACTAGTTTCAGCAACGCCTTTCGTGCAATTCAACAGGTGTCTGTCTACGTTTGAAATTTATATTAAAACATTATTCTGCCTAATAGTCGGCGAAAAATATTACCAGCAACCCATTCACCCGTGGTTGTTCTTGAGAGCATTTCTGTGTAATTCGTTTTATACTTACTTTCGCAATTTAATATAAATAATTATTGGATTGCTGTTGAATAGATGTTTAGTACAAATTACCGTACAAAGGACTGTTTCAGAAATTTATCAGTCACAAGCTGTTAAGTTGCGATAATTTGTGCTTTCTCCAACCTTAATAGCAAAAAACTGGGGATAGGTTAGGAACGAGTTAGACGATAACTCTTACAATAGTCACAGAAACAAATTAACTATGAAGACGAACATAGTTTTCACACAATACTAAATCTTCTACTTAAGCATAAACTACGTCTATGTAATTCATTATATTTTCTATTGGTGTATCGTTATCATAGAGTTTTCTCGTATTTCACATGAAAATACTGTGTTAATTCATATTTATGTAATCGTTATTTTATATTTCACCTTCAACATTTTATCCCAGCTCAATTGAAGTCATATTTATTAAACCTTTATGAAATATTAGCGATAGTTTTTCAAGTAGGAATGTTACAATTCCATCACCCCAGGACAAATAAGAGAAGTGTGTCCCACACAATGGTAATTATCATCGGAAAAACGTAATTAGGCCGGCGAGAAAACGAAGCTCCAGAAATGGCAACGTTCGTAACCCGGCGTTAATCCACTATTAATAGCTGGAATGTGGCTTATTGTATCCCTGAATAACAACACTGCCAAAGCTCACTCGCTTAATTGAGTTTAATTAGCATATTTTACCATTTACTGGCAGTTTAGTACCCCGAAAAAAGAAATTCTATAGGTCTAATTGTTAATCAAGTATAAAAAACCAATCACTTAGTTGGCATTCAAATATGAGAATATTTCCTTTACCAAGGTCTTAAATGGTTGGTGTGATAAGTAACATAACCTACTCATTTTGAATTAGGAGTGCAAGTGTTCTTAATGAGCAGTAACTAGAGGTAGGTTTCTCATAATCTAAGAAATTATTGTTCAGCCGTTGTCTAATTTGGGACAAGCCCCTTAGTTAATTATAGCAGCCTCAATAAGAGTCTCAACCTTTTGTATCAAAATGGTGACCAAAAGATTGATGAATTATAAATGAATCTGTGATATTACTATTAATGAAATAAAGCTATCACTCATATTTTTATTTTTAAAAAATATGATGATATGTATGTTAAATAATGAAGGTACATAAACCTGTAAAACGTGTACCAGGTAATTTAATGATAATATTAATTCCTGTGCTGTTTATGATACACTCAGATTCTGTCCAAGAGCTACATATGATTTAATGTTATTAACACACATGTTTACTCTTTTATTTATGTTATTATCTCAACACTGAAAGACATAGCAAGAGGTTGAATGATTTCAAAACCTTATAAATTGGGAAGAAAAAAAATTATTTGCATAATGATTAGGAATATATTAATCTGGTAATTAAATTGGGCTTCATAATTCAATATTTGGATTATAATTACAATATCACTGTTAAATTACTAGGATCAAATACAATAGCAACATCAATCCTGACAATAGGAGAAAATATACTGATTGCAATAAAATAAAGTTTTTTGGTGGTACAAAACTTGAATAGTCTCAGTGTCCATGGGACCGAAATATCTTTCTAAATATCAAAACTGTCTATCATAGAAAAATATGTTTACTTACAATAACTGACTGTTTGGAAATCAAATAGTTAAACAGCCTACAAGTCAGAAAAAGTATAAAATAAACTTTTAATTGTAGTTTATAGTCGGCATCTTCACTTCTGTTTTACAATTTATTTTTAAAATATTACTAAAAACAATTATTTTTGCCTTCATTAAAATATGTTGAGATTACTATACCTTGCTATTTAAATCAAAATTCATAATTGAGCTGAATGTTTATTTACTAAGAAATAAAACTTTATAGAATCAAGAATGGAAAACTGTCAACTGGGTCAGGACCTCTTCTCAATACACAGCTGCTTTAACCATCTAAGCTACACCAAGTCGACTTAAGTAAAATGGTTGACCAATAAAATATTAATGATTGTTGAATTTTCTCAGCAGAATTACTGAACAAAGTGTTCTTGCACTTTTTATGGTATTTATTCAATGTCTAATATTACAATGACTGATGCATTGTTAGAATTTTTATCACAGCTTTGATTTCTTCCAAGAACATTCAAGTTTGACATTCTGAAAACTTATTTTCAACATTTTTCTATCTAAAACTATTCAAATTTTTCCAGCCTTCTAAGAAGTAAAGAAAAAAGTCCAGATTTTCTTATTTTGTGTGAACTAAACATTATTGTTGCTTTTCTTTTAAAATATTTATAACATTACTTATTTTCTGTATGGGAAAATATTTAATATTTTCTCCATTCATAATTCTTTACTATCAAAGATAATTTTTCTAACTTTTATTACAATTTTACATTGCAGTATTTCTTCGATACATTCTCAATATTTTACCATTTTATATTTCCATTTCCTATGGTCTAGTGGCTAGTGTCACTACCTCACAACAGAGAGGTCCCGGGTTTGGATCCTGTCATGGTCGCAGAGACTGGTGAATCGATACACTGACCATTCATCTATCCAAATTCAGAATGTCATGCAAGATGTCAGTCTGCAGTCAACCCGGTAGGCCAAGTCCCTCAATGGGTAGCAGAGCCAAGAAAGAAGATATTTCTATTTTATACCATTCTTTAATTTCACATAATCACCTAATATAATTTTTTCTTGTTTTCAATATTCTATAGCTTTAATTGTCTTGGTAAAATTTACTCACCTTGGATACAACTGTGACCAAACTACTCGATATTGCTATCCACATCCAATTGTTACCATTTACAGTTCCTTGGTACATTTTGTAAATCGTTCTTGTATGTTGTGTGAAGTTCACATCCAGGTGCCACTACCACCAAATGACAGTTCTGAAATTTACATCACCTTAACAGGAGGAGGGCAGGGTTTCAGTGAACAGGTCCAGAGGATGAAGATAAATGCTGTGGTAATTATTCCAGACTGGTTTGATATGGCTCTCCATGTTTATCTACCCCACACTAATATTTTAATTTCCACATAACTATTGCAGCCTAACATTCTAGTGTTAGTCTTCCTCTTCTATTCCTATTCCCACACACCACTCTAATACGAATGTAGCGTGTCCTTCATGCCGCAAAATGTGGCCTATTAATCTACCCCACCTTTAGTCCGTGTCCTCCATAACACTCCCTAAACCACATTAGCAGATTTGTGACTTGATATACCTGTCTGTCTTTCAACATTCATCTGTAGTATCACATTTCTAAGGCTTCTGTACAATCAATTAACCAAGATTAACACCAATACATGACAAAATTAATTGGGCGAGTAGTGAATTGAGTTGATAAATGGTTTTGAGCAGAGGTCCTTAAAGTGGATGTGAAATGTTCAATATACTTGGTGATGGCACAAGGAAGATTACGTGAAAGTGTTGTTTAGGTTTTGGAGGAATGCAGATTTGTATTCTAGTCCATTACACCATTGCACAGAAATATCATCTAAATTTGGTAAAACTTTGCAAAAGGAATTATAAATTTTTGTTCTAGTCAAATTGGAAGCAATTTTTTCTTTTGAAAGAGACAGCACATCTATGTTGGGTGTGTATTGTTGCTGTGCAATGATACTTTCTGCCAGAGCTTTACATCGACAATAAATAAGAACCTGGCAACAAGTGAAACAGGGAATAACACCTCCAAAATTTTCCCATTAATATGTAATCTCATGGAAACCTTATTAACACACTGATGAACCACTTCCTCTTTCCAATTCCAAACTGTGGCAGAGTGAGAGAAGGTTGAATAGCCACAGTTCATTTGAACAATTAAAACACGAAACTAATACAATTGAATAAAAACTATGATCAGATATAGATTTTAATGCATTCTGAAGTTTTCACTATATTCATTTAACACACACAAACATAAATTACAACAAAACATCTTAAAATAACTCAATTTGATATTTTTCAGGACTAGTTAGAAATGATATTACAGAGAAGAGCAGAATAAAGTGAGGATGGGCTGTAAAATAGGATTTCAAATAATAAAATAAAAAGTTGGCCCGTACACTCAGCTGAGCATTTAGAATGCTGTAGTCGCAGAGTTTGAAGACAGCCAAGCCTTTTTAGTTGAATACTGAAACCTTTATTTTTAGTAATATAGGTGTAGATGGTATTATCAGAAAGGAATAGTAGACATAAAAAGTACAATAGCACAGGCAAGGAAGATTTTTGTGAAAAAGAATTTACTTATGGGTGAATATTAGGAATAGAATACTTGTGTGAATATTAGAGAATCATTGCTAAAATTGTTTGTATGGAGTGTGGTATTGACGATAAGAGTTGTGGAAAGAAAGACTAGAAGCCTTTGAAATGTGGTGGTATATGAGAATGATGAAAATCAGATGGGTGAATAGAATCACTAACGAGGAAGTTCTATACAGAATAGTAAACAATATGGAGGGTGTTGACCAAGAGATGGCATAGAGAAATGGGCCACATTTTAAGACATGAGGGTCTTGTAAAATTGGCATTAGAAGGAAGAGTGTGGGATAAATAAGAGAGAGGCTAAAAATGGAACACACTAAGCAGATTAGGGAGGATGTGCTAGTTATGTGGAAATGAAAAGGCTTGCACAAGATAGGTTAGTATGGAGGGTTGCATCAGATCAGTCTTAGGACTGAGTACCACAACAAACATCAGAAAGGAGGGAAAGGTGATGTGGAGGAGCATAAACTGAGGAGGGCCACAGTTTAACTGCCTGGGTGACTTACCAAGAAGGTGGAATTCAAGTTTCTTTTCTATTCGGCCTACAAAATGACCAAACAATATTCTAATTGGGTCAGCAACAAAGGATTGGAAGTGTGTAGAGTTAATATATCAAGCTACCAGTAGAACAAATATATTATATATAACATTATTTTAGGAAGATCTTTAAAAAAGGACAATAACTTCATCAAATGAGAAATCATGGGAGCAACATACATTATCTTAACAAGTTTAATGCACAATGACACCCAAATTCCTCTGATCTCCACCACAATAAAATCATCCATATCCTCCTTAATCAAAAGCTCCATTAATCACTATAATAATATCACAATCATATTCTACACCAATCCACTTCCTTCTCCACACAACTGCAAACTAAAAAGAAAATTACCTATAGATTACATCCTTATACTCTATTGCAGTGTCACATAACGTTAATTAACTCTCCATCTTCTCTGACAACCCCAAATTCTGAGATAAAATTCACTGCCACTGAAACGATAATAACTGTATAAACAATCTTATGTACATCCCTAGTTATATAATTCAGTCTTTTCTCTCACTTTTAAATTGAATGTCACTGGATATTATGCTTCTTATTTATGTAAATTATTTATATAATGAATAAATACTGTATTTCATGTCAAATCAACTGCATTATCTTTGGATAAAAGTTCTCTTCAATATATTTTTTAAATGGGGGTAACTCAATACTAACATGGATCTAAATAATGAAAATTCAAATTTATCACATAATTAGGAAGCAAAAGTATTGCCAATTAACCTTACTTTAACATTCAACAAATCAATAAGATTAGCAAAATAGTATATGGCACAAACAAGTAATTTAATAAATTATATTATATTCTATAATGTATAAATTTCCTGTCAGTATTTTATAGTCATAGAAATGAAAGTAAAACTTTGATGTGCTTAATATACTTTTTAGAAATCAAATGTTTTTAAGAACATCTAAGAATAATAATAATTTAGGAACATCATATTAGTTAAGAGGGATATGGAACCAGATAATAAACATTAGGTGATGGGAAGACATTTTAATAATTCAGACAGTAAATATTCCACAATTTCATTAGCTTATATATGAACAAATGAAATAGTATTAATTTCAGAACACACAGTGGAATATAAAATATTCCTTTTTTGTGAGGTCCACTAATGCATTTTTAACATACATTCTTTGAAATGAATTGTACGTATTAACAACATTTTTTGAGAAATTCAGATTAACTTATTAATAGCACGGAAAAACTTTTGATTATATTGCTAATTATCTGGAACTATATTTAACCACTTTTTATAAAGACTTCGAAAAATAAGTATGTACAGGCATCAGAAACTTATTTTCATCACATATATATTGAATTCTCTTAAAAAAGAATTCTTTTTGTTGTGTTTGATGAAATCAGACAGAAAAACAAGTTACAATCACAGATCACACAATTCATACAATCCATTAACTGAAATTCTTTATTTCAGAAGTCTACAGCATTAAAGTATTTTTGTTTTCTAAACAAATGTGTAATACAATAAGAAAAATTAATTTCTGCACAGGTACCTACATAATATATACAATTCACTCAAAATATAATCCTAAATGACATAATCCGGTTAAATACTAGTTAAACTATTATATATATGTAATGAAACAGTTATTTAAAATGAAATGAATAGAAAACAAAGAATTATAAACATTTTGGAAGAATAAAAAGTTCATGGTTTAATACAATTGGTGAATGAAACTGCATAATTTGTGCAGTGCTTCTGTTCAATGACAATGTCTTGGCTTTCAATTGTTGTGTAGCTCATTCATTCAAAAGTGAAAGCACATAAGCAGTCTTAAGTCTCTCAGAATGTAGACTCAAAAATTTTACCAACTTTCAGGACAGTCTCCCTCAGAATTGCAATTTAAAATAGTTTTTTATTAAAATTGACAGCTTGTCAATTTAAAACGGAATGTAATTAAGAGCTATTTCATTCAATAAATGATAAAGAAGATAACTATATTTCATCAATTAAAATAAAGTGATATATAAATTCATAACCCATTTTGGTTATGACAAGAATTACTTCTTTAGAAGTTTACTGCTTCTACCAAGGTAAGTAAATCCACAACAATAAAATAATATTTTCTCCAATATAAACAGCAAGCATTAGATTCAAAACATAATTTTAAACAGGCAGTAATCTCAAGAAGCTACTAATAGAATAAATGTCAAACTTCAACATCCACTAAAATGTCAGAACATAACAATTCCAACAACAATTATGCAACTTCAATTTAATACAATTTTAAAATAAATTAAATTTGCTGTTCAGTATTCCAGAAATATTTTGGCTCTATGATAAATAATTTTTAACACTATAACAATTATAATTTCTTTACCAACTCAAATATAGAATAAGAGATGATTTTAAGTTCTGATATTTGATTTAATTAGTTGAAAATTGTGTGTTTTGTAATGAAGTTGAATATGTAATCACTATAATTTTGAAGGCAAGTGATTTCAGTTATAAGGGAAATATTGTCTGAACTGACCAGATGGCACTCACGTTTCAAGGATATTCTAAAAAAAGCCTATGTTAAGTAAAAATTTGAAGACCAAGATTTCATGAAGTAAAGTAATAATGAAGAAGAAGCACTTTATATAGAAAATATTTTAGTCCTCTTGATGCTATCTGGAAAATTGTCTGCAATAGATATTATAAATTGCTTAATGCATTCAATTTGCCACATGTTAATACACTGAACTGTGGTTAGCCATCCAGAGAAATACCAACAGGAATAGATGTGGTGAATGTTGGGGTTTCCAGTTCTTCGTGCTTCTTCATTTTCATTCCCTAAAACAAATAAATATAAACAAAACAAACTTTGAAACTGAACCAGGAAATAATTGCATTATGCTATTTTCAATCTTAAACACTTTTAAACTTATTTTTTAAGTAATTCATAATCTCTTAAATTTTCTACATAAATAACCAAACAACAATTTGTTTGCAGAATCCTAAAAACTAAAAAATATAATTTTAACAGATTGACTAAATTTTAAATTAAAGATTCCTATATATATATATAATTACTAGGGAAAGGACAGAGAGATAGAAAGTAGGTGACTTACCTGAGGTTCATAGATGGTAGACACCTTGTGTGGTCTAGAATACTTGAATTTTCGGAGGCACCGCCCCCTTCATCAGAAAGAGTCGTTGGCTGGCCGATCACTGGAAATGTCTTCCTAACTTTCTGATGAAGGGGGCGGTGCCTCCAAAAATTCAAGTACTCTAAACCTCACAAGGTGTCTACCATCTATGAACCTCAGGTAAGTCACCTACGTTCTATCTCTCTGTCCTTTTCCTAGTAATTGTTTTAATTAACATGACAATGTCATTTCCTGATTCATATTTATATAATTTATTCACATTAGATTTGATACAACTTTCAATGAACCATCAGATGGTTTCATAGAACATACACCTAAATCCCCACAACTTATCGAAATATTAAATTTGGTTGCACTTTTAACCTTGAGCATTGCAAATTTATTTCAATTTGCCTGTAAATTACACAGATTAACTTAATGTATATAACAATATCATGGCAGCAATGTTGGTAAAATGAAAAGTTAGTAGAGGCAATATAATTAATTCAGAAATGGCTTCCTGTTGAAAAAGTGTAACTCCATCATATTTTTCATAAGTTCTAATTTTAAGGATAAGATTTTATGAATCACTTCAGCTTGGTGGAAGGGAAATATATTACTAAATACCGAGCTACTTAATTAGATGTTCACATATATTTGACCCTGAAATAAGTATATGTTCAGAGAACAGATATTAATTCATAGTGTATATATTGTAATCAAGTAATGGCAGTGCTTATAAAAAAACTCCTCATAAATAAAAGACTTGAAATAAAAACAGAAAAAAATTGGAGAACTAATTACATTTTATTGTAATATGCTATAAACATTAGTTCTAAATAATTGGAAGTTTCACGGAATTCTAAACTACCTCATTATATAAGGGTTTCCAGTAAGGACGGGCCAATGTTGAATTGTAATAAAACAAGCCGAGTGTGGGGTATTAACACAATTATTCTTTTTTTTAATATGAAAAAACATACAAGGGCCTTTCAAATTAAAGAGAATTTTGTTAATACCTCACACAGCTTGTTTTATTCCATTTCAATATAAACCCACTCTTATATTCAAGAACCTAATCCAACAGATTATATTATGTTGAAAATCATATCCAACACACAATGGGACAAGTTTTAGGTATTAATTACAATTAAAGAAAAGATTAAGACATTCCATATTGAAAAAGCAAAATATTCAGAGAAAAATATGCACATTTAAATTCTTTACCACCAAAAGAATGTAAAACATTTGAATGCACAATTCATTTTCATTTATTTATAGTATTATGCACATTAATGAGCAGTGTGGGAGAATTTAAAATTAAAATTGAACTGAATATTTACCTGAAGAGAGTTTTTTACTTTAGTAAATAAATCTTATTAATCATAAATAACTAATACAAATCCAGGAAGCCAATTCTGACATGAATATAAAAATAAGTGTGAGTAAAGGGAAGATTACTGACCCCCACCTGCTGCAGCTTATAGTGGTTGATGATGTCCTGATCAGCAGGGCAGCTTTGGGTGAAGGCATCCAACTGGTACATATGATACATGTAACGCCAAAGTGCACTCATCTCAACAGGTATCTCAAAGTCAACAAAGTATTTTCCTAGTTAAAAAAGAAACAATATTTATTTAGGCCCAATTACTTTAATAATGATCTCAATAATCTGTAAAATATTTTTCATTACATTATTCAGCATAAAGCAACGGATAACATTTATATGGAAAAGAAGAAAGTGAATAATTAATGACATATGGTTAATATATGAGAAGTTCCATGTAATGATATATCTCTCATTTTAAATAGGCATGTTTAGCTAATTGTATATTATTGAATTCTATGCCAAATGGAGCATTTCTTCAGTGGCAGCTGGTGCATATATCTTACAGCACATATAAATAAGAATTGTTTTTCTTCATTTTAAGAACATTCATACACTTTAAACTGCACATCTTATGGCACACCTGCTCCCTCTGATGCAGCCAGTTGGCAGTGTATTAGCTCCCAATTTGTTTGTGCAAGTATTTTTCTTCACATTTTTGCATTGCCTGTAAAGCTCCAAAAACAACCTTCTTTTGATGTTACGGACCAGTGATCACATACAATACTGCAAACATGTTTGACTACTTCCTATTTTTTTTTTAAATATGTACAAATAAAAAACAACCTCATGATAGAAACGTTTCCCTTTTGTGCTAATTTATTCCATTTTTAGACTCTATTGGAATCAATGTAGATATAATTAGAAATGTAGAATATTGTGTGTCAGGTCATTTTATGCAGAGTACTGGTAACACTAATGGTGTCATAACAGCATTTGGATGATTAAATACAGCATGAAAGATATGATTTAATTGATAATAAGCTTGAAGAAGGTAGCATGAATAGCTACCAAAACGCTACAGATACTGACCACCTTACTTGGTTAGAAACAGAGAAGCTATTTTCTACAATAGAAAAAATATAGGTGCAATCAGCACTACTTATGCAAATGTCTTAAATATTATTTAATAAAGCCATGGCTATTTTGGAGAAGGGGTGAAAATAAAGATAAATCCTGCAATATTTATTGTTTTGTTGTTGTGGTATTCAGTCCTAAGACTGGTCTGATGCAGCCCTCCATGCTAACCTGTCTTGTGTAGGCCTTTTCACTTCTCAGAACTAACACAACCCACACCTTCCCTAATGGTTGATATCTATAACTTAATTTAAATTTGTGTGTGTTACAAAAGATGCAGTACCAAATTTGAAGGTGTGCTGGTGGTAGGAGTGAGAAAATGCAGGGGGAGGGAGAATGTTTTGATTAGAATGTTCGTAAGGAATTTGAGTCAGTTGATACCTGGTGTTCGTTTTTAACAAACAGAAAACGGTGTTTACACCTTGCCTGTAAGCACACCTATAAAAATAAAATAATAATTGAAGGTCATTTGGTGTAATAATATGAGTTCAAAAACTGGATTGTGAAAAATATAAAATTGAAGTATTAGGTCCTGGGAAATATCTATGCCCTGTAATTAAATTTATTTTATACACTGCAGATAATGGCCATAGAGATGAAAGCTTCTGTAAGTTTATTTTTGTAATAAATTGGTTATACATTTTATATTAACATGCATAAAATGTAAAATTTATTAAAGGACAACAATAGGAATATGGTATATAGTTTTTATGTAACTTCAAAAAATTCATATTAATGGGTTATTAATTATCTCAAAATGGTTTACAAAATTCAAACAAATACCTGCAACCCTAATATGTTGTAGCCTTGGCATCAGCTCACAATCAAAGCAGCACATAGTGTCCCCAGTCAAGAAACGTGTTTCTTTGCGAGCCATATGTTCATTGATTTTTCGAAGGTGTGACATCAGGCTGTGTGTCTTCGTATCATCTTTCTTCAATAGCATCAATTTTAGTTTCTAAAAACACAGTAAGTACATTTTTATGGGACTAATGTAATACAAAAAACTTTCAATAACATTTTTAACCAATTTTAATTAACAGTTATGTGAAGCAATAAGAAATCTGTTATGATCTGCCATTCAGTACTCTATATTTGTGAGTGAATAAAATACAATTAATTTTTATGACAAAAAAATAAATCAAAATATTTTTACTGGACACATTCACAAAGGATACTACAAGTCAAGCAACACTTACTCTAAAAATCTGTCATGGCTAACCAATTTGTGATAAGAAATAATCTGTAATTCAATGGTGTGCCATTAAGACAATTTGATAACAATCTTATAAAGTCTCTTTGTCAAATGCAATGTAATATTCTTTAAAAACTGTAGTTATACTTCGGTCAAGGTTATTCAAGAACATAAAATTTGATATTCCTACTCTTATTTACCACTAGAGTATAATTACAGTTTTTGAAGAAAAAAAAAGTTTTCTATGAATAATAACCCCACATAATATTGCCATAATTCCATAAGTCATAATAGTAAGCAAAGTAAACTATCTTTTTTTTAACCAAATGCCATAAACGATTAAATGCAGAATTGACTATGTACTTAGTCCAAATTATGCATAATTCCAATATTAATACCATAATTTCGTCACAACACACATTACCTGTTGTGTCTGACAAGTGAGAATAATTCTACAACAGTATTTACCTTAAATTTTGTATTCATGTATTGTAATATTAGCACTTACACTGTAAAGATTTTCTATAAGTGTAGCTACTTCCTTATCTTGAACAAATAAATTGTGGCCACCTGGAACATTCTTCATTATGTGCCGTTCAATTTTTTCATTCTCCAGCACAGCCAGCCCATTATCAATTAGAATAGGTGGAGGTGTGGCTTCAAAATTTGTTCTGTAACCAAAATAGTACATCAGGTTGTATATCTATAAATTAACTAGTTAACTTTCAATATCTTATGATTAAGAAAATTTACTTAGAAGTTGAAAAGGTAAGGCCCACAAAACAATGATATACATATATTTAAAAATTATCACGGTATAAAATATCAACAATCCAATTAATGCAAATATTAGCAAGTATATTATGTGAAATTTATTATTGACAACTTAAACTAAAAAATTAAGCGAATTAAGAGTCAAATTATAAGTTTAAATAATGCCAGCCATTAAAAATAAAGTCTCATGAATAATCAATTTATATAAATATAAGCTAGGGACCTGGCACTTTCAGGTATTTATTTATAGTATCCCAGTATACTATTAATTTGTGGTCAATAGATGTTTAAATGGGTATCGTAAGTATCACAATATGAACAGTATCTCGAGAGAGTAAAAATATTCCTGGTACATAGCAAGCCTAAAAATATTTTCAGTAAACTAAATGAATCAAAATTATCTTAACACTGGCACATTAAAGAAAAATTGCCACCACTGTCAAAAGTATTTCCGATAAACGAGTAAGATACCCCACAGTTTGTAAAAGACATAACATCTGGTAAAATTAGCTTCAGTACAATAAGACAGTAAGAGATGTGCCTAAGCCCTGCATGACACAATTAAGTTGAACTGAAATAGCTCTAATTGTAACGGAACTTAATTTACCTCCGTGATAATCACTTATGCAGACATGTTTTACCCAGTCCCACCACCCTGTTAGTGAATGAAGTGCAATTTAAATTGCATACTAAATGTCAGAATCAAACACAAAATCTCACATAGCACCAATTTTGATATCAAACTTGACTGTTTTAATTTAATTTTCAAATGACGCCCCCCATCCCAATGAATACCCCACTTTGACACTTTTTACTTGGTTAGAAACAGAGTCTTACCCCGGCAGTGCTGATTTTCAGATCACAAATAATGTGTACCCAATTTGGTCGAAACTGGACCACTTGTTTAGATTTGTATGTGAACTATATATACAGGCAATTTTATTACAGAGATGGTCAAGTAAAGAAAAAGATATTAGTATTACAGGATCTGTAATTAAATCATTACAAGGACAGGGTAATAAAAAGAAACCCGATAGGTTGTCAATACGAAAAATACAATATGCTGAGCTTGTGTAAAACTATAATGGAGAGGATTAAAAAAAGACACATAGCAAGTATGAAAGAAGAAACTAAAGAACCTACAATAATTGTAAGCAGCAAATGATAACTTACACACAAGGAATCATACTGATTAAATGAGATAAAAATGTAAAAATATCATAGAAGTATGACGTGTGAATGAAATGTTCACAACATTACAAAGATATATTTGGTTAGAATTGGTCAACTGTTTCATTGGATCAGTTTCAGAGAAAATACAAGAAAAGAAATTGAATGAAACATGAAGATAGTATCAGGGATAATTATTTTCCTTCTAGATTCTCTCTTAAAACCTGACATATATAAATAAAATGTAACCTTATATTAAATTCACCAACATATTTCATATCCAAATATTAAAAACTTTAGACTGGAAGAAAAATGTAAGGAGGAAGGTTGTTATTTGATGACAAAATTATTTCATTCTCTGAAAGTGTCACCAACAAATGAATTAAATGCCATAAGCAGAACTAAGATATAACTTCAAAAAATGAAAAGGACATTCAAAGAATATGTATAAAAAATGACATGCATGTGGTGAAACAGGATTCTTGCCCAGAAACCAATAAAAGAATGAAGCTCAGATGGATTGTATTTGGAAGAAATTAATTAGAATTTTAATTTAATTCAGGATAAGGCAGACCAGAAAGATTTGAAAAGATTGCATGAGGAATGCTTCTGTTGGAAATAGGACTACAGTTACACTATACTCAAGTGTGCAGGAAATCTGCATTTTTAATCACCACTGCAATTTCAAATAGTTTTTTGAAATGTAATGAACTATAACATAGTCTACCAAAGAGAAGGGGCACTAGCAAAAATGGGAAAACCAGCCTTAAAAAATGAAGAAAAAATTACTAACTTAAGACAGTAAAAGTGTACAAGAGGAAAGATGTGGGGAATTTTCAATTTAATATTTACCTAAATATTGCAACTAGAAATCCATGCATTGGAGATTGCTGGAGTTTTCCTTCATGTAGCAAAACCTGCGCAATTATTAGAACGTCAGGCTATTCTGCCAGTTAACGACAATCGAATAAAAAAATTGCTTCCTACTAAGTTTGGAAATGGGCAGTACAATCCATATTTCCTTTCGAAGAAAAACTAACCCTCACCAACTGTCAAGATGGATGTTTCAAATCAGCCCCCCATCGCAACAATGTTATCTGTATCTTTTCCGATAGATATGACGTAGATAAGAATTGCGGACGCACCTAAAATCTGGAGGTGGCTTCTGCATGTCCACGGTGGTGACCTTCAGGCTGATGGTCTTGAGTTCCGCGAGGAGATAGAGGTCCATGAAGTACTCCTGGCAGAACAGACAAGCTCCTTTACGACGACCGTCTATGGTGGACGCCTGCAACAATAACAAAATTTGAATATAATTTCTGCTGTTCACTTTAATTTGATAAGAATGTTGCACAATTCGAAAAAATTTGGGACCTCGTGGCCAGTGATCTCGTTAAACCGGTAAATATAGGAGTAATATGAGAACGCGGTAAATATGGGAGTAATATGAGAACGGCCTGAACTTGAAGACCGGAAAAATAAAGCGATACTGTAATTTCGATTAGTAAAACAGGAAATAAGTTTATAACCAGATGTATAATAAAAGCCCAATCGAGAAAATCAATAAGCTTACGATGTTAAGTATTTACTTTTATGGGAAATAGACAAATGTATAATAAAACATAAAGGCACCTACATAATAAAAATGGAAATTAAATTTTAAAATTAATACCGCAGAAGTCAATTCTTTACGTCTAGTTTGTTTCGTCGATTTTTAAAAAAAATTACTTATGATAATTCACAATTCTATTTCCACAAGAAGTATTTTTCTCTACTCGACTCCATGCTGATTAGCCTTGAAAATGGCCAAAACGAGCAGTTAATATACAAGTTCCTGTTTGCAACAATAAAACTCCAACCAGATGAAACCCAATATAATACACAATGCAGTGATGTCAATTCAATAAAAAACAGCACGGGAGTACCGCATTTTCAAAAATTGGGCAAAAAGAAGTTCTCAGTTGTCACTGTGTCCCACTCACTGACGACCAAAAATATTGTGAAGGTACTCTGCTGAGACTGGCCAATAGGGACCTAGTAGACTTCATGCTTTGCAAAGTAACAGGTGGTGAAACATAGTTTTCAGTACGAACCACTTCCAGCTGTGTATTGTATAGGAGACTATTTTGAGTAAAAGGCATGTAACATTCTTTTATTTTATTTCACATCAGTCACACGATGGACTGTGTATATTTGTAAGGGTAAAATAGCAGACTTTTTTTATTTCGATGAGGCACGTGTCCAATGTTCCAATTCAAAACTATACCTGGCAAATGCGAATTAGCGTGAATATGTGATGTAGTTCCTTATCGCTTTGCTACAAGTTCTTGGCGACTTTCTCCGCGGATCGCTGGGTCAGTGAAAGCTCCAGATCTACGCGATGACTGCCGCACTCGGTTCGCCGTTTTTCACGTCTCAGACAGGCACAGAGAAATCTCTAGCACAGCTTTCAAATTCCTCAACAACCCACAGGACCATATGTCGTCCTATGAAGAGTTTTTTTTATTTTTCTCGCCAAACAGAAATTTTGATCAATTTGGCCGTCAGCCAGCCATCCAAATCAACACAGGAGTATCTTGAGTCAATAGCAAATTGTCTAGCCGACTGTCCGTTTAGGACTTCGGCAATTCTGTTGGACTTAAGTTTTGATTCTAAATTAGCATACAGAATTCCTGAATTTAACGAGTTCCTTTCTGTTAGATATTGGGGAAAATCTTTCTAGAATTTCTTATTCATTATTAGAAGAAAAACACTGGGGACAAACAAGGAACGAATTAGTTAAAAGAATGTGAATGTTTTCGTTTCTGGCGTCCTGAGACAATGCAAGGAAATCCACCATATTTAAATGCGCACACTATGGCGGATATTTCTTTACTCTCACATTTGATGAATTATATCCTGATGGAACACGCGGAAGGATTAATAACAATACGAAAGATTTACTTAAAGCACGTAAGTTGGTATATATCCGTTATATTTAGAAGCACCTAATAAATGTGGAAACTAGACATTTCACTGAACCACGGCCCTCGATTATACTTTCAATCTCTACGTTTACCCAATTATATCCTGCAATACAAACTTCAGGAAATATCGGAGGATGATAAACGATTAGTAAGATTTTTAAGCATTACAATTTAACAGATGAGTTGCCATTGCAAATACTGACGATATAATTGCAGACGATAATTAACGACAATACACATAATTAATATTTTTCTGTTGAAGAGTAGGGGTTTTCATAGTCTTTTACATTTGTTTTAGACACTGATCCGCCATTCATACTTTACACTTCAAATCTAAGCACGTTCTGCATAGATTTTTTTAAAGTTTCGTGTTCCCCCACCATTTGAAGTTCCGCGTTTTGCAACGCGTTTTAAATAAATTATTGTGTCAATTAGTTTCGTGTTCTTCAGAACTTTCTAAAATTTGTTGATTGCACACGATTTGACAATTTGTGAATGCCGTGGCAAGATTGGGGGGAATTAAATAAATAACTGCATACGTACCGGAAGAATTTTCACTTCTTTAAATAGATAGTATTTTTGACACTCTTAATGTACCGGTGAATTTTAACTACATTAAAGTATCGAGGATACTTTTAATCCTCTCAGTGCCCCGGATGTTTTACCGTCTTTTAAGGTAGTGTGCTTATTTAATGTACCAGGAGATTTCCTGGCTTATTTAAAGTACTCTGAGGGTTATGCGGGATGTGGGCATGAAAAAGGATATCAAAAAAAGTGACGACTCGATGCCGGTTAAATACACGCGTTGACCAAGAAGTTATTGTCTAATTAAATATGAATTTGACGCTAATACAAATGAGTATTTGAGCACCCAGCTTGTTAAAATCAGAAAATTATGATTAGCCAATTTCATTAGTCCTTTGCGAACTAACAATGACAAAAAATAAATTGGAAACATAACAATAAGAATATTGGGATGTGTGAACGTCTATACACTATGACAAGTGTTATGTACGAAACTAAGAGATTAAGTGAGGAATTTAACACATTTTACCGACGCAGAACGAACGGATAATCACAAGGTCATGAATTATTTAATCTGACAAATTACCGATTAAAACCTTTTTTTGGAGATAACATTAGCGAATATTTTAAGGGGACCGTAAGTGGATCCCTTATTGTTACAGTAATACATATGCGAAATTAAAACAACAAAACACTTTTGGGATTTAAGCATGATAAGACACGAGACAAATTACGGTCTTCATTCTTGGTACAAGGACAGCAAACGATACATTTCAATAGCGCACAATGTCTTAATTTACATTTGAAAGTTCGCGAACTTTTCGTAGTAAATAACATCACTAACTACATCCGACATCGTCTCCTTCCTCAAAAAAACACTACAGAGAGTGCAACTGTAAAGAAACAACACTTTCAATTATACGAACATCTCCATTGAATATATTCTATAATAACCGAGAGTTTAAATATGGAAGTGGGACGTGAAGTTGAGCAGAAGCAGCAGTGAGTTGAGAATTGCTGACCTTCGCCGGAATCCGCACATAGTCCGTGTACTTCACAACATTCATAGTAAACGGCCGTACAGAATTCTTTTGAACCAACAGCGGCAAACGCTCAAATGGATTGTTTGAGATTCGCTACCATATCTCAATTGTTAATATTATTTACGCCCTCTATGTTGCAACGCTAAATCCTCGAGGAAATTACTCGTACATGATTGTTTCGCATTTCAGCCATGATAATTGAAACGTTGAATTCTATATGCCTTCACCGCTCAATATCTATTTTTTCAATAAACTGATCGTCTGAGAGATATGGTATTCTAACGATAATATCGTCTCAAAAACATTGATGAACATAAATATATTTTTTATCGAAGTCCTGTCAATATTGAATACAAATTTTACATCAGATTAGTTTAATAATAAATTATACTACCTTAGCTTTCACAAATGTTATATCATACTGGCAACAATTTCACCACATTTTTTTTAGTCCTTATAGTTTATTCAAGGGATTTATTGCATTTAACGACCGATTGTAACATGTATAGAAATGAAAAAAAACTTGGTTTTAAATCAGTCTCCATTTTAATATAAACCTAAATTATATTTTATTAATTCTGATACATTTTTTGACAATATAAAGGAACTTTCGGCGTATGGCATAGTTATATACAAATGAAAAAAATAGATTAAGCATTTCTTTAAACCAATAATAATTGCCTTTTTAAAGTGCATAATTTAAAAAATTACTGTAATGTTTCCATTAATTTGGTTTCTTAAAATTGAGACTGACAACCAAAATATTTTTATTACTGCCCCTATAATTTTGCACATGTGTCAAAACAGCTTCATTAGAGGGGTACACTTACTTCCTGGGATATATTTAGATCATTCGACGTACAATTGCATATAAGATTGTGTATTGGCAAAATATATGCAAAATAGAGGACTATAAAAGTGTGATTAAATTGTTCGTGAGAAATTTTAATATGAGATACAATTACACAGAAAAACTACATTTAAATATACTGAAAGGTAAATCAAATATCTAATACCAGAGTTTATAAAAACGAAAGTTCTTGAGCCAAATTTTGATCACAAGGGGAGTAAAAATCGTTTGTCTACGAGTAGTGCCCCCATGGTCCTGGACAAACACATTTCCAACCAGCTTTTAGTTCCACGCATTTCATAGTTTTCTCGAGCGCAATAGCCACACGATTATAATAATACTACCACTCACTCGTACAACGCAACGGACATAACATTGACCAATATTATTTAACACGTGTGTGGGATGCTTCAAAAATATTTCTTCAGTTAGTGTCCGTATAAAATAAGTTTACCAAATATTGCGTTTGTTTCGTAAATATAATTCAAAATGAATCAGCATTAGTAAGTGTGAATTTATAAGCGACTAGGAGGTAGTAACGTGATCACATAGCCTAATTAAATAGTATATATATATTTATTTAAAAATCAGTTAAAATTTGTCTACAAATATATAGGTGAATATTAAGAATAGTTAAAAATGGCGGAAGCTGTTGCGAACCATCTGCTCCATTGTGCAGCTCACGCATGTGACAAGCTGTTTTTGCTGTCGTGTTTGCGCGACTCCTTACATAACGCAGAACATAGCTTTTTAGATCTACTAAAAGCAGACGCTTGTTGCAACGACGAGAAACAGATGTGTGGGACGGAAACGAAACTCCGGTCTATATTTAAGAGACGATCGGTTCGGCAATAGTTTCAAACACAGTCATGTTCAATATGATTCAACTTGTGCTGTTGAAATCATGTCAAGATCATTTTCAAATTAGGACAATTTACTCTCTTAATGTAACCGATAAATCGTTCAAATATCTTTCAAACCTTTAATAACTACAACGAAGACTCAGTTGATAAAATCAAACTAGGAAAACACTATGTAATTATATATTTTAATAAAACGGATTAATAACATATTTGGCAATATTTTATGTACGAGAAGTTAGTTAAGAATTAATTACAAATTAAAGATATGAATTGTACACTATTACACGGAAAACAAAATACTAACAAGTTTCTTCCGCAATCCAAGGACTTTATGAGGAGTGCACAACAAATAAACTAAAACAATGATATAACAAGATATATAAGAGGAGACCAACGACTTTATTTGTGAACACAGTTACCGAAATTATTTGTATGGGCTTTAGCATTAATTGACGAACAATTTGATTTAATACGTAACATTTCGTTCAGTAATCAAGAATAATATTTGGTTATAGAATCTAATATTGTTGCATTATTCAAAGGAAAACTGCGTTTGAGTTGACATGTTTACTGAGAACTGAAGGCTTGTCACGAGGTTGTTTCCATCGAAAAACACGTCCTTTCAGGCGAGTTTTCAATGCCCTCTTTGTCTTATGCAAAAAACATTTATACTTTACATTATCTCTATCTAAATTATTCATGTAGTTGCAGATCTTTTAAAATGAAAGAAGTGTTTTTGTTAAATAATTCAACTAATTAAAAATATATATCTATTATCATTGCCATTGAATTCTGTCAAGAACGAAAAAAGTATAAAAATTTACTATAATCTGTCTTGAAACTATAAATCTTTTTTAATATAAGACTAATAATACTAAGTAGTAACTACGTTACTTCAATTTGGAACATCAAGAAATTTATATTACATTTTAAATGCAAAGAGATTAATTCCGACGAAAATTTGGATGTGCTCATCGCACAAGCATAACAACCGATGACGTTTGTTATGTTGTAACAATTGTGATTGTTAGATTCTAATTTTTTAATATATTGATTATATGGTTGTTAATAAAATTTTGGATACGTAATAAAAATTTATTCTAGCAACTTCATTTAGAATATGATGAATAGATCAGAGATAAAAACCATGACTTCTTTGGTATTTATTCCTCAGATTACTTTACAATAGTCCTGTGAACGGGACTACATTGTGAATAAAAGTTCTTTAATTAACAACTGAGGTATACGTTAACTTGCAAAATCACAGTCAAAAATGGCAATGTTTCATAATTTTTTTATATAATTGTATTATATATAATATTAGTAAAATCTGGGTTCCTTTATATTTTTTAGATTTATAAGTGTCACCTCCAAAGATGTTCCAACGAAAGGAACGATACGTCGTCCTACTGACATTACTATATACTAAATTTTTCTAATTAGGCTGTTGAACTCAAAATGTATATCTTTTATAAATAGAAGAATATTAAGTACGCCTGATAGGCAGTTCGGAGATATGATTTTGTGAAAGCCTTGTGTAGATACATTTCTGTATATATATACCAAACAAAGTCAAAGGCCACGTCCTGTTAACATTCTTCAAACGTAAAATAAAACTCCCAAAACTAGGCGTCGATAAAAGGCGTTTTACATTTAATATTCAAATACCTTATAGGGGAAATTTAGATAGAAATTTTTTAATAGATTTCTTCCCTTCATCGGGTAACAATTAAAGTGACGAACTCACTGTCCTCGGTTCACAGTTGTATTTTATTAATGGAGTCGATAGCATTAAATGAAAAGCGTTTCATGTAAGTGTGGCCAACAAAGTCGGCAAAGGAAGAAATTCTTATACGACGCCACGATAGAGCAGAATATTTAAGATCGGCGCCGCCACCGAGATAAGGAGCCATAAAGGTAATCCTCACGAGAGAGGGTCCCAACTATTTATGACCCACGGCGTGTTCTATTTCAAGACTGAGTAAAATGCACCCCAAATAAATCGGATGGATCGCTCCAAGCATCTGGAAAGTGGAAATACTGGATTTTAGAGTCCAGAGCCAATTTAAAATAAATTTAATGTGGTATTGCATCAAGCAAGTTTTAATCAACATTGTGATACCCTTAAAACATGACGGATAACGAGTCTTCTTAATCTTGTACACCAAAGAAAATTCATTATATTAAACGGCAAACTAACATGCGCGATCCACGAGGAAAACGAATTTCATATAATCTCAGCGGAAATTCATAGTTTCGCGGTTTTCAATCAGCCAACATATAGGTAGTAATTTAATCGAATAAAAAAATAACACTACGTTTCGTTCCATTTCTCGAAATATCTCAAGGTGCACAATATTTGGTCTACATGAAATTTACAAGTAATTTTCGGCTGCATTATACGTAAAAAAACCACTCGTTTCCGTATTTCTAATTACTTATCGAAATTACAGAATTCATGTACACCAAATTTGGTATACTTCTGCCCCTGTTGCGGTTTCAAGAAAAGCAACGACACAATTTGTATTCATTTTATTTAATCGTTGGTCGATTTATTTATTGATTGATTCAATTGAAGTCACATAAATACAACTATTCATCTTAATGTTCGTTCAACTCCTGCATCTAGTTTTATGATTGTTGTTGTGGTATTCAGTCCAAGACTGCTCTGATATAACCCTCCATGCTAACTTAACCTGCGCAAGCCTTTTCAATTTTAAATAGCTAATAGTAAAATAAAACAAATATATTTAATTTATTACAAGTAAAGATCTTTGATAATGTGAACTGGAACACACTATTAAGGATTTTGAAGAGGCCATGAATAAAATATCGTTAAAGAAGGCTAATCTATTAGCTTTACAGAGGGACGTAAACAGTAATTAGAATTGAAGGGCAAGAAAAGAAAGCAGTAAGGAGTAAGACAAGGATGCAATCTGTCACCCATGCTCTTTAAAGGCAGCACAACCAACACATCCTCCCTAATCTGCTTAGCGTTTCCATCTTTGTCCTGCCTCTTCTGTTCTTTACTCACACACTCCCCTTATGTCTCAAACCGTGGCCTGTTAATCTATCCCTTCTCTTAGTCAATTCCTTCCAAATTGATCACTCTTTCCCTATTCTGCTTAAAACTTCTTGGTTAGTTACCCTATCCATTTTCAGCATTCTCCAATAGCACCACATTTCGTAAGCTTCCATTCTTTTCCTGTCTGCAAGTCCTATCGTCCAAGTTTCGCACTCGTGTAACCCCCCACACTATACGAATATTTTAGTAACCCAATATTCATACTTATATTAGCCGTAAATAAATTTCTCTTTTGCGAAACCCTCTTGCCTGTGCTATCCAACTATTTATGTCTACTATACTTCTACCTCCCTAGTTTTATCCTGCTCAAGTAGCAGAATTCTTTAACTTGTTCAAAACATCCCTTCCCAATCTAACACCCTTTGTTATTCCATTATTTCCCATATTACATTCCATTACCTTGGTTATACCTCTTAATTCTCACGTTGGATCACGTTCAAGCCATTTATAATGGTTTCCAAGCCTCCTTCTGACTCCCCTAATACCACAGTAAGTTATATGATATCTTGAGTTATCTTTCGTCATTATCATTGATGAATTGGTTTCATTTAAAAAAAGCTCTCTTAATTTCGCAATTACTACTTTCCTAAATAACGAGGAAAATACCGTCCACTTCAACTCTGAATTTGTTCACAGTTAACCATTTAACAATTTCTCCTTTTTCCAACATGACGGTGCTAACAACAAACAATATTCTCTACGACTATTTTCCATTTAATTTTTGTTCCTGTTGCAACTTTAATTTTATTTCCTTCGTCGCAACTTGTACACGTTACAAAATAGTGCGTTACGAATTTTGTAACAACAATTTATCTGTGCTCGTTTTCTCCTTTTATTCAAGCCCTGTGCGAGGCTAGGCTGAGTCATCGGGCGGTGTCACAAGACGCCTACGCTTTGTCGTTTGCCGTTACACGTTTGTCTTTGCGATTACGGGAGGACAATTGTCGCTGTAAATAGATTTCTAACACTCTTAGTATTCAACAGTAAAATGTTTCTCGTGTCGCTGAGCCATCTTCAATTTATGTCATACATAATAGGCACGAAAGAAAACCTTATAACGGACGGTGAAAATTAATGAAGTTCACCAAGTGCAAAGTGAAAATATGTCTATCTGGTTTTCAGAGTCAATGGCATGGCTAGTTTCGAAGAAATTTAAAGTAGCTGAAAATCGTATTTTCAAATACAATTCAAGTGCCTCATTTCGGCAGACACCAAAAAATACTACCTTCCTTCTTTTATGAGATTATTTAAGCTTTAATATTTGTTTTATTTAACTGTAAATATAATATTTCAGTATATTGGTTCAATGATAATTATGTTGACAGACTTTATATTTTCTCAAAAAAGAAAATTAATGCGTTGTAATACAATAAACTAAAAGAATAGTATAAAATAATATAACACTGGTCAACATGATTTTTCTTTCACGAATATTAATAATTGTTCTTGATGCAGTTCTTCCCCGTGTTATCAGGCGTGTGTTTGGAATTTCTCAAACAAATAAAATTTTTAAAATAAAATTTCAATTTTTTAAAAATAAACCTTATTTTGTCCATTTCGCTTAGGAACAAAAATTGGAACTTTTTTGTCTCAGAAAATATAATATGTAATACTGAATTAATTAAAATATAATGTCGGCTTTCTCCCATCACGAAAGGTTTCCGAGATAGTGGCATATATAATTTCGAACACTAATATTTTCTACAATCTTAACTACATAATTTCAAACATTCTTATTAACGTAGAAAGGATGAAATAACGATTTTCTGCTATATTTTGCCTGTGGAATATCCCTCGACGGTCCAACAATTACAGGCTAGCATATTAGGATTCAAAAAGGTTACAGTTTTTTGGAAAATCAAACGGCAGAAAATTCCCGTAATAGTCATAACAAAAAGATTCGGGTAACAATGTGCATAAAAGTACATTTCCTCCACTCCCACCTAGATATCCCGGAAAAGTCTAGTACAGTGAGCGATGAACACGGGGAACACTTTCACCAGGAGATTTCATTAATGGAAAAGAGGTATCAAGGAAAATGGATTCCTAATTGTGCTACGCGATATAGGGTATTCCGGGGGCAAAATATAGCAGAAATAACCATTTCTTACTTTCTAGGTGAGTGATAATATATGAATATTGTGTATTAAGTATTGAGAAATATTTTATATTTTAAATACCAGTCCCTAGAAAACCTTGCGCGATGGAGAAAATTTGATTTCATGTTTTAATTGAGGAGAAAATTTACCGAGACAAAAAAATCTTTTTTTCTTCCTTAGTGTAACGTAACGATATTATTGAGAGCACATCCATTTCTGTAAATAAAAATAACAATACTTCATACAATATGATTCAATTTATAAAAATAAAGGAAAACACTTCCCAATAATATCAAAACAAATTAATTTTGCAGTAAATCCGTTTTCATAAATAAATTATAGCTTCTGACAAGTTATTTAAAATGTAAGTGCTTTTATGTTATATTTATTAGCACGAGATTTCACCATCTCTTCTTCTTCACACAATTTCTAAAGCCCACGTGAAATGTTCTCTCTCTTAATGAACAAAAGTGCATTTCAAGGTCTTGCATAGTAGGCATATAAATTCGTCGATAACTCGTAAGATAAGAACTACGCATAATTGGTTGAGCGATGACGTGATCTGAGAATTCATTACAATAATTTAGTACTAATTCCATAGTCAGTCACACAAAAGAGGAATTCAATCGTCATCTTTATGGCGTAAACGTAAGGAAATTGTCGATGTCCACTGACTCACCAGATATAAAACGCTACTCTTTACGATTCGTTTCATCACATACCAAATCGAAAAAACACATCACCTCACACGGCTCATATTACGGGGTCTTATTTCTTGTAGCCATAGATATTGTCCTTTGTGTACGTTTTTGTTAATAGATGACGTTAAAACTGGATTTATTGTTTTGCAACAAGAAGATAGAGATTCAAAATAAAAATGAGAAGACTATGATTTTATTAGAGTACCTCTTTTACTCATGTCTAGAACGGGAACTTGATACAAAATAAACCGAAAATATAATATTACTTAGTCTTCAGTTTTAGAGAAATACGGAATACGATTCCGTAATTCTGCTCATGTTCTTTTCTGAAAACAGTGCAACATTGCCACCCACCTCGATCAGAATTTATGAACTGGTTTTAATGTTAAGAAATAATAATAGCAATGAGAAACGTAGTCCCAAACAATTATCTAACATGAAGCATACGCTTAATAATGAATCGTGGGCTTCACCTCAAGCCTCCATGCTCGTGACGGCAATGATCAAGAATTTCCGGGTTCAGTGGCATTAACAGGAATTTATTCAAAACTCGCCAATTCCCATCAAAGAAAGATTAAGACAAATATTGCAAAACGACAAGTTTGCCAAAGAAATGTACTCTCACAATTGTCAAGAATTAAACAATCATTTTTTCAGTTTTCAAAAATTTGAAAAATTAGGACGGCGAAACGCAAGAGGGGGGGGGGGGTTAAGAAAAAATTAGACCCAACAGTACAACTGAAACTGGGCCTATGCATAGTATAAATGTCAGTCATGCCTCTTGTTTTTAAACACCTCCCCAATTTGTTTACATACACATACATATACGATAAATATTGTGAGATGTTTTTAAAAATTAGTTTTACCCATTTCAACTGTTTTAAGATAAATAAATATGGCCAAAACAATTAAACTTCAATTTTCACTGAAGATAGAACCAGACGCACAGAGTGGATTTAAAACTAAGGAAAACGATGTTTCTACCTTGCACCTTTAATTATTCTCTCGTATTAATTTCGAAACCAATTTTATAGAATAAGCACAAATTACGTGGCCGATTTTACAGTATTCATTCTTAACATCGAGACTAGTAAAATTTGTTAATGTACTAGTTTAAAACCTTGAAGTAATAATTTATATTTGAGGATAAGTTACCTGATGAAAGTTCTTTTCACCCAACACAAGTATTATTTGAAATTGAAACTCGTGAAGTCAAAAAGCCGGATGCATCAAAGGAGGATTCCCGAGATTTATACGATTAATAAAACAATTACTCAAAGTTGCAACGGAGACTAAATTTAAAAAATTGTTATAGCGTATTGAAAGACAAATTATGTGATAAAAACTACACAAAAGTGGGGTTTCAGAAGTTCAGTAGGGCGAATTCTTCTCTTGAAGTATTTTCGCAAGACTAATATGGCATAGATACAGAAAAGATGTTATTGAGAACATCAGAATTTACAAGTGTAACTGGTCCTGAGAGAGTGGGTTATGCTCGGAAAATTGCCAGTGTCCAACTTGGAAACTTTCTGATCGGGTCCACTGATAAAACACGCCGAACCGGATTACGAGCATTTAGTATGGCAATGAAGACCGAAGAACTATCCCAGCAGAAAGCAGATAGTTTACTCCGAATCTGGAAATTATATTCACATGATGGGATGTCTGCTTTCTTAATTTGATCCATGCCGACTACGCCCACAAACACGGCTTCGCTTATATTAATTTTGAGTATTACACAGAAAAATTACATAATTTTTATTGTTTATTGATATTCCAGGAAATAAATACCTTACAAATATTATGATTATAAAAATAGCTCTCTAGAAATTATTGGATATTCTGATTTGTAAAAAGAAACTTAGTAATTTTTACAATAAATAAAAAACTGCTAAAACAGTCACCATAATTTTTATATTCCAAAACATCTCAAGTCTAAAGCATGTTTTTCCGTTAAGCGATTTATGAAATAGTTTTGTTTATGCTACAAAAAACAGAGGTAAATTATTGTAATATTTTTTATCTACTTGTACCATATTATACAAATGGAACTTCAGTTTTGAAAACAATCTTTGTTTTTGTAAAAAAAGGACTTTTCATTGACCACTTTTTAAGTAGGTTGTCAAGAGAGTTCTCGATTTTTTCTTAATAATTATGCAATTACGTCCTACTCAATTTTTGCATGTGCGGTGAAGGTATCGAGTAAAAAATTCCAAATCCCGTTGGTTCAAACTAAAAAAAATACGGTCTAGCACGTATGAAGAAAATATTGCGATATCCTTGAGCATACATAATTTATCTACTTCTACACTATAGAATAATGTTAGGAGACATTCGTAACCTCGGGTCTCGTCATCTAGGTGTGTTGCCTAGTTGAGTCAACGATTACTGAGAAATGCATATCTGGTCTCATCAAAAGCGTTTTGAACGTATCCGAAGGAGGTGGAACAGAATCGAAAGGGCGATCACGAGTGCTAAATTTTGTCAATGTTAAATTACATTTGGAGGAAAAAATTGGCGAAGTATACCTTACTTTTATGTTGAAAACTCAGTTCAAAACAAAACTATAATAAAAAGGATTTGGATAAGGTGCAGCTTCAGGTTTTCCAGGCGACGATATATTTATGTATGAAAATATCGAAACCCAGTAAAGAAATGAAACCAGCAGCAAGTGTTTGTTTTCGCGATTCGTTCACGTAAAATGTGTGTTATTAATTCCCAGTACGTAACAAATTAACTAAAACAAAAATTTTCATTTTTAAGAACACTTAATATTTCAAAGTAAATAAATAGATATAATACAAAAAAATCAGGCATGAAGTATAGTGGAATATACATGACAGAAGAAAGTATTACTTAGTATTCAATTTAATTCATATTCCTTCAACAATCGCCAAAATGTTTTAAAGTTTTATAATTTTAACTATATGGGTCACTTTTCTGTAAGATCGGCTTCTGTAGAGTGGACTAATGTGGTGTTTCTAATATAGATTATACACATTTTTCTTACTTATGGGTATTTTAATCATTCAACAATATTTAAATGTCAAATATCAGATCAGTTTCAGGTTGATATAAATCATAAACTGATATGTTTATGGAACGAATACAATGTAATACTAAGAAAATTGAGATAAAATATTTTATTGCATAGATTACACTTGCATGTGTGTAAGTTAGTTTATTTTAATTTTCTTTGGAAGTGAGGGAAAAAAAGTAGGTGGTCCATCCCTTTCGGAATGGATTTTGACTACTGTAAACGGTGGTCATTTGAAAGACCGCCTTCTTATACTAGTTATAAAAATGCAAAATTCAATTATAAGACTTAAGGATTTAAAAAAATAGTGGGTAGATTTTCGATTATTAAATCACCATTTCAATAAATAAAACCTAATAACTCCTGATAAGAGCGAACAATATTGAGGACGTTGACCAAGAGAAGAGATAGGCCACGTTTTGAGACACGGGAGTCTTGTAAAATTAGCAATGAAAAGGCTTACGCAGATAGGTTAGCATGGACGGTTGCATCACACCCGTCTTAGGACTAAATATCACAACAACAATTACTTAAGTTAACTTTGGTCATTAAAGGACCCCTAATCCGTTGTTTTTCGTTATTTCATATAAAAACTTTTCTTGTGATTATTAGTTTGGTACAATATTTGTTCCAGTATATACAAGATTAAAATAATGTATTTACAAAATTATAATCATAATCTTTTGTTTAGAGTCAGTTTCTAGTACGAAAATATATTTTTTCAAACATATACAACCCACACTTCTCACTAAATTTTTTTCTGAAACTGTAATGTGGATTAACTGAAGAAAGTTAATTTCTAAAGAATCGTTGGTCCCAAGTAATAGTTCTACATAACTTCCGTAATGACAACTAGTTATATTTTTTTAATTTAAAGTTTAAAGTCGCTTCGACAGCTAGGTCATTAGCGACTACATAAAACTTTTACATAGTTAAATTAATGACATAAACTACTAGTTATTACGTTTCAAAGCATTTAACTTCATATTCTTAACTTTAATTTTTCAAGACGCATAAAGCGCCACCAAATCGAAATAATTAACTGCATTTGAAGACGTAACGTCTCCAAGTTCAAATTTACATTTAAGCGTAAGGCTGGCTTCGCGCCAAACAGAACTCTTGAGGATCTTGCGAATCCGGGGTGCTGGAGCTCTGACGTCAAGAGGAACTAGCCAGTGAATCACTAAATAAATAACCGCAATCCTATGGCGTCAGGTTTATTCTCGCTATTCCACACATGTACATTTAAGGCAAGGTGTGAAGACGACATACAAAGCTATATGATCCTCTGAAATTCAGTTCATACTGAACGCTGTGTCGCTATGACTCACCTCATTGCTACTCTATTTTCTTTAACAAATAAATAGTGTAACTGCTTTATAATTCACTTCAAATCGCAAATGAGACGGAAGAATGGGATGAGATACTCTTTATAGCGTAATATCAGCATTAGAACATTCTTTAGAGGTAAAAAAAGATACACGTGGATGCAACATTGATGAAAGATTAAAGTATAGGATAATGTAGAGGACTCAAATTTTCGCCGCCTACGAATAGTTGTCATTGAAGCTCTCACTCTCGACATGTGCCACCAGCTGTCCGCTGAATCGTCTAAATACAACGTATATTAACAACGAGGCAACCAGTATTTGTTCTTACAGAGACCATCTGACACAGAAAAGATAGTCATCCTTGGCTTCAAGTGTGGATCAGGATGTTATCTACACCATAGTTTATGATGAACTAATCAATAAATATTAGTGTTTAAACGCGGCTAGATAAAGACGCAAATTTGCGTACAGCTTTATTAAAAATGTTCTGTGTAATTATTTCTCATATTAAACTTTGACTAAGGTCATACACTTTATCATTAGCAAATCGATAAATATTCAACAGCAACGGCTAGTGAAGTTTCTCTTTCAAGTTAATTTATTACATTAGACATTATAGATCGAAGTATTTGTTTTAAGTTATATTACTTCGTTATCAGGTTATTACATTATAACCAATGTTCTATTTGAATAATATTTTACAATAATTTTATTTTACTACATTCAATCATTCAAAATTTTTCGTAACCTAGAAAATATGCATAAAATGTTTCAAAAACGTAAATATGTTTAAGTACGTAAAATAAAACAATATTTCTCCTTGAAAGACTATTCTTTAATGTATTTTTTAAAAAGTAATAATTCATTTCCTCCTCATTATTCCGGGAAACAAAAGGGGGCGCAAAACTCGATTTACTCCCAAGTTATGATTATGCCCCGATTCAAAACAGATAAGCAGCTCATGAATTTACAAATTCAAACATTTTATTAAGTGATTTATTGAAAATAAACTTTAAGAGGGAGAGAGAGAGAGAGAATCATTGAGAAAGGACGAGGACAACTGGAAGAAATATCAAATGTAAGGACGGCCTACATTAAATAAGAAATCTACGTTAACGCCGATGTAAAGTTTGAGATTGAATGTATAGAGATGACCTCGATGTGTACGTTAGGAAAAGTTCGTCTTGTTACGTAGGAATCTCGCTAGCAAGGTGGAGGAGTTAACGTAGCGGAAAAACGAGTCGAGGAGTTCGCTAAGTGGGGCACGGAACAGTGCCAAGGAAATTGTCTGCAATGCGGTGAGCATTCATCACACGAGATCCTTCTACACTCCATTAACCGCAATTCGTCGATGAAAACGAGACGCTAAATAAAAGAACTTAAATCTGTGAATAATCATTAATCGTCTTCGGTGATTTTGACACCAGATGCCAGCTGTAGCATCGCGTAACAGGCTAGCCGAGGATGATCCTGAAACAGGCAACTCCCGTTTGTGGCATAGAAGGTAACTGAAAAGGGGACTGTGGAAGGTACTGCAAGGTAGCCAAGGGTCGACTAGGGCCCTCCGGTCTAGAGTATAATGATACAACCCGGTGATTCACCTAAAAGAGATGCAGGAAAAATCTGCAACAGGTAGGACAGACTGTCGGGTACTATTCTAAAACCTCTCGAATGACGGGAAAAGAGTTTGGTGTGGGGTCGCAGCATTCCCTTCTCAGTGCTCGTTCAGTTTAAGGACGCAGCTGGCCGATTGATTCAATACGATTAGCGGACGACTATTACCGTAGGCCCAAGGACTTTGACCCCAGCACATGCACCTCATAAAAGAGAGAACACAGCTGCGAGACTACGATAGTGAGTAAAAGAGGTATATTCAAAATAACATACTAAATATTCAGAAAATATATGAATGAATTTCTCAAATGGACTTCGATCGAATTGCGTACTTTGAGATAGAGATTAAGTTCAGCAGTAAGGATATAATCAAATTAAAATACACACACAAACATACAATAATATTAAATAAAGTTAAGTATAAACTATTTACTGACGAGTCAATCGAAAAAACGAAAAAAAATATAAACCTTATCTTTACAAATTGTGTAAAAAAAACCTTAGTCACTAATGGTATTAATGCAAGGGTAGGAGATAGCTAGTGAAAGAGTTCAGGTTACTTATGAATAAATTAAATTACTTTTACGTTAATCTATATAAATAAAAGACCATGTAAGCTGTGCGCTCTGGGCTTTATATACCGGGCGTCGTTC
Organism: Eucriotettix oculatus; assembly: GCA_034510155.1. Classification (NCBI taxonomy): domain Eukaryota; kingdom Metazoa; phylum Arthropoda; class Insecta; order Orthoptera; family Tetrigidae; genus Eucriotettix; species Eucriotettix oculatus. The sequence goes on along the minus strand of CM067379.1, from coordinate 64,841,959 downwards.
GAAAAAAACTGCGAACTGTTTGCACTTAAACGTTCCGATAGTATTAGTCCAATTGCCATGAAATTTTGGTGTTTAGCGGAAATCACCCAAAACAAGTTTTCTATGGATCTTTTGAAGATTTAAGCTCCTTCTAACCTCTTTTCAGTCCAATAAAGGTCCTACCCTAAAGACATATAGAACGTACAACTTACGTAGCCTGTTAAACGAGATGATTATATAACCGTTAAGCTTAAATATAACTATTATGTTATTTAAGTAATTTTACTTTATAATCAGTCAATATGCAAAAGTTTTGTAAGTCGCAGTGCAAATGGTATAAATAAATACCAGGACTTCCATACAAGTCAAATGAAACAATTAAAATACAAATGGTTTCTCTCATTGAATTACATTAACACATGTTTTATTATAATGAAAAATGTTCGCTTTATACCCATCATATAACATACGCCAAAATAAATCGATACCAGTATAACACCACGATAACCCAGATATTGTATACATAAAATAAGTTCACCGCATTGTAATACTTCGACGAAATAAATTTATAATTCTAAGGATTCCGATAGTACACAAAATTTGAAGAACACTAATAGTTGTTTGAAGATTATTTAATTGACTCCTTCTAGAAATCTAAACTCGAGTACGGAAGTGTATCAAATGCATCTGTGCAAATACGTTCATCTTATTTTACAGTGGCTGTGGAAATATCGCTTGGTTATTGGTTCCCGGATGGTGAGTTCAAGTACTCCAATATTTTAAAATGATTAATTATTTGCGAGTTGAATTCAATAACTATTAATCATCCATTCATCCAGGACAAAGAGTACACCTGATATATAACTTTCGGTTTCCAAACATATCAGAATTTCAATCACATTTAGATTATCCAAAACTATAATCCCCTATTTAATCAATTATTACATTTGGCACAATTCTATTTCTTTTACAAGCAGACATAACAGTTGGTCTATTCGTGTACGAAGTTGGTCTTTCGCATAAAAAGCGAAGACGTTCACTTTGTCCTGACCTTCTGAGTCATCTGCTTGCGCAGATGATTACATCATGCCGCCAGTCTGCTACAACTAGTAAAGTCAATTCTAGACATACTTATCAAGAGATAATCTCAAAATGTACTACGCAACATAAAAATTATAAATGTGTCAAAATCGAGTGGGCAAATAGCTATGACGTCATAGGAAACAAGTTGATAATTCAAATAAATTCTTTATTCCAGATTTAATAATAAATTATTTACCTTAAATTTCACACAAATGTCGAGGAACAAATAGTATTTTCAATATAGATGGACATCACAAAGCTACTTGCAGTGTTTAAATACACAATCAAAAGAAATGTTAACATCTAAAAACATAGTTAAACTCAAACCCAAAAAAATTAAAATACGAAATAAAAATTCTTAAGCTTTTCACCGACAGAATTTTAATGCTTTTTAATAAATAACATTTCTGAGATTATTCGTTTACAATAATGAGTTCAATATCGTAACTTTTTTAGGACAGAGCTTGATTTGATTTAACCAAGAACCTGCACAATTTTAAGAGATGCCAGAAATTCAAATATTTAAAGCTGAACGTTATTAGGGTTCCGAAGTTGAAATATGTGACCATAAGCATATTACTGCGAATTCGGTTTCCAACTCAAAAGAATACGCGAGTTCCATGAAAGAGAAGTGAGAAACAAGGTCCTGGACAGAGCACATAGATGGAAGCAATATATTTTATACATATCTCGTAATTCGACACGAAAAGCTTGCGAAAAATTCCCATATTAAACTAAGAGAACATCCAGATCAGAAAGCAGAAAACTGGCAAAAATATAGTCGCTTGAGAACACAGCCATACCAGGTGAGAGAATACGTTTTTATAATAAGAACAAGGGTTTCTAAAACACTTATTTGTTAGTTCAAAAAATTCACTAATAAAAATTTAATAGAGAATTTGCAAAATTTGTACCATTAAATAAGATACCAAAAATAAAGATTAGTAAATAATAATACTTGAGCAAGAAAGGGCAGACGAAATAAAAGCCGTTCACCGATATATGAAAGCAAAAGAATATTTAGAAGAACCAGCGAAATGTGATAAAAATTAGGCAAAGAAAAGGAGTTAAAATAGGATATAAAATTCACATATTACTACGGTACTTCATTTTCAAAATTTAATTATAACCCCCCCTCCAATAAACTTAGGTACCATAAGTTTGGAAACTTGGGCAGAATAGGTTAGTATGAAGGGTTGCATCAGACCAGTCTAAGGACTGAATACAATTGTAGAAAAGCGTGATCTTAAAATTGGCAGAAGAAATTAATGTAATTTTTAATGACTAATACAAGTAAAGGGGTTCTAGACTGAAACATTCGAATATTTCAATGTTTAAAGGTGCCATATTAACTTTGTATTCCCTTCGTTTCTTTATTACGAATAACAGTGCAAACACGAACAATGAATAGATTTAAGAGTAACTACCACTTTTCTGTAATTCTCTAGATTACAGAACGATATTTGGTTTAGAATGTTCCAATAAGTTTTTGGAGCATAATATTCTTATGACACGTTTTTGGAGTTTGGATATTTCGAAGTTCCGAGTGCATTGCCTCCAACTAACCATTCTGTTGGACATGTCTAATCTGGACATGTAGAGACCGGACCCTGCCCGGATCACTGGAAGTCAGAATTAAACGGAATAAACTTGAAAACAAGTTTTATAGGCACAAGAAAAACATAGATTAAAAATCAACTTTTATTCCTTATAAAGCATGTATGTATTTAAGAAAGCTGTTCATATCATACTGTACATATGAAAACATTATGTAGTATATATATAATTGACAAGTTTATAAAAATTAAAAACATGTATGTATATACGATTCAATCGGAATTCTTATGTTTTGGTGAATATTGCCGTTGTTTCCCCGTTTTATATTCGAGTTGAGGTCCAATTTATGCAATATAATTACATAGATTAGCACGTGTTCCCCCGAGTTCTAATTCCGTCATGAGCATGGATGTTTATATTCGTCATGGTCAAGAAAAAACTAGTGTTGCAAGTGTTACGCCAAAAACGTTCTACGTCGAAGAAACCGGAATGTGTCACATAACACTAGTATTTAATAACAAAACTAATTATTTTAAAAAAACAACGGTATCCTACAGCAACCGGAAATAATAAACAGCAAGTAAGAAAATGGCATGATGCCATTAGAAGAATCTCATCCTTTCTGTATGGTTTCATTAATATTACTCAAATGGAGGCACAGAGTCGCATGTTTGAATAGTTGAAACTCAATTTTAACCAATTATTATCCTTTAATTGCGTACTAATTCTCTTCACGTACATCATAGTGTACTAAAAAATAGACTAAGCAGTGCCCTATTACAGTTTCTTAGTGTTAAAACTGATTAAATGGGATTGAGGGGCACTGATTCTTGTAATTATATTAGACAATTGTCAAAAGGCGGTGTGTAACTTTTTAAATGGAATATTAGTTCCGCAAGGGTTGTGATTGGAAGATGTTCCAGACTTGACCATGCACTGCAGTCAATCAGTATTATCCAGAGGGACTTCTGACGACTCTATTTGTGAGCACTACGCTTAACGTCAATTTGACTCAGGCTTTATTTACGGCTATACAACTGTAGAGAGAAGCGTGTTGGGTGGCCCAGCTCAGGGTGGTCGGAAACGGAGGGAAGGAAGGAGAAGTAAAGCCAGAAGTCGGTTCAAAGCCAAGGCGCGGGTGCATTAATATATAATATACTAAAAATTTCCTCTACGATAGCGAGTGAACAGAATTTAGCACTGTTAACGAGTGTGAACGATGTAGTTACAGCTGAGCCGCGAATCCAGAAAGCTGATCTTGGAGAGTCGTAACACGAGGACAGGAGCGAGAGTATAGGGCATTGAATTCTGGTACCAGAACGGAAAGAATTAAATTAAAAGGAGTTTGGAATGTGGAATACAACAAATGAAAATTGATATCTGTAAAATGATATGGAAAATACGCTAGTTTCACGACGGAGCGCTTGAAGAGTACATAGCGCACACGTTTTATGGTACATGCAAGGTGATTGAAAAATCTGTTTTCAAACTTTTGGGGTTTCTTGACGAGGCTCAGCAGATCATTTTTTCAACAGGAACCCAAACTCTGAAACTTATAATTTCCGTTATGCTAGCATTTCAAAATGGGTATGGGATTTGGCATTCTTTCACCAAACCTAACATCTTCAAACAAGTATTGTGCGTGTTGTTTAATACATGCGTGTGGTTTCAGAACGAAGGCAAACACGTATAATTTTTCACGCGATTTTCGAGAACATTTTGTCCGACGGTTAGGAAACCGATGAATGATTCCATTGTGGGGTCCAATGAGGAGACCTCCGCAGGAACCGTGACACGAGATTGAGGAGTGGTGGAGCGAGTTTACCAGAACATCATACGTCGTAATAACGTGTACAATAACGTTGGTGATGGCCACATCGAGCCGGAGTTCCTATGGATCAAAATGAAAATCATTCTTTTGAAGGAGACAATACTCGATTGTCATGTTTGACTGTAAACATAGGTTTTTCTGAAAAATGATTGTTTCCTTATTGTTTCTTTGATAATATTACCTAACAAGTTGAACGGCACGAAAATGTACAGTCACCCGTAATGAAATTACTTAATCAAAAGCGGTCGTCTTAAAAACCTGTTTTGAAGTGGTTGTAGCAGGGAAACGTCCATTTTTACGGACAAGAGAAACTATTCAAAACATAATCCACCGAGCTCCTACTAATAATATTGATACAGGGATTTTTCGAGCACTTCATATGCATGCAGGATTTATCAGAAATAAAGGGCATAATTACAGGTATGTATTCCTCATATATAGACAATAAAATTTTAATTACAACATATCCATAAAAGCTTGGTTTCAGAGTTATGGCCTTCAAAACTGATATTTAACGTAACTTTTATCTATCTGCAGAAAATATTCGAAATGTTCACCTTCTGCTTGAATACAGGCCTCACATTGATGTGCCATGGCCATGCGAACGGGAACCCAAATTCCGGGAGAATTACGTATTTTGTCACAACATGTCACAATTAGATTCCGAAGGGATTCCATCTCAGACACCAAAGATTATGAATGATCACACAAGTAGAAATCGATAGGGTTCAAATCCGGTGAGCGTGGAGGCAAAGCAATTGTGCCACCTCTGCCTATCCATCGATCAGCAAACGTTTGATTAGTACGGGCCAACAGTACAACTAAATGAACGCCCCCTGTTCTATACATTGTGTGTTGACTGAATACGGTGAAGGCCATAAAACGGAAACCAAGCATGTCTGGACACTTGTAACTTTTATATTGTCCACATATGGGGAGCTCACACCTAAAATTATTTGAACACTACATAGAAACGGAAACAAAATTCAGATTGTTCACATAATTTTGACTCACCCCGTATATATATATATATATATATAATTATTTGCGATTTTTATTTCATTCTACATATGAAAAACGAAAAAGTATGGAGAATTCAAGTACTTATATTATTTATTTACTAAGAAATCCGACCGGACTGGGCATATTAAATTAACTATGCGCACGAGCAGTAAAGTATGAATCCAAAATTTTGTAGTTAACTTGCAAACGACCTGTCCAATACCGACAACTGAAAACTAGAATAAAAGAAAAAATTGTCCGAACTGGTTGGAAGACAAAGTGTTCAGATCATTTTGTTAGCGACGACTGATCAGTCAGAATAATAAGAAATAAAGCGAATATTCTCTACCCCGAAAGGAATATTGTGAAATAGAATGAACATCTTTAAGTCTAAACCTAATAAGACATCAATTTAATGAAAATCAGCGGTAACTATTATACTCTGTTAACATGAACCTTGGACTTAAGGAAGTGCAGAATAGCGCACCGGACACTCATTCCAATGAAGAGTTCTGTAGGAATGCAGCGTACCGTACGATCCGTTAAACTGTACCAGACGGCACTCAAACAGACCAGAGAATCATTTAGTATCGGTTGTTGTGGTATTCAGTGCTACGATTGGTCTGATGCAACCCTCCATGCTAACCTATCTTGCGCAAGCCTTTTCATTTCCTTATAATTAAAACAACCAAGATCTTCCTTTATCTGCTTAGCGTATTCCATCCTTGACCTCCCTCTTTTGTTCTTACCCCACACACTTCCCTCTAGTACTAATTTTACAAAACCCTCGTGTCGTAAAACGTGGCCTATTTATCTATCGCTTCTCTTAATCAACGTCCTCCATATTGTTCGCTTTTCTCCTATTATTTAGAACTTCTTCATTTGTGATTCTATCCACCCATCTGATTTTCAGCATTCGCCTATAGCACCACATTTCAAAAGGCTTCTATTCTTTTCCTTTCCCCAACTCCTATCGTCCACGTTTCGCACCCATATAACACCACGCTCCATACGAACATTTTTGGCAACGACTTCGTAATATTCGCACTTATATTAAAGGTGAGTAAATCCCTCTTTTTCGCAAAAGTCTTAATTTCCCTTTGTTACTTTACTTCAATTTGACATCATCATCCCACTATTTAACTATTTTTTCAAGGAAGTGTTTGCATATATTCATTAATGGTCTAAAATAAAATCAACTTGGAAGTAGTAATACTTAATATGAATACTGGGATAACGAATTCGGTAATCTGGGAGACGCGCATATAGTGGTACCATAATTTTTGAAAACTTTCCTTTTCGTGATCAGAGAGAAATCGTCGACTCAGACTTAAAAAACTGCTTACTATATTTGTGTTAGGTCGACAACCTAAAATAATGTGTAACTGCGAATTTCAATTTAGAGGTTACACAAAATGACATTAATAGTACTGTTGTGTAACGGTTACATTTCCAAAATCAAAGTCAAAATGGGCATTTTCCAGTAAATTAAAGAACAAATGTGACCTGCGGCAAGACAGTAATGCAGAAATGGAACGTAGAAACGAAAGGAATGAACTAGCTTGTGATCAGATAAAGAAGCAAGCTGAGAAACAAATTTTATTTTAAATCTTGTGATGGCGAAAATACGCAGGAAAAGACAATGTCAGGGGAGAAAGCTATTTTGCAACAATAAATGGACGGGCAAAGATTGCGGGAAAAGCGATCATGCGCAGCGTAGCGGGCTGTTCGTTTTCTCCTTCCGGCAGGTCGCACCTTCTTGCCAGGATGTTTGCGGTGCATGGTTTCCGCAGAGCTATTCATAGCCGTGACATCTGAAAGAGACATCTCCCACCAAGCTCTCGGGCGACACCAGAAATGCGAAAAAACGTGTTACTGAATACGAAGCGCTCAAGTACTGCAACAGTTAAGAAACCTACTAAACATGCTGTAAGCCCAAGGAGTCATAAATGACGAGATTTCACCTTATTGTATCTCATCACCACTTCGTTAAAAACAGGAATGACACAACCATTTAAGTCAGTGAGACAGATACGGAGATTAGACAAGTCTATGGTGTATAGATAGCTCTTTGAGTTATCAGTTACAAGGTTTGATGAGTTTCTTCATCTTGATCAGTTGCGAGTCAACCTTTTCAAGCCTTAGTACCAACGACATCAGTCATTTATCTCGTCAGTATTTATATCTGCTGTATCTCACATTGCACGTAACAATAGAGTATGCACAAACCATGAATCTGTTAATATATAGAAACTACTTTTTACACCGAGCTCTCTCAGACCTTTTCCCAAAATTTTACCATTACTAATATTCTATAATACCGCATTCGAATTCCCTGCAATATTAATTCTAGCTTTTCCTGATAACAAGCAGCTGAGATTTAATCTGTAAATCGTCGTTTTTGTCTGGAGTATATTTTGAGTACAGTAAGCTACTCTTTCTGGGATAGTTTTGTTTACCAGTTGGTAAAGTCACAGTTAATAGTGGATTCTATACAATAATTTCCTGCTCTTTCGGTTTTATTAGTGCACCATATTATTCAGTTCGGTACCTTGGGAGAGAGATTTCCGTAATTTCAGTATTCATGATTGAGCATCAAAATATATCAATTATTCGTTTCAGGTCCCACTTCTATTCTTCAAAATTCCTACGCTGAAAGTCGTGAAAATTTTCAAAAATGATTAGATAAATTCTAATGGCCACATGACAGCCCGCCCTGCCACCAGTCCAGAGTGCCAATTTCTTGACAAACTCAAATCTCTCTCAACAATTTGAGTAAATGTGAGAGGACGCCACAATGGCCTTATTTGAGGAAAACCGTGAAAATAACAATAAATGCTGAAATACATCTTTACCTACTGACCAAGCCAACCACGCTGATACGACAACCAATGATTAACCATTTTCCACTAAATTAAAATCTAATAGTGATTTGTAAAACATAACGAAATCAAAGTATCCAATTTTATTGTCACGCGCCTACAACTACGACCATCAGGTATTTAGCATAGTAATATAATTGCACATTTGAAAAGTAAGAAATTTAAAAAGAGCTTAGCTTCTACGGGGCAATCACAATGACAGTATTAGTATTTAAACGTATGCCACTGATCCCATAGAGAAGCAGAACTTCCAAGGATGTGAAACGAGTGAGACAAACTGTTATGCGCCAGAACAATTGCTTCTCCGTGTTCTTTTTCTTAGGCACGACAACTCATTGTAATGGCTTTGCCAATTCCGAAAGAGAACAATTCATTCTTACTTTAGCATCTTCATCTCACAATTCCTAATATAAATATTTGTAACGTCTTGCATGGCATCGTCCATTTGTTAATAGCATAATATATTCTAAATAGCTTAGTTATAATTTATACTTCGTAGTGATAAAACATTTTACACCGTCTCCCGTAATATTTATTTCTTCAACAAGAAAGTTTACGACGTTTTTATTCATTTTGCGAATTTTAATTATTTATGAATCAATTGTAAACACAGCCACTCCAAAATTAATGCATACTGTTTTTATTAAAATTTATTTTTCGTTTGATATCTTTGTAATTTATGGAGATCGTAGATAGAGGCGGCCAGACCTTGGCGCATGTACCAAACGTGGCTATTTGGACGATTAAAATTGGTCCATTGCATCCTTTCCTGTTTGTATTTCAGACGAGAAGTCCCTTTACATTGTTAGAAAGTATTTTATAGGTAGGGATGTATTATAAATAACATAATAAATACAATGAATGTTCAAAAGAAAATTCCAAGTTCCAAGCCGATCTCGCTCTAAGTTTCAACAACTGTAGTCTAGAGTTATCTTCATCAAACTAGCATCATGAAGCTATCAACCTCTCAAACAGGAACATCATTCTTGAGTTTTGTAAATTGGTGCTTCATTGAACTGGCGTAAACTAATTAAACTGCGTCAGTTCTTCTTTTTCGTCCTATCCTGTTGTTTCGACGAACACATCCCAGTGAAAGAGTTCCTTCTCAAAGTCGGAACACGAGAGCAAGTGTTTCCAGAATACTGAAAGAGTTTGGGGTTGAAAAATGTTTGTGCCCGGAAGCTTCCAAGGATGTTGACTGGCCCACAAAGGTGCAAGCTAGTCTTCTGTGAACTTTTGGAACAGCACGGAAACGGTGGAGATTACTTTCTCACAATAATTGTGACAGGCGATGAAACATGTGTACTCCATTTTGAACCGGAGAAAGAGGGGCAATTAATAGAGTGGCAACAAACTCATCTAAGAAAAAAAAATCAAGATTGCACCTTCGGCTGGATTCCGAAGGACCCTCAACTTGTGGACATCACGTTACGTGGAACCACCATTAATTCTGACTCATGTGGCAACTCTGTCAAGGGACAAAATTGAACACCCGGCTTTCACCCCTGACCTGGCTCCATGCTATTAGCATGAACCGATGTTTGAAGATAGACTCCCTATTGCGAGCTACCAAAATGGATCAAACGTGCCTTTCCACACTTTTACAATGGGGTATATAGGCCAAAGGGATTATACGGAAAACCAAAATTTTGTAATAATGTAGCTTTAGAATGAAAAACCAAATTTAATAAATAGTGTGAATTATTTTTGGAGTGATATTTCGGAACAGTTATGAAGTACTTAATATTTTTACATAATTTAAAAGTCAAAATTAAGGAATTAAAGCATGCCAAATACAAAGACATTAAAAATTTATAAAAACTTAGTCTAATTGGTAATGGTGCCTATAAGGACATTCGACAAAATCATGCATATTCGTCAGACTTCCAAGATAACTGTGTTGACTTGGAAGCATTATACAACCACTCGATCTTAATCAAAAGGATGAAGACAGTTAATCGATACGTTAATAACCGGTATTACATATTGCCTTATATCAGATGTAGGACAGGCTAGTGTGTCGACGTAGTGTGCATTTCTGAGCCTTCATTTTTGTAATTAATTATTTAAATTCTAATTAAGTTCTATAGAGTATTATTGTATCTTCAAATTTAAACTTAGGATGAGTGGTATTACTGGAAACCGCGCATACGGCTTCTTTATTACTACTGAAGGCATTGTATACAGTACAATACTACTATTTATATTTACTAGCGGAAGTTTATCGAATTATTCTTGGCAGCTCGTGGTTTTGTGTGTCAGCAAGTAGGTTTCTAGTAGTCAGTTAAATTGAACTTCTCGTCAGAGGAATAGACGTAACGCAGGAAACGCCGATATCCTGGATGTCTAATTTCCGTAGGTTTTACCGGCGAAAATGCCGTTGGAAATATTCTCGGAATTGTAACGCAGTGGTGTTGAGACATCTAGGATTTTCGCCGAACATTTGCAGCGTCCCACATTTCAGGTCAACAGTTTTTCCGAAATTGAAGTTATGAAAATATCCTGAAATTTACGCGTTCTTGAAGAAAAATAAACGTTGCTTCCGGTAAGTCTCAAGATTACTTGAGAGATAGATGATACAAAACGATCAACACTGATTTTCTTCAAATTTAAGTGTTTGCAGAATGACTACATATATCCACGCATCTATTATTTACTAGATAGAATCAGAAAACTAGTTTTAGCTTTAGAGAAAATTGGAAAATTCCGAGAATAAATTTCAGATTATTAAGATTACAGCAAATTAATCAACACATCGTGGTTAATCTAGTTTGAGCGAACGTTGACAATAGCGTTGATATAGTTGGAGTTATCTTTGTTTTCCGTCTATTATTCTGGAGATACAGCATGTGTGATGGATAACGTGAGGAACGAAAAGTATTGATGTAAAACTATTTAACGAATCGTGGGGCTGGGAAAAATAAAATTTTAAGTTTGTCATGAACCAAAGTCACAAGAGTCGCTGCTAGACATTATTAAGGTAAACCTTTCCAAATAGAAAAGTGTCAACTGGTGCATGAAAGTTTTCTCCGAATATCTACTGGATTTGATATCAATTTTTGATCTTACCGTCTTATTGTTTATTTATAACATGGCACGTCGACGACGACTAAATGAAGCAGGTCAGGAAATCTACCCAGATCTTGAAATCGAGGAACGGCAAAGCAAGTCATCATTTCATCTTTCTCGCTCTCTCTCTCTCTCGACGTTGTAAATAATTTCAACCCCCTACGCCAAAGGAAGAGTTGTCGTAGGCGTGACTCGTGTCTAAAGCGTACGTTTTGCAAATGTAACAAACAAAGAAAAGAGAATGAAAGTGTACATACTTCATTGATGTATTAATACGTGAAATTAATTCTGACACTCTAATATCAAGTATGCTTTTTATATTTCCTGCAAACATAACGTGAGAAACCTTTTCAGAGATTCAACAGACAAGGAAGAAATCACATAGAAGATGTGTTTCAAATCCTAACATTCGCATAAATGTCGAATACAAACGAATCGCGTATAATTGTAATAAATGAATTGTAAATAGTAAAAAAATCCGGATTGAATCTATTTAAAAATATGTAAGTGGGTAAATCTACGGCGATGGAAAGTTTCTACGAAGGTATCCGCAAAAACGCTTACCCGGGTAGTGTATACATCTAAGTTATCTCGAACTCCTGGTGGTCCTTACGGATGGTGCATGGGATGCTGCGGACAGCGAAAGTTTTTGTGCCCGAGGCCGTGAGTCATCTTCTCCTTAAGGTCAAGCCGGTTCCATTGCGCAACGCGTGCCTGGCTTTCCCCACTGACACACTTCCTTGGTAAATGTGAAAACCAGATGCTAACGTCAAAGAAGCGACAGTTCTACCTTCGCGAAAATACTTTCTCCATTTCGAAAAAAATAGTCCGTTGGTATGCAACATAAATACTGCGAGTCTAAGAATCCGTCACTCATCCTAATTTATTACTTAATTGGATTACAAATGCTTTCAACAATAGTAACCATAAAAAATATTGGTCGCAGTAAGTTCGAGAGAAATGAGTATCAAGCCACGGATGGACTTCAGTAACAGCAACAGGTACTAAACCCAAATAAGTGAATTGCCACACGACACAAATTAACTTTTAAATTTCGCTGTTAATATAAAACTGGAAGGATGGCCCGGGTAATCTTGTAAGTAACGAGATGTACCCTATTCTGAGCAACAAGAAACCGCTAAGGATACACGAGAGCTGCTGAGCGTTCTACAAGGACGCAAGGTCGGTCACTCCATAGGTCAACGACCTTTACGACGACAAATTACTGAATAAACTATTCGAAAATTCAATGTTGACACAACAAACCAAAAATGTTGCAACCTTATTAGTTTTCTGTTATTGATATTAAATTGCTTACGATAAGTAAACAAATAAATTGGCCAATAAGTCAGAAAAGATTAATTAACAATCCTATTAATATATCAGTTCCTAATACGGAACTTAGGTCGGGGGAACAAAAAAAACGGACGAATCATTAAAGACTGATATTGTAACCTAAATTTTCTTGAAAATATTTTGGTATGGAAATTCGAAGAAAACATTTTAGCGCCGCTGAAAAATCATACTAACTTGTGCACAATTGCAAAATATTTACGTACATTATTTTAAGGCTAAGGTGGAGGAAGCCGGTTCTAAATTCAATTATTTCGGACAGTTTCCTTTTAATTCCAAAACTTCCTAAACGATTTGGCGGTTTATGGTAACACGTTCGTTTTATTTTGTTAACTGGCAGGACTACCACAAATAATTATAATTTATACTGAATAAACTGGCCAAATTAATAAAAAATGTATTTTAATAAAATTACGTAGTTCCGTTTGGAACCTCTTTAGGTTCAAACAATTTTTTTACATGTCTGAATATATAACACTTTAACGAGAATAAGATTTTATAAACATAAGATTAATAATACTATTCTGAAAAACCAATACTATTTTATAAAATTTAGAGATACATTATTTGATTACTGAATTGAGAAAAAATATAAAATTACTTAAGTATATTGATTTAGATGCATTACTCTCAGGTCATATACCACTGTAATATTGCAGAGCATTGCTCAGGTGACTAATATTATGGACATTATTAGGGGATAAAGTTCTATATACTTAGGAAATTTACACACTTTTTTTAATATCATTAGATTTGGAGAAACATCCACTTTTAATATTCTTTTTTAGGGTGACAGGGCGTGCTCATTGTGGCAAGTCCCCTTTAGTAGTATAGGAAGGGAATTCGAAAGGGAAGTTAGGGAAGGAAGAACAAGGTAGTTAATGATTAACAGGCCTTCACTCAGTTTAAGGATCCTGTCAGATATTCTCCTAAAAAAGATGTCGAGCAAACTCAAAAAAACAATTTTTTATACGGGTGATCCAGAATCTTGCAACTCCCCTTAAATAGCATAGGAACGAAATTGAAAATGGGGGTGTGGAAGAGAGAGGAAGACTTGGGGCCCCGGGCTATAGTTTAAGATTCCTGAAACAGAAGCAAGGTAACCCGTAGAAAACGTGCATCAGGTAGGCCGGGTTTTTGGGTACTTGTCTCACGCTCTTCCGAATGACGGCAGAAGAGTTTGCTGTGGGACCACAACATTCTCGTTTTCATGCCTCGACCAGGCAGCTAGCCGGCTGATCCAATGGGATCAGTAGACAACTATTACCGTTTGTCCAAGGTCTGCGACCCCGGAACATACACGTCCCAAAAGAGACCGATGTACATCGCTATGTGAGTACCTTGAAATTTTGTTGAATATATTCATCGTCTGAGGGATATATGTACCAATAATGCTATCTGAAAATAATGACAAATTATTACGAATATATTTTTATTGAAGTCCTATCATAATTGTATGTTTAAGGGGTATATCGTGCGATAATGCTGTATGTTATTTTTTTATTAGTAGTGAAACCAAATTCTGAAATAGTTGTTCGTCCATTCGCAAACAAATGGTAATCATCTGGGACCTGAATTGGGTTCTTGGAGTAGTTCCCCACGTCCGTGACTTGTAACTCTTTTTCAAAAAGCTCGTAACTCACACTTTTGTCATTTCCGTCTTCTTGAGTGCCATAGCCAAAATAATGAGAATAATGGTTTCAGAACCAGATCCTTATTTCTTCAATAATGTTGGTCGTGTAAGAAAAGTTTAAGGTAGGCAACTAAACAACTTTTCGATATCTTCCCAAACTAATTACACATGGCCAAACACGAATATCTGAAGCGGCAGATATCGAAAGATAATGCGATAAGACCTTTTGCACAAACTCCTTGAAACGCACACACTTGTCAAGACAAGCTACGTATCATGTCACAATTGCCATGTTAGATAATTTAAGAGTTATGTGGCTCAAGGGCAAGAGTGCAACATGCGTGCTTAAAAAACAGTTTGAACTCGGTAAACGTGATTCAAAAGACGCTCACATGTTGCAACAAATTATCTATTGCACTTGTCCACAATTTTATTCTGAGAAATTAATTTTTAACGACGACGTTAAACTGTAAAATCTAGTGACGGTATCCATAATACAGCGAATTCAGTCATGCCTTCTAATAAGATGTTCAGTTCATTATAGCGATGTGATTTCCTAGAAACTCGTTCAAGAAAATAACTATTTTGCAGCACGTGGAGGGCCGGAGATTGCACGCGAATGGAGCGCCCTACACATGTCCATTATCTTTCACATTTGCAACATCCAATCGCGGAAGCTGTAATCCAGAAAATTACAAGACGACTCAAGAAGTGATAAATGGCCAACGTGATAATGAGAGACTGCAACATACACGGCGAGAGACCAATAGTAAAATTTTCCTTTATCGAAAGACGTGTTTCCACTTCTTTAACTTAACCTTTGGTCTGTATCCATACATTTATCAAACACTGACAGGAGAGTGCTGAAGACGTGAGGTTAATGAAAGTCCTTTTAGCGTTCAAAGAAGTCTGGAGAAAGTAATTTCCAAACGTTTCTACAGTTTTCAATCCTTCCCTTACCAAAGTACAAATGACGAGCTTTCGATTAAGTATCATGTGTGATGGTATTTTAGATTAGTTTGGCTTGACGCTCGTCCTCATCGTGCACAACACACAATCACTCACAAGAGACGACTGGGCGACGATAAAACAAAGCAATACGTATTCAATTAAACAGGAAGAGACAACTATCAGCAACAATAACGAATATCTCGAAACTTGTAACTATGAAAACGACCGCCCGAAAACTTTCGATACTCTAAGTATAATTAAAAAATATGGAGTACTGGAAATACTTGATACAGGCCCGTGAGATGGACAAATACTTAAGGGTCACGAGAACTGAAATTTCGGCCAAAATATGAAGAAAAAAAATAGATTTTCTAATTTTTTGTTAATATGCCCATAAATTTAGTAAACTGAAAAAGGAAGCTGCCAAACAAAAGACGGAAGGTGTAGCATATTATGCAGGACAATTTTAATTTAATATTTTTTATTCTAATTTAATAAATTATTGTTTTTCATAATACAATTTTTTAGCTTCATGATTTCTGTTACCAAAAACCTTCTATAAGATATTGTCTTAATTCTTTTTTTTACATAAACTACTTTCTAATACCTTCAAATACATGTATTAGTTGTTTAAGTAGTTTAGGTGAAAAAAATTCAAAGTGATGAAAAATGCTAATTTTTAAGTAACCCTATGAAGCTGTTGGTAAAAATAAATTTTTCTTCCCACAGTTTTATTCAATTTCAAAAATAAAACTGACAATTGATAAAAATGCTCAGCCCTGCAGAATAATGTAAACAGAGCTGAAATATATTCAAGTACGTAACGCAAGGAACATTTCAAAACTGCCAATTTTTGAAAATAATTTACTAAATATCTCAACAAAAAAGTTTCGAAAAACAAAATTTTGTACATTGATACACATGTGCGTTGTTAACACGCAGTTAAAATTTCATCTCGGTAGCAATTCATTTATAGGAATTTAAAACTTCAGTCCCCGTGTCAACGAGAGATTTCTATGCAATTTTGTAACGAGGTGAATTGGAGAATCTGTTATAAAAGCATATAGAATGTGTTGGAAGTTCATAGATGGTTGCAAGGTGATGAACAATCTTCTTTGGGAGAACTACCGTACCTTCTCAGAATTGTACCGTTCTGTAAAAAAGAAAGAAAAAAACGAATCCGTCCGTAACCTCCAATATTCGGTGAAGCTTGGAGGCCGCTAGGTGCTTGAAGATAGGCAGTGGACCAAAACAGACTGCGTTGAAATCCTGGCATTTATTTCCGCACAAATAACGTATTGAGGAAATTATACATTGACGTACATGGAAAATACACGAAAATGACTTCCAAGTAAAATTTTCTTACATACGGATATCATGGCATTCGTTCCGTTACAGAAAGATTTCAACTTGATGTTAAACAAGTCCCTTTTGCAGAAGTGTGTTCGCAATGTTAGCGCGTAGGTTTATGAGCCGCGCCGATCATAAACAATACACAAAATTGTACCGCTGTGTTGCGTTTCCAGTAGTGGAAAATAAAGATCTACAAAATACAAATAAGAGAACAATTCTAACATTTAGTTATAATGGGGGCACAAAGTATAGAAATTTAGTTTCATAAAGTTCACAGTCAATCTGTTAGACGGTCCCCTCCGAAATATTAGGGAACAGTCTTGAGAAGGTTCACATCAGATAATTTTCAATTATAAGAAAAATAATAATAAATAAAAAAACTGCAATCCATAGAAGCAGATAAATAAAAAATAAACCATCTGCAAATTGTATTAGTTCTTGATATATATTTAGATTAAGTAACTAATTTAGAGACAAAATACAATAATAAATACCACACACAGTTTCTGTAATTCCTGTTGCTTTCGTAAAGTGATTAAAAAACTTAATGGCTGCAAGAACGCATTTATTTGATCTTTTTGGTAATTTCATCAGTTGGTTTGTGGAGTGTCATTAATGCTCGTGCTTTTGAATCACCTGACGAAAACAACAAGGACAGCAAAAACGGTATACGGTTTATTACTTATTTATATCTCGATGGTTAATTTAACTATTTTTAAAATAAATTTAACGTTAAGCTTTTATATATGGGAATTCCATAATACAGGATAAATTAATTCATCACCTGAAGGTGTTCCAAAACGGAACGAAATATTATTTGGTGAAATTATATCACTGACTTATTAGCCTTTTTATTGTTTTCAATATTGTCAGAAAAATATAACAATAAAAAATTGAATACGATATGCCATTCTGTAGTAATAGTGATAGCAGTTTGGCTGTTAGAGTGGCAAGTAACAGAGATCTTGCCTGGACCATATTCACGATTCATTACTATCCAAATACTTTTGTAGATCAACTCCAAGTTATTATATTTAACATTATTTCAAATTATTTTATATATGAATTCTATGTACTACTACAAAAATAATGATGCCAAACAATTACGAATGCTGATCCTGAATCGTTATCATTTTACCCGACATTTGCCTTATCGTTAAATTATATATCATCTCTCTTGTAATAATTTGTAGAATTGATAAACATTACATATTTTAAAATAAAATGTCCAATTAAAATAAACCGGAGTTTGAAATACAGAAATATATATGATGAGTCACAAGGGGTGAATTGGGTATTTCCTAATCGTCAGGGGCAGGTAAGACTAGATGATAGTACGATAGATATTCTGTAAGTCAAATATGAAATCTCATTCGGCGTCTGTCATTCATGTATTAGATTTACAAAAAAACTTTAGGTAAAAATGAAGCAAGTTAAATAACTCATATGGATACACAAAATGAAAAATCCGAGCTCCTGATTAAAACAAGCAATTTTAACAGTTCAGAAAAAACTTCGTTGCAATTTAAATTAAATTTTACTACGAGTTATATTTCCTTGAATTTATCTAGTCTGCCAGTAGGAGTACTCATAACGTAACCATATTCGAAACTGTAACAACTTCACAATTATAGAGAGAAAAGGGGAACAAGCAGAAACTTAAACGTAATTTATGTAACATTTGAAAATATTTATCTTGAATATAGTTAAACGAAAATGTTCAGTGTGTTTAGGTAAATCATTAAATAAGTAATGTACTCGTTCCCAAAAAATTGATCAAAACCTGAAAATAAAGATGATAGTATTATACAGCACATTATTAATATAGTGTAATTGGGCGTTTAAATTGAACGCTATAACTCGTGTTCGGCAACTATATGTACAAATAAGAGCTCAGGACATCAGTTATCCGATTGTTCAGCTAATCCATGTGGTTTCTTAATTTACGAGAAAATTCGCCTTTAAGAAACCGCCATATTTGGTGCAAAAAAATTGTGTATGTTATTACTAACATTGACAGGTTGCCAATTAGTAACGTTAGGCACCTAAAGCCTTTCGTATTATAAAATTAATTACATGCGTAGTCCATAGAAAAGGAGATATACAAAAAATTGAGGAAAAGGACAATTCGAATCCTGCAAACATACTTTTATTTTCTAAAGTGCAGTTTAAAAAAGGAAGAAACCGTACGTGCAGAATGTAAACGAAATAGTCTAACGAATATGTAATCTTAATCTTCGAAGGTCAAGACAATAATTTAAACGTGGCTTAAAATGAAATTTTAGAATATTTCCTACATTTCAAGAATTTGATATTTTTGTATAAAGAATAATCATTTAACTTTTTTTTAAAAAAAAGGTATGTAAACCGAATGATGCAGCAGTCTTGTATTCCACTTGTTCATTTATTACTATAAAAATATTTTAAAATATAAAATTATTCTTCCATAGTTCGTAAGTAGAAGAGACCTCCTTGAAGTGTAGGTGCGCAACGACTATCAGTAAAGAAAGTTTCTGGGTCAGCGAAATGCAGTGTTGCCAACGTCAGCTGTCGCACAGGTATACTTCTTGTTCTACAAGGGGTGGGTTGTCTCACCTTTACGCAGTTGCGGCTGTAAATAATTAACTTGTTCACAACTTGGTGCATTCAGTAATCATAGGATATTGCATTTCTTCGACATGTAAAGAAAACTAATACTGCAAGTGGGAATTTGAACAGATTCTCTGTAAAATACAATACGGTCTTTCGTACTTTATAATTGTCAGATTATAAAATGAAATAAAAAACCAGAATGTAGTTTTACATTCAATTTGTATTTCTTACAACACAGTAAAGCGTTGGAAAGTATGTGCTGGTAAACTTTCTTTATACCTTGTGATCTGAACCTAGTACCATATATATTACGAGGGCTGGCAAGAGAAATTTCCAGTAGTGTCGACAGCATGCCAATTGTGGAATTGCTCAGTCTAGTTTGGGCATCACAGTTCTGGTCTACTGTTTTGTCCTTTCGTTTTCTCATTCCAGTAAAACTGAAGTTACGTTTGAAATATGTTTACCACTGTGCCGACCTATTTAAAACATAGTGGCTTTCCGTTGTCTTACTGCTGTGATGCAGGGTTAGAGGAAATGCAAAAGCGTTAAATAAAAAACTATTCTTCTCAATGTGCAATATTCGTTCGGCGTAAGACTGGAGTAGCTAGATATCAAGGACTCTCCAACCTTTAATTTCACACACCAGTAAACAATAAAACAAATATTATATCGGCATATACCTTGGTAATTATGTCAAAGCTTTTACATTTAATTCCTATTGGCATTTCTCAATTTAACGTGATAATCAGGCTAATGTCTGATAAGATACAACACAAGGTCTGCAAACAACCGCACATCTGAAAGGACTTAGGAATGACAAGTTATCACAACTGACAGGCAATAGCAAAAATCAATTTTTTTCGTCTAAAGAAGGAAACAAGCAAACTATCCTTGAAGCCCTTATGGTTATTCTACAAATGAATAAAGATATTAGTTGGGAAGATATCCCCTTAACAAAATAACAGGGTAAGCTGACGTTAAGATGGGGCCAATTTGATTCACCTCGCATCTGATAAAGTTAGTAAAATACCTAAAAAAAACAAAAATTAGAGATTTTCGCTAAACTCATTTCAAGTCTAAAAATAATTTATGTAGGAAAGAAAAAAATTGAGTAAAATTTATGAACTACATTAGAAATCGACCATAGGTTCTATTCAATGAATTTCAGGATAGATTGGTTCGTCGAGTTTTTTTATTGCGGTTGAGTCGAGTAATTCACTCTTACACGAGTATAGGACTTTTTGGGCGGGTTCACTCCCATAAGCAAATGTTTCGCCATGCCACCTCCAAATCAAGGACGAGACACCGTAGAGCGTTCAAACAAGATAACGCAAGAAAACGTTATAACTACAGGGTGAAAACATAGTACATGGTACGAAATTAATCCAATAACTTGAACACATTGGAAAATTTAACAAAACATTTAGGAGATGGACACACAAACTTTTTACAAATGTAGAATTTGATCATCGTAAATTAAATCAAGTATATTTTCAACGATTAAATTAACTTGATTTTTATCATTTAACTTTGTGTAGAAGGATTAGGACGAACTCTTTATCCTGAGTTTGTTAACCGAAGTGCACTTCTCACGTGGAAAATAGAATTATTTTTTACAAATATAAAATTGTAGGCGAAACTCTGGTTCTACTGGAGCGAAAACAAATATTACACACCTCCGTAAATTTTGAAACTGTCAAAATTAAATTTACACATCAATTATCTGGAACGTTAAAACAATTTTGACAAAATTTATTACAGAATAAAGAATTATTAAGAAATAAAAATACTAACCAACTGATACCAGTTAGTAAAATATAAAACTATATGAAATACTGTTTTATTCAAAACGTGACATACGAAAACTTCGTGAGCCGAATTAGACAATCGTAGGCAATACCATCTTTGTATTACTACAGTGAATAAAATTGCGTATGTATATAAATAAAATTGACTTTTCTTTACAACACAGTGAAAAAATCCGGTATTTTATGTTCTTTTGTAGCCATCTTTCACTTCCAGCAGTTGAAGAAACGCCCATAAATTTACTTTCTTATCTTCATTGCAATATTTTCATTTACCTTAATAATAAGTTCAATCTCTGGTACGTTTCCATTTTCTGGAGTACCATTGGTGTATTCGTCTGCCATGCTGAACAAAAATTATAGCACTAGTTTTACAAAAAGTATTTACACTGCACAAGTATCACGAATCAAAACGCAACTGTCTCCATAAAACCGAAAGCCTTTGCTCACAACTTTTGCGCGTAAAGCAAAGAGTGTAAGTGGCAAAGATAGCATACATTAAATATCAAAGATAATCTCAATCCATTGCAGCCAACTATGAATATAAATTGAAGAAGAGGTAATCATAAATAGATGAAGTAGAGGGTATTCATTACCCTTCTTAAATGTAGGCAACATTAAATAATTTTTGTAATACATGCATTTCAAGACCTTATGAGATTTTACGTTTTGTATTTAAACGTTTCAATGAGAACCAGTCTCATTGATATACCTTGAACCATTAATTTTTAATTTCTGCGTGTATTGAGTTAAGCGCATATTTTTTTTACATTTTGATACAAGACAATTAAACGATTACTCCGGCCAGGTAAGTTTTGTAATTTCGACCATCAGTATAGTTCACAAGTTTTCTTAACCTTTTTTTAATGTTGTATTTCAATAACTTAAGCTACTAGATTGCTTTCACATTCGGTTTGGAAATTGTTTTCTACAATATTTTAATAAACTTGAAGTAACCCACGAATGTAAAAAAAAACTTGTTTTTATGAAAATATTTCAAAGTAGCTAATCATCTATCAAACAGAAAATTATGAATGAAACTACTGTTCCTCAAAAATCCTATTAAATGCCTGAGAAATTTCTGTGTTATAAACTCATATTTAGTCTTAGAGACATGTAGGTAACTTAAGCTGATATTTCAATTTATATTTATGGAGTCAGTATTATAGCTAATCTTAATTATTATACCATTTGGATTTGAATTATTGTATAAAGTATAAAAATGTCACATTTAAAAAGTTTGTTTGTTCATTGTTAATATTCTTAAAGTAATTATATAAACGTTCTGCACATACATTGTTAAATTTTATATATATTACTTCTTTACTATTTATAGGTAAATTCAAGTATACATTGTCTAGAAACACTTGGTAATGGTAATCTAGTGCTACTTAAACAAGGTGGACCAAATGTACATTCATGTTCATATCAATGCATAAATGAATTTAGAATTTTTTTTTCAAAAGAAGTCTAACAATAATTATAGATTAACTGTGAATTTGTGCTTCAATTTCAAGTACTTTAAACAGCTTGCCTGGCTCCTGTAATGCAACCAGAGTATCATGTCTGTACTCAGCACAATAAGTCTCTGGAATGAGAATTGCACATACTCTCTTGCCTTAACTTTAAAGCTCAACAACTGCCTCTTTACAGTGCTATGGACTAGTGAGTAATACAATTAGAACCATGACAAGCTACTATACAAATATCGAGCAGTATCATAAGGGGACAGAATCGTAAGTGATGTAAAATAATTCAACATCTGAAATTTATAACAACAATATAAAAAATAATGGAACCAGCCAAATAGAAATCCCTTGTCTGTAAATTTACTGAAGACAAAAATATTCATGGAAAAAAGGTTTGTATAGAAATTATTAAAATTTTTATACTTGGAGTCCAGAAAAGGATAAAACATCATTGTGGATTAGATATATGTTTGTAATCATTTTTTATTTTTTGTATGAAATCAAAATAAATTTAATTCACTCGCTAATTAAAAATCTTATTTTAACTTAATTTTCTCAAAAACAAAAAAATTGTAAATTTTGAATAATATTTTTTAAAATAAATTACAGCCAAAGGAAACATTTAAGGGGTGACATTTTGAAGACATTCATGACACTGAAAAAATTACAGCATCAATCTGACATATAATACTGTTTGTACCTTAATTAACTTTCTTTATTTAAAAATATAAAAAGGAATCATACTTATGTGTGTCAATGTGGCTCAAAGTTTTTTACCTTTTAAAATTTAAACATTATTATATGGCATGCAGATGGAATAATAAATATTGCACATTATGTAGGACAAAACTTAAAAACTTGCTGATTGCAAGTTCATACTTCCTGATGCTAGCAAAACTGTATGTGCTCTGAACAGAGGATACAATAGGTTTACACAAGTTCACCTGGAAATGTAGCATAAAACCCTGCTTCTTTGTTTTGTCATACTACTGAAAAGACTTAGGAATAGATTTTGCAAGTAAAAACATGTATTATAAATCTGAGGTCCTCAGCAATTAGACATAATGCTTTCCAATAGAACTTGTGAAAACTTATTATCTAGACTTTTTTAACAAACAAACATATCTCAGTTATGAGTTTGGGTTATGGTTCCAGTTAATATTTTTCCATTCTTGTCTTTCTTCTAAATTTATGTAAAAAAATTGGTAAAAATGTACAATCATACTAAAATACTACAAAATCATTGTATTTTTATCACAATATTATTTAATGTATTGACTAATAGCTGTCAATTTGTTTTGGGTTGGAAGGAAGGACATTTTAAGATTTTAAAAATTTAGATGTTAAAGTGATTACTTAAATCATGAAAGATAAAATAGACAGCAGAATCATATCAATGGTTTACACCAGAAACCTGAGAAAGATTTTAAGTCAGGTCTTTAAAATATGTAATAACAATTTACATCTATTTTTCTACAGATTCATCTATAATCTTTTTAACAAAAGTCAAAGATATTGTTACTGCTTCTTTTGTAAGTTTCACAATTTCTGCTACCACATTTTTTGATTTTTCCATTATTTCTGATTCATCTTCTTCTGAGTGACTGCTCAAAATTGATGCTAGTGGTTCTTCGTGCATATATTGTTTAACTATTTTTGATGCTAGTGACATAGAAAATATTTTACTATGTACTATCTGATCACGTTTTGTCCTTAGAAGCATGCACCGCATAATCTCTTCTGCTATTTGGGAAATTAACTGGTCTTCATTAGCCTCAGATCTTCTATCATGTGTTAATTTGACAATTTCATCTGCAACATTTATACAAAATTCTTCATCGACAATGTCATGTATATCAGTAGAGTTACTGGGATCAAATATTGAGCTTAAAATTTCTTTTGTTACGTTATGTGCTGAGCTTGTGTGACTGGGAACAGGTTCTTGCTCTTCTGTCACATGTATGCCTGCACTCAAAATAAAATCTGTGAGCTCTTCTATTAGCTTTGTTTCACTTCTTGACAATGCACGGTCTACTATTTCTCCTGGTAATGTCAAGGAGTAAAGACCTCTGAGGAATCGACTCTCTCTGAGGAATGAAGGTACTTGTCTAGGATCCAGTACTGCAGATTCTGGGCGTGGACTAGGTGCTTCTACAAATTGTACACCTTCTAAATATTCAGATTCCACCTCTTGCTGTGATATGGTTTTCTCACTTAATTTCTCTGCTGTTAATGTAACTTCTGCTATTTTGCCTTCTTCTTCTATGGATGATGAACTGTCTTTATCATCATATATGTCTAAAATGCCACAATTGTATATTTTTATGGGCTGCTGGGGTTGTTCATATGGAGCATTGATATTTTCTATAGTTTCAAGAACATTTACTCCTTCTACGAGTTGACTGAAATACATAATGGACCATTAAAATTCTTGAATAGTGAAAATAACTTTTAAAATGTTACTTATGGCTGGAGACCTTTCTGGTGTATAGAATAGTTACTTTTGTTCCACCTGAGTAATATTAACTGGATGGAAACTTTATATAGCTAACAATGAATGATTTAATTGTGAATGAAATAAACGAATAAAGATTATTATACCATTTTTATTGCGTATTCAGGGTTTTACAACTACATCACCGACAAACTGATAGGACATACAGAAAGGTTCATTTCTTTTCTGAATGAACATTTACTCCCAAAAAAGTTGTTTTATGCTCATATGAAGGCGTTCGCCCGGAAAGGTCAGAATTGTACACAAGTAACATTTTATTGAAAAAGAGACGTTCAGGAAACTTGTACACAATGTTGATTACGGCTCATAACTACAAACCTACAACAATAAAGAACCAAACCTACAGGTGCGTACTGCTGCGACAGAGTAAGGGCCGACTGCGCAAATGGACAAGTATAGGATGCACATTACTAATAACGGACTTGTTTGGAGTATATACTCCTTCAATTATCCACCCATTAAGGCAATCGTACATTACGAAATTCAAAACATTCATCGTCCTTTCTTATAAAGCACGTAATAATTTCGTTAGGCTACCTTGATATCTGGAGGAAAACGTGCCAGAAATTAAATTATTTATGTTCCTTGTTCATATGAAAGAATATCCAAAATTTCTTATTCAGCATATAAAATCTAACTTGATTTAACTCCTAATACAGTATATTATCGATAATCCGATTCCTTCAGTTTTCCGTCATGCATTTTACCGTCACTTTTATCAGACCCTGGTTACAATTTTCTCATTTTTAGTCCAAAACTATTATTTTAATGAAGGTAAAATTCCCTTTTTAAAAATTAAATTAAAACATTAGTAGAAATTGTTTTTCTTGTGGTAAACGACTCTATTAGAATCTTAATTTTCGTGTGTTATAAGTGTATTCCGTATGAATTAAAAGTGAACTCTCCGCTGTGTTTATTTGCCGACAGTTTATTATTTTCACATAATATATGAAATCTGCTTAATTGTTCTGGTATGAGGAATTCAAATGAAAAGACATCTGAGTTATCTCCACTACATGCATTAATTTAACGTCCCCCATCTACGCAACAATCCATCCTCTTCACACCATCCTTCCCCTTTACTTATATTCCCAGCTCTTGCTCTGTCTACCTTTCTTTGCGATGGTAAGATGTCTATGTTAACGGACGTAATAGAAGGGAAACTTGTTTACAAAAGTTTTTAGTTTGAGTACTTGCCCAAATGCCACGTAATACGTATCCATCCAAGAGGCTGGTTGTAAAGTGATGAAGAACTGTGATCCGTTGGTATGCTTGCCATCGTTTGCCATGGACAACACACCGCGACGATCGTGAGCAACGCAGTAACTTTCATCCGGAAACGTCCGCCCATAGATCGAAGCTCCTCCGCCCCCATAAAGGTTCTCTACATCTAAAACAACGAGCAACTGGTAAGCGAGAATACAAGATCGTTTTTATGTTTGCTGCAATGCAAATATAAATTGATTTTATCACATAACAGTTTGAAATTACTTTTATTAAATAAAGGTTTTAATTAATTCCTGGCTTAGGTTTTTGTCACAATAAACCGTTTATCGAAACTTGACCGCATAGGGCAATGTATACTGTCTGCTTTTTCTAGCTTCAATGGAACAATTTACATTGAGCATGATTCAGCGAAGTCAAAACTGATGTGACTAACAGCACTTAAAAAGCCACATTTCGAAAGATAACACGGAGAATCAGAGATGGGCGCATTGTCCTGATGGAAAAAAAAGTTTCTTAAGCCCCAATGTTGGCCGTTTCTCAATCAGCACCCATTTCAAACGACCCAACAGGGCAGTATAATAGAGACCAGTTATGGTTGTGCCATTTTCCCAGAAATGTATAAATATTAGTAGTTTTGATTGTATTTTGGTCTGTGGAGTGTAGTGATGGATACAAGTTTCAACGACGGTTAAGAATCTGAGTAAAAAGTCTTGTTGGTTTAAGAACTTAGCTAGATTCTGCGTTGAAATGTTTTTTTCCGAAAACCTTTTTAGTCCAACAGTCGCGGCATCCATCGCGCATAAAGCTTTTTCATAACCAGTTTTCATTGAGGATGAAATGCACTCGTTCAGTTGAGAAGGCTCCCACATAAACTTTTCCCCACACTTTTAGTCTGCGATCTTCCATTACGATATTGTATTATTCGACATTTTCCCAAGTGGTGGCCACAGATGGGTGGCCGGAGCGAGTTGCATCTCATTTGCTTCTGCAACCTCGTAAACTGATAATCCATAAGTCCTTGATCAAACTAAATAATCTACAAGTTTTCAATGCTGGTCTAGAGTCCACAAGAACTTGGTTTTGATTTGTGACAGTCCAAAATTCGTTTTTCCCCGTTGTCTTCGCCTGACTACACATCTAACGGTACAGAAAGCTGTCAACAAGTTAACAAATTACATTACTATGCCATTCCACCAACCTTTACACAATTTTCTGAAAAACCTATTCCAATCCTACAATATCCAGCTCATAACTAAATCATCCAATAATTTATCCACTATTGTAAAACATTTGAAAGACTTAGTTGATAAAAGCAAAATTCACAATATTGTTTTAAATTAAATTTCAATGACTGTTCTTGTCAGGCCAAACTAAACGAGCCATCAGCACCAGAATCAAGGAACACAGATCCAATATTAAGCTTTCACAAGTTATCCGTTATTTCAAAACATATTTTAGATTCTTACCACACTATTGCCTGGGACAGTTTCCAAATTTTAAACAAAGACAGCAGTAACTACAAATCCCGATTAATTTGAGAAATGCTTAAAATAAAACACATCATTAATCCTCGTAATGTAAAAACGGACACTGATTTGCTCAGTAGTATAATATACATAGATATATCTTAATTCATGACATTTAATGTATCAAATGTATAATTATTAACTTAATTTTTTTTTCTCTTTTCGTTCTTCATTTACTTAGTTTCTACTGCAATTTCTTTGGAAAGTTATAATTTTCGTGCATTTTAATTCAGTTCAACCTGAAGTGGGTCCATATCAGGACCGTAACATGTAGATGGTTTTAAATTATTGTTTGTTATGTTTCACTAATTTTTGTCTGTTTTTGGTCTTATTTTAACTTATAACATACATTTTTAGCTCTTGTCACTAATTCGGAATGTTAAAATATTCGAAATATTAAATATTATCAATAATAATATTATGTGCAATGAATATTTTGTCTTACCAATTAGTAGTGCATTTTTAAGAGAAAATAGGAAAAAATTGGGGAATGTTGTCCTGTCAGACGTCAAGCTAATATTTGTACAAGTGATTTGATGATATCATATTTCGTGCCACTAGCCGGTGTTTTCAAACAGACATGTTCATCTTTTTTTATACGCAAACCAAGATAGCGTCAAAATTATACCGATTGAGGAAATATAAATTGTTACTTTGACACGCTGCGTGCTAGTGCTGGCTTGAATGTCTATAGTAATGTTTGAAGTATTTATATAAAACAAGTTTATTATATAAAGTATTATTTCACCAATACTACAAAATTATTTGTGTCGCCGATACTCAGTACTCACCATATTATATATATAAAACTAAGTAACGGGTAGTTTACTAACGATGTGTGTGTGCATACTCTCAATTGACGGAAACATACTAATGTATGATAATGTTCATAACATAATGTCAATTAGCTCAATTTAATAAAAGGCGAATTGTTGTCGACTCACCTCCTCCTTGAATCCAACCCATTTTCGCTATTCTGTGTATGAAGGTATTTTTGTAGTGTAGCATGATCCCATCAGCATTCTCTCCTTTCTCCCCAGTGCACAAGGATCGAAAATTTTCGCAAGTTTTGGGAAGCAAATCAGTGTAAAGCTAGAAAAATTACAGACGATAATGAACTTTATTGAACTGTTAATTGAATTGAACACTCCACAGGAGGGCGACCTCTTTTAGTCACTATCTACCCTGGAATTGAAATATTTAATTAATATTAGAAAAAAAACAAATATGTTAAAAGAAAGCGTTAATATAGGAATAGAAGTCACAGCATTTGTCGTGTGAGACGTGACGTTGGGTATTGGAGCTTTCTAGTGGTGTTCCTAGAAACAATGAGTCTGCGAGTCGTGCGGTTATCATGTGTTTGCTGTGATTGTTTGAAGACAACGATTGTGTGTATGTTTATCAGAATAAAATATAACACCACGTATACGTGTATTCATTTAATACAACAATCTAGACTTAACTAGCTTAATTAACAACCTGGTCCATAAGTAGATAGATTGGAAACCTCAATACCATAGATAAATGAAAACAGGTGCGGGTTCGAATAAATTATAAGCTAGTTAAATCGCATATATTATTTGAACTTCTGTGCCTGAACTTGTATTATTAACACAAGAGTCATAATAATGATAAATTTCACCAAATTGTTGCGGGAAGACTATGAAAATACTAATAATTTAGTTGGAGTACACATATTAGTGGATTTGATTATAGAGGATCCGATATTCAAGGAAAATTATCACTGATGTAAGGAGCACTTCGAGATTATGATTTAGATGGAGAATAAAATAAAAAATAATAAATGAAGTTACATATTATCTGTCTTAACAATATAAATAAAACACAAAGAGTGGCCAAAAGTAAAAAATGTAAACATTTAATTAGAATACGTTTCATCCACTAACTTCACGGATTTTCATTCTTCAAAACGGTTTGATCGTACGGATTCTTTTTAATATTTGGTTATTCATTTAAACATATTGAAAGATACCAAGTGAGTTGTGACTACACTTATCATTTAATACGACAGATTATATAAAACTTACGTGCTTTTGAACTACGACGTTGAATTTATATTGTAATTAATAAGATTCATTGACAATTAATTTTGGTTACAACTCAAAGGAAATTCCGTGATAGATGTAAAAGTTAACATTATAAACTATTAATTGTCCGGCTATTGCTCTAGAGAACAATAACAAAAAATTACCTTAGTTACATATTATTTGACTGCAGTCATGAAAACCTGAGCACAACTAAATACTAATAAAGTTTAAATATGACCTTTTTCTTTTAAAAAGGTTGGAATATCTGGAAGTCAAGAAAATCCTTCCAGCAACAGTATTTCGTATTTTAACAATCTATTAAAAGAAAGATTCAAAATTGAAGGCCGAGCAGTGATGACGTGTGTTGGAGGCTTTAAGGTAGTTTCAGTTTCATAGGCTAAAGAAGCTATAAGTCTAACTTATTCACGACCAAACGAAATGGCGAGCTTTTAATTATGCAGAAGAAATAAAATCGTAATATTTTAGAAAAAAGATATCGTGAATGAATTATTAATTGTCCTTATCATGTACTTAGATACGGAGTTCACAGTTTCGCATGCATTACGAATTTGGAATACTATATTACGTACCTCAAATAACAAAGATCCAACGGGACGATCGTCTATGGATATGTCGAAGAAAGCATATAGTCTCTGTGAAAAAGAGTAGGTTCATAAATTAAATGAATAAAGTGAACAAAGTTAATACAAATAAAGAATGAAAAAATTGTATGCCTATTTCAGGGTCACCCTCATGTAGCCTGTTAACCCCCCCACCCAAAAAGTCTAGTTTCTTACACAGCCAAGAGTAGCTCATCCAATACACTATAGAAATATATTATGTGTTTCGACTGTTACACTTTGTAGTTTCACCGACTAAATTTGGCAAGTTTAAAAACAGACTGAAAGAATTCTTTATCATAAATTCTCAAGAGATTCTAAGTAGCGTTTGCCTCAGGTAAAAAATACCGTCTGACTGGGCAGATTAAGGCGCGCCAATAAACAAAATTCACGGAAATTATTGTCAATAGATTACGTTAAAGACCTTGGTGTAAATTATGACGTTGTACGGTATGGGGGAATACAATATAAGAAAAGTTATATGCTACATTACCCCGAAAAACAAATTGTAGGGGATACTTACGTAAGATAATAACCCTACAACAGCTACAGCGTTACTTTGTGGTAAATGACCCAACCCCTAAAATGCTATATTTCTACCTCCGTCTCAAAAACGTGAAATATTGATTAGTACTTAAAAGCGGCAAATTTTCAACCAATTTCACCCAAATTTCTAACATGAAAGTATTTTTGGTACATAATTGAAATAAAGTAACTTTATTTTTGGAACAAGTCACACATAATGGTAGCATTTTATGCAGAATCGTGTTGAGAATAAGTTGATAACCAGTAATCATTTTATGAATTTGTCAAAAAATAAAAATAAAATCTGATGAGGTCACCTCTGTCAGGATGTACGATCCGGTCAAGTGTGATGAGTAATACGGGTTGTGTAGGGGGTAAAACGGAATACTGCGCGTAGACTTGTCTCGTTCCGGACAGTAATGATACGATAAGGACAACACAATACATAGAAGTGTTACTTAAGTGCGTCAATTTAAAATCTTCCATATCGAAGGAGAAATTTACGTTCTTAAAATACAATTGTAGAAAATGTTTTTAAAATTACGAATTAAATAATTCATCCTAAAAAAATTAATATTTGTTGTAGGACAAACGCAGTAGTAGCCACTACTCACATTTGTAATACGTGCAACACATCGTAGCTGTGAAAATTTCGGTCCTGTATCCATAACCATATCCAAAAATTGTCACTTAAAAATCATTCATTTAACACTGGAAAAACAGGGGCTTCCTACTCCCCTTAAAGTAATTTTTAACTCACTTAAGGTGCAGAGATTATTTTTGCTCCTATAAGGCACATGGACTTTTTTACTTCTTTAATGAACTTCGTGTATTTTAGACTCTCTTAGGACACTTGGAAATTTTTTATCTCTTTTAAAAAACAGGAAATGACGTACAAGTTTGCTGTACAGAGGTGAGCTATTGCGACAGGCAGCCCTTGGAACGGAAGATATTCAAGGACAGAATGTTGAGACAGCAACGAGGCTACTTTCAATTTACTTTTATTAAAATGAAATTCAAATGTAAAAAACGCGTCACGAACGCTTTTCTTACATATATTTTATATTGAATTTTGATTAACTTACCTTTCTGTCATTCATACGATAAATAATTCCATAATTCTTTATGTAACTTAAGGGCAGTCGGAAGACCAATGTTAAAATGTGACTTTTAGGTACCTTTCTCTTGGAAGCCGTTATAAATACAACACTGAAATTTTAACAGCTTTGTTTTAATATTATGGTCCGTGTGTGGAAGGAGAATAAATTATTTTTTTATTAGAATTACAATTATTAATTAATTAATAATACTAAGCATTTATTCTGCTTATACACATATTATAAGGTTAAAAATAAGCTGTAAATATTTCAGTGCTACATCTATAACGGGTTCAGAGTAAGATTTAATTACATAAACTGTTTGACAGAAATTGTAAAGTGAAGAATATAATTTACCTGTGTTTTCCGAAGGTAACGCAAATAATCAAACACTATGTTTTCGTAGTAATATAAATTCTCTTCGGGAATTGTGAAATGAAACACTGTTGACATTTCCTTCATGAATGCGGTGCAGTCCCCGAAGAAACCGGTGTTTGTCGTTATAAGAACTGATTCTTTAACTTTCCAGTATTGCTTGCCGTTTTTCTAGAACAGTATGTGACAACTGCTGAAAAATTCGACTAATAAATACATATAGCAGTCAGTATTTTGCAAAATAAGTGGTGTACACTCTGCAAAAAAAAATTTAAGAAAAAAAGAACCAGTTGATGTTCTTAAATGAATTGCTGCCCCTAAAATAGATTTAAATTTGAGTATTGCTTCAAAAAATTTCTACGGCTGCTATTTATCATGGTTTTAAATGTAATTTGAATTATCTCTGAAAATTATAGGTACTACAGGTTTAGTTTTCGAGTTAATTCTCGGTAGATGGATAAAAAATTTTAATTTTCAAAAAAAAATTTTTAGTAATTCTTATAGTATCACTACTTCAATTTAATTATGCCAATTATTTTAAATTACTCTTTTTTTGAAGTTTGAGGGCGGCGTTTTTCAAGTTTGACCATTTCGGCAAAATCCGGAATTACTTTTAATATGGAGTCAGATAAATTTGGAAAGTTCGGGCACTCAACTAGTTGTAAATAACTAATCATCTAGTTTTGATTATTTATCCACATACTGTACTTACATATTAGAAACTTCAAAAAAATCCAAATTCACATTGTAATGAAAATTTTGTGGGAATAGAGGACACGCTATAGCATCCAACAGTATTTAGGTATACTACATACAATTTCATATACATACATGAAAAATTATAATAGTTATTAATATTTTGATTCTATAAATTCATGACGAGCTACTGTAATATTTTTGAACAACTTAATAATTTATTAAAAATTAGAACAAAGAATTAAATAAACTTACTCGTCTTTGTTTCAAAATATATTCTTCCCAATCAAATTCTAAATATCCTGTAATTCGTGGATATGAAAATCTAGAAGGAAAATGAAGATTCAAACGCTGGAATAAAATTAATTATGACATTACCTGCATTTTAAGTCATACGCTAGCTAGGCTATGTTTTAAAACTATGTTTGGTTTCATTTGTTCCTGTTACACTAAATTTTATGAGTATATTAATAATGTTTATATATACATATGTGTTTTTTTATAAAAATGAGGAAATTATAGATGATTAGCATACAGTTCTAGTAAAAGACTGAATATAGTGAAATAGTTTTAATTTCTTACTACACAAATGAGTGCCATTCTTATAATTAAGTAGATCAAATTTACATTTAATTAAATATTAAATTTATTCAAATGATTTTGTTGAAAAACGGCGTCCATGGTAAACTTTGATTTATTAATTTACAAAAGTCTCAAAAGCGTCCATATATAACTTTATATATTTTTATATTACAATAACATGGTGAAAGTGAGAAAAGCGTAACATTTCTTTATCTATTCAAGTAGCACACGCGTTGAAAAAGGTTTGCGCAGGATAGATTTGCATTGAGGGTTGCATCAGACCAGTCTTAGGACTTTACCACAACAACAAAGAAATTAAATTAGAATTTTAAGTTTAAAGTGCAATTCGTACGTAAGTTAAAAGAGCTAAATAATATGTTAGACTTTACCTTAGCGCTGATAATAGCCTTTTGATATTCCACTGAAGTGATTAAGCCGACAATCTTGATTTGGATGGCATTTTGATCCATTGTGCTAATTAATAGTTATGCTATTTAATAGATGTATTTATTTGATTAAAGCTCGGTTTAATTAATTGCCCAAGTAAATCTAAGAAATTATTTGTGATGAATTGGTTCGTCAGAGATATATTTTCACATGCTGACTGCGTGCTAAGGACTTCAGCGATCGAAGTCTAATGAACCAGTGGCATTTTTTAACGATTGTAAACTAATTAACAATTTTAAACACAATCCAACCTTTGTACAGTCACAATTATATGTGTCAAAAATTTTCAAAACATATCGGAGCTTTTGGTCTTATATTCATCGATTCTGGATTAAAATCTATTCATACTCATACTACATACCGTAATACCGCCACTATATAAAACTAGATGCTGATGCACCGCGAATATGATGATTAGAGATCGAAAGTTCCGGTATTTTTTGAAATAAATAATTGTGACTGTACTAAAGTTGAATTGTTTTTAACTAAATATATCACAGTCAACATTCAAATGGTTAATTATTTGTTGTATTTTTATAAAATATTCCTGCCAAAACATTCTGCATAGTGGTAAAGTGAAAAACACTTTAGACAAAATGGATTTTGGTATTTAAATTGAACATAAATTATTTTTTAATTAGAATATGTATTGTCGAAAGAATAGATCGATATGACTTTCATAAACAATGATTTGAGGTTACAAATGGATACGAAATAGGTTCATAATTCCATTAAAATGAGGTTACTTTCACGAAAAATGTCTACTTTAGCTGATTAAATAATGTAAGATAATTGAAGGAAGGTTTTGTGTTGTTTATTAATTAATACTTCAATGTGCAAACATCTTGGATTTAATCACTCAGTATGTCATGATAAATGTAAGGGTTTTTATTATTGGATTTAGATCCTGTAGCCTGAAGTCAATCCAAAATAAGTTTTTATATTACATTGTGAAAATTACACACTTGTTTCATTAGTTAAAATTTTTCCTTGTTTATCTCAAGCATTTGTTACCTAAATAGAAACACAGTGAAAATAATTATCATTAATTTTCACAGCTCTTCACCTAAACAATACTAATTTATTCCCAAATATTTTTAATTATCTTGTTTATGGTTATAGTAACATGATGCTGTGCAAGCCTTTTCATTTCTTAGAAATATACAAATTTTATTTCTTTAGAAAGATAACTCTTAGCCCTTATTTTGTTTCATGAAGAAGCTAGGATGTAATTTATTTTATTAAAAACATTGGTTCATTCTTTATACACTTATTAATAAAAGTTCAAATAGCAAGTTTTTAAAATATAAATATCTTATTTGCAATTATACTTGTCAAAATTTTTGTCTCACAACCTATATGGGTACCAATTTTATGAAGTCAGGAATGATATTAATTTCTTCCTTTCCATTTCAGAATGAAGATAACAGAACAGGTTTGGACCACTGGATATGCTTTAACATTGACTTAGAATGGCAGAAGATCCTGTCATATTGAATTATCATAACTCATTACTTCATCTGTCAGATCTTGAGCTCCTACAAGGACCACATTGGTTGAATGACAATTTAATAAGTTTTTACTTTGAATATCTAGAAAATGCTGAATGCAAGAATGATCATGATTTATTGTTTATTAGCCCAGAAGTGACACAGTGCTTAAAAGTAAGCCCTTTGGAAGAAATGAGTATATTTTTGGAACCTTTACGAATGAGACAGAGAAAATTTATATTTTTTGCACTTAATGATTGTGAATCAACGGACAGCCCTGGGGGTTCACATTGGAGCCTCTTAGTTTATAGTAAACCTGAAACAACATTTTTCCATTTTGACTCATCTTCAGGATTCAATGTGAAACATGCTACAAAATTAGCATTTAATTTGGCTATGTTCCTAGGAATACAACTTAATTTTCTTGAACAAGAACCACTGCAACAAACCAATTGTTATGATTGTGGTATACATTTACTTTGTAATGTTGATAACATAATTATGCATTGTAAAAAGTATGATAAAATCCAAGGTATATCATTAATTAAAAGAATGTTGGTTACTACTAAAAGAACACAAGTACTAGAACTTATAGATAGTCTTTGTGAACACCAAATAGCTAATTAAGTTTTTCAGAGTGAAATAAATGGAACATGTTTTGAATATTTGTTTCATTTGTCACTCAAACCCCATTCACATATTCATGCCAAAATTGTTCCAAGAGTTAAAATCAGTTTTTCTCTCTATAACAATGGTGACCTAGAAGATCAAAGCAAGTTAACAAGTCTAGAGCTTCTTGGTTGAACTACATTAATAATTAAATCTTATCAACAATAAGCAAATGTGTAGAGTTAAATTAATCATAATATCATAACAATACATATTCATAGTGCAGTATCCAGAAAAACCTAATAAGTAATATACAAAGCGCATTAAATACTATCAAATATAAGGTTTTCAATAATGGCAGGTCGATATTGAAACAATAAAACAAGCTGTAAGTAGTAACAAAATTCTTTATTTGAAACTAATATCTTAATGGCCATTATTTTGTAAAATTGTACATATTTTAAATGGACTCATTGAGGTTACTGATAAAGCCTGCATAAAAAAGTTGTAAAGTGTGATAACACAGAACTATAATTTGGAATTACATAATATCAGAATTAGTAATGTTAGCAGCATACTAATATATAAATAAAATGTAGGAGACTGAATCATTGCAACTAGAATAGTCTGAATGGTGATACATCAAAAAATAAGAAAATCTCCATAAACATATTTTACTTCTTTAATGATAGATACCCTAATATTGTCTGAATAATATGTACACACCTAAAAAAAGAGCAAATGAGAGCTGGGCAATGCTTTTATGTAACTACACATTACACATTTTGAAATGAAAGCACTTAATTTTCTAAGTATAAATACAATAAGGAACTACAAAATTATAATACTATGCCGGGGAATAAATCTAACTAAAAATATGGGAAAGCTGAACTGGAATATTGCAAACATTATTACTAACTTCAGAAAGAAACAGAGACTTGATAAGAATGCAATAGAAGATTTTCAGCTGATAGGCAATCTATTCAATAACACCTTTTTGAAAGTGCACATGAAGCCTATGGTGGTTATAATGAAAAAAAAATACAAATAATAGTATAAACCACAATAAATAAATGAAAGTATGTGTCACATTGTACAAGTGAGATAGAATCAATTAAAGAACATGAAAAATACACACCATAGTGTTTACGTGAAGATTCTCCAGACTTGGGCCAATGCTATAAGCTCACTGAAATGACTTTTTACCAAATAGCTGATGTGCAGTCCAATAAGAAAGGTTTCAAATTAAAAATATTAAGGTAAAGGCAAGTATGTAGTAAAGTTTTGAAAAAATACAATTGTATTATAGATTTTCTGTTAAAAACAAAATACTTAACTTGAACCAATTTTGATTAAGAAAAGGCATTTCATAACTGCTGGAATTTAAAAATTCATACAAGCATTGCTTCACAAATAAGATAACAATATACCAATAGTAGTAACTTTGTTAGAGTATTGACATGATGGACTGTAAAATTCTTGAAGAAAAGCTGTAACAATGTGGAATTGGAGTAGTAGCTCTGAAAGTTATAAGCTCTTATCATGATAATAGAAAAATTATTTACTGAAAACAATTACTAAACCAGAGCACACAGTAATGATAATTAAAAAAGGTGCACCACCATTGTTCATAAACTGCAAACTAACAAATGAACCAGCTACTGGAATGGTAATATTCTACACCATATACACAGACATACTACCAAAATTCAACATAATTTTTTAGAGATA
Organism: Eucriotettix oculatus; assembly: GCA_034510155.1. Lineage (NCBI taxonomy): Eukaryota > Metazoa > Arthropoda > Insecta > Orthoptera > Tetrigidae > Eucriotettix > Eucriotettix oculatus. The sequence continues at coordinate 64,803,912 of CM067379.1, read as the reverse complement.
GAAAACTCTTTAAACAAGAAAATTTGATAAAATATATCGGTTAATTTTTCCACACAAAAATTATGCTATTGACATTTGGGAAAATGGTGCTGATAATTATATGAATAGGTTGTTGTTAACACCACAGTCTATAAATGTTAAAAATACATTTCAGATCTAAAGCAAATAATCATGTAGAAATGCTGTTTAGAAAATAAAGTACTAATAACATATTGTAATAATACATAATTAATATATATTAAAAGATACAAATAACTCAATGTTATAATTTCAGGAGAAGAGATAGTGATCTGTACCTTTAATAGTAATTCTGTTTAACAAAATTTACATAAAAAATCAGAGGGCAAATGTTTTGAAATAAAAATTTGACTTATATTCTAAACCTTTCTACAGTCCAAGGAAATTTTAATGTGTATGTAAATAAACACAATCTATATAATTTATAAATTTGTCTTTGTATATTAAACAACAAGTGATTAAGGTACAGTTGGCATTTTCCCATATTATGTAATATATATATTATACTTTCCAAAAAATAACCATTTTTACATTAATAAAATATGCACACAAGTATATAAAAGAAACTAAGGATGTGACATTGTCAAATAATTAAAACAATTGATATGTAAAGTAAAGAGAGAAAGGTGGAAGCTTAATTGTAGTAGAAGCTCTGCATCTCTATTGAGGAAGTTCTTTCAAATTTTGAAGGTGCTACCTTCTTTCACCAGGAGAAAAGGAGACACATTTCATGTTCCGGCTGCCAGTACATTGAAATAGGGGGCTCAGGTCCTCAAAAATTTGACAGGTTACTATTTCCCAGCCTAGTGACAGGTAGTGTTGATTTAAGGAAAGTCAACTGCTCCCTATAGCTTTTTACTATCCAAATTAGTAACACATTAACTGGCGTTCTCACTGCTCAGTCACTTTGACAATGTAATTTTCTGCTTGTATATGTATGTATTAATGATATATATTCTAATTTCAGATAATGACATTATCAGGTTAAGATGATGGGCACCATGCAGGATTTGAAGTTCTTGAATTTTCGGAGGAACTGCCCCCAGTTTTCCAGTGACAGCCAGCTGAAACTCATTCTGATAGGAAATAGGGATAGAGTGAATGTGACTTACCTTAAATTGACAATTGGCATTACCAGGATGGGAAGGAGACGGCTAACATCTCCGACAATTTAAAAGAAGCCAACCATTTTCTCTCTTTCTTTTCCATGCCAATTATTTTGACAATGTCTAATACTTAACACCTCTGTTCAAATCACAGTGGAAAAACAAATTATAAATATGGGTGATAGTGAGATAAAAGTAGTTAAAATATGACTTGACCTCACTGTATTATTATACCACCCTAAAGGTTAATATATTAAATGCATAAATTGCATACATTTGTTTTACATAGTAATATTTAAATTGACAACCCCCCCCCCCCCACATAAGTAGAAAAAATAGTTTTCCCTACATTATCAAACTTCTGCAGATTGAAGAGATATAAAAAACAAAGTATGCAGTGAACTCCAATTGACTGTTGCATTGTTCTATGTTCCAGAGACACCAGATCCTGAATTCAGTCTTGACATTAGGAATTTCAACAGGGAAAGAGGGGGGGGGGGAAGCTGTAAGGCACTGCTTTTATCCACATGATGCAAACAAACTAATAATAAGAAAGTGATATTATAACTGCAAAAAATTGTCCACTGGTTATTCAGTCTTCAAATTACAAGAATGAAAAGCTAAATTTGGACAGATGTGACATGTGCCAAAAGCAATAAGGAATTTAACTGAAAGAATATATAAATTTAGTATCAAACAATTCTTACTTTCAATTGGTGGCGGCTAGTGAATTTTTAAAATTGTGTTACATCAAACCAAACAACAATTTTTATAAGGATAATAACATAAGACATTGAAGGAAATATTCTCGGGTTTCCACCTCAGTCAAACTGCAACAACAGGATAATGTTTTGAGAATGTTATACAATGTCGTCATCTTCCAGATGGAATGTGATGACAGTACATGATGTTACATGATACACGCTATTATTGCAGTTTGACCCGGGTGGAAACCCCGAGTATGTTTTGATAACATAACACTTAATAATACTAAAATCATTACAGCTACATTTCTAATGTTGTCTACATAACGTGTAATAGGGATGAATTTTTAGAAGTGGAAAAATATAAATTCTATGGCAAAAATTTCTAAGAAAAAAGTACATTTAATTCATACATATTTTAAAGAAAGTTAATTTTAAGAACAAGCCACAAATTATGGCAATATTTCAATTTTCTCTTTGAAATGCCACCCCTTTTTATTTTAAAAAACCTTTGATTAATTCAAATAAACCACAAGTTCATAAACAGAACATTTTTATTAATTCATCAAAAACATTTAAAACTGAAGCCTGACAGCACACATGGCCCAGTGCTGTTCTTTTTAGTAGCATGTGCAAATGTTAATTGTGGAGATTTTCTGGGTTGAGCGGGGGGGTTAAACAAAATGCTATGCATCCACACTTTTCATTACAGACAGAAATAGTGGACTACAACTCAGAGCATATGATACTTTAACAGAATGGATCACGATGGAGTTTAAAGTCTTTGAAATCGAAGCAGAAATTCAAATTCTTAAAATTTTATTGTAGTTAAGTTTTTAAAATCATGAAAGAAACAGTTCTTCCTAAATTAATTAGGCAATGTGCCTCATCTGGCATCATTTCCAAAGAAATGACGAGCAACAAAATTTTGAGTTACATATTAAATATAACACAAATAATGTAATAAAAATTATGTAAGTACCCGAGTATAAATAAAATTCTCAATAATTTAAATTGTACAGACTAATCATTACTGAAAAAAGTATATATATATATATATATATATATATATGTTATAGTTACACCTACTGCTAACAGTCTTTAGCATCTACACAAGGGAAACTTATTTCGATGTAGGGGAATCGCAGTATAGGATCTGAAACAACACAACGTCCAAGCCCTAGCCATGATTTGAACCCAGGACCTCTGTGGTCAGCAAAGCCGACCACTACACCATACGAAGTTTGCTTTGATATTTATGGACATATAAAGAGGATTATTTGTACATTATAAAAATATTTAAAGGAAATGTCAGTATCTACCATACTTGAATGTTATTTCTCTTCGATCTGTTATAAAGTTGTTTTATAGTTTTTAGAAATGCATTATAAACACTCTTACTGATGAATATAGAAAAAATTATTATTTAAATACTATTTATATAATTGAATCAATTACATTACAACAGCTCAATGCCCATAAAAAAATAATATATGTGCAGTTTCTGACTATGAACTCTTTTATATGTAATTTGAATACTAAATCCATATAAATAGAATATTTATCACAGTTAGTTATGACAGTAAAAATATAAAAATTCATTGTAATACCTTACTGAGGACAATATAACACAGAAAATATTATATATATGTACACTACTCCAGCACCATTAAATGCTATATTGCTCTAGGACAGTTTTCAGTGGAATGATAATTAATGAGCTACCATATATGGCATATAAAATCAAGGCAGACAATACAACATATAAAAATACAGTTCAAATTACAATCACTTATAGAAATTTACAAAAAAAATCATTGAAAATTACACATATTCGTTGTGTTTTATTACCACAAACTTTAGTCAAAATTCTTAATAGAAAATATATTTTCTGCAAGTTTTATACAGCAACTGATGGAGGAACCCATCCTCCAAAAGCCTTTTCCAGTTCATTTGCTACAGCAATTGTTAATCGATCCTGAGTCAAACCAGCAATTACCTGAAAACATATTTATATGCTCACATGATTATCAATATAAAAGTTCGTAAGAAAACCATGAGTGAATTAATACAAAACCTTTCTTAGGTACCAAAAAAAATTGGAGCTCTCAACTTCTTTATCTTTAGAATAAAACATTTTCCTGCTACACATCTATCAAAATATTACATCATTAGCTTTCTCATTTAAGATGAGTATAGTTTTTTGAGTAGGCACAATATCATCATCATTTCCCTTTAGATTTGTACTGAAGCACTTAACTTGAAGTTATTACTGATATAAATTATTTCCAACATCTACTCATTTATGCATTTAATATTAAAAAATATATAACCACCAATATGTGTAATATAAAAGTGATAAATGTAAAGTGAAAGCCATAAAGATTTTTACAAATGGCTCCCATCTGCCCAAATTGTGGTGACCTGTCTGAATTTTGTGACCAATATTATCTGAATGGGCACATTCCAGTAAAGTCTGTCAACATCAAAATTGACTGCTAAAATAAAGATAGTTGGGGATGTGTTAATAGGGGAGATGATTATAGGACTACATTTTACAGTTTATTTTAATTAATGCACACTACATCATTATAAAACCACAGGGAAATTACAGAAATTGCAACTGGCACTTTGAAAAGACCAATTAAAGAGAAAAACTTTGAAATGGAAAGCACCTTCCCCAAATATGCTGGTGATGGAGGCACCTTGTGAGGTTGGAAGTTCTCTAAATATTAGGAGGCACAGCCCCCTTCATCAGAAAATTAGGAAGACATTTACAGTGATCGGCTAGCCGATGACTGAGCTGATCACTGGACATGTCTTCCTAAGTTTCTGAAAATTTAAAGAACTCCAAACCTCACAGGTTGCCTACCATCTATGAATTCTCTTTCCTTATTAATTGTTTTAACATGACAATGTAATTTCCTTACGCATATAAGTATGCATTTAAAATGTACACAAAATTATAAGAGAGAAATAATCAAACCAAGATAGAGAGGAAAGTGCCCCAGAAAGGTCGAAAACAATTGTAATATCAACCGCACTCTATATTGGTGAATGTGACAGGGAGATGGAAGCATCAATGAACCAGACAAAAATACTGGTAATAGGAAAAAATTAATATTCTTTTCCCAGACAAGAAGGTCTCCTACCCCAAGTTTCACTGGCTACTAACACGAGACTGAGCCAGTCGGCCAATTCCATAGTGTGTCATGTCCCGAAGGAGGAGAGATTGTAAAATGGTCCAGGTAAGTTTCCCAGTCAAAAAGTGACACAGAATGGTTACAAGTTAAATTTGTTAGAAATAAATCATAATGCCTGATGAAGTAATAAAACACTTTTAATATATTAACATACAAAACTATATATACAAAAAGTTCTAAAAATGTACCTGAATTCCTATAGGAAGGCCACTTTGATTCAATCCAAGCGGACAATGGGTTGCAGGTAGTCCTAGCATATTTATGATTCCAGTATATGAAAAATTAAATGGCTTGATTATTGGCTCCACATGGTAAGGAGCGGGTGTAGGATGAGTTGGATACAGAAAAACACCATCATTTCCTAACATATACTGGAAAAAGAGCCAGAACTAAGATTATATTCATGCAACTCATTTTAACAAAACAAAAGTAATACATTCAAATGATATTAATAATTATGGATTGCTTGTGCAGATGACTCTTTATTTTTAAATTGAATTTAACAGACTACTGAATAAGATATGTTTGTGAATTGAGAAGTGTTTACTTCAAAACTTGATTATCTACAAAATTACTTTAACTTTATCATAATTACTAATGAATTCCCATCACCTGTCTATACACAGTTCCTAATGATTTCCGTGACAACTGAAATTTCATTTCAAACAGTTTATTTCTTAATGACTGTAATTTGTATTTAAATGTAGTTTTCTGACTTTAAGTTTGCAATAAATAAAAAGATGGCAAATAAGTTAGCATATACTGCTGTCCAAAGTAGAAAGGCAGGAAGTAAAATTTTTCGAATTTTGAATATGTTTCATGGATAAATGTGTTATCATTAATTTATAAAGACAAATTCATATTTCTTGGTATGAATAAAACCATTTTCAAAGAGATTTTGGGTTTATGTAAATGTCAAAGGACAAAAAAAACTTGATCCTTTGATTTCTCAAAAGTATTTTTTTTAAGACTTACTGCCTTTCTCCTTTGGACGGCAGTATAATTAACATAAATATGACATTTTGTCTCCGTTTTGAGACTTCCTCAGGCATAAAATTTAGCAAATTGACTCTGTCAACCGAAAAGATTATTAAATGTATTGAAATATTTATATGTGAAGAATTTGGTGTCACAGACCATCTCGAGTGACAGTTTTGACTGTAACCATAGTATTTATTTTTTAGTCCAGATTACTGGTATCTAACAAATTCAAAGTATTGCATGTTTACAACACAACATAAAGATATTTGTGTAAACATAATAAAGCCCACAAAACTACCAACAAAACCATGTGAAAGAGCGTTTCTTGTCTTACATTAGCACAGAGCATGTTGTGCTACCGAATACAAACTGTAAATGATATAGTTGTAATTATACATTATTATTTCCAAATTACCTAAAATAATTTTAAAAGTCAATTATTGAACTAAACACAATAACACCTCTCAATAACCACATATCAATTTAATGATTGTATGATTATTGAAGATATTTGAAAAGAGGTTGTAGAAAATTTGTCTCAAACTATTTTTAAAAGACTTAACTAAATATTATCATTTTCATATATTTTGGAAATCTTATACAACAATCCTTTCAGTAAGACGCTTGATTCATAACCATCTAAATTATTAACTACAATTTATTAAATAATTTAGAGTCAACAAAATATTTATTGTTGGACAATTCCATTGTTTATTGCCCCACAAATAAATTATGTTTGATAAATAGCTAAAACTGTCAAACTAACATGCAGTAATAAATGTTGCAGGTAAAAAACACCAGATAAGCCAAACCTTTTATCATACACACCAAATGAAACACAGAACAGGTCATACAGATACCTATTGATTACTTTAAAATATTAAAAAGAGCTATAGTTGTTAACAAAAAACTGACAATACTTCACCTGAAATTCTGTTTGCATTTGGCTGCAAACTTCATACAAAAAATTGTATTGTTCACTGCCTGGTTGCACACCCCATTTTTCTGTGATTGCTGTGGCTAAGGCAATAAATGTGTGTTTTGAGAGTCCAAATATCCATTTAAAAAACTCTGTATAAATATTAACTGAGCCCTGCAAAGAAAAATCAGAAATTGATCAACTATCACTCATCATTAAAAATAATATATTTTGCATAAATGAATTTGTTAATAGCAGTACTAATTAGTATAAAATATGAAAAGGACTATAATAATATTGATAATTATTCAATTATCACACATTTCAAGTGGAATTTTTATTTAAATACTAACTGAAATAATCACTTGACAGTAAAAGTAGAAAATGTCACAAGATAAAATCTAGGGTTTCTTACAGAAAATGTCAAGGATATTACCATTGTTACGTTCAAAATATTTAAAATTAATGTCAAGAGGTAATCAGCTGTTCTACATGATGAAATATGATTGATTGAGATAGGAAATAGAGGGCAAAGTAGGATTTAGGAGGGAACAGTGAGAGGAAGAAGGTTGGTGGATGAAGTAGAGAATAAGTTGCAAACACAGGTGTATGAAAGTATATACAGGGTGCTTAAAAAATAAGAGGCCGCTATTTCAGGTATGTATTTCCCATATGTAAACTATAAAAAAAGTTCATTACAACATGTATCCAGAAATACTTAGTTTTCACCTTATTTTGATAGGGTTCAAATCAGATAAACATAGAGGTCAAGAAATTGAGGTTACACTAACTATCTTATTAATTGTTTTAATTATTTTGACCGTATGTACGGAGGGATGGCGAGGAGAGGGAAAAGGGGGGAAAGATTAAGGGTTTTTAAAAAATGTAAGTCACTAGAAGATACTTCTAACAGTCAAAGAAAAATTACGCACTTCCAAATTTGCAAGTTGTTGGCAAAAATCAGGTCCATCAACAGTTCTCATTTTAGCTAACCATATAGGTGCTGAGAGTTTCATCTTTTTTACTTGGACCTACAATGAACAATACTGATTAATAATAAATAGTAATAAATAAATATTTTTATTTGTAATTGATTTAATTTGGTTTGAAAGCTCCAAAAGAGTCAAAAGTTAAAGAAATTGAGAGCAGATGAAAATTCAATTTTGAAACATTAAAAGCTGTAATTACAGTGTTTCTAATAAATACAATAAACTGGCAACAAGTAGAAAATCAAATTATATCATATTAATATATGGAGAATATTTTTATAATAATAGCATTAAAAATTTACTTTGATTTATTTAAACAAAATTATTTATGATATTATGACACAAATTTATCTATAGCAAGAGATTAATTCTTGCCACAATGCAAAAAAAGATAAATATATACAAAATACATATGAATCAAGAGTTCTTGGGTTACAACCCGGGTTATATTAGAATTTAAAACTGATGTTTCGATGAAAAATTCATTCATCTTTTATCAAGTTTTTTTGTTGTTAATAAAGATGAATAAGTTTTTAATCAAAATGTGGTTTTAAATTCTAACATGAACTAGGTCGTAACCCAAGAATTCTTTATTCAACAAATTCATCAGAAAAGCTACAATCTTCAACACACATGAATCAGTTTGATATAAGCTTAATAAACAAGAGAGCAATACAGATTTCCAATTCATTTAAGTTAATTCTGTATTAAATAAGTTACCTTATGAGCCTGAATGCCATAGGCCCTTTCAAAGTGAGATACCACTTTACGAAGAGCTGATTTAATATCTGGGTCAACTGGGCTTATTCCTAGTCCACCACCATCGCTCTCCATGTAATAAAATTTTAATTTACTAACATCAACCTGCAAGTTATACAGAAATTACATTATATTTAACTTGATGTTAATTTATTTTAAAGTCTTCAATTAGATAATAATTATGAAATATAATTAAGTGCACGAGGTAATATAACATATCTTTTACAGAAAAAATAACTGATACAGGAGAAAAAATGGTAAATTACTTTATGATTAATGAATAAATTTTTATGTATTTATAATTAACCCCTTGACATAGAATGAGGTCTGAGAAAGAAATCATTTAATATGCCATTGTAGACTTTGATGCCTCCGAGACATCAAGAATTGTCTCCGACAGTCACTGTGCAGTATAGTATTAGATTATACATTTGTGTGCCCATTCTGTATTGTTTCAATTGTCAAAGATGCTCAATAGTTTTTGGAATTGAAACTGATTTTGCTGTTTGCCTGAAGCAGCATGACCACTCATAGCAAAGAAGCCATGGAAACCAAACTTAGGTCAGGGAAGGAAAAATTATGGACATTTCTCAGGTACCTTTTTATGCGAAAATGTTTCATACTTAGGAAAACATTTCCAGTGATTGGCTTATCAACAACTATATATACTTAGATACTAATGGAATGTTTGGAACATGACGAAGTCACACACATTGGATATTTGGATAGTAAGTAAGGATATAATGAGTGTGAAGATGTTCAGTAAATCAGTGACTGTAGCCTAGTGGTTAAAGCAGTCTGCGGCAGATGTTCTGTGATGATCTGAGTTTGAGTCCCGGTGGTGCCAAATATTTTCAGCCTTTCATTCTTCTTCCATTCCTCTCTACCCTTAACATATGTCTTTCTTTGTCGGCTAGCCGGTCACTGGAAATGTCTTCCTAACTTTCTAATGAAGGGGGCGTTGCCTCCGAAAATTCAAGTACTCTAAACCTCACAAGGTGTCTACCATCTATGACCCTCAGGTAAGTCATCTATTTTCTATCTCTCTGTCCTTTCCCTATTAATTGTTTTAATTAACATGACAATATCATTTCCTATATATATAATTAATAAGGAAAGATAGAAAGTAGGTGACTTACCCGAGGTTCATAGATGGTAGGCACCTTGTATGGTTTGGAGTTCTTTAAATTTTCGTAGCCACTGTCCCCTTCATCAGAAAATTAGGAAGACATTTCCAGTGATCGGCTGGTGGGGTCTCCAAACCTATGAAGGTACCTGCTATCTGTGAACCTCAGGTAAGTCACCTTCTTTCTGTCTCTCTTTCCTGTCCTTATATATTTCCAACCCAGATAATAAAAGCATTTTCCCCATCATCATACTACCCACCTGTCTAAGGGTGCCCACCCCACCTCTGCAATATTCTGGTCCAACCCTATAACCCCCCCCCCCCCCAAAGTCTCCCACACACATCACTATAAACCTTGCAGTAGAAACAGGTGCCATGTCTGCCTTATACTTCCTCCTAACACAACCTTCCAGATTACCGCCAAAAATATAACCTATAGAAGTAAAGAAAATATAACCTGCCTCTCCTCCCATACAATCTACAAAATCAACTGTACTCTCTGCCTAGATAGACATTAGCCAGTCAAAGATACCTCTGCCCAAACAGATTGCCAACCACCTCAGCACAGGTAAGCTTTCAAAAAGCCAAGCCAATTCCCCATAGCTGCCCATGCCTGGAGCCACAACACTAATAATTTCAACTAGTGTTTCACACATGCCCTACCCCCTGATTCTTCAGTAACTGAGCTCCATCTATGGGAACTCTCCTTCCAACACATTTTGCAGTCTAGAAAAAGACAAAGTCCTGGGTTCAACATCCTATAGATAGTATCTTCACCTTCCCCCCTCCCTATATCCAGTACTTGCGTTATGTATGTGTTAAAACATTGATATGTGGTTGTATGTATTGGCCTGGTGGGGTCTATTGTTTACCACCACAAGCTAGCTGCACAGCAATTTTGACTGCTCAGTTGATGGCTAGCCATTATTCAGAATGTTTTTCTAATCTTCTGATGAAGATGGTAGTGCCACCGAAACTTCAGGAATTTTAAACCTTACCTGGTGCCTCCCATCGGTACACTTCAGGTAAGCCACAAGTTTTATGTCTCTCATTCTTGTCTATAATGTTTTAATTAACCTGATAATGTCATTCTCTGACTTGAATTGATATAAATACATATAAACTGATACAGAAAAGTAAGAGAGATAGGTCTGGAGTATGCAATGATGCATAGGTATCAGCCTGTGGTTGACCACAGTGTCTTCTTTCCTTTCCATAACTTTTTTTAATGACATCACATCCTTACTCATTTTTATATATATATACATAAGGAGAATGATTACAGATAATAAAGTAATAAATAATTAAGTATGTTGGCTGCTGTAACTACTGGGATATGGCTGCTTATATCAGAACAGAATGAAATTTAGAATTATATTTAATCAAATTTATTAAGGAAATATAAAATGATTTACATCCTAATTTTTTAGTTCATACCTATGTGTACGCAATACAGTACTTACCCTTTCATTTAATTTTAAAAATTCTGCTTTGTTTCCAACAAGCACCTTATACATTGGAAGGAGGTCACTGGCGAAACGACACATTGGACCTGTGCCCAGAAAGGTATTTTGTTCTTCTGATGGAACAGGATATTCCCCTTGATTTGAAACAAACCCTAAAACACACAGAATATACACTATATGGTCAATAGAAATCTAATTTCTCAATAGTTTTAACTGACACTTTGTAGAAATAGTAGATTTGCTATTTCTGATTTATACAAGGGGCATTCAAATATAAACAAGCCTGTATAAAATCCTGCTTACTAAAATTGTATGGCAGGTAGTTTATTGTTTAGAAATATGAACTCTCAGAAGGTCAAGACCAAACCATTCAATAATATAATTTTTGGTCTGAAGAAATAAAAAAAAAGGTATAGATGTAAGGTGTCACAAGGAAAGTATGGAAATGAGGTAGTTAATATATGTGCTAATAATTGTAAGATTAAGAAAGAGCTGTAGCTTCACTTTTTGTAAAAATAAAATAGGTTTGTGTTACCTGTGGTTGGTTTGTGACCAAAAATTCCATTAAAGAAAGCTGGCATTCGTATAGATCCACCAATATCTGAACCTATTCCAAATGGTGATGCAGCAGCAGCCAAAACACAAGCCTGAAAATAAAACCTTTTTATAATAATAATTATCATTTATGTAGTTTAAATGAGTTTTAATAACTCAATTTAAAACTTTATTTCACATGAACAATACCTACATTCTAATTAAATGTCTAATTACAGAATGTACAACAAAATTCATAATGTAAATAAAACAGAAACTATATGTTGTTGTATTCAGTCCTTAGACTGGTCAGACTGCACAGAATAGGTTAGAATGGAGGGTTGCGTCAGACCAGTGTTAGGACTGAATACCACAACAGACTGTTCTGATGCAACCCTACATGCTAGTCTATTCTGCACAAGCCTTTTTCATATCTAACTAACTACCACATCCTTCCAAATCTGCTTAGCATCCATCTTTGGCCTCCCTCTTCTGCTCTTAGCCCTTACAATTCCCTCTAATGCTAATTTTGAAGTTTGCATATTTACGAAACAGTAAGAATACCAGAAGATTTTAGGAACAACATAATTATCCCCATCGAAGAAGACTGGAGCTGATAGATACGAACAGCACAGGACAATGCATGCAAAATATTAACAAACCATATGGAAATGACAATAGTCAACAATCAAGTATAGTATCTAACAAAAATAAATAATAAAAAACAAAAAATATAATGTTTGGCAATTTTCACTAACATAGAAAAATATACAGTAATAATAAATAATTATACTTCATAATCCAATAAAATTGTGATATTTCTTGTAATGAAACTGTTTCATTAGATGCATTTTATCATTGAATTATATAGACTGGAAGGTATATACAATTAAAACAATAAGAACAGTAGGGAGGGACAAAGACAATTTAACACAACTTATTCTACTTTTTTTTTTCAAGCAAAATGGCTAAGAACATATAAATCAATATAAATAACAATAAATTTGGCTATATATAATGATTAATAACACTGATGATAATATTTCATGAATGTTTTACCTCTCCTCCAGAAGAGCCACCCACAATATGGTTTGTATTATATGGATTATTTGTTCTACCATAAACAGTGTTCGTGCTCTCCCACCACATGCATAATTCAGATACATTAGTTACAGCCAAAGGAATGGCCCCAGATTTTCTCATCAAACTGATAACCTCAGCATCATTAGCTGCTTTAATATCTTTTCTTCTATAAAGACCAGCAGTATTTGATAGGCCTATGCAAATAAAGACATGCTTAATGATACATTTCAAATTAGGCGAAAGGATTTGAAAGAAATTTATGATAAGCTCATTTAGGAGCCAATGAGACGTCGTTATTTCCCATGTAAATTTTAAATAATCAAAGTTTGAACATAATAGACTTTAACAGCATTGATTAGAATGAATTCAATAATAAAAACATTACATGGTATGTAAGAGATATAAATGAACCAGAAATCAAAATTAGTGTCACAAATATAGTTTACGGGAACTAGCTGGGCCTGGTACTGCCTTGGTATTTATGTATACAAGTCCAGAACAGTATTCAATTCAATGTTAATCTATTTGTCAACACTTGATCTAATCGGCAAGAGCATCCCTTTTTGATAATTCACTCTCTCCACCTGTTCTGGCAGAATATTAATTTCATCATAACTGGTATGCGACTAACAGTCCATTAATTGAGTCAAGAAATCCGATCATACCTTAAATAATTGTGAGCCTTAGCCTTAGAGATGTTAGAGTTGTTTCATCATACAATGTTTGTTCCTGGATCAGGAGTAATGTGTAAAAAGTTGGTAGAAATTGCTCCATAGATTTAGGATTGTATATGGGACTTCATTTCATCCTGTTCCACCCACACTCATAGTGGCTGAACTAACATGCAGATTAAATGTCATAATTTAGCTCAGTGATGTCCAATTGCACACAAATATCTGTAATTTTTTATTTTTATGGAACACTCCTCCATTGTCACAAGTGCTCCCCTCCCATGCTGGTTAGGGTTCAAATTATACGTAAACAATATTGTGAGAAACACTATCAATCTTATTGAACCCAAAAAATATTTATTTGATGCAGATATTAACTGTTTTAAAATTTCCATCACCAGCCCTAAGGATAGGAGCCATGAGTTACTCCCCCCCCCCCACAGTGTTTGTTTCTGAATTATAAGGGACATGTGTACAAAATTTAAATTACTCAACACATTTATATTTCTATGAAGTATATACAAAAATACATACATTCACTTTTATTATTAAGATGACTGTCCTAAGGTAGTTTGCTATGTAATTGGAAGTATTTGGTTTTTCCAAAATGTAAAAAGAAATACCTCCTCCTCTTAAGCTCACTGATGCAAGCGCACTGCCTTTGTTTTCATTGAGATATGGTGTGGAGATTTCCTGTGTCTGAGACTGATTCAAGAATAGGACAATCATAACTTTGACTACTGTTACATGTTATTGAGATGACAAGATTGTGAGGTGTAAATATGAAAATGAGTATTTTGCACTGGTTTTCTGGACCTCAGGGGAGAGGAGGAGGAAGAATTTATATAAATTTCACATGAAGCACAAAATGACATACAAATATACTCTAAAGTAATTATATCATAAAGTCAAGCAACATTATGTCTTTAATTCATTTCTCAAAAAGCATCAAGAGCATTTATAATAAATTTGATTGTTTAAGTCATTTAAACAAACCTTTAACTTCAATACAATCTTTAGTTGTAAAGGGGACACCAAGAAATGGAGTCTCACGGGCAATATCTTCGACACTCTTTGATCCAGACCTAATCAGCTCATCCACTTTCCTTGCATCTTCCAAAGCACCATCAAATCTTTCATCCACAACACAGTTTAATACTGGGTTAACTTCCTTTATTCGATTTATGTATGACTGCACAACCTCCTCACTTGTGACCTATAGCAATTAGTAAAAATATAAACATTAAGTCCACATATTATCTTGAAAAAAAGGAAGTTCAATGTTGTAAGAGTATTTTCACACTATATTAAATTTTGATTCACGAGTCATCGATGGCTGGCCGTTACTCGGAATATTTTCCTAATCTTCTGATTAAGGGGGTGGTGCCTCTGAAAATTAAGGACTTTACATTCAACATGGCGCCTGCCATCTGTTCAATTCAGGTAAGCCACCAACTTTCTATATCACTTTCCTGTTCTTATTAAATATATATACCAAATTTTTGGAGGCAACCACCCCCTTCCATAGGTAGACTTTTACTCAGGGCCATATAATATACACTTACTTGAATTATAGGTGGAATATATAAAAGGAAAACTGAAGTGCTATGGAGTAAATGATGTACTGATGGAGGGGGTTTAATGTTTTCTACCATTTTTTAAGTAGGTATTTGTGAAGGATTTTTGAAAATTACAGTGAATTGAAGGAGATGCCAAACATGATACCCGATTCTATCATTATGCCAGCAACCTGGCCCTGGTTGGGGAGTTGGGCCTACCAGGGTTGGACAAGGATACAAGACAAGTCCAGAAGGTGCCATAATACTATCATAGAAAAGATGGGGAGGAACTTTTTGTGTGTTATGGCAGGAATGCAGTACAGTGTTACATGGTGGAGAATGGTGACAAGTTTGAGCAGTTAAGAAAATTGGATTACCTTCCTTTTAAATATTTGTTGTCAAGAATAGGTTTAGATAGTTGATCTTTGAATAGGGTACATACCTGTGTTTGGAGGAGGTCTATTAGACGACAACTGAAGAAGTTGGGGATTGTAAGTTTGATGTGGTAATAAGACCAGGAATTACTTTTGGATGAATATTAACTAAATATTTTAATGGGTGAAGTCAGATTAGGAATCTCCTGAAAGTAACAGGAAATTAAGAAAGATATTATTTATAAAATTTGTGTCTGGGTTTTATTCATCAACTCTCAAATTCTTTCTATGGGAAACAGAAGGTGGCTGTTCTAGTAGTTTTCTCTTTTTTTTGTTGAAGAAATTCACAGGCTGTAGTTGACAATCAAAAGGTGTAGTACTATCTTCATAAAATTAGAAAGCCCATATTTATATATACAGATATAAGAAATCAAAAAAGGCTGTAGCATTAAATTACCAGGGCTCGTGTAACCATTTTGGACAGAAATATGTAAGTCTGCCATACAAAACATACTAACCACCAATCACATAAAATTTAATTATTTAGAATACTTTGTTTGAGAGGTAGATGGAGAAAAATTTGTTGTAAAATATGGTCTCTCTCCTTAAATTAAAGTCGTTTCTTGAAATACTTTAATATATTTTGAGCAAATATTTGAGATTTACCTTTCTCGTTCGAATTTTTAATGCTAATGTTGTTGCAGAATCAAGAAGTAGAAGATTGTCAATTGGTGGCACTTTATTTCTAGAGTCCCTGTGGATCAACCAAAAAAATCCTGAAGCAATTAGCTCAATAATTCGATGCAATAACCTTATGCTGCCGAATTTGAGCTTTTGAAGCGTGTTAGCCATCTCAAATTGTCATAGAGGTGTATACGTTATATAAATGCAAATGTCATGGAGCAGCGAATTTTTGCATACTACGAGAAGTAATTCATCTTTCCGTACCAACATTCTGGTTTTAATATTTCATCTTAAAATTAATCAGCAAATATCGTTATTCAATTACGCTTACAACACATTTATTATTTTTATTCAAATTTCTATTGGTTGGTAAAAACTTTTAATATTTCTATGCTTAATTTTGAAAAGAACTTTTAGTTGTTTAGTTGCTTTTTATGAAAACATAGCCCGTTCAAATTTGTAATGTGGTCGAAATCGCTTCACCGTTAAAAATAACCCGTCAGTAGAATATATCTACTGCCACGGTTACGTGTCCCTAAAAATAATGTTGTATCGTTCCATTGTGATATTGGGCAAGGAAGAAAATAGCATTTTGGGTCTTATGGAGCGTAGACCGCCCCTGGTGTCAAGCGATGAAGTTATTAGCGCTGCTACTGCGTTAATGTAAACAGAATAATCACGACAGCACGATAAAGAATTAAAGTATTTAATTTCATAATCATAATCGCATTATTCATTCACATATTTCCCCGACTTTACCAAGAAATCATTTAGTGTAGTGAATTTAAGTACATATATGAATAAAAAAAGGGGGGGTCTTTTATTATTTCAGACTACATTCTTTTAATTATTGGTGAATTATTTTTAAATTATTGAGGTGATCTGGGGATGAAGTAATAGCAAGGCAAAAAGTAAAAGTTAATTTTTTAAAAGTCGAACAGTCGGCCATCAATAAAGTTTATAATGAAAGCATAATTTCGTGTGTAGATTTTTAACATGACCAAGCAAGGGTAGTGGACATTGTGTGAAAGAGTCGTTTTTCGTAAGATATGAACAGATTCCTACTCTCAGAAGACTAATACATTTACTTTTCGAAATATAAGTGTTTACACTCCTTTCTCTTTACGTGCGAGTTTACACGATGCCAGTCAACTAGCAACGTGGTAAATTTAGAAAACTTGAAAACAAAATAGTGGACATCTTGCAGACTACTACAATGGACACATTACAGGAGCATAAGATCTAAAGTGAATACCTGTTTCAGGATCACCCTCATGTAGCCTGTTAACCCCCCCCCCCCCCAAAAAAAGCGCATTTTGAGCCCACTAAAATCATTCTTAAAGCAGGAAAAGACAAATAAAGTAGATTATTTATTTACATAATAACTAATACTTTATAAATATAAATTTCTACGGAAGATAAATATTTATTTTATCTGCTGACTTTGGAGAAGAAAATACATTTTCCTTCGATCTAAATTCTTAAAATAAGATATTTCCTATATCATTGGATCGGATAGGTATAAAAATAAAAAACATTATCTCATTAATTTATCCCCATTATTAAAATGTCATTTTTAGTACATCATAAAAAATTTTAGTAAGTTATTTACAGATTTTGATAGACAAAAACTAATTATAAACACTAAAATTATGAAAATATAAAAATTATTAAACCTTTTGCTGAGAAATAACTTAAATATCTTTTAAATTATCTTTTTTTTAGTATATTGAGGTTTTATTTGCTTTTATTGAAAATCCTGACTATTTAAACAAAATTTGAGAGTGGAAGAAACTAGTTATCATTTCTAAATAAAAAATTTGGCCAATTTGTCAGCAAACAATATTGATATTTATTTTATACATTTACAACGTTTTTTGTATTATTTCATTCGCCATGTTTAAATTTAACAGCCTACATTACTTACACATTGTTAAATAGCATTTCGGCGGTAACCGTCCCTGGTCGCAACGTTGTCCGCATTTGTATATATGTTTAACGTGTTTAAATACAAATCAGTTTTATTTAAGGTTATACTTTCTATATTATAACGGAATATATATATGGACGAAACGTTGTAAGTGTATTAAATAATAGCTGACAATTTACGATTGAAACAAAATGATGGGAATTTGAAAAACTTAAACAACACCCACGTCTGCAATTCTTCTGGCAAGATGGGTGTAGCAATCAAAAGCTTATATTATTTATTCGAGAAAATGCTATGCTCCAATTATTAAGGGCACTAATCAGTTTCCGAATCCCCCAATTATGATTGGTATTACTATAAAGAAAATTAGGGGAACCTGTTCTGTAAATGATGGTAGACGATTGGCTGGAACTGGTGGAGAGTTATCCCTATCTTCTGATTGGTGCTGCAAAAGGAAGGGAAAACTGCTACTTAATTACAAAATTTTAATAAATGGGTTTAAAAAATCTATATAAAGGGAAAGGAAAACTTTCACTATATTACAAAAGTGTCAATGACAATGGCTATAAATGAATTTAAAGTCAGAAGGGGCTTAATCGTGACATTTTAAGTTTGGGGGGTAACTTTCCTCTTTAGCCCAATTGGCTTTACTATCTTTTAAGGTTTGTATACTTCTGTTATAAGGGTATTTAAAGGTAATATACTCTTGTTTTTATATAAAAATTTATTTCAGGTCAAGGTGCAGATTATTGTATGAAATGATTTAATTCATATGGATTTAAAAAAAAAATAGATTGAAGGTGGATTCAGTTCTAAGTTTTTCAGAATTAGCTGTGATTTGTGTACATATTGCCCGTCATTCAAAAATTTTCGTGCTCTCACTCCCTCTCTTAAGTTTGTTTGAAAAAGCTTTGACATCAATGTAGATGAACAATTGGCATACTTAAGTTATGCATAACAACTTGAAAGACAATTGTTGCTTCTTTAGCAGCTATATAACCCTACATGAGATTTTATACAAAAATTAAGAATATTTATTTAACCTAGCAGGAGACTAAAATGAAATTTACGTGGTATTTGTGGGGTTGATAATAATTTTGAACTGATAATTATAATAAAATCTCTAAATATCTTCAACACTCAATCTCACACAAAATGTTTAAGCAGCTCTTGAGCTGCTTGTAACCTTAAAAACCATTTAGAAATGTTCATCAAGGAAGCTCGTGGTAACTCCCCTCTCTGTATTTATTTTCAAAAATTTTCTAAACCGCCCTCTTCGTTACCTCAATTTTCCAGTACTTCCTATTTTTCCCTTTTTGGACTGTGATGTTCTATTTTCTTCTCCAAATTGCTCTACTTACACTATTCACAACACCGTGTCTGCTGAAATGTCGTCAGTAGCTTTTATGATTAATTTATCAAGCCATGTAAACACAGTTTTTCAACTTCACCTTTATTCAAAGGCAGCTTGCAAGAGCTTTCAGCATTGTGCCATATTAATCTGCACTTAAATAAATATATATATTAAAAACAATATATGTATGGATATTATATTACATCATGTCAATTATTTTATCAAGTTACTTTAACTTCATCTGTTTACATCATCTACCATAATAGGTCGATTCTCATATTCACAACCTGTTGTGAAGTGGAATAGAAATGGAAAAAAACATTTAAATGTAGAACAAAACTTTCACATTTACAAGAGGAGGAAGGTAAAAAGTCAACAGAAATGAGTGTGTAAGTGAAGGACTGATGTTGAGTCCAGTGCTTTGCCTGGAATGAATGATGTGTTGGAAATAAAGTTGCCGAAGATAGAGTTGTCCAGGTTTGTAGACCCCACCTTCTAACTCCACCACCAGAACTGACATGTTAAATAACTACAATATTCTTCCATCTACTACAGTAATTCATAAACTTGGAAAAATGCCAAATTACAAAATTAAATAAAACATTACCTGCTTTTCCTCCTACATCATGTACCAAATAAATTGCAGAATGACTTGTCTTCTACATCAGTAAAACTAAATTACCTATCCTGAATACATTGTTGAGCGCAGTGATCAAAAACACTATCTCCAATAGCTGTTTACTACCAGAGCCACACCACCAAAATTTCTGCTAATGCTTTAAATTCACCATCTTAAAATTGGTCACTTTTTATGGATATATTCTTTAAAGATGTCCTTACAGTCAATGGACTAGACTGTTTCTCCTCTAATTTATCTCTCCCTCACTCTGTGGCACATTATTTTCCTACTTGTTCACAAGTGTGCATTTGTTTACATAATTTATCAATTTTTGCTTTCATGTGACACTCTCTTAAGAGAGTTAGTGTGACTAGATGTGTTATTTTTTTACCCAACCAAAAATGTGGTTATCTTCTCCAACAAATTCTTTTTTTCTAAATTTGGGTGCTCATTAGATTACTGTAAAAACTTATTACTTAAAGTAAATAAAAGAGAATACCAAGCTTAAGGAAAATATTTTTATTTAACAAAAATATACAAAGTAGACGATTATTAATTTTACACATATTTTAAGTTAAAAAAGTAATTTGACAATTTCAACTGTATATACAGTATAGAATTACTAATTCATACAATTAGCAGTTTGTTTACTACAGCAAAAGTTTGACAATTTATTAAGAATTAGCAGTTTACACAAGGAAGTAGAAAAAAACCTCTCAGAGGCTTTTCTTTCATTGAAAGGTAGTATTGCAGTCTACACAAATAGATTCAGAGTAATATGCTCATCTCTTAAGAATGGAGATTATACTATGGTAAACTTAAAATCTTTGAATATTAATAATTTAGCTATCAGTTATATGCATGTGTAATAATTCAGGAACTTTTTTATGAGCATATCTGCTTAATTTTTCTGATGAAGCTTTTGTATTTACAAAGAATAATATAAATAATTTATACAAAATTTCAGTGTCCTCACTTTTGTAAATTTCTAGGCTTACAGCTAATTTTACAAATGAAGAATTGTAAATATTTTTGATTTCAGTAACAAAACATAAGCTCATGTAATTTTTATGTTTTATTTTAATTTAGAAGTTATTAATAAAACATTAAACATTTGAGATTGACCATGTGCAAACTTATAAGTAATGAATACATTTAATGAATTCAATAATGAACATAACACAAATAATGTTAAGATTTTACCATTATAATTGAATCAGAAGAGATATTTAATGTATCAGGTACAGCGGCAAGGCACTTCAGAGAAACCTTTGAATTATTAATGGTTTAAATTTTCAGATTATATTGTGTTACATATAAAGTCTTTGGTATTGCAGCACATTTTCTTCTTTGTGGATGTAAATTCATTTGAAAATATAAAATTTCAATGATTAATGTAAAAATTATTACATTAGGAAGAAATATTTCAAAAGCCTTTAAATTTAATGCTCACCAACCTCTGTTTATATTATTCATTAAACTTAAAAAATATTATAATTAATGTTGACATAGTTTGTACATATTGCCATCTCAATATTATATACAAACTTAACAAAACATAAAACAGTTTTTTTCTATAACAAACATTCAGAAGTACACTGTAAGATTCATTTGTTCTGATTCTTGCTCCCCAGTCAGCGGGGTCACACTAACATCAGGATCTAACTCAAGCTGTAAATCATTGAAATGTATATATAAACAAATATACACTTTATAAATATTAAATTATAAAATCAAACTAACATCACTATATCCCAAAAACAATAGATCATAATACAGTTACGAGAAAAAAGTTTCACACACTGATGCGTGGAATAACATGAATTAGAATTGCCAATTGTGATAAGAAAATAAGATATTTAAAAAAGTTTGGCAAGATTTAAAGAAAGCAATAATTAATATAAAACAATCATGTTTATTTGCTTTCATATTAGATAATAAATTAAAATATAAAAAATATTTGTTTTATCTATCCAGATTTTATGCAACTACTTGGATGAAAGTGAATAATATATTATGGTAACTAACCAGGAAATTCTTAGGAGAATAGGGAAAGAGAGAACAATTAGGATGACTTTGACCAAGTGAAGGGATAGATTAATCGGCTACGTTTTGAGACACGAGGATCTTGTAAAATTAGCACTAGATGGAGGAGTGTGGGGTAAGAACAGAAGAGGGAGGCCAAGGTGGAATATGCTAATCAGATTAGAGAGGAATGGAGGGTTGCATTAGATCAGTCTTAGGACTGATTACCACCACCACAATAACACATTGATTCAATAAAATATACTGTATTAGAAGAAAACCAACCCAGATTAATAGAAAAATGTAAATTATTCAATTATCACATTAAATTTCTATTTTGTAGTTTATTAAAACTATTGATTTTTGTTCAATAAAGTGAATTTTACTTTGAAGTTGTAATTAAAGATTAATTTAGAAGCATATTTATACTTAACATGAATTTGTTCCATGAACAATTCATAATTGAATCATGTTAAATTTACCTTTGGGGTAGATGGAGTGCTTGTTTCATCATCCCAGCTAAGTTTCTTTACCCTCCGGGGAATGGATCCTGATGGCCACCCTATTTTACCATTTTCAGATAAGACCAACGAAGTTACAGGTATCTGGGGTGGAGCTGGTGCAACTTTGTGTTGAGATGCTGTTCTGTTATTCCCTGCTCTTGACATAATACCTAATAAAGCAAATTTAATTACAAATGAGAAATTAATTAAACTTATTTTATGAAAATTAATTAGGTCTACAATTTTTTTATCAAATATTTAATGTCTTAATTGCTTTGAAATGTACTTTAAAAAGGCTGGAAGAGAATAGTGTTAAGTTCTGTCATTTTCAGTTAATTATTTAATTTTTATGTTAACATATTTGATTTGTTTTTGTTTAAACTTTGAATACAGTAAATTTGTTAAACAGTTATTTGTGATTTTTAGAGTTGTTTTTTGTCATGCTGTATTGTATTGCAAAGTGATCTTGGAGGTGTAGCTTGTTTTAAGCCAACTACTACTACAAAGAGTATAAATATGTTTCTATAAGGTGTAATTAAAAAGAGAAGATAAGGTAATAAATAATTCAGTTATATGATATAGTATTTAAATATTGTGAAGCTAATAGGATGTTAAATATATATTCTTAATTCAATAAACTTTTTTTTTTAAATTTATAAATGACTTGTTTAATTTATCAAAATAAAACTTAAAATGTGGGTGGGTCTTTTTTATTATTAATCAATATTTACTGATAATTAAAATTTTGTTTGGAGATAAATAATTTGCCCCTAAAGAATTATTCTCCATTTTCTACATTTAACAATTATTATTTTACATTACTCTGAAATCTATATTCTTTTGGTATAAAGGTTATTTGAATTTCTTTTTATTATGCTTTTCAAGCAAGTTTGTAATTAATTGCTTTTCAAAAAAAGTATAAGTTGTTTAATAAGCCAATATTATTAAATTAAATAATAGTAGCTTATTCAATTCATTTACTGTGCTAAGTTCTCATCAATTGCTGCTGCAAGTATATTTAATTTAAAAATGACTAAGGAGAAAAATGTACCCAATCACACTTTTCTTCAAATTGGGACTGATGTGGCTAGTCACAAAAAAACAACAACAAAAATCATGTGATCAGTGGGCCACAATTTGCCCACCCCTGGTCTAAATAGGATCTTACAATCTTTGATGGTTTTTTTATAATCTAAGTATCTACTCGTTTTCTATCTTTTACAGGTTATTAAAATATAAAATATGAACAAATTAGTTATTTTATTTTTCAATGAAAGTATTACCATTTGATTTTTTAAATACTTTGATTAAAAAGTTGAAGTTTGATAATTTTGATTTTGTTTTTATATTTTACTGCTTGAATAACTTTTTAATTAATTTGACTTAATCTGTGTTGTTATTACAGTTTTTCTTATAGCTATCACAATATACTTACTTTTTACTGTTGCAGTGTAGTTACTGCTATCTTCAGCTTCTCCAAAAACTGGATTATCAACTTTATCTCCAGAAGTTGGAGGCAATTTTTCATGCTGAATACCACTTCCAGAATAGTTCACCATTTTAGGGCTACCTTTGTGTTTTTTACTAAAATAAAATGTGCATATTTACTTGAAACAAACAATTCAACATTTGATAATTTCAAAATAATTTTTATAAAGTACAAAAAGATCTCTATTTTTAAAACAAATAAGAATCTTCTTATAGTAAAATAAAACCATTGTATATATAATAGCAAGATTTTGTGATTTTGAAATACTTACTGCTTGTAGATATAGAGAATTAAACCAACTATGACAAGGCCTAGCAATCCAAGCAGAGCACCAAACACTGACATTAATAGAAAACCTGTGCTTCCAGGACCCCACTTGTCAGCAACCCTCACCAAGGCCTCAGGGAAGTGAACCGTAACTGGTACTGATGCCTGTACAAGATCATCGAATAATACAAGATTATTTGTCAATTTTAAACTAATAAAAGATTACTGACAAACTTTAATTATAGTAGATGATGTGGAACTGATTACAAACATTTACAGAGGTATGTGAATCTCAAAATTATATACAGAGAGATTCATAACAACATGACTGGTAGTAGTGCCAGAGTAAACTTTGCTTTTATTTTTCAAAAGTGATCAGTGAACAGTGATAGGCATACTGGGCAATTGATGTCAATGTTTAACAAAAATAACACTGTACCCTTCCTAACAACGATTCCAGTAATCTCCACTTTCTTTCTCTATAAGAAGGTTTAAAATAAGATATTTGGGTGTACTGAATATTTGAAGATTCTCATTATACACCATAATTATATTTGCTATTAATTTGAAAAATTGTTAGAATTATGATGCATAACAGTTTTAAGTAAATACAGCAGGGTTCAGTCTGAAAGATTGATAAAATTTTATTTAGTGAATATTTTTGCTATAAATATTATGTAAAAGCTCAAATTTTCTCCTAATGCTGTCCAATTAATATTTCTTATTTTAGGACTCAAATTATTTGGTACATTGCAGGTATTTATATGGACGAAAGAATAGTTTGTAAACGTTCTGCTCTGGGAGAGTTAATAATGGTTGATAGTGGTTCATCTCTCAACTTATTATTTTTTATTCAAATAATATTAGTGTGCATACCTTCAACAACATAAATGTTTAAATTTCTAAAAGAAAAAATGAAATATACTTAGTAATGATGAGCAGAAAGTATTAAATTAAAGATGTATGGAAATATTTACAAGTATTTCTAAACTTTAACACACTGCTATACAGATTTTGCAAACCTCTCTTGGTGGGGTTCCTGAGTCTTTAGCTACAGCTACAAGATGAGCTGCACTTGTATTCAGTTGTCTCACATCCAGTATGGAGATCTCTCCTTTGTCATTTATTTGGAACATTCTATTAAGGAGTAAAAAATCTTATCATTAAGTACATTAAGTATTCTGTTAATCTTTAACATATTACTATTTAGTTTTTATATTTAGTTATGAACACTTACAAATATGAACAGTAACGGAATAATAATTAATTAAATAAAAATAATAGAGTACTATTTTCATTACATGTACTACAACTACTAATTTGCATATCTGTCAAAATTGGCTGTGTGAATTTTATTTTCCAGATATCTATTGCCTTACTCTTGGCTTCCTTCTTAGTTTAATACAACAAAATGGCAATTACACAAAAATAAATTGAAGGACCCTGAATTCTGAAATATTGCATTAATAAAGTTCTTTTTAGTTTGCATATTCACAATATTGTTATTTTGGATGTAGTCCATTTGCTGGATTGAAACACATGATCTGCAGCACTTTGAAACATTATAACAATTAGATAGACATTTCTATAGCTGCTTACCACTTGACTAGGAAATTTCTCCATCAACATAGATCATTTGTACACCCATTTTCAAAGCACACAATACAAAATTAATTAAAAAATCAACCAAATTCTGGTACTTTAGTATTCCTGTTAATAACCAACTAATTATTATAGTGAAAATTTGATGTACCAAAATATTTAAAGGGGGTTGGAATCACTTTACATATGGCTATTCTCTCTTACTGTTGATGTCTCGTTGGAAGCAGGTTGAAGCATGGCGATGGCAATGGGTGTTCGTAGCAATGGTGTTGATGCAGCTTGAGTAGATCTGCCAGATTTTGTATGACCAAGACTGCCATGAATTGGTTGGCATGTCTTATTGGTTCATTACGTTTCTAAGTACCTGTTCTTTTAATCTTTCGCATCTTCCTCCCACAAATACAGATTTTTAAACCAATCAGATGTCTTTAAATTAAAATACACAGCAGAATTGGGACCAATCATTGACTTGCATTTGTTTCAGTCTGCGACAATGGCCAGCGTAAATTATGGGGTTGCTACTGGGCTCATCCCTGACAGCAACAATCAGGTTCCTCCCGCAGACGCTACGACAATGGACTCTCACAAATACATTCACTTCATTACAATATATAGACTTCTATTAAGTTTTCAAATCTTCCCAGTTCCATCATTGCAGCTAACATGTTGATATATTCTAACTTATTATTTAAAAATTCAGTCTAAACAAACTGAGTGAGATACATCTTTCATTAGCTGAATTATTTAACACAGAGTGAACTGTAATCAATTTTACTTCTGGACTGGAATTTATGAACATGAATTTTACCTTGCATCTGGACCACGAAGGCTTAATGTTACAGTATCTCCACGGTCTCCATCCGCAGCTTCCACAACTCCAATGATATCTCCATTTTCTACGGTTGTGCTCGACACAGAAAAATCATATTGAGAATATCTAAAGCGTGGATCCAAGTCATTTACGTTTAGAACAGTAATATCTAGGTGAGCAGAGTCATTCTGCAGAGAAAAATTCATAATTATTGCTTGCTCTCTCTCTATGTTATATATTAATTATTTTGACAATGTCTCATCCTTATTCTCTTTATAAGATGAAAAAGTCAAAATAATAATAAACTGGACTAGAGAGACTAGAGGTAATTGACTTACCTTAAATTGATAATAGTCATTGACTGGCAGGAAGTATGAAAAATTTCAATATATCAATACCCCGATACTTGCTGACCTGTGATGTAGTGGCTAGCATTGCTGTCTCACAACACAGAGGGACCCGGGTTCGAATCCTGGCATTAGCTGGAAATTTCTGCCATCATGGTCCTGCCAACTGGGCTTAAGACTGCTGGAGAATCAATACGCTGACTACACTCCAAATTCAGAATGTCACCTAAGATGACAGTCAGCAGTTAACCTGTCAATTTAGATTTTTATGCTTCTCCTGCCAGTCGACGGCTACTATCCATTATAGATAAGTCCATCACTTTATTATGTCTCCTATCCATTTTATTATATATATTTTATTATATATATATAAATAAGAAAATAAAATATTACCATTCTGTTATCACTGGCATAAACTTTCATGGTGTAATGATGCTCTGAATTGTCATAGTCCAAAGGTTGTCGTAAAATTAAATCTCCATTTTGTGTGATGCTGAATGTGCCTGAATGTTTTGGGTCTTCAAGCCAAAATCGCACCCTCTAGACATTAAAATAGAGAAAAGGTATCTATTTTAGTAAATATTCTGCCTTTTAGTTTAATAATCAATTATGTACATTGCAATCTATTTGTAACAGTGCATACATCTGTAGACATTTAAAATATAAAAGAACAACAAACAAAATTTACTCTGGCTCATAAGAACTGCTTACATTAAAAAAGAACACCCTTATTATAATAAATATGATAAGTAGAACTGAATTTGAATGTAACTTTAATTTAGATATTACTGGGTGTTGTATTCAAACCTAAGATTGGCCTAATGCAACCCTCCATGCTAAGAATGGGGTATAAATAAAATATTGTAGTGATTTAATATTAACTAAATCAAAAAACACATAAATTTATGTGATTACCAGTTACACCTGTACTTACAGAATCATGAGGTTTATTAGTAACTGCCGTTAAAATAACTGTACCCAGAGGCACATTTTCTGGGACTTTTGCTGAGAAAACCTTTTGCATGAAAGAAAGGTCACCCAACACCATTCCTGGCCTGGAGATGGTTAGTGTAGCCAGAGCATAGCGGTCCGGGTTGTCTACTTGAGTTGCCTGCAAGACAAATTTCAAATTGATTCCTTTTTTGGTCAAAGAGTCACTTAATTCTGAAATTAAGTGTTGTCATGAATAAAACCAGACTCTATTGACTCAATTTATAAACTACAATTAAGAAAAATAATCTTTCCTACTTTTCCACTCTCATGAAGTATCGTGCACAATTATATAGTATTTCAATCACAATTTGGTCATATATATATAACAAGGAAATTATCGAAACTGGTGTTAAGGGGGTCACTGTGTTACATTGACATTTAATATGCGATTTAAGTAAAAATTCATCCCTTAAGTGGGGAAGAAATTTTATTCTGTCAGAGTGCTGAAAATATTTTTAGTCCTGTTGTACTGAGAGTATTTTTACTGTCAAGATACTGGGAGTATATTGGAAGTTCATATAGTGACATTTTTAATTCTGGTTTGACCAAGAATTAAATAATGTACCAGGATAATATAAATAAATACCTGGGCAATGCCGGGTCTCCAGCTAGTTAAGAATATAAGCAATATTTTCATAAATTTTATTACTTACAAAATATTTGACATCTCTCTCTAAACAGATCAGAATATTATATCATGGGTTTCAGAATATCATTGTAACCTGTTAACACCATCAGTATTATTTACATAAGTTTAAAGGTTGTTAATTAATAAAATGATACTAACCCTTACAACTAATGTTGCTGGTTGGAGTAATTCATCATCCCGTACTGTCTTCTGCAAGATGACATGTCCAGAAGCACTGTCAATTTCAAAGAAGCGATAATCTGGGGCAGCTAAAATCCAATTAAATAAATTTATTAATTTGTGCATTATTTCAGAAACAATAGGCTGTGGTTACTTTCTTCTGAGTTTACAACTAAAGTTACCTGAATTGAATGAATAGAATACGGGAGCATTGATTCCAATGTCTTGATCATATGCAACAATGTCTCTAGGCAACACTTTCAGTTGAGTTCCCTAATAACAGGAAATATTTATATTTAAATAGGAAAAAAGACAACATTAATGCAAATGTGCATGTGAATTGTAAAAAAAAGCTTACTGTTCAAATGAATTTATAACCTTATCCACTGTACAACTACCCAAATCCCATATTCATCAATATAGAAAATCTAGTTCATACCTCACTTTCCTGAACTACAAAAACTCAACTTCATTCTCCTTCTGTTTAATACTGGACTGCAAATCAATTCAGACATAAAAAGCATTCTACCCACAATGCTTCCAACCTACTCAAGGATAGCATTTAGATGCCCTTTTTACATAGGCAATATCATTGTCAAATTCCGCTAATGATTTGGGAATATCTAATGTAATGTAAGATAATGGCATGACAATGTGTAGGAGACTTTGAGCCCATGAATTGGCCTATTCCTACTTGTGAAACATTAAATGAGTGTTACTCAAATGTTCTGTTCTTTAAGAACTAACTATTATAAATAGAAGCTAATACCATTGTAGAATGTTGAATTCAGGACTCTGCTTGAACTGCAGGATTTGTTGAAATACAGTTCCCAAAGATGAAGTTCAGCATCTGATGCTTTGGGAGGTAAAGCCTTAAGGAGGTTTAATGTAAATCATTGGTCAGAATTGTTAGAGTTATGGTTTTGGTCATGAACAATTATTAAGCACTGTGTTTTAGGCAGCTTAACAGTGCTGTGGTCATTAGCAAAACATTAAGGAAAAATTCATTTGGTTTGGTCAGACAGTTAAGCTTTTGTATCCCAGGAAAGTAATTGTGGGGAGGAATGGACCAAGTTTTGTATGTTGGTCAAATGTGGGAATGGACAGTGGATATGGTATGGGATATTTGTTACAATTAGTTAGGAAAGGAACAAGAGAAAGGAGGTGACTTAGCTGGAATTGAAGCCCCTTGTCACCATTGAGGACAGGAGAGAACTTTAAGATTTGACATGCTGCTTATTGGACCAGACCAACTTTTAATTAAAGGTAAGTCAGCTTCTCGTTCTCCGTTCTTACATACCAATACATTTTGTATGTGAACTCAAGTACAGTTTGTGAGCTATAATATGAGATCCTACAAGCACAGTAGAGAAACAGACAAGGTATGTCTTTTGAGATGCATACCTGGCAATGCTACTGTCATTGTTGAAAGCCTATATTATACTGTTATGAATGGGATATACAGACTATGGCAATGTCTTTTTACCACATCTTATACGTATTAACTCTTAGCTTTTATGGACAAGTTTCTTGGCCTACAACATATCCTGAACTGAAAAAATATATTTCTTGGTGCCAAATTTGTCAGAATTGCTTATACTCTACCAACTTATTTCAACAAAGTCAACAATGAACTCTGGACTACCCCCACAACCACTGCAATATTGGAGACATTTTTGACCATATTTTGTGTTGACACATAACTAGCTAAATCTACCTAGTTATATACATTAACATTTCTTACATATATAGCATAAGAACCAGACTATTAAAATTTTTAAAATTATATGATCTGTTATGAGAACTGTGTTTTATTTGAATGAAAGAACTTCAGTTTTAGATAAACATTTTTGTTGGTAAAGTTGTCACGATATCTAAAATTTGTTTGAACTGGCATAAATTGTTATATCTAATTTCCTCTTTTCTTCCAAATTACCAGTCCTCTTTCCATCAATGCATTAGATTCCATTTCTCAATTCTAATAGCAACATTGTGAAGCAACTGCTCAGCAAAAATTGTGAATCAAGATAAAGGACAGTTATAATGCTAATACAGGCTTATCAGTTTGTAGTAAATTAATGTTTGAAGGTTGTCTTGCAGCCATGATTTTATTGAACATAATTCAAACAATATTAAAAATTTTCTCCTCATTTGGTAAAAAAAGTGTACATTTTGCTTATTTAATCACTTACCTGAAGTGGAATTGGAGGAATCTGTGCAGAATACCTCTCATCTAAGAATTTTGGATTTTGGTCATCAGCATCAATTACATTCACATACAAAATTGTATCTGAAAAGCGAGGAGGAGATCCTTGGTCCTAAACAATAATCAGATAATAGAGACAAATCAGTTCTTGTCTATCATTTAACCATGTATACTACTCATTGTAAGTCAATTTTTGTCCTCTATAGTTTGATTTGTTAATTAATAACATAAAACATACAGAATTTGAAGAATAGATGCAAAAAATGAATATTAAGTAATGAACCAGTTATGAAATCTCAACTCAAACAAAGCAAACATTTAAAATACTTCATTACCTGTGCTCTTATTGTTAAATTAAATCTTGGTAATGTCTCATAGTCAAGAGGCTTTCGTAGCAACAATGTGCCTTCTAATCCATTAAGAAATACAAAGTGATCCTGGAAAAGAGAAAAATTAAAGCCACTGCTTAAAATTAAAAAAAATTATAAAATTTAAATGTTATGACCTATTTTTCTGTTTACAAACTTAATCTTTTAAGTTCAGTGGATAATATATTTTTGACGAGGTAAACAATTGCTGATCAGCCTTGAAAATTAAGGCACTTGTGACCAAAATGTCGGTAGAGAGGCCTACATAAATTGATATTATATACGAATCTAACAAGAGCCAATTGATTTTAAGAATGTCCATAGAATGAATTATGGTCAATCTTAATTAGTGTCAGATAACAAAAAAACTGCAATTAAAATGGAAGTTTGTGAAACTGAAGGGTTACCTTTGGTGTCTGATATGACATTAAAATATTACACTACTAAGGATGAATTTTTTCAGTTATCATATCAATGCATTCAAAATGCAGTTGATAAAGTTTATAGTTGATCATAACTGACAATTTCTGTCACTCTAATTTGATTATAGTTTCACGAGAAAGCATTTCTTTACATTTTTGATCCATGTTTCCTCAACGATTTTTTTCTAAGAGACCTGAAGGTATGTTTTCAGACTATTATCAAAGCAAAGTATTACTTCATTTTAATGGGAATGACCAACTCATATTTTAGACCTTGAGATATCTGTAATCATTAAAGGTAACTGTTCTATTGTAAGAAAGTAATATTAAAGAAAGTACTCTAACTATTTTGAAAGTCATTTTCATCACAACCTGTTCCTGTCTCTATGAGCAACTCGCATCCTAATGAAATGGAATGATGATTTCATCATTTACACGATATAAGTTTATATTTAAAATATTTGTGCATCTAATTTAAGTCTGGTCAGGAATAAAGATAATAAAATATAATGATTAGTCAGTAGATGTAAATTGTTAGAGGCCCTTTAAGAGAATTTTATAACTGTGTTGAGTCACTCTATGTAGTGTTCATGAAATTATTTGACATCTACAAGTGGTTAAATGCATAAAATTGTGTGTTTGGCAAGTTAATTAGATTTATGGCACAAGTGCAAATGGAGATTATTATTTACTAATTTTCCCAAAAATAATATTTTTAATGCTGCAGAAGATTATGATGAAACTAAAAATTGATTATATTATAAGATTGTCAGGCTGATATTTTAACAATTTTATTTATTACATTGTCATTATATAAATAAGAGCTTTCAGCGTAATTGGCCATCTTCAATAATTTAAACCACTTTATGATGATAATAAGAAGTTGATTATATTTTTAATGATTGTTTCATAAAAAGGCATTTGAGGCAGACAGCCATTATTCACCTATGTACGTGTCATAAAACAAATTGTTTAAAAGTAGAGAAATCATTAAAAATCAGTACGAGGTTATGAAATGCTTCTCTGGTTTCACCTGGGTAATGCTGTTAAACAGCAACATTTTGATGGCTATCACAACCATAGTATTCCAGGCTGGAATACTGTAGCAGTGACGGTCATTAAAATGTAGTTGTCTAACAACTTTACTCAGGTGGAAACTTGAGAAGCAAGTTTTAATTTGATTCACTGCGAAAGCCTTTGATCTTTAGTAACATTAGATTAGTTTCACAAAGCTAATATGCTCATCCATGTGCATGTGCAGTATACATGAAATAACATTCTAATGTATGTATTATTACCGAATGTGGTCCTGGAAGAACAGAATATTGCACAGTTGAAAAAGGTCCTTGCTGGTCAGCATCCACAGCTTTAATTCCTTGTAACACTCTAGTCCCAACTACGGTTACCTGTACAATACACCATAGTATGTTAAGTCAGTAAATATATGATATGAGTAATTCTGATAAATCAACATTTTCTGATTATAGAAATAGGATGTCAAAACATTTACATAATTAAAGATAAAAGAATATAAAAAAATGTTTCAAGAATGAGGAAGGGAGTGATAAAAGTGATGGTATGGAGAGAATAGTTGATATGGGAAGAGAGAGTAAGGTGGAGTGGTAATGAGGAGGAGGTATAAAGTTGGGAATGGGAGAGAATGCAATTGGAGCCAACAAAATAACTGAAACATATTTTTGCAACATACTGACTAAAAAGTTCCCTGGCAACAATATGAGCAGTTTTTGAAGTAATGGATGATATTTTGATGACCTGATCTACACTAGTCATCAGATATGGGAAACTGTGCTGTCAAAGCATTCCGCATTTATACAAAAACTGCTCTTTGTCAACACTGAATACTTTATTCAAACATTTAAACAAAATGCCTTCAACCAAAGATATAAAATGGTAATATATTAAATATATTATTTTACCCTACTCAAAGTACTGAAGCTGGAGCTACTAATATTTTTCAAAAAGAGTATCTGATCATATAAATACCAATTATTTCTTACATGGCCTGCATCATCAGTTGGGGCAGATTTCATTTCTTACCCTAAATGTATTAACATTTTTACTTTGCATCACAATTTCTGAAGTCTGGAAAAACCAATCCATGACCCAACTTCCTATAGCCTGCTTCCAGTGCTCTCTGAAATTTCTGAATGCTGTCAACTCAAAATATTTTTTTCCAATCCTCAAAAGAAACTCATACCCAATCACCGGTTTGTCTTTTGGAGAGCACATCCCACAATTGAGCAGATACACAGAGTAGTGGACAACATCAACACTACCTTTACAGTAAGGAGTTCTGCTCTGCAGTCTCTCTCTCTTTGTTAGCCAAGCATTTGACTCTATCTGGCATAGGGGACTGTTAAATTAAAATGGACAATTGTGTACCCTTATTACAGCATTCTGAAATTGTATTTAAAAGAAAGATCATTTCAAGATAAGTTTGGAGGAGTAGTCTTGGAACTATGTGCTATTAAATCTGGAGTCCCACAGGGAAGCATTCTGGGACTGGCCCTATAGGTTCTGTAAACAGTTGACATACCCACTAGTTCCAATACAGCCGCACAAAACCGTACAACAGAACCTATATAACATTTGCAATTTATTTAGAAAGTGCCTCTTTGAAATAAATAGCCAAAAGTTAGTGCAAATTGTCATATGAGATATATTAAGCACGTGATTAGTTGATAATAGCTTAACTTAATACTTAAAAATTATTAAAAATAGACATTTTAATGAATTACCTCTGATATGTTAAGAATGTAAGGTGCATTGATGAATTGTGGCGTGTTGTCATTGGCATCAGTCACACGAATGTTCACAGGAATTACAAACCCCTAGAGAAAGTAAAAAAAAACAAAACAATTAATGTACATGCAGATATTCAGTTTTTGGTATTGTATACAGTGGAATATAATCCCTATTACTTTGAATTAAATTATTCCTCCAACACATTACTAAAAATTATTAATATATTGTGAAATCTTCTCAGTGCCATAATTGTTTCAATACATTGATATAAAACATATCCTTTGTTTGTGTTTCATCTTTTGTTTTCTTAACTTACCCATGGAACACTTTCAATTTTATGACATGCATTCATATTCGTGTTCAACAATTGGCAATTATGAAATGATTTTTCCTTGCTCAATACTATTGATTAAATCTATCTAATCTAATATGAAAACATTCGTCATAGATTTCGTATGGTTATCAATAATTAATGATGATGTTTCCCATCAACTGAAAGAAGTCTGAAAACAATTATTTGTTTTTAATGATACGTAGAATTGTGTAGTTTCACAGCAGTTAATTAGGCATTTGAACTCGAAGGGAAAAGTTCTTAAAAACTAAATGTAAACGAGTTATGACGTGAACATTTACAAACATGACACTTACTGGATC
This sequence comes from Eucriotettix oculatus, assembly GCA_034510155.1. NCBI lineage: Eukaryota > Metazoa > Arthropoda > Insecta > Orthoptera > Tetrigidae > Eucriotettix > Eucriotettix oculatus. Next base: position 64,768,572 of record CM067379.1, on the reverse strand, counting down.
AGTAGTTCTTTTCCGATCGCAGACTACGTTGACGTACACCGAAGATGGACCATCAAAACCCTGCAGTTTAAAGAAAATTCATTAAATATAGTTTTACTACAATAATTTAAATAATGGTTAATGACTCGATTTCTCTACCCCTGTACCCTCTCATTATATGGTTGCGCTCTCAGAAAACGGTCGCACTAAGAGACCCGGATTTTTTATTATTTGGTAACGGGCTACACGAGGGTGATACAGAAACAGGCAACTCCCCTTCGATATGAAGGTACGATTAATAGAGCTTCAATCATCTCACGCAATCCAAGTCGCTGTATTCGACTTAAATAAACCAATTCTTAGAGCTCTAATTGTTGCATAGTGTGCAATGTTTTCATTTGATGAATTAAAATTTTATTTTACTTATTTTTAAATGGCCACGAACACTGACATAGGATTTATTGTATTAACTCTAGCTCTCTGCACAGGGTGAAAACAAAAGAATAAAGAAGTATGGTAAAAAATAAGAAGCCGTTTTACCCAGGCCGTATTTTTAGTAGAAACTACACAGACTAGGCCCTATATCTTGGGCCTTCAACTTTATATACTACTAATTTGTATTTCACTTTAACCCTTTAGGTATCCGAAAATAATATTCATACCGTCATAGAATATCTGAATTTATAATATTTATATATTTATATATTTCAAAGTTTAAATCCGGAATGCACATTTATTACTACTGAATTCTTGGATTACATAAATTTTCTCAGAATGGGTCAAAAATGTTTCGATACCTTGTAAAAATTAATTCTACAAAATATATTTAAAAAAATCACTGTAATGCGTTAAGAGGTTTCTCCTTCCCAGAGACTTTCTATTATATTAAAAACTCAACAAACTTGTTCCAAGATTGAAATCTCGTCGTCAGAGGTGTTCATTCTTGCGGTTTGGCGTGCAACTGTCGAAACGATTGTCAATTTGCTAGTTATCATATTAATCGCAGCCAACCATGTGCCTTTTCAATGCTCTTCAATCAAAAAATATATATCAACATATCCCGTCTCCTAGGCGGTCACCGAGTCCCGTCAATAATATAAGACAATAGCAATGGTCTGTTTTCTTGATTGTCTCTTGGGGACTTTAGACTAACTAGTAGGTTATCCACGTTATTTTTTTTTTACAAATTTTAATCTAGGGCTAATGTTACTTAGCATTCTAAATAAATTGTAAGTCATGATATTTTTTGCAAACACCGTCGCCGGGGATTTTCCGCGACACCAAATTTCTCGTAATGTAAATAGTTCATCCATTTCAAAATTTACCTGAAGAAGCCTACAAAGTTGGATGAAAAATTGTATTTATATTTTAATTAAATACTAATTACATTTAATTTTCGTATTTTCATTTATTATTAGATATAGTCAGAAAAATAATGTTTATATTTAGTGATATTTTTTATTCACTTTAAAAATATGCACATTTTGCAAGCTTTATTTGATGCGTGAACAGTAAGATAGTCTTTGTAGCCCGTTCGGGAAAAGCGTGAATACAGGTGAATCTTGTACACTTCGTGAATCTGTGTTTGGCACCCCCGAGAAAACACTGACCGAGGGTTCATGATACTCGAGAGAATTCCTCAGGGCAGTCACCTGCTCCCACAGCCTCAGAGGGATTTAAGTTGAACGCCACTGCCACTTGGAGTCCAATTCCAGTCGTGGCCGAAGCACATTTCAGATAGACTTTGCATCGCGGATTTCTGTTTATCCCGAGTATCAGGCTCACCGTGAACAGTAGGATGGCCTTGGTCGGCCGCGTGCAGAGCTCTGTTAACACCCAAGACGAGTCCTAGTGTCACAACTGTAACGTTTCACTTGTCCGAAGGCCATTCAGGAGTGATGACTGCTAATGATACTTCGATTCCCCCAAATCCGAAATGGACAGGTCTCTTTAAGTTGAGTAGCGAATATCACACATTAGAGAACTACGGCCATTACGTGAGTTATTTGGGACAACCAGACTTATCCTTATCAATATCAAATATAATACTGCAGCTTTTAAACACTTATCTAGGGGGAAATTTGGAAAATCGTAATTAATAAAGAAGGTATAGGAAGTTTCTGCAAAGAGCGACACATAGGATACTAGCTTGGCCTTTTGTTGGTATCTGTTACTAGTGAGCCATCTCAAATGGTAAACCACCAGTGCTCTCAGACGATACCAGGAAATAGCACACCAAGGCATTATTGAGAACCACGTGCCGCTCCCTTCATGGTCATCGACAGTGATAATCCGTGCTGGAATATGGGAAGCAGGTACTTCAGTTACCCAGATACTAGTAAACAAATGTATTCTTACATCAATCGGCGGAAGTGAGAACGAACTTGGAGGCACGTTCCAGTCCGAAAGTGAATGAGTGTTAAGTTTACCTGACCCACCAGTACGTGGCTTCAGGCAAAACAAGGAAGAAATTGGCCCGTCTCAAGGACTAGTAAAGCTGTGTGCAGCAGCGCCCGAAACTTTATAAAAGCGCCATTTTTTGGAGGGGTAGGCGGGGACATGACTCGAAAAAGAGATATTGCCTGACCGGGAAAATGTGACGCTCTAGAAGAATGTCTGAATGGCCTCACACTGTGTCGATATTTTTACAGGGAAAAAAACGGGTATTGAAAACGAGGGAAAGGAATGTGAGGCGAAGATAGAAAATCGTTTAAGTAGAGAGACAGCACGAAGTTGCTCTGGATTGATGAAAGGTGGGGGCCGAGAAATTAATTGGAGCAAGAGTAATCGAGACGTCATGTTACGCTGGTTGAGATCCGTTCCTGTTTTCTGCGATTAGTTACGATCCCTCAGCCAGAAATTTCGCCACCGTCTGGAAAACAACGGAAACAAGACAAAAGAGGGCACTTTCCACCGATCACCGATACACCACAGGAGAGGATCGCTCCAAATGGTAAGTAAAAATAGAGGAAATGGGTATGACACTCTGAGACGGGACTGTTTGCTCTTTCAGGATATGGAGGGACTACTGGTTCGTTGGAAGAGAGGCGCAGGATCAGAATAAAAACGATATTATATTATATAAGAGGATGTGAAGGGTATGTGAACCTGAAGAGGATGGCGGAGGACAGGAGGAAGTTGATAGCTTAAAATAAAGACTTACCTGTTAGCAGAAAACTGATGATTATTCTTAAACTAAATAAAAACTAAATTTCTCCTCTTTCTCCTAATTTCCTTTTACAATTTATTATTTAAATTTTAATATTAATTTATTTATAAGATAATGATTAAGTGAAATTACTATGAAAATTCTGAAATATTATTGTTCATAATATATAACACGGACAACTTGCCAGAAAAATTAATTAAAATATTTACACAATGCATAGTTTCTTCTTTTGGAATTTCTTCAGGATTACTATTATTTATTGAAAATATACAGGAAATTCATAACATTTATCAATACTAAAATTGTTGTTATACCTGCAAAATTCATCAATACTAAATTATTTTTTAATTGTATACCTGAAGAAGTTAGGAGAAAAGAAACGTTTCGTTAATAATGTAATTAAATTGTTTCTGACGTGTTGACGGTTTTATTTACTTATTAAGTCAAATGATGCCAGATAATTAAATATTAGGCAGTGAGCACAGTTCAAGAAGAAATGCTTGAGCAACAGAGTCAAATTGAAATTTTCGCACATTTATAATATTGTTAAATAGTGAAGGTAATACAAACAGAATTATTCATAGTTATATTTGTAATAATGACATAACATGCAAATCATGTATGTCTGTTCTATTAGGATATTAGAACATATTTTATTTAAATACACTCAAAAAATGAGAATATTTTTACCTCTTTGTCCAACTTGCGAGTTAGTGTCAGATTTTTAGTGCCAGGAGCAATTAACACAGGACTGTCCAATTCTTGAAGATGAAGCTCAATGTTTCCAACAATCTCTGTAGGATCTCCCAGTATATGAAGAGCTCCTATAAATTTAAGTAATTTAAGTTCAGGAGCACCTTGGAAGCGTACAAGTATCAAATCAGCATTTATTTTTTGGTTTTGTAATTTCTTACTAAATGAGAGAACTTTGGAAATCCTCGTTTCGAAGTCAAGCAATGTCTTTTAAACTCAGCTTTATATGCCTCGAAGTTTAATATCAATACTGCTAAGAATCCGAATTAAATTATGCCGTGCATATTTATTAACGACTACAAGCAACAATAATTCCGTTAAATAGCTCATTTATTCATCAACCTTGTTTCTATGTTTTAATTAAAAACTATGATTCGAAAAATCCGTTGAGGGATCTATTTCTTCAAATAAATTGCTCAATTTCATATTTTATTGCGTGAGTTATATGGGACAATCAAACTTGTCCTGACCATATCAACACTGAAACATTCGGACACTTAACAATACGAAATTCGTCACAAACGAATATGCAAAAGGAAAATTCGGCCAATGGAATAGTCACATGCGAGCTACAGAGTATCTGAGATTGAAGCATATCAACAGTATGAAGGGAGAAGATTGAAATAAAAAAAGCAATCGTAAATAATATTGAGAAAAGACTTCGTAAATAACATGTTTTTGCAGTTTTAAGGGTAGCGAGTTTTGTATTTAGGTCCACTGAATTTGGTAAGAGGGAAATCTGAAAGCCCAAGCAGCTCAACGTTAATATTTTAATAACTAATCTTTAACAATCATATTAAATAATTGTATATTCAGAGATTATAAATAGTCCTGAAAGATAGTAAACTCGATGAAATATTGATATTTATTTTTTACAGCTTAAAGAATGGATGCTTTCCCATAAAAAACAGGAGAAAATTTCAAAATAATTAAAAAAATTCGTGGGACATCGTAAGGCTATTTGTGCTACATAAATTTTATATAAACACAGCAATGACTTTAAAACTCTCGGAAACTAAAAAGTAAATTGTTCAGAAAAATTCAGCCACCCTCTTAAACGCAACAAGCAATGCATCTTTTGTACGCGGTGACTTTCAACATAACAAAATAGTATATCCTATTATAACGAATAACACACTTGTCGGACTATTTTCCAATTAAAATATTCACTTTCATCTCTGGTTATTATTTTAAGACATGCATCATTACTAAACGGGAGTAAAATAATGTAGCCTATATACGGAATAATAAATTTAGAGTTTCTAGAAAGGTAATTTATGAAGTTCTAACGAATTAACAGACTGTTGCAATACCTAAATGTAGAATTATTAACCCAAGGAAACTCTTTTCTTAAAGTGATATATATTTAAGGAAATTTACTGACTTTAAAAGAATAATGTGGCGCAACATTGACAAATTTTGGGCACAAATTGGGTGTGTAAAAAGTGGTTCCTGTTACACTAAAGTTAACAGAAGACTTATTAATCCAACTATATTCCGCTAAATGATTCAAGAGAATGTAGTTTCAATTTTTATATACAGTAAATAACTCCGGTGTTCTGACAGGACGTGTTCGACTATATAATACTATCAACTAGCGATTTCGGCTGGGTTGTTCGGACGGCAGGTAGCATGGCGCCTAACAGACCCAAGTGATTAGAAAAGCCCCTGTTCACGCTTCGTTACTCATCAAGTGGACCTTTGTAGATCAAACTCAGATTTAGTTTATTTAACTTACTATTTCAAAATAGGAAATTAAACGAGGGTCACTACAAACATTCTGAACACCATTTTTATTTCTATTTATTTTTCATTATCCATCTCTGCAATTTATGGGGTTCATAGGTACATCCTTCCCTCGTGTTTTCAAAATTACTTCTAACTGTTCTCGTGTGTGGAACTGTCATAACATATCTTCAAGATTACAGCTGCACTTGACATTCGTCGAAAGAAACGTGTTATAAAATTCCTGTACTGTGAAAACAATATAGTAGGAAATATCTATAGGACGTTGAAAAAGATGTGTGGAGATGCTGCTGTCGATCACAGTAAAGTTATTTGTTGGATAAGCAGATTACATGGTGAAAGAAAGCATCCCAATATTTGGGATACTCCTAACAGCGGCAGACCGCACACTGCAATAACTCCTGACAATTAACGACATGGTTTTCGCCGAGAATGTAATAAAAAGTGAAATTTCAACGTTTGTATGATAAAAGTTTTTGAACATTTAAAAATCTATTTTTTAATATGATCGTAAAAGTAATACAACTAAATATTCGTGATTATTAACTTTTGTGACGGCGTCTTACAAGGCAGGAATACATTTTATGTACAGGGACAATGAAAAAAAACTAACGGCAATTTTCGCATCGCTACATTGAAATCATCCTCCGGCGTAATATTCCTGTGTAGAATTCTTAGCACAATTATTGCTAAGATTGGACACACTTAGTATGGAATGGCTGTAAACGTTCTTCATTTAATACTCCCCAAAAGACGTGTTGATTTGCACGTTTTCGATGAGCAATACCTCTTGGACTTGTGTGGCGTGTTTCTTCCACAATGTTCAAGATGGTTTCCTTCAGGATTGGATGTCGTACAGATCTTGTTCCATTCCTATCGTCTGACCTGGCGAAGAAATACGCATTTTCATATTGGAGCCGTTGCAACCTCTCAAACATTTGGTAAACTTTCCTGATACAACCGTTGCGCCGTTCTGCCATTCCCACTAAGAACACCATATATCCTTTTCACAATTCGTAAAACCTCCCATCACGGCCGAAAGCACAGTTCCAAATGATGCACCACATTACGGATGGCCAGGCACACTACCGTCCTCTGCCCACAGCACTGCCATACAATCACAAATGTCTATTTTTGTATTAGTGTTGTAGTCACAATTTCAGCATTTATTGTAAATATTGCTGTAAAGAAGGACTTTGTGATGACGGTGATAGCCACATGATAGCCAAATTTATCTTACAGGGGGGGGGGGGCACTTGTAGGTCACCATTTACGAGACGCTAATTGACTCGGTTGACGACTTCGTTGCTCGATTATTCTTTGTGGCTGCAAGCTTATGCGAAATGTCTAGTATCATTGGAACGTTTCTCTAATCAGTCCTTCGACGTTACCAAGCGTGTATTACTACTAGTGGTCGCAATTTTGAACATTTGTTGTAAATATGGCTGGAAAGAAGCAATGGAAACAATGTTTTTCTTTTCATGTCTATTTTTTGCGTGCCTCAACGCGTCCTCGAAGTTTGTCCTACGACTGTAATCGTTTTTGTTTCATCTACAAAGGTCGTCTTTCTCTTGTTTTCTTGCTACTGATTATCATTGTATCTCACTAATTACGTTATTTTTGGGTAGTCTTTTGGTAATCAATTTATTAAGCAGTTTGTATATATCGTTATCACGTAATGTTACTCTTTTGCATGAGCTAGGAAACGTTAACCCTAGCCCGGGTTAATACTTCCGTCTGGTACGGGTCTCCAACCCGTAAGCAACGACTGGACTCAACCATGGGCCTTCGACCTGGCGCCATGTCTGAGGTTGTAGTCATCCTTTCACCGCGATCCCACCTTCGTTATGCTGAGGGCGTTTTCCGTGGGCTCCTCATACCTTGCTTGCTCTCCGACGTTTTTCTGGCGGTCGCACTTCTCGCCAGTTGTAGCGATTCCTGTTGAACATTTCTTCCAACAGTAAGGTGCCACAGTATCCTGCGCGGCCAACTTCTGTGTTTTATTATCATGAGAAGAATGTGTTGTGACACCTCGTTTTGTGTATTATTTTACGTGCAGGCTCCAGGTGGTCTAACAGGCTATCGCGATTATGCGTGCTTACCGTCATATGTTTGAGAGCGGTTAATTATTAAGGAACACGGGGCCTGAAATTTGAAATTCCTGTAAATGAATTGCTACTGAGTTGAAATTTTAACTGTGCGTTAACAACGCATATGTGTAGCAAGGTACAAAAATTTTAGTTGAGATATGTAGAAGATTATTTTCAAAATTTTGCAGTTTTGAAAATGTTTCTTGCGTACTTTAATATATTTTAGCTTTTTTTACATGCATACGTAGGCCTGACCATTGTTATCAATTGTCAGTATTATTTTTGAAATTGAATAAAACTGTGGAGGAAGAGTATTTTTTTTTCTAGTAGCTTCATAAGGTTACTTAAAAATTGGCACATTTCAGCACATGGAAAATTTTATTCACCTAACTTACTTTAACAATTAAAAAATTGAAGGTACTATCTTGTAGATTAGAACAAAGATAATATCTTTGTATTTGTGTGACATAGAAGGTTTTTGGTACCAAAAAATCATGAAGTTTAGAAAAAACATTTTTCTGAAAAACAATAATTTATTAAAATAGAATCAAACATATTAATTAAAATTGTTCTGCAGAATGAGTTACATTTTCCTTCTTTTGTTTGGCAGCTTCATTTTGCGGTTTACTGAATTTATAGGCATATTAATAAGAAAAAATTATAAATCGTTTATTTTATATTTTGGCCGAATTTTCAGTCCTCGTGTCCCTGTATACATGTATATATTAACATTGAAACATCGCGGCATTTCAACTGTGATCTCACGTCTTGAGATAGAAACGCTTGTGTTTGCAATTATTTTTCAGGAATATTGAGGCTTATTAACACTCTAAATTTTCCATTATTATTGATGTCAATGGTATATATCTTTGTCTACATTATATTTTTATTTATGTTGATACTAACTTGTTTCATATCGCTGTCACATCAGAATCTCTTTCCCTTGGTCCTTAACCTCCGGAGATATCCCGCGCAATATTATTCTTTTCAAAATAAAAAAAACCAATGAACAATAAATAATTTTAGCTATGTTTACTGCCAATAAATTTTCGAACATTCTTCACTGAATGAACTGCTAAGAGTTGGCGCATATATTTCGATTTATCATGCGTCGTTTTGTCGAATGATTTAGCTACCAACGTTTTTAATTAAAGGATTTAGAGCAAGAGTAATCTGCATTGTGCAACACACCTATAACGGAACCCACAGGCGAATCTTCACTGACAAAAAAACTTTCAGTAGAACCACCTCCCTCCAGGTAGCAGCGGTTGTCCGTAACTGCAACATAAAAAACGTAATATCAATTTAAACTTATTAAAAGCCATCCAAAATTTACGACTTGTATAGTATAACGAATAATTTACCAATACAAAGTTAGTTATGATATCAACAGGAGACTACTTTTCATTTAATTTCTCAGTCAATCAAGCATCCTCGTACGTTTAGTTCAGGGATGAGCAACCCATGGTCTAGCACTTTGTTTTGTGCGGACCGTCTAAGCTATACTTTTGACTTTTTAAACGTGTCAAAAGTGTTTCACCATCTGGTTTGAAATGAAATGTTTAACTTGTAAAATAAACATCATTTAGCTTGTAGAATAAATGTATCATCCAAATAAGAAGCGGGAAAGAGATATGACGCTGCATTGCAACGAGCAACTGGGCAATTGTGGAACGAAATATTTCAGAATGTGCATAAACAAACATTTTATAAAAATTACATGACTTTCGACGATTAGTTATGCATGAAATTCAAATCATGCCATCTTTTGGAAGTACTTATTTTGCGAGCAATTATTTTCTACAATGAAAATAATTAAAAGCGACAGCCCATCGAGGGTAAATGACGTGCGCTTCGAAAGCTGCGTGCGAGTTGCAATATCGTCTGTATCTGCAAATATGTTTTTTTTTAAATATTTAGATACATAGTCTTATAGTAAGAAGTGAATGATAAAGTATTTTTTTTCATTCCCTAATAGCATAACGTGTCCCAATGATTCAAATTGGAGTAGTTTCAATATTCGTACCCGAAAATGAATTTTTCATAAACATATTTGAAAATCTTGTAAAGGTAAAATAACTTAAAATATATAATTATTGAATTTCTAAACAATAATTCAGGATAGAACATATTATTACTCGTACATAGGTTAAATAACTATAATAGCAAAATCACGAGCCAAAACTGTAAATCTGGGCGATACCCTCACACAGCTGAAAACACTGTGTTGTAGTCAACCGAACAGCCGTTCCTGATAGCAGCAAGGTAACTAATAGACCCTATTAATATGCAATTTAACAATCCATTGGAGTGTCATATTCATGTGTTCTAAGAGAAAAATGTTTTTCGGCTTGAAAATTGTAGCTTAATAGCATTTTAAAAGACAAGGACATTGGATGAAATTATTCGTATAAAAATATCGCTGTTGGCTTTGGCTTCACGCGCGGCACCTGCTCTTCCAACCCTCCATCCGGGACGCATAATAAGGGATCACACCCACGGCTTCCCATTCATCCGCAAACAGCTAAAGGATGCCTCCCAAACAGATTTTACAAACTGTATTACGTACTAATAAAAATAACGAGACCCAAAATCATAATCTAGAAAATATTTAATCGCTTTGATGCCTTAACATTCTATTCAGCTAGACAGCACCTAAAATCATTATTAGATTGAGAAAACCTTGGAAACTTGAGAAGGTCGTTTCCAGCAATTACTACGGCTGATAACGCTCGAAGACGTGTCCCGACAGAAATCAGTACTTCAATTTTGTCACGCCTTCGAATTTTATATCAATGCTATACGTATGTGGAATAAAACTATGTAATTAAGTAATAAGCTTATTTGATTAGGAAGTAAGGTGGAAAACAAAATGACGACCTTACAAAAACCAAGAAAAATAAATGTTACAAATTTATCAACAAAATAAATTTATTGAAATAAATAAGACGTTTCGTCCATTGTTTGGACATCATCAGGTGAAAAAAGTTACGAGGCCATTATATAAAATATTAATAATAATAATTCTGGTAGATGTAGAACACAGATAAAAATGAAAAAAAAGATTACAATAATTATACTGGGTCGATGCACAAGTCTGTGTCACAAGTCTTCCTGTATTGCCACCACTTCTTTTGTTTCCTCATTTGTTTCCTTGTGTTTATAGTTTGGTTATTGAGAACAGTAGATTGTATGATGTTTTGGCCATTTTTAACACTAATCAGTATAGAGAGTCAAGTGGATAAAAATGAATAAAAAGGCACGGACTTACCCACCGATTCCAAACTTAATGACAAAATAATTGACAAATTGTTAACAACAGAATCCAATGACTTGCTTTAAAACAGAACAGATATAAAATTAATTTGTATTGAGATATTAATAATTGAACAATGCCAACATTTATTCTTGAAAAGAATGGCTTAGTATATAAAGCAATAAGACTAAATAAAAACTACAGAATTTGTCAGCAACCCATTTTTCCGGCCATAACCGTCGATGGCCGGAGTCCTCGCGCTTTCACATATATGCTTGACGAAGTCCACAAATATGGACGAACTATATTAAATAAATAATTGAAATAGTTTGCTGACAATTTGGATGTATGTTCTATTTAGTAGAGGTTCACTAATTGATTTTTTTAACTTTTCGGATAGGTTTGGAATGGGTTTGCACTGTCTTCTGTTAAATTTTAAGACCGTTTGAAGCGATAGTTTGAAATCTATTCGTTGACAAAGTCGAACTATATAAAATAAAGAAAAACCCCTGAATTATTACAGTTTTTTCGCCAAAACGCGTGTATAAAATGCTTACACATTATTTACATAACATAAAATTATTAACATTAAATTATTCGTAAAATGAGACCTTTTAAAATAACGTAGGTCATTCCGAATGTGCACAGTGAGGCTTCAAACTAAGGGTTCTGTTATTTTGACGACGACAGCAGTTAATCTTTGGCAGATTGATTTATTTTATAAAAAAATGTGGTAATGAACTCTCTGGATGCATCAGAAAGTTTAATATGGCAATGATACAAAGAATCCAATCAAAAGTATTGCGCACCATGGTACGTCTCTAAGGACAAGCTTCATTTGAAAGTACCATAATTGGGTGACGTCTAACTGAAGGAAGTATTTATCATCACATAAAACTATAAAGCCAACCTAACACACTCCTGAACCCTTTTCTAGTAGTACAAAGTGCAAGAAGTTTTAAGCGAAAAGGTCAAGGAGTCTCTGAGGAGAACTTGTGACTCATCACGTTAGAAATGAACTACCTAGTTCTGAGAAAAGCTTATTTGCTAGTAGAATTGCATTTCTATATTCTGATTATAGACAAAATAATTTAAAAAAAGTAATATGTTGAGACTTTACACGAACACGAACTTATTCGAAAAGTATGTAACGAAATAAGATTGGAAATAACAGACACCATGCAACGGATTGTGAAACTGTGATGATGATCACATCGAGGTCATTCTTGCTGAGCTCGAGGAAGAGTGTTTGAATTGTATAATAGTATATGACTATTACATGGTTACTCTCATTCAGTATTCTTACTATAAATATGAATTATGCATTCACAATCTTCGTGAGCTGAGCAGATTTCTGGGAAGTCACATCACCACGGTTCAAGTAATTTAAATTGAAAATTGTCAGCGCGGCTCCATACTTTGAAACAGCACAAGTTTCTATCTGTGTCATTGACTTGGGGAGGCGTTGTAGAAGCTCGCCTATTACAGAATTTTGAAACAAGTGGCTTGAAGGGGAGGAAGCTCTGCAAGGCGTTTCACAACGAAGGCCGGAAGCACGCTAGCTTCACACGCTTCCTCCAGTCTGCGGCTTCCTACGACCACTCTACCACGTGCTTCAACAACGCAGGTCCTTACATATCATCGCGAATTTATCACCAGTTCTGTTATCAACGTATCGATTACACTAGTTGTTGGACTAGGTCTGCCATATAAACATAGCTCCGGCATCGCTTGACCATGAAAACTGCCGAGAGTGCACGTTAGCATGCGGTCTGGTGCTTAAATACAACTTTGCGAACTGGGGCATGGACTATGACCCCGATAAGCAAATTCCATGTGAATTCATTGCATTTACTGGATGCGTTTCTGTGACTTGAAGGTCAAATATTTATGGAAATACAACTTTACGGGTTCACTTAGAATAAAATAATATTTATTTCATTCAACTGCAGTATACTACCATAAGAGTAATGAAAAATTGTCTTTCAACTATAAATGGCATTAAATTACTTTGATATTTGGGACGTTTAAATTTACTTGCACGTCCTTCTCATCGCTATGCAAGAAAAATTATTAAACGACAGCTAACGAGATGTCTTACTAGTGTTACTAGTCTTGAGCTACAATATTCGATATAAAAGACAAAAAAATATATGGCTTGACTTTCTTACTCAATCGACTTTTGTCCCCTTTTACAATAATTACTTTCTGCGGTCAAACGTCGTGCATTTCTTGCACAGTTGTCTTATTATTTTGTATTTTTTCCATAGTGTACAAGTGGCAGATACATAATTTTCCTATACACGTATTACTTCTTTAGAAATTTTTATACGCCTAAAAACCAAAAAAATATATATGAACACTTCACATTGGGCTAAAAATTTAAATTGAACAACGCATTAAAGTTAATTATATGATTGAGGAAAACAACTTCAGATCATACGTTTTCTTTGATTTAACCTAAATCTATCTATTTTCCTGAAGAGGATTTCTCTCACAAGTAAATTATTCCAGACATTGATAGTAGTACTATTTAGGAATGAAAATTTGCCAATATTTCTTTTGTTTTCTAATTTTTACCTTGATTTGATGATCCCAACTACCGAAATAACTCGATTTTTGCACCCTGGAGGCAATTACAAACCACGCCTTTTGCCCCGTATAAGCTTTGAATAGCAAAAGCTGCCTTGCTTTCTCCCGTCCTAATTGTTATGCCTTTTCGTATCTATGCCCTGGCCGAACTAGCACGAAATTAACAGCCTTTTCCTGAACGTTTTCCAATAATTATATTTATTTTTTCTTTAGGGATCCCAAGAGGGCGCCAGGCATTCCAAAATTGGTGTAAATAAAGTTAAATGTACCTCCCTCGATTTTGCACTTTTTAGTTCCTTATTATGAAACGTAAGGAATTCCACCCTTTTCGGAATGTGAAATTCACCTCTTCACCCACCAAAGTCTATTTTTGAAATATATTTCTAGATATTAGCAGCTCGATGCCAATGAAATCCGTCCCCCACGTAATTTAAATTCTTGCTCATCTTTCAATGTACGTTTTGAAAACGAGATTGAACTTTTTTCTTTACTTTAATTTTCATTTTATTTTTCTGAGCGCAACTATTGACCTTCTTGTAATACTAACGTGTCTTACTCGTTCATGATCTTTCTGTAGATGATACAAAACGTTTTATTAGAGTTCGTTAGACATCGACGCCTCATCATATGCCCCATCAGCTTTCTTGGCTTCTTGTACAGATGTTCAATAATTTATTTTTAAACCATTTCAATCTAGTAAACGATTCTCGGTTTATTTTCTCCGTCAATTTTTTATTACTATCACACATTGTTTAAGCAAAATTCATCTCCACCGTCATCAGTTGAGAAGTATTTCGCTAAAACATTGAGCTATAATAAGCAGTTGATGCCATGAATAATGTGATAATCATATATTAAAACAATACACTGCAAAAACCCACGTAATGAAACTTTAGTTTCATGATCAGAATTATTCTACAAATGTAGGTTTTTAAAAGCTTTCAGTATTCTTTTTTAAATGATCATGTGACGCTTACGAGTTTTCACATTTCTGTCAAAAGCTATTACTGACAGACCCAAACGATGAGCATTAAGGCTATACCACAACGCTCCTAAACACATAACGTATAAAAACATCACGAAGTGTTAAAAAAATTTCTTCAAAATAGAGTAGGATGTGAAACAATTTTTTTAATGATTTATTATTGCGAATAAAACCTCGACTACAGTTGTATAAGCTGTTCAGAAACGGTTTTCGGATGAATATAAGTGATTTTGAAGTTGTTCTCAATTTTATTGAACCAGAATTCCGTCCCGGAAAGGCTATTAGCGATGAAGGAAGTCCAGCAATTAGTTTTAGATTCATAACAACGGGAGACGCTTTCAGTTTTTCTTACTTCGCGTCTCTACTCCAAAACTGACCGTAATTTCCTGTAACGCAAATGTTTTTCGTCCGTTATTTCAATTTCTTTAGTCGACAGCTCAATAAAATCTAGGAAAAAGTGAATGAATTCTATTTTGTATTTTGACCTCTCGATTAATAAACCCACAAATTATTTATATTTAGTAAAGTGCAAATAAATAAGTGAAGAAACTCATCAGCAGTCGATCACCGTGAAAGAGTTCTCCAAACGTTCGTTTTTATTGTCTTTCTTTGATGTAGACTGACACTTGAACGATTCGTGTTGGCTTGACGCTTGACACGTCCTTAGTGTTTCTTTTTTAACAAATTGGTATGCAGCGGCATAGCGCAGACACGCCAAGGCGTCAATCGCCAGTCGTTGACAAAAAATATGCACCAGTAGCTACAATATCCGAAACAATGTCGAAACTTGACGAACGTGTTGAATAGATTCAAGTGCAGCCCTTGGTGATCTATGGAAGGTAAAGTAGATCTATAGTATTTCTGGAGTATATTGTAATTCAGTTGTAAAATTTTCTAATTAAATGTTTTATTTAATTTTTAAGAAATGTATTATTATTTGCTTTAATATGTGTAAATAGGGCAGAATATATATAAAAAAGATTTGATTTGGCAGGCATATTTTTCTGGAACAAGAAAGAACATATACAATTTAAGTCAACTTTGTAATAAAGGAGAATACATAAAGGTTCTTTTTCTACACAGCAGCTTGAAGGTAATCAATATGATACGGCTGTTATGCTGTTTCACAGTTCACGAGTTGATGCTGGATGTTAAGGCACACAGAGCCTTTTGTTAACCATTACAAGAAAAATTATGTGCAGTGAGGTCGAGTGGTCTAGAAACGAACGGCCGATCCAGCCTAACATTTAAACCCTGGTGAAATTAAAGTTCCTTTTATTTTTTACATTACAGTACAGTGCAGCTCAAGCTGCATAGTTATGAATATTTGAAATAAGAGGACTCCTTTTTAAACACCCTGTATAACCTTGAATCTCATATTGTGGCGTGGTCCATGGATTTACGACTTTTGTACAAAACTCGAATACCGTCTTAAGTAGAATTTTGAAGATAAATCCATTAAAAAACAAGTAGTTATGCTAAATTAGGATTGTAACAATATTAAGCCTTATCACAGAACCATTACTTTAGTTTTCCTCTTTCTTAATTGGTTAAGATTCGTTAATAATTTTATTTAGAAAAACTATAAATATATTAGTATTGTAGAATGTGGTGATTTACGACTATTGTTAATTAATTTTCCACATAAGATAAAGTATTATATAAAAGCATCACCCAGAATTGTCGCATTAAATTTTTATTTATTCTTTATATTACAAAAATTGAGGTACTCTGTTGACATAAAGATCTGGGAGAGGGTTTAAATAGGAAAAAAAGATGTGAATATTTTAATTACCCAGTAATTTTTTAAGAGCAGTTAGCTGTGTTACTGGTATATAAAAATCATGCAAAACTTAGTTTAAAACATATATTCAGTTAGAATCTTTCGAATACAAAAGTCTCTTAATTCAATTAAAATCACTTAAACATTATAAACGACAGTCACGTCCAGCACACTGACGTTCGTCAAGTGGCCTTTAGATTCTATAAGTATAAATATAAGGTAACTAATTGTGACGCTTTAATGATTTTGTTTGGATGACGATTGTAACAGTACAAATCGGTAGCTCTTAATCGAATAGAGGTTTTAAATGGATTTTTTTATTTTCTCACTAGTATAGTACTTACTGTAAAAATAAAGCCATTATTTCTGTAAATAAAGCCGAGTACGAAAAACTGTGTACAGGTTCATTTCAAGCAGGTTAATAAAACTAATGGTTGCTACGAATAAAATGACATTATTACACCACATCGCCTATTTTATGGTACAAGAATGAGAACAGTTAAATATTTGTGAGCCGAGTTTTGATTCATCTTTGAAACACATTTGAAAAGCTTGAATATATCATAATTTACTTCTATACTAATGATAATTTTCCAATTGACAGATATGGCCTTCGGTTCGCTAACTAATCGTCTATTTCTACTGTTTAAGATGTAGACAGGCTCCATTAACTGTTAAAAATTCTTGGACACTATGAAATAGATTATTTAAATACCTACACACTATAATATACTGTCTCTTTTTTTGTTAATGGATTTTTCTGATGTGTACTAATATAGCGAATGACTTCATAAACGATAACTCGTATATGAAATTTAAACTTTCTACGACATAAGCTAATTAATTATGAAAGTAAGGATTTGAATATACAAAAAAATGTTATTACAAATAGTCTGCTTAACAATGAAAATAGAATAATTAAGTGTACTCAAAAACACAGACATCAGGAATTCTTCAACAAACAATTACTGAAAATGAATTACTTACATTATAGTACCAGACAGAAATATCTCAACAAATTTAATTGGTTATTCATTAAGAAATATCCGGATTACCATAAACAAAAGCCACATCAAATCAATAATTGGTTTAAAAATCTTACTAAAGAAAAAATTCCGGAGGAAGTGATTACTACCGCTTCTTTAGGCAATAAATTTTGTCTTCCAACTCAAAACTTAAATAAAAGACAAATAATTAATTTTCTCAAATATTTCGAACCTAACATTAAATTATTTCCGAACGCTGAACAAGAACTAAAATTACTCAATTACTACAAATTGACAAATCCAACATCAATAAACCTAATAAAATAATAAAATCATATATCAAGGTCTTTAAGAAAAATACATTCTTAATTTAATCTTTAGCTATTCTTACATGTTTACATTTATTACAATAAATAAGATTAACTGGACAGGCCATTCCGGTACAGACAAAACGGAAACCGTAGTTCGTTACTTATTGTACACTGCTTGCATATGACACGATAAAAGATACAAGAACAGTACACGTAAACTAAATAATACAAAAAATAAGTTTTTTACGAATTATAAAGTCAATTTTTTCCTATTATTTATATATTACGGTCGGATTGAAATAACTTAGTATTTATAATCCAGTTATTAACGTCCATCGACTTCTCGTCACTTTAATCCAAAACAATTTTATAAAACCTGTATTAAGTTTTGAGCTGCAATATAATAAAAACTATTTCATTCTCATATTACTGTATTTACAAGGGAATTATTTAATTAAAATACTATAAATTTGATTTACTTGAAGAGACGCAGAAATGGGCTGAATGACGAATGTTAAATAGTATATATAAGGGAAAAAGGACAATACTAGGGGGATGGAAGTCTTTAGAAGTGTCACTTTTCAATATTCATTTCATTTAACATATGCAATTGGGTTAAAATCCTGCATATCTCCAAATACTCGTTAAACTTCAGATTCCAGCTTTGAAGAAGAAACAACAGTCACCATGTGAAAAATCTGTAGATGAAGGCAAAGTGTCTCCAATTTAATTTTTCCACACCAATTCCGGTCGCCGTAACCCTTCATAAAACGTTTAGAAACAAAGAACTGCCGTCGATCGATTAGGTCGCGTGTTACGGGAAGAGACAGAAGCACTCTTCACGCGGACAGTAGCTATATATACCGTAAATGTGAACAGAAAAATAAGTATAGCACCTGTTCCAATTTATATGAACGCGGCCTACCACGAAAACTGAAATACGACTGTCTTGGAGATTTGTAAGAACACACCGTGAACGGTCTTGCAGAGTCGTTGGAAAATTATCGTCTTCTAGCTCTAGACCTTTGGCTGACGAAGATTAACTTAAAAGAATGAATATTATTAACTTAAAAGAATGAATATTATTAACTGAGTGTCCCATTTATTTTACACCAGTTGCAGGAAATTAAACTTATTATTTTACTAGCCATTTCTTTTGGTCATATCATCAATTTCAATTTCCAAAACTTTTATTGGTAAATTCCTTCAATGAAAGCCCACACTTTAACTACATATATAATGTATTTTTTTGTCTAAAATTATTAATTTTACTAACCGTTTTAAATTATTATGACCACTAATGAGCAATGTTGGGAAGTGGCGGCGCGTGAGTATTTAAAGTAATGCGCTATATTACCCCAAGGAACGATTTTTAGGAAGATAATTCCCCTTACGTAAGATATTAATAATACTGCAACATCTACAGGTTGATAATGCTTCACGACCCGTAATATGATATATTTCAAATTTCGTCTACATAACGTGTAATAGAAACCATCTTTTAGAACTGCAAATATATAAAATCAAATTGGCGCAAAATTCCTAACTTCTTACATATTGAAAATAAATGAAGTTAATTTTAGGAAGAAGACACAGATAATGGCAAATATTGTACGCAGAATCATGAGGTAATTATCTCAGAATTATGAAAGTCTTTGAAATGCCGCCTGTTAAACGTTTCTTCTTTGAAATAACCGTTAATTAATTTAAATAAACCACTAGTCCATAAACAGAAATCTTTTTATTAATTCGTCAAATTTTTTTTAAACCTGTAGCCTGATGAGGTCGCCGACAGCTATCAGCACACACGGTCCAACATGGCTTTGTATCACCTAATTCTTTGTTTTTTGGCAGGCAGGCAGGGGTTTGAAAAGGAAATAATACGCATGCGCATTTCTCATTACAGACAACTGTCGTGTTAAAAATAATGTAGCCCAGATGTATGTGGAAGGGAGAGCGCTGCAAGGCGGGAAGTTTAAAGTCTTCGAAATCGAAGCAGAAATTCGCTCTCTTAAAATACTATTATTTTAAAGTTTCTTAAAATTACGAAACAAATAATTCCTCCTAAATTAATTCATGTCCTGTAGCACATGAGCCACTGATATTGGGCGACCTATTGCTATTATTAGTGCTTGAATTATTCTAGGCTGGGATTCTATGAGATGTCTGTAGGTTGAAGGAAGAATTTGAAACCTTATATTATATATCATATACTGAACTTTCAAATGCTTGAAGATTTGATGTAACTGGATCCAGATGCCTGATGGCCCGTTCGATATCATCCCACAAATTCACAATTGGAATCAAGGTAATGTTTTCTTCGTGCTCTTCGAATCATCTGAGGACCATGCCAGCTTTATGACATGGAACATTGTCCTGTCGGCAGAGTACATCATTAACATAACAGGATGTACTTGATCTACGATAATACTTAAATGCTCTCGGACATTCAGACGTTGTTTCACAGGAATCAAAGGATCCATACCATGCCAAGAAAACATCCCCCAAACCATAATATTGCCACCATCAGTTTAAAGTGTTGCAGTGGGGTCCATGATTTACTGTCGTTTTATCCATATTAGAATCCTGCCATCTGCATAAATGACCCTTTTCCAGTCTCTACTGTCCAATCCTTGAGCTCCTTTGGGAACTAAAGACGTCTGCTCTAGTTCAATGTAGACAGTAGATACTTTCGAACAGGTCATCGGCTTTTACAGACCATAATATGGAATGTGTGGGGAACAGTTTCTTCACAGACGTTCCCAGTTAGTCCTTGATTAAGATTCTCCGCTATTAGAGGCACTGTTGCTGTGGACAACTCTGGCAAGTCTCCTTTCAGTTTGAGCATTGAGTAGCTTGCAACAACCACAAGCCTGACGTTGAGGCCCGGTGTTTTTGCTTGATAGTTCACTCTCTGTAAACGTTAATAACTGCGGCTCTCGAACACTGCACAAGTGCAGCCGCCCTGCACTAGATTTAATTATTTGTGTACAAATAAACAAGTTCAGCCGTCACATTAATTTTGCTTGACATTAATAATATTTGGATGTTGTTATAAAATGTTCAAGAAAGGAAGTAATAGTTACGAAAGTTCATTTCTTCTAATAAATATATATTTGCCAAACAATGGATTCGTATTACTTATTCCTTATCAATATTATAGATTCCAAAATATATTAATTTTTTATTGACTGTATTGTATATCTTAATTTCTTTACATTCGGGGTTCTTTTAAATTATATTGTTCGTAAAGGGGTCGCTATTAGAAAATGTTTAAGGAGGCACGCTCCATGAAGTCTTGAAATTCAATACGTCAAAGATTTAATAGCTGAAAAATGTATTAATCATCATATAAAAATAGACCACCACACTCCTGAACTCTTTCATATCATACTATGAAAGTAAGTTTGACTTCATCCGGTCCTCTATCACTTGCCTCAGAGCTAATATTACTTCTCTTGTTCCAACTCCTCCTATTAGTGTTAACTGTTTGCTTTTCCATCCTTTTCAAAGTAATACTCATGATTATTTTTTATGCATGACACACCAGGATAACTGTCCGGTAATGCTCACATGACCTTGCATTCGACTTTGTGTGTTATTACGGTATTATGCATTTTGCGAAGTCTCTCTAGTTCTGTAATTATAGCATTCTAAGTTGTAAAGTTCATTTTTCAATTTTTCAGGCGACGGCGTAATTAGTTCTCCTTGTAAGTCATCAACTTCCGGAGATTGTTTAAAAATAATTGGAACTGATTAAATTTACTTTAAGTATCGAATGTTATCCTGGTCACTGATGATAAAAGCAATAATTTTAGATTCAAAACTGGATTAGATGTTGATAAATTGTATATTTTACTAAAGGAATTTTACATAAATTGGCTTGGATAACGAATTTGCTGATAGCTTCGCGCAAATAAATGGCTCGAAAAATTATAACATGTTTTTATCTGCGACAATTATAAAAAAGATGAGTCAATTAAATTAATAATAAGGTTTATAATGTCAGTCTTACTAATTTGACAGTACTGCTGAAAGTAGAAAATAATTTTTTTTTCACCGAAAAACTAAAACTTGTAGGTCAATATTTAAGTGAAACATTTTTTTTTCGTATATTAATATTTATTTTGTTATTCCAGAATTATTCACGCACTGTCGTGTTGATAATTTATTCAGTTCCGGTTCCCGCGATGTGAGTGAGGATTCAGGGCAGATCTCGACTTGCTGCGGCTTACCACGGAAGGAACCTGTTACTTTAGGAGCAAACATGAAGCCTTTCACCAACAATATCCAGTCACATAGATCCGACGTGAAACTGGCCGCGTTTTAATAAAATAATGGTGGTGCAGAAGAGAATTTCAGCCACGTTTAGTGTTAAAACTTGAGTCCATTTAATGTGGACTTAATTTATAAATCAGTATCTTGACATTCTAAGACTTCATAATACAAAAAACGATTTGAGAAGTTTGATGTTTCACTCATTAGCTAATAGCACACATTTTTATGATCCCTTGTCTTACTGATTTCTTTGGAAATATATGAGTAAACAACTAGTTAGTAGGAAACAATTATATTTTAAAAGAAAAATTTAGTACATCACGACGTTGCGTTCCTTTGATTGGAACCTCTTCAGCTGTAATAAGATTGCCTTATAAATCTACACAAATGAAAAAAAACAGAATTCACAAACGTGACATATATAATGCAATTATACGAAACATTAATTACAAATTCAAGAAATATAAACTGATAAAATTTTGAATCTGCTCAACGAAGAAACATAGCGACCAAAAGAAACGATTGGTGTTAATAAAATTAGTTCAAAACTTTTCCCTTGATGCTGAAAATAATAGATGATGGCAAAAGCCACTGTCTCCGATTAAAATAACTTTGCGAAAGTATTTTCTCAGTTCTGCTCAATATCGAGCTGAACTACTGCACGTGGCACACTACGAACATCAGAAATATTGACCGCGATAGCAAAAGTGGTCAAATTTCTCAATTATGAACAATGAAAAGATTAAACAAGGATCGCAGCGAGCCGTTTTGGAAAAGGCGGTAGGAAATTTCATAAAGAATAACTGAAGGTGAAGCACGCAAGAATCTCATATGAAATAACTATAACTTTGGACACCGAAACATTACTGCTATCTTCGTCAACCTATGTATCTAAAAAGTGTCAGTATGTATGTCCCAGCTATATGCGTCCAAAATACTGGTTCTAATTTGACCAAATTTAGCACACGGGTTATTCAGGACATTAAGCTACTCATGATCTTTAAATTTTTAAATGTAGGGGTTATATAAAAATGTAAAAAAATTAATTTATGAAGAAGGTTTCGTGTCCCATGCGCGCATAGAGATCTCAAAGTGGATGTGGGTTTCTTATATTCTTGATCTATAATACTGACCACAAAAATTAACCGATTCCGTCTGCTGAAACATCTCAACCTTTGGAGAATTCTATTGTCTGTAGATTCAGTTTACGATTATGTATTATCTTCTTCCTTAGCTCTACAGCCCATTGAAGGCCTGGGCCTACCCGGTCGACTGCGGACTGTCATCTTACCTGACACATTCTGAATATGGAGTGATATGTGGTCAGCGTATCGATTCTCCAACAGTGTTAATACTAGTTTGTGTGACCATGACGGCACGAACATCCCTCTGGGGTGTAAGGCAGCGAAGTTAGCCACTACACCACAGGAGGTTGCCTTTTGTATTATTATTAAGATATGTATTCAATTAGTTTGATAAGGGCTTGAGAACATAACTCATTTCAATACAACATTTCATACAACCGATAGTCAGTTGATGTTGCAGTGAAAAGTGAATAATTATATTTATTTTTACGAATACCCATTCAAAAATAATTTCGTTTTTTCAAATTTTGTGTAATATGTGTTGTGTAATTCAACAATTATATGCTCTAATTTGTATTATTTTCTGAAATTTAATATATATTTAATTTTGGTAAGTTCTGTAATACGCCATTTGTAAATTTGATGATTAATTACTGTATATTGAATGATATGATTGTTTATCGGAATCTATGGATATTATACGGTATCATTTGATGAATAGCTAGCTTGATATTTTTCTTTCCTATTTTTCTAGATTTTCATTAAATTTACTGACAATATAAATTGTCTATATATTTATTTATTTATTAGAATATTAGAGCGTACGTACACCTTTATACACTAGAAAGGAATATTCCGACTGCATTGACTATGATACTATAGAAAAAAACCAACTGAAATAATAATTATATTGTCCCCGTTTGCAGCTTGTGTAGGTGATATCAGAAATTTTATCGTTGGCCTAAACGAGTCTACAGGCCGATTTGTGACATCATAAAGTAAATTGGTCTCTTAATGGCTGTTGTGGCACAAAGGTAAGAGAATGGAAACTAGAAATCCACAGAAGAACAATATTTTCAAGACTAACAATTTTCCACGTCACCTGAAGAACCTTTCCACAAAAATACACCACACATTAACTAGGCGTCAACGTACCGAAAGCAAACTAATTTTGTAGTTTTGAAAATCATTCCCACTGGTCATTTTATAGCATTATACAATGACTCACTGTTAATAGGATCAAATATTTGCTGTCATATAATCTTTGTGGCGACTACTGGGGAAAATTGGCTCAAGTTATAAATAAAATAGGAATAACTCACAATAGGTCAACCATTGAGTTGTTCTATCTGTAGATTCAGTATTGTTATTAAGGCATACAGCCCGATAATGTCAAAGATGCTGCAGCGGAACGTAAATAAATTACATTGTCTTAATTCGCTGTGCGCAGGAACTATTCTCTACAAATCGAGAGTTGTGATCTACTCTTGCTTTTCAGTTAATATTCAAAATAAGTATTAACATGACACATTATCCCCTGAAAATGTCTTAAAAGCAACAAATTTTATCGATGTAAACTTAAGGTTAATTATAATTTCGGCAAGGATAGTATTTTGCATCACAAAGCGATGTTTAATTACATTTGGGAGTTAATTAGCTATACAAAGTGCGCATATATATACATACAGTTGTTTCATAAGAACGGTCCTATTACAAAACTTCATAGCTATTCAGTTTTTAACCCTATGTGATTGAAAAATTAACTGTTAAAAAGGAGAAGAGTTAATAACATTAATAGATAGAATATATAAATAAATATATTCTATATTATTGTGGGGCTACAATAGACTAACTTTATATATCTCCTTTCCAGCAAGAATGGTAGAACTGCGGAACCGCTTAACAATAGCCGTTGAAGCAAGGCAGAATCGTTGAAGTGTAGGACGAATTTATCCACACCATAGACATATGGAGCATGTTGAGTGCGTTTGTATGTAAAAAATGTGTATTTTCCTTGATTACAAAATTAATATTTTATAGGTTCATTACTTTTCAAAATACATTCATGCTAAATTGAATATTCTTTTCGCAACACACTATATATTAAACATTTCTGCAAAATACAAAGTAAAATGCATGATAAAGTGATTTATTTATTTAAGGGGAACGTTAAACATTGGCAAACGTAAAATTTAATCATTAAATGGAACACTAGCTATTTTGCGAGAAACTTATGTTCATAACTAGAAGACGACAATGTTCCATGAACGGTACGGTCAGTACTTGAGGAGGCTGGTCACAGGGCTACGGTGATGAGTGGATTGTCCTCATCGCTCGATTGCGTTCTCGAAGAGCATCTGTTCTCGGAAGTTTCCGCCGGGGTCACGGAAGCCAAGGAAGCGTTAATCATGGAAAGCTGCGTGATGCTGTGCGGTGGTCGACGCGTGGAGCGAAACCGTTGTCGAATTGCTCTTTGTGGAACGACTGGCTAACAACGAATTTCTACTTTATTGCAGCTCCACGCTCCAATAATGTTCCGAAGCGTCCAGAATTGCCCTGTGGGAAAACAACTGTTACTGAGCAAAGATCGAACTAAGTTCAGCAGCTGACTCACTGCCGACCGGTAGTTAATATACAAGTACAACAAGACCTGAACTGACTGCCATGAGAATTTGCTGTGAATTTGACAACCATCAAGAAATCAATCATTCTCTTGGATTCGTTATCTTTGACTCGACTTTCCACCACCTGTTGTGACCACTGTCCCTTATTGGCCTCACTACCTACCAACCACTTCTTCCTATGACTCTTTAGCCTGTAATCGGGCCCTACCCTCCTCGCCCACCAACCACATCTTGCAGGAAACATCTTCTGAACATTCTCCACACTTTATTACCACTCTTTTCTCCGCTCCCAATTCCGTCCCCCCTTATTCCTAAACCGTCCGCTTACAAAACTCGCGAATGTTAAACAATAGATAAGTAACTTTGAAATGCAGCTCAACTCTTATTAACAAGATGTAATTTAAGTTACCTTCATAGGAACAACCCACAAGGACATTGACATAACTAAGAAATCTGCCGGGCCACGCAATCCTTTTTCACTCAACTTAATACATTTTATGGTTATAAAATGGAAATGTAACAACATTTTAATGTATATTAAGCATTTATGCAGTATATACTACCCCGTAAATGCATATAAATAAAATTCAAAATATCAGATTGAAGTATTATTGATGGTTAATTATATTTATTTTTATACTTCCCGTTTCATGATGTTGATTATTTTTTGTTGTATTTACTTTATATTCAGAATTGAGCATAAGTCCGGTGACATAAATAATAATGTTTTTCTGTATATATACATGTACTAGCTGGGTGCCCGACGTTTCCCGGTAAATTGTTTATATTGTCCAGCTGAAGTATTAAATTTGACAGGAATCGCTTTGTCAACACGTAATTAAACCGTCAGATAGAACGTAAAATTTTTGAAATTTTATCTTCTAACGTCCCCTATCATCGAAATCGCACAAATAACACTTAAGTTTTTTTTAGTA